>CAUJRU010000174.1:592266-1338498 GCA_963277665.1 Viscum album
ATTGGATCATTGAAAGGTTGTAGTGAGCAACACAATGAAGTAACTTCTAAAGGGAAACAAAATGACAGAAAAGAATCATACACCCTAAACAAACCATTTACAATTTCATTCACTTCTCATAAACAGTATTTTTCATTATAAAAATAAAAGGGTGAAAAGGAAAGTGTCATGGTCAAGACATATGCCTGCACGGGAAAATTCATTTGATCTAAACAAGTATAATAATCCAACTTACTTTATTCAAAGAAAACAAAAACTCGCATGCCATAAAATAAACACCACGAGAGACACATGGAAAACTCAAACCAAATCTAACATGATACAAATAACCATCACTACGCTTTGGTTTAGAAGATAGTGCACCTCTATTGGAGGGGTTTTATTGTAAAATAATGCAATTGATTTATCACACAATTCATTTAATTAATTATCAACTATTGTAAAACTTATTCAGAACAAATAAAATGCAATAACTTATGCTAATAAATCAAAATAACTATCACTGTGAGTTATCACAGACATCACACCTCCATTGGAGGGGTTTTATTATAAAAACATGATTTTATTTATCAAAGGAAACAATTATATTAAATAATAGTTATTCAAGATATTAAAATTCAATATAATTAAGATGAATTAAGAAAGAATTTAAATTCAATTTAAATCATTCTTGAATTAAAGAGTCTAGGAGGGGACCCTACCTCAAGGTGGAACCAAGCCATCCACTTCAGCTCATAGAGAATTCTATCAAAAATCTGCTGCTCCTCCACTGGGTATACACAACCTTCCCACACATTCAAGGACACATAGCCACTAAGCACACACCTACATGGCAATGATAATGGGTGAGGGGGATCTCTGCACATATGCTTATATGCATATATCGGTCTTCACTCACCTTCATATGCATATATATATATACATGGGCACACATATCCCCCTACGTACATATTCCCCACCATGGGTGAATATACATGTAATGGGAGAAGCCATATACATATACTTACTTACCTATGCACACGCAGGTGAGTCACCATTGACATGGAAACTCCAAACCAATGAGAAGGTATCAACGCACACAAAAAAGATTTTCGGAACCTTAAACACATAAAGGAAGCTAAATAACCAGTGAGAAACCTACCAATGACAATAAATCCTTACCTAGATTGGGCAATGGAGAACAAAATCCACCCGAACCTACACAAAACAACCCAAAACCCTACTAAAAACATAATATGGAGTCAGAACACGAAAATCCCCAAATACATGTGGTGCGAGACAAGTAGTATCCATAAAATATTACCTCAGATCAATGTTGGTGGACTGAATCAATTTGAACCGCTTCTGGCCCCTTCGCAGAATATAACTACTCATTTTCCATAGAAAGTAGTAAAAGACCTAAGTGGTTGTTGATGATCCTTTTCATCACAGTGTCTAACCACTGAAAAGAGGAAATACCATGAACCCAAAGTTATTCATCCTTTAAAGAAACATCACAAATTTACAAAGGCATGAACAAAGATTCAAATGCACTTGGGTGGCTAAAGTTCCACCAAGGTTGTGCAAGTATACTTGCGCGCTGCCCAATGGTCACACAGGTGACTTGCGCGCCCCCTTTGATTTTCGCCCAGGGTCTTCTCCAGCCTATAAATACCCCCTGTGGGCCCCCCATTTTGAGGACAAAAAATTCCAGAAACTCAGATTTGAACTCCCGGTGCCCTAGTCTCTTCTCAATGCTTCTGAACACTTTAAAGGTAATTTATTTCCTAGAACGAAAGATCTTAAGAGGGGGGGGGAGGTCCTATGTGTTGAAACTCATCAACACTTGCGTGTATAGGAGGAAAACCGTAAGGGAAATGGCCACACTTGCACGTCACCTTACCCCTTCAACAGAACTTGCACGCCACTCTTCTGAAAGCATCCAAGGATAGTACTAAGGGATTGAGCCAAGCCTCGCATAAGTTTTACTCAATGGACTAACTAGTGCGCAAGTACCCATTTGTCGCACAAGTATACTTGCGCATCTAGGACGTGCGCACCCACGCAGGACTTTCACACCACCTTCTTTTTGTGTTCCTCTCCAACCTATTTCACCTCTCTTATGCCTATCCACCTAACCTTCTCAAGATTAAGCCTTCAGAACTCTCTCCAAAGCCATTCATGGCATGATTTCCTTGACGGATTCCTTATCTGAAAGGAATTTTGTGGAACATCTATTAAAACCTAGTGATATACATATCTTTATGTCACTAAGGACAGAGATTTAATTCATTCAACCTCGTCATTTAAAATGAGAGAATCCTTAACTTGGGCCTCCTTTTTAGGAGTAAGCCCCATTCCAAGTTCTTTTGATTTGGGCTTCCTTCTCAGGAGTAAAACAAAATAACAAGTCCCCTAAACATGGGCATCCTCCTTAGGAGTAAGCCCTAGTCATAATTTTCTAAATTTGGTCACCCTCCTCAGGAGTAAGCCCCATTTCCCAAATATGGGAATCCTCCTCAAGAGTAAACCCCAACCATAATTCTCTTATCCTAGGATTTCTTTTCTTTAATAATCCCCAGTCTCAATGTCTACATATATGGACATCTTCCTCAGGAGTAATCCCTAGTTCTCAAGTCCCCTAATCTGGGCATCCTCCTCAGGAGTTAGCCCCAGTCATAATTCCCTTAACCTGGGCTTCCTTTTTAGGAGTAAGGCCGAGTCTCAAATATGGGCATCCTCCTTAGGAGTAAGACCTAGTCCCTTAATTTTTTAAATCCCTTTAACATGGGCCTCCTTCTCAAGAGTAAGCCCCAATCTTAATTTCTCTTAACCAGTCTTAATTTACTTTTGATCTGGGCTTCCTTATCAGGAGTAAAACCCAATCATAAGTCCCCTCCTAATTTGGGCATCTTCCTCAGGAGTAAGCCCCAAGTTAGAGTATCCAAATCTCCATAAAAACATATCCCCTTATGGACCTTGTTCCCGGGTTTCATCATTGAAGTAAATTCTAATCTTCATCTATTTGGGCAGTTATACATACATAAGCCTCACATCATTTCTTATGATGGCACAATTGTCTGGTTTCACCAATACCTCTTGTTTCTCACAACGAGCATGACCCACGTGATCTTAGAGTGTAAAATTAATCATGTCATCTTTATTTGAGCTATCAATAATGAATAAAAATCATACTCCCTTACTCGAACTATGTGGGTTCTGGTTCCTTTTCCAAAACAAAGGTTACTTAGGTGGCCCATATGTGGGTACGATCTCAACTCTAAAATAATCCATTTTCTTATGAATGACACCACACTTCACATGCCCCACTGAGTGGATTTAAAACCATTATGGTCATCATAATGACCAAGAGACTTTTATGTATTGAAGGATACCATGGACTAAGAATATATAACAAATACAGATGATTCTCTATCAATGAAGAACCTCAAATACATATAAAAGATTCTCTAAATCTCCTACATATCAATCATTGATTGTTAGATCTAAAGGAAATCTCATTTTATACTTGGTAATGTAATAAGGATTCATGAACATAACTTAAATCTATAAAGAGAGTCTCGGAGTAGACAATAACTCCCCTCAAAAAGGTGTGATGAGTCTGACCTCCCATCCTCTCGACCAATACAAATTCATAAGCCTCATCAGTCCACAACTAATGAGTGCCTACCTTTGGAATGTAGGACAAAATGGATATTGAAACATTGGATGTTTCTGGTTCTACAAACAAATCCCTTAGAAACTGATTGGAATGTTTGAACCTTAAATCAATGAGATCATTCACAATTCCAGAGGAAACAAAAAATTCTGAACCCAATGTGAATCCTTAACCAAGTTAAAATGATGTTTCAGTTATTAGATAGGCCCCTATTTAAACTCAATGAGAGGACCAACAAAGCAATCAATAACATATGTACTCATATAAAAGATATAGCAGCTGAACTTATCTTGATTATGTTTGTTATGCCAAACAAGAACTCTTTTCCATGTTCTTCTGCATTAAATGAATGGCTTCTCTTAAATTCACACCTATGAATACCTCTGCTGTGAATACCTTTGCTGTGATGGAATCTGATGATACTCCTGCTGGATCGTCGTCTACTCTGAGGGAAACATCACCAAATCAGTGTCTTCAACTCTGGGTATCGAATGCGCTGGTTAAGGAGTACCGTCAACACGGTACCATTCCAACTCTGGTGGCTACTCGACAATCCCTCCAAGTGAAAAATTCACCCTGGTCGTCCAGATAACGATGACCAGTGATCAAGAAGCAGGCAGTGCTAACCACTGTCTCCAACCGTTTCGGGTCGTTATCCCCAGCACGCAACAACAATTCCCTCCCATATTCTGAGGAGGTGAATGAGAATGCCACTCAAGGCCTCAATTCATGGAAACAAGAGTCCTTCCTAAGGGATTGCACCAACAATCACTGCTAGACTCGTGCGGCCTTGAACCCTCAATATGATGAGGGTGTCGTCTCCAGGCGTTCTGTAACAGCCCGAGATTTTATGAAAAATATTCTTTTTTATTTCAATAATGTCTTGTGTTGTACGCTACACCAAAAGGAGCTTTCACAACACGCATCCTTGACTTGCCTTTCATTACACGCAATCGCGACCTTCTACGACAGCGTGTGTTGTACGCAACACCGAGTTTCGCTAAACAACTATATGCTTTTAAGATATTATTAAAACTAGCCGTTATGAATACTAATAACCACTTTTTGAAATTTTGTAAGTTTTATTTTTCAAAATGGAATTCATTTTTGGATTCGTAATATCGAAATTAGCTTAGGGTGAAATTTTGGTACTTTTCGGATAACTTTCATATTCTGATGAATAGTGAAAATTACTAAATTTTAATTAAAAACAACTTTTTTAATCGAAATAATTAAAAGTGATAAATTATTAATTTGAGTGGTTTTAAAGTATATTTAGAATATATTTTTACAATTTAATACAATGTTGGCCATTGGATGTAATTTCACATTTAAACCAGTTATAAACTAGTGTTAATCTTTTGATAGATATTGTTTCTTAAAAACACGCTATTTGTTTTAACAGCGGGATTTAATTATAAAATTAATTAATGAAACTTATATGTTATGAATTTGGTAAAATGGATTTAATTTTTCAATTCAGAATATGAAATATAGCTTAGGATGAAATTTGGGCATTGTTCTGAAAAACATCAATTTTTGATGAATAGTGAAACTACTAAGTGGTAGTAAAAAAAACTAAATTTTTCATAAAACTTAATTTTACCGCTTCTGTGAATGGAATTTCAAAAATCCAAGAGACAAGGTTGATGTCAGTAAGTAAAATGTGGTTCAATGAGATTAAATAATTTTTGGTGAATAGTAACTTTTTACTTTTATTTACCACGGTTAAAAGTAAATAGGGTAATTAAGGGTAACAATGATATTAATATTACCCTAACACATGTACTATTACTATTGGACAAGTGTATCTCGACCAAAAACAACCTTAAGTGTAAAATATTATCATTTAGGCCCACTTGGATTAGATTAGGACATTTATTATTAATTAATTCAAAGAAGAGTTAAAAGAGTCAAAATCAACGTTTATTTACTAAAACATTTTTAATATAGGGTTATACATAAGATAAATTCGATTGTAAATATTCATTAGAAAGATAAAACGATTTCATACATGATGGTATTTTATTTGTAATTTTTAGACATCAAATAATTTAATTTATTTATGACACAAAGATGATGCAGTAATTATCTTATTAATGAAATATTGACATAATTGATATTATAAATACCAAAATAAATGTAATTTGAGACTTTTTATGAATTAAACTAATTTTTTAGGTTACTATGATATATTAGTTTTGATTTAATCAACTTGGTTACAACATATAATTCTGTTATGACTTTCACAAAAATCATGTATCAAATAGTGTCAAAATTGACACAAAATAGATTTTAAATCAAATATTATATTATTAATTGTTATTTTATTCCTAAAAATCTAAGGTTAGGCCACATGACTTAGATAAGGATATATGTATTAATAATATACAATTTGGGGTTCGTTTGTCATGTTATAGTAAGTGTATTAACCATATAGTGAAAGAAAACAAAAAGACACGGTAAAAGTTAAATTATTTAACTTAGAGTTAAATCTAATTGATAAGGTTAAAATAATACCCTAAACTTGTCTAAATCATATTGGTTGATAGTATTTCTACCCATCCCCACTTTAGATTCGAAATAAGACCCTTTGGAACCATTATAAACCGATTTTGACTTTAATATAAAATAATATTTTGAGATATTCCTAAGGTGTCCCTCTCCTCCCTTATAAAAGGGAAACTCCTCCCCCTCCTCCTAACACCAATTTGAGCACTCAAGCTCGTCCAACCCCTGCCAAAATCTCTTCTCCACTTCCCCAGCAACATCCTAGAGGTTCTGGTCTTCCTCAAAGACCAATTTTAGTGCCCTAAGAGGAGGTCTCAAAGAGGCGCTTCAAAGAAGAGGTAATTACCGTTACCAAATCTTTCATCTTTATTTCTTCTTCCACTTCTTTTTATTAGGTTTTTTCATTATGAAGTAATAACATCAGTATCACTAATATACTGATATTTTATTATAAGTATTTAACAACCCTAATTCACCTTCTATCCATCCTACGGAAAAATGAAATCACTGCGCGTGCGTACGTACGGAATACCGTCTCCACGCCGTGGTGTAATCTATTTTCCACCACCACCTTAATTGGATGGGTATAAAGGTGTAAGGAGTAACTATATATGATTATTATAAAGTGATATTGATACTGAAATAGTATACATACACTTAAACATAATTCCACGACCATGGGGACGATATCATCGCTCCTGCGTACGTACGGACTACCGTCTCCACGATGCGATGAGATTCATTCTCAATGATTAACCATTCATGAATGATTATAAAGTATATATAATAAGTACTAATGAAATATATGACATAATAATTATACTGGAATTATTTATATTTATATGTATGTCATCTACTTAATTCCATTCAATTCAATAAGGAAACGAAAACAGCGTTCATGCGTACGTACTGACTACCATCTCCATGAACGGTGTATTTCTTTCCAGTTAATGATTTATTATATATTTATATTCTGAATATATATATATATATAAATAATGTTTTATATTCTGGAATTAAGTAATCATGATCTAAGTAATCATATGAATAATTACAAGTTAAAAACACAAACGACAAATGAGACGATTTTACCCAAAACGCTACTTTAACATGAATTTACATAAAAACGGGTAATATAAAGTCATAAGTGGACCATATATGATATAATAACAATGAATATGATTATGGAATAAGTCAATAACATGATTTAAATCATTATACAGGAGGTTGGGACACTTACAAAGAAAGTCAGACCTAAGGTAAGGGAAATATCACAATCTCATTTTTATCCGAGATTGTTTATAATTTGGCATTTACTGGGGTGTATTTTATCATCCACATCCATGTTTCCTGAATATGTAATATTGTTTTCATCCACCTACGATTTTTTTAAAACATATTTTACCCTTTGGTGAGTTTTTAGTAAAAGATATGGAAGGAATCTTTTGTCGTTTCTCGTACGAGGTACTTTTTGACTTTTCCGACAAATGTACGAAGAGTGTTTTTTTTAACTTATACGGAATGAATGGATTTTTGAAACATTATTTCCAAGAAGATTCCTTTATAAGTTTTCAAGATTATTTTTAATCAACTTCTTTTAGTTATAATTTTATGACATGTTAAGAAATGAAAAGTGTTTTTGAAGTAGAAAGGATATTTTTCTCAAGAATGGAGTTCATGTGTTTTATCAAAATTATTTTCCATCTAAGATAATAAAGGGTTATTTTTCTATCCCTATTATTACATGGATTTGATTATGTTGTGATGGAAATATTTTTTATGAATTCCTTTATCTTATATGAATTGTTTTATGATGTCATGTTGTTTAAGAATCCCATTTTTATTACATGGGTTATGCTATGATGTATGGTTTATGATTTTGTGGCACACATAAGAATGGTATCATTGTGAGATGGGTGGGACCTATATCTCCCTCCAATGCATTGGGTAAAGATTTTATATCTCATGAGATAGACATGGCTGGAATGGTAGGTTATACCAGTTCAGTGAAACAGGACTGAAACGAGGGTTACTCGATTCAGAAAGGGACTTTGTCCACTAAGATAGTCTTGGCAATGAGTCTTGACTAACAAGAAATGATTCTCTATGCTTATTTGTGTATGCCACAAAGTTTCATGTTTTATGTTATGATTATTGTGATTACATTTCACTGCCATGATTTATCCCATGTTATGAAATTATGCTCTCTTTTGCAGGTTAAGATTTCCAAAATGTTATGTTCTTATGAATACGATGTGATTGATATTTCTTTTGTTTACCCTTACTGAGCATTTGAGCTCAGCCTTTTATGTTTTCTTTTCCCCAGGATATAAAGAAAGGTTTTAGGTAAAAAAATAAGATCTTTATAGGAGATGTTGAAGATCATTCACCACGATTAGAAGATTACGTTCCGAGTTTCCAAAGACACTAAACTATTACGATCCTTGTGTGTGTGTTTTTTTGTTATGTACTAAGTATTCCGCAAATGTAATGTAATGTCCATGTATTTCAGGCTTCGGGTCTCTATAGTTGGTATCAGAGGAAAGGTTTAGTCAACCTTTGGAAACTAGGATGCGAGAACTTTAGTGAGATCCCTAGAGATATTTATAAGGTATGTCTAGGGATGTCCCTAAGGATAAGTATACGTATAGGATACTGTCCTAGAACTACGGTAATGATCATAGAATTTAACCTAAGATGTTAGATATTGAGGATACTCCACCTTTATTATGTTGTTTTCCCTAGCATGATTTTTGCCTCTCACACTATTCTTTTTTGGGTTTTAGAAAATGGCTGGAAACAAGATGATTCACGATAATGGAGGATATGATGGACAATGGAATGATATTCTTCATAATGAAATGGGATTTGGAAGTCCAAACATCATTATTATGCCGAATCAGCAATCTCATAATATGATCAATAAAGTAAAATTTGGTAAGTTTCCTGACTCGGCTAATAAGAAAAAGATGGAGTTTCATGATGATCATAGAGGAAAGAAAGTTCAATTTTCCCTATGTAAATCATGTGGGAAGAGGCATCGAGGAGAATGTTTCAAAGGAACTGGAAGATGCTTTGGGTGTGGAAAAGAAGGACACAAAGCAAGTAAGTGCAAAGGAAAAGGTTCAGTTAACACCATGGATGAGGATAATGGTATTGCTACGACATCAACAATGGTTAAATGTTTTAAATGTGGAATGTACAGGCATTATGCAAACCAATGCCCTAAGGGAAAGTCTCATGAAGATAATCAGTATGGTCGTATGAGAAGTATTTATGTTGATGATGATGAAGAGACAACAAATGATATGTGAGATGAAAGAATTGTTGAAGCTCGGTCAATGGTTTAAGAATGTAGTTGAATGATTACATGTTTATCATGTGTAATGTTGTATAAGAAATCTCATGGTACTATGGAATAAAGAGACATCTATGGTTTGTTACACTGTTGTCTTTCCTTGAGTTATGAAAGTGTATGATTAATGGTACCACTATCCATGAATGGTTATTTAGATATTTTTGGAATTTAGATGATATGCGCATAATGAAGGAATAATAAGATAATGAGGTGTTTGATTGTATTCATGAGCTCATGACTGATATAAGGAGAAGGTTATATCATGGTTTGAGTATAGAGAATTTTTGGATTTTGGTATGTGGAAAGAGTTAACTTTTAAATGCATTCATGTTTTCACTAAGGTTCAATGGGTATTCAATTGAATACATTATTAAGGCATTTGAATGTTTGAATGTGACCAACAAGACATATCTTATGATATATGGGGATTAACGACAGTATTAAATCTCTGGTAATCGTTTTCACTATATTATGAGAGTGGACTGTAGTATTATGGATAAGCCTAAAGATTAGAATGGATTATGTTGGACAGAAGTTAGTATTGTTTAAGAATAGAATATTTTCGATATTATTGATGGGATGTTATAGTAATTTAGTTTTAGAAAAAGGACAACCTACAGGACGGGCGACAGCCCATCGCTTCGGAAAAGGCTGTGGGAATCGAACACACAACTGAAGTGCGACTGGCCTTTATCACCTACTACTGGCCTACAGGAAGTCTCTGTTTATTAGAAACTAGTTTTATTATATTAAGCAGTATGATATATGAAGTATAAAGTCCATTTTACGAACCATATATGATTAATCTCACTATAGATCGACTTATGTATATAATTTTTGCTAACCTTTTGTTTGAGATGGATGGAATGACCCGTCATTCTATCACATGATCTACTAACACTTCACGAATAACAAATTCAACTTCATTTATTTAAGAGATGAAGTGGAAATTGTTCAAGGCACAAACAACAGTGAGATTGTACCAAAATAAAGTAAGTATTTATTCTAATTCAAACTCTTCAACTTTAAGGAAATGATCTTGAAAACCAAAAATGTTGTCCTTGTGCCCTTATATCCGATGAATCAGATGGTACCCTAGATCGTCACAAATTTATGGCTTTGTGATTGCTGGATTTTCTATAGCCATGTTCTCTACCACTCTCCATCAGAACATGATGGTTAGATTTCTCTTCCATATCCATATTTTCACCTATGTGGAAACCCAGTGATTAGTTTATTTGGGTAACTGTTACGTTTCATACTTTTGTTTTTAAAGATAAGTTTTGGTATTCCTTTTTACGATGTGGGTTTCTATTAAAGAAACTTTCGAATAGTAAACCATTTATAACCCCGACGAATTTCGAGGGCGAAATTCATTTTAAGGGGGGTAGAATGTAACAGCCCAAGATTTTATGAAAAATATTCTTTTTTATTTCACTAATGTCTTGTGTTGTACACTACACCAAAAGGAGCTTGCACAACACGCATCCTTGACATGCCTTGCATTACACGCAATCGCGACCTTCCACGATAGCGTGTGTTGTACGCAACACCGAGTTTCGCTAAACAACGATATGCTATTAAGATATTATTAAAACTAGCCGTTATGAATAGTAATAACCACTTTTTGAAATTTTTTAAGTTTTATTTTTCAAAATGGAATTCATTTTTGGATTCATAATATCGAAATTAGCTTAGGGTAAAATTTTGGTACTTTTCGGATAACTTTCATATTCTGATGAATAGTGAAAATTACTAAATTTTAATTAAAAACCACTTTTTTAATCGAAATAATTAATAGTGATAAATTATTAATTTGAGTGGTTTTAAAGTATATTTAGAATATAGTTTTACAATTTAATACAATGTTGGTCATTGGATGTAATTTCACATTTAAACCACTTATAAACTAGTGTCAATCTTTTGATAGATATTGTTTCTTAAAAACACGCTATTTGTTTTAACAGCGGGATTTAATTATAAAATTAATTAATGCAACTTCTATGTTATGAATTTGGTAAAATAGATTTCATTTTTGAATTCGGAATATGAAATATAGCTTAGGATGAAATTTTGGCATTGTTCTGAAAAACATCAATTTTTGATGAATAGTGAAACTACTAAGTGGTAGTTAAAAAAAACTGAATTTTTCATAAAACTTAATTTTACCGCTTCTGTGAATGGAATTTCAAAAATACGAGAGACAAGGTTGATTTCAGTAAGTAAAATGTGGTTCAATGAGATGAAAATATTTTTTGGTGAATAGTAACTTTTTACTTTTATTTACCACGGTTAAAAGTAAATAGGGTAATTAAGGGTAAAAATGATATTAATATTACCCTAACACATGTCCTAATACTATTGGACAAGTGTATCTCGACCAAAAATAACCTTAAGTGTAAAATATTATCATTTATGCCCACTTGGATTAGATTAGGACATTTATTATTATTTAATTCAAAGAAGAGTTAAAAGAGTCAAAATAAAAGTTTATTTACTAAAACATTTTTAATATAGGGCTATACATAAGATAAATTCTATTGTAAATATTCATTAGAAAGATAAAAGGATTTCCTACATGATGGTAATTTATTTGTAATTTTTAGACATCAAATAATTTAATTTATTTATGACACAAAGATGATGCAGTAATTATCTTATTAATGAAATATTGACATAATTGATATTATAAATACCAAAATAAATGTAATTTGAGACTTTTTATGAATTACACTAATTTTCTAGGTTACTATGATATATTAGTGTTGATTTAATCAACTTGTTAGGAACATATAATTCTGTTATGACTTTCACAAAAAACATGTATCAAATAGTGTCAAAATTGACACAAAATAGTTTTTAAATCAAATATTATATTATTAATTGTTATTTTATTCCTAAAAATCTACGGTTCGGCCAAAGGACTTAGATAAGGATATATGTATTAATAATATACAATTTGGGGTTCGTTTGGCATGTTATAGTAAGTGTATTAACCATATAGTGAAAGAAAACAAAAAGACACGGTAAAAGTTAAATTATTTAATTTAGAGTTAAATCTAATTGATAAGGTTAAAATAATACCCTAAACTTGTCTAAATCCTATTGGTTGATATTATTTCGACCCATACCCACTTTAGCTTCGAAATAAGACCCTTTGGAACCATTATAAACCGATTTTGACTTTAATATAAAATAATATTTTGAGATATTCCTAAGGTGCCCCTCTCCTCCCTTATAAAAGGACACCTCCTCCCCCTCCTCCTCACACCAATTTGAGCACTCAAGCAAGGCCAAACCCTTCCAAAATCTCTTCTCCACTTCCCTAGAAACATCCTAGAGGTTCTGGTCTTCCTCAAAGACCAATTTCAGTGCCCTAAGAGGAGGTCTCAAAGAGGCGCTTCAAAGAAGAGGTAATTACCGTTACCAATTCTTTCATCTTTATTTCTTCTTCCATTTCTTCTTCTTAGGTTGTTTCATTATGAAGTAATAACATAAGTATCACTCATATAAGGATATGTTATTATATGTATGAAACAACCATAATTAACCTTCTATCCATCCTACGGAAAAATGAAATCACCGCGCGTGTGTACGTACGGAATACCGTCTCCACGCCGTGGTGTAATCTATTTTCTGCCACCACCTTAATTGGATGGGTATAACGGTGTAATGAGTAACTATATATTATTATTATAAATTTATATTGATACTTAAATAGTATACATACACTTCAACATAATTCCACGACCATGGGAACGATATCATCGCTCGTGCGTACGTACGGACTACCGTCTCCACGACGCGATGAGATTCATTCTCAATGATTAACCATTCATGAATGATTATAAAGTATATATAATAAGTAATAATGAAATATATGACATAATAATTATACTGGAATTATTTATATTTATATGTATGTCATCTACTTAATTCAATTCAATTCAATAAGGAAACGAAAACAGCGTGCATGCGTACGTACGGACTACCGTCTCCATGAACGGTGTATTTCTTTCCATTTAATGATTTATTATATATGTATATTCTGAATATATATATATAAATCATGTTTTATATTCTGGAATTATGTAATCATGATCTATGTAATCATATGAATAATTACAAGTTAAAAACACGAACGACAAATGAGACGATTTTACCCAAAACACTACTTTAACATGAATTTACAAAAGAACGGGTAATATAAAGTCTTAATTGGACCATATATGACATGATAACAATGAATATGATTATGGAATAAGTCAATAAAATGATTTAAATCATTATACAGGAGGTTGGGACACTTACAAAGCAAGTCATACCTAAGGTAAGTGAAATATCACAATCTCATTTTTATCCGAGATTGTTTATACTTTGGCATTTACTGGGGTGTATTTTATCATCCACATCCATGTTTCCTCAATATGTAATATTTTTTTCATCCACCTACAATTTTTTTAAACATATTTTACACTTTGGTGAGTTTTTAGTAAAAGATATGAAAGGAATCTTTTGTCGTTTCTCGTACGAGGTACTTTTTGACTTTTCCGACAAAAGTACGAAGAGTGTTTTTTTTAACTTATACGGCATGAATGGATTTTTGAAACATTATTTCCAAGAATATTCCTTTATTAGTTTTCAATTTTATTTTTAATCAACTTCTTTTAGTAATAATTTTATGACATGTTAAGAAATGAAAAGTGTTTTTGAAGTAGAAAGGATATTTTTCTCAAGAATGGAGTTCAAGTGTTTTATCAAAATTATTTCCCATCTAAGATAATAAAGGGTTATTTTTCTATCCCTATTATTACATGTATTTGATTATGTTGTGATGGAAATATTTTTTATGAATTCCTTTATCTTATATGAATTGTTTTATGATGTCATGTTGTTTAAGAAACCCATTTTTATTACATGGGTTATGCTATGATGTATGGTTTATGATTTTGTGGCACACATAAGAATGGTATAATTATGAGATGGGTGGGACCTATATCTCCCTCCAATGCATTGGGTAAAGATTTTATATCTCATGAGATATACATGGCTGGAATGGTAGGTTATACCGGTTCAGTGAAACAGGACTGAAACGAGGGTTACTCGATTCAGAAAGGGACTTTGTCCACTAAGATAGTCTTGGCAATGAGTCTTGACTAATAAGAAATGATTCTATATGATTTTGTGTGTATGCCACAAAGTTTCATGTTTTATGTTATGATTATTGTGATTACATTTCACTACCATGATTTATCCCATGTTATGAAATTATGCTCTCTTTTGCAGGTTAAGATTTCCAAAATGTTATGTTCTTATGAATACGATGTGATTGATATTTCTTTTGTTTACCCTTACTGAGCATTTGAGCTCACCCTTTTATATTTTCTTTTCCCCAGGATATAAAGAAAGGTTTTAGGTAAAAAAAAAGATCTTTATAGGAGATTTTTAAGATCTTTCACCACGAGTAGAAGATTACGTTCCGAGTTTCCAAAGACACTAAACTATTACGATCCTTGTGAGTGTGTTTTTTTGTTATGTACTAAGTA
Source organism: Viscum album (assembly GCA_963277665.1). Taxonomy (NCBI): domain Eukaryota; kingdom Viridiplantae; phylum Streptophyta; class Magnoliopsida; order Santalales; family Viscaceae; genus Viscum; species Viscum album. Next base: position 607,340 of record CAUJRU010000174.1, read on the forward strand.
TTCCGAAAATGTAATGTAATGTCCATGTACGTCAGGCTTCGGGTCTCTACACGTTCGGCTCAGGTTCCTCGAACCCGAGTATGCAAGTCGAACCACCAAAGGTGACAACCGGTTAACAGTGAGCAGGTTCTTATCTCATCCATTTGCGGAGAAGTCCACCAACCTAACTTGGTGGCCAGCAATGAGCGGGCACAAACACCCATCCTTTTTAATCCCACTATTCAGTAGACTCATCTGGCAGCAGTACATGAATCCCGCCAGGCAATTCTGGCAGAGTACAATAGACAGGAACATACACCTGTTTATAAATCATTGGCTAGTCAGCAATCTCGTCTGACTACATGTGATGGAGCCCGCCATCCCAATGTGTTGACAACTGGTAAAAAGGTACAAACACATGCTTACACTCATCAATCCTGCCAGCAGCCTCATCAGTCAGTATTAAAGGATGCTCGTCAACCACATTAGGTGGAGTGCAATCAGCAGACACCTAAACCTGCTAGTATTTATCAATCCTACCAACAGTCTCATTTGGTAGCATTCGGAGAAGTTAGTCGGAATGCTCCGATGACAAACAGGAGGCAGACTCAACTCTCTGTCCCTGCACATGAGTACTGTCAGAATTCACTGAGAGGAAAAGGATTACAGGAGTAGGCACATACACCTACTCCAAGCATGGAATGGACGTATATCCTCATTCCATCCACTGAATTCACCAAGAACATTCTATCAATGGTGAATGAGAAGAAGAAAATCTCTGCTCATATTCAGGATGCCTATTAGGATATTATAATAGCTTCAGCAACATCTCTGGGAAAGACACATAAATCTATCCCTGCTAGTGGAGTGACACATCAACAGTTCACATAAGAACAGACACACACATCTGTTCTAGTCCAAGATGGTTGTGGGGTGTACTCCCCCATATCATACGGACAGCCAAGTCAGACACATACACATGATTTGAGTGGAGATAATCAGCCTAACCATATCATTTCTCTTGAGAATGCACATAAAACTGGCCATAATGACCACTTTCGTCAACAATTGGTTCCCAAAGTGAGTAAGAAGGCATCTAAGAAGAATACCTTCCCAGCACAGTCAAGAAACCAAGGGCCAATCTGTAATAAGGCCTTACTCGATGCTGGAGTTATTGATGCAATCAGACAATTATCTGTTGCAACTCAAAATTCTACTCTTTTAGTTCCCAATAGTGGGAACATTAATTCTGAAGTTCTGTATCAGATACTTCCACATGAAGGCTTTCTTCATGACGATTTGGTCGATATCGAAGTTTCATCTTTAGATGAGTGCCACAAAAAACCTCGGTGTGGCCAGAAGACCAAGGAGAAAAATGTTTCATCTTTTGATGTAACCCACCATGGTGGTCCTCCCCATGATGATGAATTTATCTGTGAATGTTCTCTCCGCAGTATTGATTCACATGGCTTGGAAAATTCTCAAATAGACAATATACTGACCAGAAATCCCTCTTATCTTGAGGCACTTGGAAATGTGAATCCAGTCATGTCTGATGCTTTACAACTATTAGGTGAAAAAATTTCTCAATCAGAAGATAGCCTTGGGTGTAAGTCATTCTCCGAACCACCACTAGGTCGTTCATCTTCTAGTTTAATTAGTGAATTCTCTACCAATATTGATGAATCTTATGAAACAACAAAGAAGAACCAACTCTGGTCTAATCAGTTAGAAGAATCATCATTGAATGATAAAGAGGAAGTACTGAATATGAGAAAACAACTGGCGAAAGGTGATGTGCCAGTTATGTTTTTGGCCTTTGGCTGATTCTTAGTATGACATTCCAAAAATGTTGGTGGAATATGGAATTCGTGATATTCCTCTCAACATATGGAAAACTAATTATCAGTTGAAAAAGAAAATATTATCTTATGATGATTATGAAAATCATTTCAAGATAATAGAAGGGTTACAACGCCAAATATATTTGGCATCTCTCTCAGTTTCTCGATATACGAAGGCTGAAAAACAGTAGAGAGCCCTTCAGTGTTCATGCCTTGGCACACTAAGAAGATTGTGCTAGTTAATTCTCAAAGCCACATCTGGTATTCATATCAGGGGATGGGGTATTCATGGATAACTACATATCATTGTACTCTCCAGTCCGCAAAGCCCGTCGAAAATGGTCTCATGCAATGTTATTGCCCATGGCCGGCCACAGTCAATGGGTTTTGTTTGTAATCAAAATATTTCCCAAGAACATGACTCAACTAGTTCATCTCAAAATAAATAATATAGAGAACAAGTTGTTGAATTACTCCTGCATCAAGAAAACGAGAATATTGAACATGCCTCTCATTTGGAACAAGCACATCATCAAGTGAAAGAAGTGTCAGAAATCATCCAATGGTATTTTGAACCAGGTGATAAAAGTGGATACATGTTGATGAATCCAGGTAATTTCCATACTAATGTCTGCAAGATCTGGAGAGATTTCAAGAAAGTATCAGATATAGCACGTCAAGAACCACCCCATCTTTCCAGAATGGGTACTCTTTTAACCAAACCCTCAAAATCAACAAATGGGATTCGAGGAGTTGAGCTGGAACAACCCCAGTCCACCAGACTGGGGACTTTTTCAAATCCTCAATCCCTCCCTCAGAGAATTTCAGTCTTCTCTTGATTGGGGAAGAATCCTCAAGAGGAAAAAAGTGCCAAATTATCAGGGGATTCCCTCCAAATTATGGTTCTTCCAGAAGTTCCTGAGGGATCAAATCAACAAAAGGAAATGTATTATCAAGGACATGGGAGAAGACTATATTGTAGAAATGCTGATAGAAGGAATGCAATGCGTTATGCATCAATCAATGTCATCAATGCCGTAGTTTCTGATCCACCAGATGAGGCTCACTCAGAGGGATCAGATGGAGAGGTTCATACTCAAGATGTTGTATGCACAATCACAAATGAAGAAGGTGTGCGTACATGAAATCAATGGATTACTCAGAACCTAGGTAATCCTTCATGTAACCCACATCCCCCTCTCTAAAAGGTTTTTAATGAGGGGAAATAAAATAATCCATTTACATTCACTTCCACTGGATAAGGACAATCGCTCTCACTAGAGAAAATATTTGCACAACAAGAGGAAGAAATGAAGGAATTTAGGAGGTTGAATGCATAACTATTTCAAGGTAGTATTCTTCCTAAGCATGATAGAGTCAGTCAGCCAAGAAAATTTGTTGCGGCTACTGAGATGGATCAAGAATATCATCCTCTACCAGTACTCTCTCATAGGTCTAATCCTATGGGTCAAGTGCAACAACAATTGGCAGTGCTACCACCAGTTGTAGTACTAGCCACCACATATGTACCAGCTCCATTTATTGCACCTGTTAAGGTCCAAGCACAACCGGATGTTTCTAAAAAGTTAATAACTACTATTGATTCATTAACTGCTCGGTTGGAAGATATGGAGGGAAAGCATGCTCAAATTCAACCAGAAAATAGAGGTTTCCCTGACTGGGTCGATGAAATTCCTCCCCCATAAAATTTTGCAAGTACCACATTCCCAATATTTAATGGTTTAGGAGACCCAAAGCCACACATAACATATTTTGTTTCTCATTGCGATCCTATGATGGGAACCCCTCAGCAACAGGAATCAGATAAGCTCAGTTGTTTTGTACTATCATTTCAAGGGCCTGCTTTTTTCTGGTACACAAGCTTGCAATACCGATCAATTACCCGATGGGAGGATCTTCGCCAAAGATTTCTTCTTCAATTCAGCTCAACTTTGACGAAGACAACGGTTTTTTTATATTACAAATTGTATGCAAAGGGAGAATCAAAGGGTTTCAGATTTCATTGCTCACTGGAAGGGATTAACATATTCCCTTAGCTTAGCACTCCCTCAAGAGGAATTATTTCCAATATGTGTGGAAACTTTATGTGATGAGCTACGCACATCGTTGATCCATGTGGAATACACAAGAGGGTTTTGAGACCTTACATCAATTTCTCAACATATTGATGATTATATTATGATGACTAAGGATAAATCTCATATAATTCCATCATCTCCAGGAAAGAGAATGGTTAATATAGAGACTTCTACAGTTATGCTTAAACAAGCACCTGTACCTACTTCTACTTCAAAACCTTCATCTTCTTGAAGGGCTCAACCTCCTGAGCGCCAACAGCTGAGGTCGTTTCATCAAGATGCTCAAATAGATCAAAGATGGAATAAATTTGAGGATTTAAAGAGAAAAGTTTACTCTTTCTAAAATGAACAAGTTCCTGGTTACTTCATTTCGGCTCTAGAAAATAACTTTTTTCAATTGCCAAGGCCCAAGAGGCCAAACAAGGAAAGCGATGAAGATCATCCCAACTATTTTCTTTTTCATCATATGTTGGGGAATCCTATTCCGGAGTTTTTTGTCTTCAAGGACCTCCTGCAAAAAATGGTCGACTTGGGTCAAGTCAAATTAAAGGTTCTTCAGCTCAGGTAGCATGTGTTACTGCTATAGATCCCAAGAAAGAAGGCATGTGTCAAGAATTAAAGAACAAAAATTCTCAAAAATATGATGAATGGATGGTCAAAAAAATGATCACCCAAACTCATGTCATTTTGCAAATGCAATTGAAGAAGCCAATTGTGTCTTGTACCCAGAATGCCACAACAAAAAGATCTTCGCTAGAGGGAAAATCCTCAAAAGGGCAGCATAATTCCATGAAAGAGGAACAATCAGAAGAAGATGAAATCGTGCGAAAGACCAACTTGCCTTTGAATCTAGAAGATTTTATTCCATATACTTTGAAGCAAAAGGCAACGCCCCACCAAATATCACAGCCTAAAAAGGCTAATCAGGAAGAGTCTTCATCATATGAAGATCTGAGCATCAGTTCTGTTAATATGATTCAATTAACAGATCTGTATGCCAGTCGTAGTTTCGATTTTGATGAGCCCGAGTCCCCTGTATCAAATAGAGGAATCAGAGGAAGTTCCAGAGGCGCAGGATACAGGGGAAGATGTGGGTCTTTCAGAGGCCACTATTCCAATTCTACCCCTACTAGAACTGTGTATGCGGAAGAAACTCGTGGTAGAGCTCTTCAACAAGCTCAATAAGAACAAGAAAGTTCTTCTACCCAAGTAAAATTCTGTCCTGACATAGTTATTCTAGAAGATCAGTTGGAGGTTCTACCTTCTTCTTCACATCAAGTAAATAGACATAATCGTTCTAATCTTCCAAATCCATGAGTATAACCAACTCTTATCCCGGTACAAGATTCATCAACTTCCAATGCATCAACTTCTAAGGCACCTGCAAAACCACATGTTTCTATTGGGAAACAAAGATCTTTGGATCAAAAGTATAATGTATTTAAAATCTTGGCCCAAATACCGGCCAAGTTATCAATTCTGGATGCTTTGAATTTATCAAAGGATCTTCGGGAGGCACTCTTCGAGGATTTGTTGAGTCCTCAAGAGTTTGAAACTGAAATTGTTTCAGCTGAAGTATACCATATAGAGAATAATACTACATAATTCCATGCAGTGATATCTTTTACTGATGAATATGAAGATGATGTCGTGCATGGACATATTAGACCTTTGTACTTATTTGGAAAGGTCAATGGTGTAGACATACGATGATTTTTCATTGATAATGGTTCAGAAGTCATCCTCATCCCCATTCATACACTTCGTCGATTAGGCCTCGCAGAATCTGATTTATCTCCTTCTACATTGATGTTCCAAGGATATGATAAAAATGATCCAGAACCACTGGGTGAGATTACACTTAGAACTCAGTTTAGAGATCTTGTATCCAATTCAGATTTCATGGTTGTTGATCAAGACCCAGCCTTCAACATCTTGATTTGTAGACCCTAGCTACATCAACATGCGGCTATCCCTTCATCATACCATCAATGTCTCAAATATTGTTTCTATGGTAAAATTGGGACATTGTATGGTGATAAATCAATGTTCAAGACATGTGAATCTCAATTCATTGAGGCCGAATTTTATCACATGAAGGGAAATGAGAAATCCACAACAAGGGATGTTACCAAAGTTAATGCTCCATATGGTTTGGAAAAGATTCTAGTAAATCCATTTACACATGTGAGTACAGATTATGTGTTGCCTATCATTCAAATTGACAGGATAGACTCAAATAAAAATACTCTTATGAAAATTTCCATAATTTCAATTACGACAGTCAATCCAGACAATAAGGGAGAAATTGGTGATTCACCAAGAAACGATGAAAGCTCAAATGGAGATGTCTTCATTTCATCTACTTAAATCCAACAAGTCTATACTTCTCCAACTAGGCCAGAAGAATTTATAGCAATATCAGTAGTGTATGATAACGTTGATTCTCAATCCAGCATCTCCTCTATATTTCCCAAGGAAGACCCTTCATCAATAATCATGTCGTAAATGGAAGATTCTTCTTCAAGATGTGAAACTTTTAACTTCTCTTTTGATCATGAAAATTATGATTCATCATCTACTATGCAATTAGAAACAGAAGAAATAGCACATGTTGAAGAAGAAGAGGAAGATCTCAAGGATACTCCTCCATCATTTGAAGAGGGTATCTCTATCACCATGGATGAAATCAAAGAAATAAATCTAGGTACAAAAGAAGATCCACACCCCTCTTTAATTAGTTCGGCTATCACTCTTGAAGAGCATGAGATGTATATTTCCTTTCTAAATCAAAAGCGAGATATATTTTCTTGGAACTATACAGAGATTCCAGGGCTAGATCCTGATGTTTCCACTCATCGTTTCGGTTTTCCAGAAGAAAATTGAGGATTCAAACAAGCTGCTAGAAGAACACACCCAACCAATGCTTCCAAAATTAAGGCTAAAGTGGATAAGCTTATCAAAGCTAACCTCATCATATAAGTTCAATATCCTAAATGGTTGGATAATATTGTCCCAGTGGAAAAGAAGAATGGAAAAATTAGAGATTGCATTTATTTTAGAGATCTTAATCGGCATTGTCCTACGAATGATTTTCTAGTTCTGATCAAAAACTGTTAATTGATGCAACAACTGGCTATGAAGAACTTTCCTTCATGGATGGATATTCTGGGTATAATCAAATCCGAATGGCTTAAGAAGATTAAGAATCTACAGCATTCAGATCCCCTCAGGGTGTGTTCTGGTATCGGGTAATGCCCTTTGGCCAACAGAATGCAGGTGAATCATATCATTGTGCCATGCATCATATCTTAAAACCCTTTTTAGGGATGTTTGTTGAAGGTTTTGTGGATGATTTGGTGGATAAATACAAACAACATTATAATCACTTGGATGATATGAAAATCATATTCCACAAACATCGGCAACATAATTTGAAGATGAACCCCTTAAAATGTGATTTTATGGTAACCTCAGGGATATTTCTCGGCTTTTTTGTATGCCATTGAGGTATCGAAGTCGATCCTGAGAAGGAAAAGTCAATACTTGGTATGTGACCTCCCCAAAATTTAAAGTAATTGAGTGGAATTCAAGGACACTTGGACTATATTTGGCGTTTCAATGCCTATTTGGCAGGCAAATGATTACCTTTCACCAAATTGGTGAAGAAGGGAGTCACTTACCAGTGGACTGAAGAATGTCAAGAAGCATTCGATATTCTCAAGAAGTATCTCTTGAGTCCACTGGTGTTAATGCCACCTGTTGAAGGATGACTACTTATCTTCTATGTGACAGCCCTAGAGATATCATTGGATACCTTTCTTGCTCAGAGGAATGATGCTGGGAATGAAAACATCCTCTACTATCTCAGTCTGACTATGCTTGAAGCAGAAACCTGATACTCAAATATTTGGAAGTGTTTCCTAGCATTAATATTTTCAGTTAAAAAATCGAGACACTACCTGTAACATCAAAAGGTCCAATTGGTATCTAATAACCCGCTCAAATTAATCCTTGGTCTTCCAATGCTTAGAGGACGTCTGGCAAGGTGGGTAGTTATTTTGCAGCAATTTCATACTCAATATGTTTCTCAAAAGGCAATAAAGGGCCAATCTCTAGCTGATTTCCTTACTGAACACCCTTAAGTAGAAGACACATATTCAGATATTGAACTCCCTGATGAGGAAGTCTTCTCTATTCAAGAATGTCTTCAAAAATGGGATATGTACTTTGATGGTGCTTCTAGAAGTCCAACTGTGAGGGAAATAGGAAAATCCTAAGTTCACCACAGTTGGGTTAGGAGTTGTACTCATTTCCACGGAAAAGGCACTACTGTAATGCCCCAACCCATGTTACCCTGAGTCGGTGCATTATTGCGTATCATTGGCATGATCATACAAGATCAAGTCTCGAAATACCGATTAGTTTAGTATCGTTGGAAACACTAGATACATTACTAAATGTTACATTACATCATAAAGTTAAAAACTACAATAACATAGTCTCCATTTTCCACACTCATATCCCCTTCAGACTATCCCTTCAGGTCATTACTAAAATACTTTTTCACATCCTGGAAATATTAAAACATTGAAAGGGGTGATCTCAGATGCTCAGTAAGGATAACAATATAGTGAAAGATTTCATATATAAACATAAACATTTAAGAAATGTATAACTAAACAAATGCCTTTTAAATATGAACTTCATCATAATATGGAAAAATTAAAATGAAATAATTCCATTTACTTATTCACATGGATATTCTACTGGTTGAATAATCCCATGCGATATCAATAACCACTTTGATAAAGATGGAATGCATAATTCCAAACTATCATAACCACATAGCCAAGGCCTCGTGCCAAGAGTAAAAATAATATTTTGTCAAGGCCTCGTGCCAAGACACTAGTTTATCTCATGAGACCTGCCGATGCATTGAGGATCTATAGCGGGATCCACCCGTCACTTATTAAGTCCAATGCATTCCTCATATGAGCAGTTTTAAACATATCATAAACCATAACAGAATCGTATCACATAAAACATGCATAAAGGAAACAAAAAATTTCCTCATTTGAATCACAAGATATCAATACAACACATTGATATAATAAAAACATTATCAAAACCAATTTAAATACCAAAATAAATGAAATTTAAAACATGGTATTTATTTTCCATTTACAAAAAGTTATGGCTTGTAGAGGAAGCCAAAACTCAAATAATGGTCACGGTAGCGGAGAAGTCTTTTTCACCGCATACGTACGAAAAAAAACATTCCCTTTTTTCATTTAGTAAAATGGTTTGTATAAAAGAGATTCCCTTTGAATAAACGTAAAAGTCAAAGGTGTTTATACACCGTATACAATAATGTTGTTTATAAAACAAAATATGCCTCAATGAAAGGAGATTGAGACAAAGTCCCTTAAAAATATCATTTTGTAAATAAAATATATCTATTTTGTGTATTCACTATAAGTACACATAAAGAATGTAAAAATAAAAGATAGGACATAATAATATCATGACATAATTTGAAATTATGAGATTAACCTAATGAACCGAAATTGGGTTAAGAATTTCCCTTACCTCGTGTCCGTCTTGACTCGATCGTTCTTTGTCCTCCTGAATAATAAACTAGAGTTAATTTATAATTTACTAAGAAACTTTTTGAAGTTAATTAATCATTTTATATCACTTATTTTCATGTTATGAAAATTATGTAATTATTTAAGTTAATAACGGTCGTTTTTTCGATCTTTGGTACTTTAGTCAAAAATAAATTTCTTATAATTACAAGTTGTTTATGAGGTAGAATATACATTATCTCCAGAATTATATTCATGATGTAGATATAATATATATAAAATATATCCAGTATATATATTCATTCATAATATTACATAACATTTAGAGATAATAAATGAAATGTACCGTTCTTGGAGATGATAAGCCGTACGTATGCATTAACGCTACATTCATTTCTATTTCGTATTTAATAGAATGAAAAAATAATGATATAAAGGTATATAATAATTAAAGTATAATATCATATAAAATATCATTTACTCCATCCTTTATACATCCCACATATGGCATTAACAATTTATATCACTTTGAGGGGGTGGTAGTCCGCACTTCCTAAAATGAAATTATCGCGTTTACCCATTATGGAAATCATAAAGGTATGAAATAAATGAAAAATACAGAATCATAAAGAAAATCTAATCATAATATATATCATATATAAGAATATTTTTATCATAATGGCCACCATGATAGGTGTTAAAAAAAGATTGAACAATCATTGTTTCGTGAGACAGTAATTCGCCACCCACAGAAACAGTTTGTTCTTTAACCATTAGACGAAGGTGTGTGTATGTGTAAATAAAATACATCCCATAAAAACATCCAAGTATATTTAGGATACTTGTGTTGTTACAAAATAAAGTAATAAAAAGATTTTAGTGGGTTGGAGAAGCAAAATAAAATAAAAGAACACAAGAGAAGACATTACCTTAAAATCGGGTAACACTTTTTGATTTGAGCCAAAGGATTCCTTGGGAAGACTTCTGCCCAAAGTGAGGCTTCTAAGAGTAAGAGAGGTAATTTTGAGAGTATTTGGGTAGATGTTGGCCGAGTCAAATGTCTTTTATGGTGTGAATAAGGTGGTAGAGGTGGGGGCCTTTTATAAGAGGAGAGGTGGGCCACTCTTGGAAAGTCATGAAATGTTACATTATTATAAAGTGATTTTCGGATTTCAAAGGTCCCAAAATTATATATTTGGAGGATAAGGTGGTAAGGGTTTTAAATATACTCATTCAATAGGTTTTTGACAAGTGTAAGTATTAGATGTTACAATACCGTTTCATTTTATTTAAATCGTTAATTAATGAGGTGATTGTTGCATCATCATCGTGTCATAAATAATTTAATTTATTTAATGTATAAAAATTATAAAAAAATTACCATGATGTATGAAATCGTTTTAACTTTCCAGTGAATATTTATAGTCTAAAAGGTAACTTATATAACCCCATATAATAATTGTTTTAGTAAAACAACACATGTTTGGGACAATTTTATTTTTACTTTAAATAAAAAGTTATTAATGTCAATTTCATACCCAAGTGGCTCTATGGGGTCCCAAAGTTGACCCATGGATTGTCTTGGTCGGACATGACTCATCCAATAAGGTTATGACAAGTGTAAAGGTATTTTCATATTTTTATATTATCATTTTTATCTTAAATTTCACTAATTACCTTTAATCGCGATTAATAGAACTTAAAAGTTATTATTCACCAAAAAGTATTTTAATACTATTGAACCACATTTTACTTCCTAATGACAACCATGTATGTAGGATTTTTGAAAATCAAATCACAGAATTTGTAATGTTTTATTTACATGAAAAAATAGTTTTTAAACTACCACTTAGTGGTTTCACTATTCAGCAAAAATTGAAGTTTTTCAGAAAAATACCAAAAAATCACCCTAAGCTATAATTTATATTCTGAATTAAAAAATGGTGTCTATTTTACAAAATTCAAAACATATAAGTTGCATTAATTAATTTTATAATTAATTAATGTTGTCAAAACAAAAAGCGTGTTTTTAAGAAACAATATCAATCAAAAGATTGACAATTGTTTATGTCCAATTTCAAAGTGAAGTTAATTCTAATGACAACCATTGGATAAAATGGTAAAATAATATTATAATTATAATTTAAAACCAATCAATATAATAATTTATCACTATTAATTATTTTTATTAAAAAAGTTGTTTTTAATTATAATTTAGTAATTTTCAGTATTCATCAAAATATAAAAGTTATCCAAAAAGCTCCAAAATTTCACTCTAGGCTAAATTCAATATTCCGAATCCAAAAATGAAGTCCATTTTGAAAGATAAAATTTATAAAATTTCAAAAATTAGGTATTACTATTCATAACGTCTACTTTGAATGGTTTTGGTGTGTGTTAGAACTCGATGTTGCGCACAACACACGCTACTGTATTATTCAAAGGGAAGCGTACCATGGAAGCTTGGGGTGTTACATTCTACCATCCTTCAATAAATTTCATCCTCGCAATTTAAAATTTTTCTTTTAAAATAAAAGGTTTAAAATAGAAAATACCTTTGTGGAAAACTCACATAGAAAATAGGGTTAATAAAAATATAACTTTAAAAGAAAGAAGGAGAAGTACCAAGGTCACCCGAGATAGCCCATACTAGGATTATATGAAAATATGGATATAGAGGAAAAACAAACCATCAATGTCTGCTGGAGAGTTGTATAAAACATGATTCAGAGAAAGTTAACAACAAGAAAATCACAAACTTGTGATTGGTTAAACGGTCATTGATTTCCCAATTTGAAAAGTTAACCGACAACATTTTTGTTTTAAGTTACCTTTTATAATGTTGAGGAATTTATATAGGAGATTTTCTAAGAACATATGTAAATATACTTACTTGTCATGTAGGCTTTCATTCTTTAATAAATTTTTACCACAAACCCATCTTTCACCCAAAAGGTCATAGAACTCAAAAATATTCTATTTATCATAATTTTATAAGGTTCCAAATATTAACACATAACATTTAGATTAGTAAAACTTTTTTTTATAGCCATGGACTTCCTGTAGGCTAGTGGTAGGTAATAAAGGTCTGTCGCACTATGCTTGTGGGTTCGATTCCTACACTTTGTTCGATGCGAGAGGTTATCCGCCAACCTGTAGGTTGTCCTTTTCCAAAAAATATAGTATTATAATATTCCAAAAATAATATTCATAAATGTTTTAACCTTAAACAATACTATCCAATGTTCAACTTAATCCATTCCAACCTTTATTGTTTACCAAAATTCCTCCTTCCATACTTTCTCTAAAAGGTCTATAAATTCCAAAATCAAATGTATCATCAGATTCCTCAAACAATGTAAAGTTTCTATTATTGTCACATATAAAAATATGATTACCTTCATCATATTAAATCCTTCATGAAAAAAACAAGTACTGTAGTATAATCTTTATATATATCACATTATTCTTATAACCAGAATATAATCCTTGTTTCCAAAAGCACCAATACATTAATTATTCCACTTCAACTGTAGTAAGAACATAAGATTATCCTTGATCCCTTGGACTTTTCTGAGGTAAGTTTCCCTGACACTTAGGGCATTCATTTTCAAAATGCCCCATTTCCCTACAATTGTAGCATTCGACATTGATAGCCTCTTTCTTAACCTTGCAATCACGAGCCTAGTGACCTTTTTTTCCACATTTATAAACAACTCCCATTACTTTTAGAAATTATCGGGGTGATTCTTCCCACAATTATCACATAATGGAGAATCATTCTTTCCTTTTTCCCCTTTATCTGTCTCTTGTTACACCGTTCTGTTCTTCTCTTTCTTTACATTGTTTTCATAAGACATAGAGAATTCCTTTTCTGTCTTGATAGCACACGAGACTATATCTTCGAATGTTAAGAAAGATTGTGATACTAAAGCTCGACAGAGAAACGGTTTTAACCCATCAAAGAAATGATCAATCTTAATTCTTGGTTTACGTATATAATCTGCAACATGCCTCGCTAACCTTGTAAAGTTAGCCTCATACTTTGTGACATTCTCATCCTCCTTCAGCCTCAGACGCAGAAATTTCCTTTCCATATCTGCTCGATGGTCATGTGAAATGTAATTTTCTAAGAGAATTTCCTTAAACTACCTCCATTCCATACTTGATACTTCTTCATCTTCCTTTGTTTTTTGAATCAGCGACCACCATCAATCAGCATCTCCAGTGAGGTGGTAAACTTCCATGACAACCTTCTCCCTTTCGCTACTCCCCTAGGCATGGAATATTTTCTCTAAGGCGTTTATCCATTTCTCAGCTACTAATTGATTTTTATTCTCATAAAATTTAGGTGTTTGTTGCCTCATGAAGCGGTCTAACAATGATCCTCCACGTTGCGGATCAGGGTACTCCATACAAGTAAGGTTATTATTCATAACCTAAGTGAGTTGTCCCAGTATGGTGATAAGTTGATCAGCCCCAGTTGTATCTCTAGCTCCACAATAATTATCTTGATTAGGAGGGGAATCCCTACATGGAGTTTGTGCATTGATACAGTTTTCATTCCTCCCAATAGGTGCCATTTCTAAACAATGGAATAAACTAGATTAGTTTATGAATCAAAATACGTAATTCAGTACTTGTAAAACACTTAACATAAATTGAACTATAAGAATAAAAATGTTTTCATTGATGACGTATATATTCACAAACCCTTCATAATGGTTTGTAAAGAAAATTATAATTATCCAAAGCATATACCCCAGGAGTGTCGTAACCAAGAGTGTAGCAAGGCCTGTTGTTGTGCACCAGTTCCCGTTCGAGTCTAGCTCAAAGCAGTGTTTTCGGGATTTACCCCTAGGTACATATGTGCCAGATCCACCTCTACCTTCTCATATCCAGATAGGAGTGTATTTCTCGGAATACTCACAAAATCACCATAATACTAAAATTCTAGGAAGTTCTTCTATACTAATCCTCATATTTTATCTTAGGTCTGTGTGCTCTAATCATAGTTTATCTAAATCTAGCTTCCAAGGTTAGTACTAAACTGCCTCTAATACCAACTGTAACACCCCAACCCCTGTTACCCAGAGTCGGTGCATTATTGAGTAACATTGGCACAATCACAAAAGATCATGTCTCGAAAGACCAATTAGTTTAGTAGCCTTGGAAACACTAGATACATTCATAAATGTTACATTACATCATAAAGTGAAAAACTACAATAACATAGTCTCCATTGTCCACACCCATATCCCTTCAAACTATCCCTGCAGGTCATTCATAAAATACTTCTTCACATCCTGATAAAATTAAAAAATTGAAAGGGGTGAGCTCAGATGCTCAGTAAGGATAACAATATAGAGAAAGCATTCATAAATGAACATAAAAATATAAGGAAATATATAACTAAACAAAAGACTTTTAAATATGAACTTCAGCATAATATGGAAAAAGTAAAATGAAATAATTCCATTTACTTATTCACATCGATATTCTACTGGTCGAATAATCACATGAAATATCAATAACCACTTTCATAATGATGGAATTCATAATGCCATACTATCATAACCATGTAGTCAAGGCCTCATTCCAAGAGTACAAATAATATTTTTTCAAGGCCTCGTGACAAGACACTAGTTTGTCTCATGAGACCTACCGATGCATTGAGGAGAAATAGTGGGCTCCACTCGTCACTTATTAAGTCCAATGCATTCCTCATATGAACAGGTTTAAACATATCATAAACCATAACATAATCGTATCACATAAAACATGCATAAAGGAAACATAACATTTCCACATTTCAATCATAGGATTTCAATACAACACATTGATATAATAAAAACATTATCAAAACCAATTTAAATACCAAAATAAAAAAAATTAAAACATGGTATTTATTTTTCATTTAAAAATAGTTATGGCTTTTAGAGGAAGCCGAAACTCAAATAATGGTCACGGCTGCGGAGAAGTTGTTGTTGCCACATACGTACAAAAAAAACATTCCCTTTTGTCGTTTAGTAAAATGCTTCATATAAAAGAGATTTCATTTGAGTGAACGTAAAAGTCGAAGGGGTTTATACACCGTATAAAAGAAAGTTGGGTATAAAAAAAATATTCCTCAATGAAAGGGGATTGAGACGAAGTCCCTTAAATATATCATTTTGTAAATAAAATAGATCTATTATGTGTATTCACTATAATTAAACATTAAGAATGTAAAAATACAAGATAAGACATAATAATATCATGACATAATTTGAATGTATGAGATTAACCCAAATAATGGAAATTGGGTTATGAAGTTCCCTTACCTCGTGTCTGTCTTGACTCAATCGTTCTTTATCCTCCTAAATAATAAACTAGAGTAAATTTATAATTTATTAAGAACATTTTTCAAGTTAATTATTACTTTTATATCACTTATTACCTTGTTATGAACATTATGTAATTATTTAAGTTAATAACGGTCATTTTGTCAATCTTTGGTACTTGAGTCAAAAATAAACTTCTTATAATTACAAGTTGTTTATGTGGTAGAATATCCATTATCTCAAGAATTATATTCATGATTTTGATATCATATATATCATATATGACCAGTATATACATTAATTAATTTTATTACGTAACATTTAGAGGTAATAAATGAAATGCACCATTCATGGAGACGGTAAGCCGTACGTACGCATGAACGCTACTTTCATTTGTATTTCATATTTAATTGAATGAAATCATAATGATATAAAGGTATATTATAATTATAGTATAATGTAATATATATAATATCATTTACCCCATCCTTTATACATCCCACGTATGGCATTAACAATTCAAATCTTTTTGACGGGGCGGTAGTCTGCACTTCCTAAAATGAAATTATCGGTTTTACCCACAATGGAAATCATAAAGGTATTCCATAAATGAAAAATAAATAATAATAAGGAAAAAACATAATATATATCATATATAATAATATTTTCAACATAATGGCCACCATGAGAGGTGTTAAAAGAACATTGAACAATCATCGTTTCGTGAGGCAGTAATTCGCCACCCACAGAAACAGTATGTTCTTTAACCATTAGAAGAAGGTGTGTGTAAGTGTAAATAAAATCCTTCCCATAAAAACATACAAGTATATTGAGGATACTGGTTTTGTTATGAAATAATGTAATAAAAATATTTTAGGGGGTTGGAGAAGAAAAATAAAACAAAATAACATAAGAGAAGACATTACCTTAAAATCGGGTAACTCTTTTTTATTTGATCCAAAGCCTTCCTTGGGAAAACGTCTGCCCAAATTGAGGCTTCTAGGAGTAAGATATGGAAGCTGGGAGATTATTTGGGTAGAGTTTGACCGAGCTAAATGGATTTTATGGTGTGAATAAGGTGGTAGAGCTGGGGGCCTTTTATAAGAGGAGAGGAGGGCCACTCTTGGAATGTTATGAAATGTTACATTATTATGAAGTGATTTTCAGATTTAAAAGCTCCCACAATTATATATTTCGAGGAAAAGGTGATAAGGGTTCTAAATCTACTAATACAATAGGTTTTTTGTAAATACCTGAAGCTTATCGTACATGGACATTGCATTACTTTTTCGGAATATTTAGTACATAACAAAAACACACACACAAGGATCGTAATAGTTTAGTGTATTTGGAAACTCAGAACGTAATCTTCTAATCGTGGTGAAATATCTTCAATATCTCCCATAAAGATCTTCCCTTTTTTACCTAAAACCTTTCTTTATATCCTGGGGAAAAGAAAACATAAAAGGGTGAGCTCAAATTCTCAGTAAGGGTAATCAAAAGAAAAATCAATCACATCATATTCATAAGAACATAACTTTTGGAAATCTTAACCTGCAAAAGAGAGCATAATTTCATATCATGGGATAAATCATAGTAGTGAAATTAAATCCCAATAAGCATAAATTAAAACATGAAACTTTGTGGCATACACACATAATCATATAGAATCATTTCTTGTTAGTCAAGACTCATTGCCAAGACTATCTTAGTGGACAAAGTCCCTTTCTGAACCGAGTCACCCTCGTTTCAGTCCTGTTTCACTGAACCGGTATAACCTACCATTCCAGCCATGTCTATCTCATGAGATATAAAATCTTTACCCAATGCATTGGAGGGAGATATAGGTCCCACCCATCTTATAATGAATCCTTTCTTATGTGTGCCACATAATCATAAACCATACATCATAGCGTAACCCATGTAATAAAAATGGAATTCTTAAACAACATGACATCATAAAACAATTCATATAAGATAAAGGAATTCATAAAAATATTTCCATCACAACATAATCAAATCCATTTAATAATAGGGATAAAAACAGAACCCTTTTATTATCTTAGATGGAAAATAATTTTGATAAAATACTTGAACTCCATTCTTGAGGAAAATATCCTTTCTATTTCAAAAACATTTTTCCTTTCATAACATGTCATACGACTTTAAAACAAAATAAGATGATTAAAAATAAACATGATAACTTGTAAAGGAAGCTTCTTGGAAATAATGTTTTAAAAATCCATTCATGCCGTATAAGTTAAAAAAAAATATTCTTCTCGTACTTTAGTCAGAAAATTTAAAAAAGTACCTCGTACGAAAAACGACAAAAGATTCCTTTCATATCCTTTACTAAATATTCACCGAAGGGTAAAATTGAATATAAACTATTGTATAAGGATATAAATATTACATATTGAGGAAACATGTATTTGGATGATAAAATACACCCCAGTAAATGCCAAAGTATAAACAATCTCGGATAAAAATGAGATTGTGATATTTTCCCTTACCTTAGGTCCGACTTGCTTTGTACGTGTCCGAACCTCCTGTATAATGATTTAAATCATGTTATTGACTTATTCCAGAGTCATATTCATTGTTATTATATCATATATGGTCCACTTATGACTTTATATTACCCGTTCTTTTGTAAATTCATGTTAAAGAAGCGTTTTGGGTAAAATCGTTTCATTTATCGTAGGTGTTTTTAACTTGTAATTATTAATATGATTACTTGGATCATGATTACTTATATCCAGAATGTAAAAAATGATTTATATATCATATATATTCAGAATATACATATATATATAATATTGACAAAGGGAATGAAATACACCATTCATGGAGACGGTAGTCCCTACGTATGCATGAACGTTGTTTTCATTTCCTTATTGAATTGAATAGAATTAAGTAGATGACATACATATAAATATACATAAATACAGTATCATTATTATGTCATATATTTCATTAGTACTTATTATATATACTTTATAATCATTCATGAATGGTTAATCATTGAGAATGAATCTCATCGCTTCGTGGAGACGGTAGTCCGTACGTACGCACGAGCGATGACATCGTTCCCATGGTTGTGGAATTGTGTTTAAGTGTATGTATACTATTTCAGTATCAATATCACTTTATAATAATCATATATAGTTACTCATTACACCATTATACCCATCCAATTAAGGTGGTGACGGAAAATAGATTACACCACGGTGTGGGGACGGTATTCCGTACGTACGCACGCGCGGTGATTTCCTTTTTCCGTAGGACGGATAGAAGGTTAATTAGAGTTGTTTCATATTTATAATAACATATCGTTATATAATAAATACTGATGTTATTACTTTATCATGAAACAACTAAAGAAGGAGAAGTTGAAGAAGAATGAAATTGAAAAAGATCGGTAATGGATATTACCTCTTTTTGACGCGCCTTCACTTATCCTCCACTTAAAGAACAAAGGATGGTCTTTGAAGAAGACCAGGACCTCTAATATTATACTAGGGAAGTGGAGAAGAGATTTTGGCAGGGGTTGGCCGAGCTTGAAGGCTCAAAGATGTGTGAGGAAGAGAGGGAGGAGGTTCCCTTTTATAAGGGAGGAGAGGGGCACCTTAGGAATATCTCAAAATATTATTTTATATTAAAGTCAAAATCGGTTTATAATGGTTCCAAAGGGTCTTATTTCGATTCTAAAGTGGGTATGGGTCTAAATCCTATCAACCAATATGATTTAGACTAGTTTAGTTTATTATTTTAACCTTATCAATTAGATTTAACTTTAAGTTAAATAATTTAACTTTTACCGTGTCTTTTTGTTTTCTTACACTATATGGTTAATAAACTTACTATAACATGCCAAAAAAACCCAAAATTGTTTATTATTAATATATATATCCGTATCTAAGTCATTAGGCCGAACCTTAGATTTTTAAGAATAAAATAACAATTAATAATATAATATTTTATTTAAAAACTATTTTGTGTCAATTTTGACACTATTTGATATATGATTTTTGTGAAAGTCATAACAGAATTATATGTTCGAAACAAGTTTATTAAATCAACACTAATATATAATAGTAACCTATAAAATTAGTGTAATTCATAAAATGTCTTAAATTACATTTATTTTGGTATTTATAATATCAATTATGTCAATATTTCATTAATAATATAATTACTGCATCATCATTGTGTCATAAATAAATTAAATTATTTTATGTCTAAAAATTACAAATAAAATACCATCATGTAGTAAATCGTTTTAGCTTTCTAATGAATATTTAAAATCGAATTTATCTTCTATATAAACCTATATTAAAAATGTCTTAGTAAATAAACATTGATTGTAATTCCTTTAACTCTTCGTTGAATTAAATAATAATAAATGTCCTAATCTAGTCCAAGTGGGCCTAAATGATAATATTTTACACTTAAGGTTGTTTTTGGTAGAGATACACTTGTCCAATAGGATTAGGACATGTGTTAGGGTAATATTAATATCATTGTTACCGTTAATTACCCTATTTACTTTTAACCGTGGTAAATAAAAGTAAAAAGTTACTATTCACCAAAAATTATTTTCATCTCATTGAACCACATTTTACTTACTGACATCAACCGTGTCTCTCGGATTTTTGAAATTCTATTCACAGAAGCGGTAAAATTAAGTTTTATGAAAATTTCTGTTTTTTAACTACCACTTAGTAGTTTCACTATTCATCAAAAATTGATGTTTTTCAAAACAATGCCAAAATTTCATCCTAAGCAATATTTCATATTCTGATTTCAAAAATGAAGTCTATTTTACCAAATTCATAACATAGAAGTTGCATTAATTAATTGTATAATTAAATCCCACTGTTAAAACAAATAGCGTGTTTTTAAGAAACAATATCTATCAAAAGATTGACACTTGTTTATGTCTGGTTTAAATGTGAAATTACATCCAACGACCAACATTGTATGTAACACCCCATGCTTCCACGGTACGTTTCCTTTCGAATAATGCAATAGCGTGTGTTTTACGCAACCTCGAGCTCTAACACACACCACAACTAATTAAGCTAGCCGTTGTGAATAGTAATACCTACTTTTTGAAATTTTATAAATTTTATTTATCAAAATAGACTTCATCATTGGATTCGGAATATCGAAATTAGCCTATGTTGAATTTTTGGTATTTTTCGGAGAACTTCTATTTTTTTTTGAATAGTGAAAAAATACTTAAAAACAACTTTTTAAATCAAAATAATTTTTTGTGAAAAATTATACTATTTAGTGGTTTTAAAGTATAATTAGAATATATTTTTACCATTTTATCCAATGGTGGTCCTTAGAATTAATTTAACATTGAAATCGGACATAAACAATTGCCAATCTTTTGATATAAATTGTTTCTTAGAAACACGCCATTTTTTGTAATAGCGGGAATTAATTATAAAATTAATTAATGCAACTTATATGTTTGGAAATTTGTAAAATAGACATCATTTTTGAATTCAGAATATCAATTATAGCTTCGGGTGAAATTTTGGCTTTGTTCTGAAAAACTTCAATTTTTGATGAATAGTGAAACCACTAAGTGGTAGTTAAATAACTGATTTTTCATTTAAATGAAATATTACCACTTCTGTGATTTGATTTTCAAAAATCCGACATAAATGGTTGTCGTTAAGAAGTAAAATGTGGTTCAATGAGATTAAAATAAATTTTTGGTGAATAGTAACTTTTAAGTTCTTAATCGCGATTAGAGGTAATTAGTGTAGTTTAAGGTACAAATAATGTTTTAATAATATGAGATGAGCATGACACTTGTCCTACTCCTATTGGATGAGTCATGGCCGACCAAGACAACCCATGGGTCAACTTGGGGACCCCAGGGAGCCAATTTAGTAGAAAAATGACATTAATATATATTTATTTAATGTTAAAATTAAATTGACACAAACATGAGTTGTTTTACTAAAACAGTTTTTAAGTGGGGTTACACAAGTCCAAATTTTGATTATAAATATTCATTAGAAAGCTAAAACGATTTACTACATCATAGTGTTTTTTTTATAATTTTTAGACATTAAATAAATTAAATTATTTATGACATCATTATGATGCGGCGATGACCTCATTATTTAACGATTTAAATAAAATGAGAAGATAATGCAAAATCCAAGGCTTACACTTGTCCAAAGCCTATTGGATGAAGATATTTAGAACCCTTATCACCTTAGCCACGAATTATATAAGTGTGGGACCTTTATAATCCGAAAATCATTGTACAATAATGTAACATTTCAATCTTTCCAAAAGAGCCCCTCCTCTCCTCTTATAAAAGGCCCCCACCTCTACCACCTTATTCACACTTTCAAGCCTTTTGGTTCGGCCAACCTCTGCCCAAATACTCTCCCAACTTTTCTCCCTTCATCCTAGAATCTTTACTTTAGTCATAAAGCCATCCTAAGGAGTCCTTTTGATCAAATCAAAAGGAAGAACCCGAAGAAGAGGTAACATTTTCATCACCCTCTTTCATGCTTCTTTATTCTTCCACTCCCTCTTTGTTTATTATTTCAATTATACAATTATAACTCCAGTATGTTCTATATACTGTGATGTTATTATAAATATGGAACAACCATATTCAGTATTCTACCCATCATTTGAATGACATGTCACCATACGTGCGTACGTACGGCTTACCGTCTCCACGTCGTGGTGTAATTGTTATTCAATATATTATTATTTAGATGGGTATAATAATGATATGTAATTCATGTAAATAATAAATATAACATGATAATGATTCTGTATATATGATATACTATTCAATTATATATTATTTTAATATCAAAATAATGATATTGTTGCTCGTGCGTACGTACGGACTACCGTCTCCACGAACGCGATGAGATTCATTCTCCGTCGTATCCATTCAAGTATAATTATCATTTTATGATTTAAAAATAATGTTTAAGGACATGATATCATTCTGGTTATGAATAAGATACAACGTATCCATGAAAAACATGACTTACGTAACAAAACATATAAGAAAACGAGTAAGTTAACACCCGAAACAACGATAAATCTAAGATATTGTTAAAAAAGCAATGTTAAAAGATCATATATGATATCATATGAATGTATATGATTCTTGTATAATTTAATAACAACTATTTCACCATTATATAGGAGGTTAACCTACCCCAACCAAGGAAGAGTACAAGGTAAGGGTTTACTTCACAACCTCTTCATTATCCAAGGTTGTTTATACATAATTATCTACTGGGACCTCGTTATCATCCACATCCATGTTTCTTCAAAATGTATTTCAAAACATTTTTATTATTGATAAGAATATGGGTTAAAGTCATTTATACCCTTTTTGACTTTTTATAAGAGGAATCTTTCCGTCATTTTCAAAACAAGGTCCTTTTTAACCTTTTCGACAGAATTGAGGTAAGAATGTCTTTTTAACTTATACGGCGGGTGGAGTTATTTTCCGCCGTTATAAAATCTTCAAAGATTTCCTTACAAGATTATAATAATATTTTCAAGAAAATTTTTTGTTCTTAAATGATTTCAAAAATAGAAAGATATATTTCTCTAAAAAGTGTTTTGATTTCATCTATGTCAACATCCTTTGATGGATTTTACGCTTATTTGAAGTTGATTTATTATAATACAAAACTTCTATATTGTATTGAAGGTTTTGTGATATGTTTGACTGTGGATGTGCTATTTTATACCATTCATGGTTTATGGTGAAATTATTGACATTTCATATGCTAGTTTTAATACGAATGTTTATGTTATGTTTAAACCTTTTCATATGGGAATGCATTGGACTTAATATGTGACGGGTGGAGCCCGCTATAGCTCCTTGATGCATCGGTAGGTCTCATGAGACAAACTAGTGTCTTGGAACGAGGCCTTGACAAAATCTTATTTGTGGTCTTGGCACGAGGCCTTGACTACGTGGTTATGATAGTCTGGCATTATGCATTCCAACATTATGAAAGTGGTTAGTGATTTTGCGTGTGATTATTCGATTAGTTGAATATCCATGTGAATGAGTAAATGACATTATTTCATTTTACTTTTTCCATATTATGTTGATGTTTAAGTTTAAAAGTCTTTTGTTTTAGTTATACATTGCCTTAAATGTTTATTCTTATTTATGAAAGTTTCCGCTATATTGTTATCCTTACTGGGCATTTGAGCTCACCCCTTTTCCATGTTTTAATTTTCCCAGGAAGTGAAGAAGTAAATTATGAATGACCTGCAGGGATATTGTGAGGGGATAATAGTGTGGACTGTGGAGACATTATGTTGTTGTAGTAGTTTTTCATTTTATGAAGTAATGTAAAACATATGAATATATCCGGTGTTTCCAAGGCTACTAAACCAATCGGTCTTTCGAGATTTGATCTTTCCTGTGATCATGCCAATGTTATGTAATAATGAACAGACTCTGGGTAACTAGGGTCGGGTTGTTACAGTTGGTATCAGAGAAAGTTTAGTACAAACCTTGGATGCTAGATTTAGATAAACTCTGATTAGAGCACATAGACCTAAGATGAACTTTGAGGATTAGTATAGAAGAACTTCCTAGAATTTTGGTATTGTAGAGATTTTGTGAGTTTTCCGAGAAATACATCCCTGTCTCGATACGAGTAGGTAGAGGCGGCTCTGGCACAGATGTTCCTAGGGGTAAAACCCAAAAACACCGCTTTGAGCTAGACTCGAACGGGAACTGGTGCACGACAACGGGCCTTGCTGCACTCTTGGTTACGACACTCCCGGGGGATATGCTTAGGATAACTCTCATTTTCATTACAAATCATTATGAAGGGATTATGAGTATATACTTCCTCAAAGAAAACATTTTTATGATTATGGATTATATCCATAAATAGTTCAATTTATGTTAAGTGTTTTATTAGTATGGGATTATGTATTTTGATTCATAAACTGATCTAGTTTATGCCATTGTTTAGAAATGGCGCCTAGTGGAAGAAATGGAAACCGTATCAATGCACGCACTCCATGTAGGGATTGCCCTCCTGCTCAAGATAATTATAGTGGGGCTGGTGATGCAACCGGTTCCGATCAGCTAATCACCATACTGGGACAACTTACTCATGTTATGAATAATAACCTCATCCGTATGGAGCACCCTGATCCACAGCATGGAGGATCAATGTTAGATCGATTAATGAGGAAACAACCACCAACGTTCAATGGGAGTACAAATCCTTTAGTAGCCGAGCAATGGATAAATTCCCTAGAGAAAATATTTCAGGCTTTGGGGAGCAGTGAAAGGGAAAAAGTTATCATGGAGGTTTACCGCCTCACTGGAGATGCCGATCAATGGTGGTCACTAATTCAAAACACAAAGGAAGATGATGAATTAACAAACATGGAATGGAAGGAGTTCAAAGAGCTGTTCTTAGAAAAATACTTTCCTCAATACCATCGAGTGGATATGGAAAGACAATTTCTGAGTCTGAGGCAGAAGGAGGATGAGAATGTCGCAAAGTATGAGGCTAACATTACAAGGTTAGCAAGGTATGCTGCAGATTACATACGTAACCCAAGAAGTATGACTGATCGTTTCTTTGATGGTTTGAAACCATTTCTCCGTCGAGCTTTAGTATCACAAACCTTCTCTTCATACGAAGGTATTGTCTCATGCGCTATCAATACGGAAAAGGAATTCTCTAAGTCTTATGACTTTAAAGCAAAGCAAGAGAAGAAGAGACCTGCTGATCAATCTGGGAATTGAAATAAAGCGAAGAAGGGAAAGGTTGAAAATCCATCTTGTGGTAAATGCGGGAAGAAACATCCTGGTACTTGCTTGAAGGGAATGGGAGTCTGTTACAAGTGTGGTGAAAAAGGCCACCAAGCTCATGATTGCAAGGGGAAGAAGGAAGCTACCAATGTTTGGTGCTACAATTGCAGGGAGATGGGGCATTATGAAAATGAATGTCCTAAGCGTCAGGATAACTTACCTCAGAAAAGGCCAAGGGATCAAGGCCAAGCTTATGTTATCACTACTGCTGAGGTAGAAGCTCCGAATGATGTGGTGGAAGGTAATTTAATGGTTTCCTCAAGTTTAGAAAATGCATTATTTTATTCTGGATCATCGCATTGTTTCATATCTTCCCAGTTTGCTAAGAAAATTAGATATTTCCAATTTGATTTAACAAGGGAGTTTTCGGTCAAAACCCCTATGGGAAGTATTATTGAAACAAAGTTTTGTCGATTAGTTCCCATTAGAGCACCTAAATGTTCTTTACCTGCTAATCTCATCGTCATACCCATGATTGAATTTGATATAATCCTCGGTATGGATTGGCTTTCAGACCATGATGCAAAAATTTATTGTAAGAGGAAAGAGGTTACGATTCTTGATGATGATGATAAGGAACACCTTATCTTTAGAGCCGAATCGTCGCCACATAATTCTTATCTAGATCCACCCCCAGTAGCTCAACTAAATTCAATTAATGGGAAGGAAGAGAAGTAAATTACTAAGGTTGAGGAAAGGAATATTCAAATAGAGGATGTACCTATTGTGAGAGAATATGTTGACGTGTTTCCGGATGATTTACCTGGACATCCTCCAGAACGAGAAGTAGAGTTTTCCATTGATTTAATTCCTGGATCAAGGCCCATATCGAAGAACCCTTATAGAATGGCCACTGTGGAATTAGTTGAACTAAAGAAACAACTAGAGGAATTGAGTAATAAGGGATTTTTTCTCCCTAGTGTTTCTCCTTGGGGATCCCCTGTTGTTTTTGTTAAGAAGAAAGATGGATCTATGAGGTTGTGCATTGACTATAGGGAGATCAATGCTATAACAATAAAGAACAAGTATCCCCTACCTCGCATCGATGATTTATTTGACCAACTGCATGGAGCTCAATACTTT
This sequence comes from Viscum album, assembly GCA_963277665.1. Lineage (NCBI taxonomy): Eukaryota > Viridiplantae > Streptophyta > Magnoliopsida > Santalales > Viscaceae > Viscum > Viscum album. The sequence continues at coordinate 634,127 of CAUJRU010000174.1, forward strand.
TCAAAGATTGACCTTCGGTCTTGATACCATCAGCTGTGTGTAAAGAAGGAAGACGTTCCAAAGACAGCATTTCGAACAAGGTACGGGCATTACGGGTTTATAGTAATGCCTTTTGGATTGACTAATGCACCCTCTGTTTTCATGGATCTAATGAATAGAGTTTTCAAGGAATATCTTGATGACTTTGTAGTTGTATTTATTGATGATATCTTGGTATACTCCAAAAGCCACGAAGATCATGAAAATCACTTACACATTATCCTGAACACTCTTAGAAGACAAGAATTATATGGGAAATTTAGCAAGTGTGAATTCTGGATTCATGAGATTTCTTTTCTTGGCCATATTGTCTCTAAGGAAGGAATTTCTGTTGATCCTTCTAAAACCAAGGCAATCCATGAATGGGCAGAACCGACAAATATAACTGAGGTACGCAATTTTATTGGTTTAGCAGGTTATTATCGACGTTTCGTCCAGAATTTTACCAGATTGGCTAACCCATTGACAAAGCTCACACGTAAAGGGATTAAATTTGTCTGCACAAAAGAGTGTGAAGAATTTTTTGAATAACTAAAGAGAAGATTAGTCAATGCCCCTGTATTGACTCTACCATCGGGGAATGATGGGTTTGTTATTTATAGTGATGCATCAAAGAAAGGACTTGGTTGTGTCCTTATGCAGATTGATAAGGTCATTGCCTATGCATCACGACAGCTAAAAATTCATGAGCAAAACTATCCTACTCATGATCTTGAGTTAGCAGTTGTGATCTTTGCTTTAAAGATATGGAGACATTACCTCTATGGTGAAAAATGTGAGATTTATACTGATCACAAGAGTTTGATGTATATTTTCACACAAAAAGAACTCAACATGGGGCAAAGGCGATGGCTTGAACTACTCAAGGATTATGATTGCACGATACATTACTACCCGGGGAAGGCAAACAAGGTGGAAGATGCTTTGAGTAGAAAATACCATGGAGTTTTGAATGTGATGAGAATTGAAAGGGATCCAATTTTCTTGGATCTAGTGAAGATGGACATGGGAATAACTAGGGAAGGTGAAACATCAATGCTTTTTCAAATGGTTGCCAAACCATCATTACTAGAAAGGATTAAGAGTTCTCAGACCAATGATGAAGAATTTCAGAAGAAGATTAAAGATGTGAATGATGGAAGATTGAGGGACTTTGTGTATAAGGATGGAATTTTAAAATTCAGGAAGAGACTTTGTGTTCCCGATATAACTGATCTAAAAAGGGAATTGCTGGATGATGCTCATAGTTCCAATTTCTCTATACACCCTGGGAGCACCAAAATGTATAGAGATTTGAAGGAACATTTTTGGTGGGACAATATGAAGAGGGAGATTGCTGATTTTGTGTCGAGGTGTATGGTTTGTCAATAAGTGAAAGATGGAAGGCAACATCCTGGTGAAGTATTACAACCTCTTCCCATACCTGAGTTGAAATTGGGATAATATTATGATGGACTTTGTCATGGGACTACCAAAGACTCCTAGAAGGAATGATGCAATATGGGTCATTGTTGATCATCTTACTAAGTCAGCACATTTTCTGGCTATACGGGAGGATCTACCACTTGAACGTCTAGCAAGATTATATATTAATGAAGTTGTAAGACTGCATGGAGTACCCCTATCGATTGTTTCTGATCGTGATCCTCGTTTTACTTCAAGATTCTGGAAAAGTCTTCAAAAGGCCTTGGATACTGAACTTTGTTTGAGCACTGCCTATCACCCTCAAACAGATCGACAATCAGAACTGACTATTCAAACCTTAGAAGACATGTTGAGATCATGCTCTCTTGACTTTCAGGGTATGTGGGATCAATACTTACCACTGGTAGAATTTTCCTATAACAATAGCTTCCATTCAAGAATTCAGATGGCACCTTATAAAGCGTTATACGGAAAGAGATGTTGTACACCAACCTGTTGGGATGACGTTGGTGAAGGAAAACTTGTGGGACCAGAACTGGTGGAAGAAACAATGGAAAAGGTGAAGGTAATCCAAAACCACATCAAATCAGCTCAAAGTAGGCAGAAGAGCTATGCCGATAACAGAAGAAAGGTTTTGGAATTTCAGGTGGGAGATCATGTTTTCCTAAAGGTATCTCCATGGAAGGGAGTTATACGTTTTGGTAAGAAGGGTAAGTTGAGTCCCAGGTACATCGGACCTTTCAAAATTCTAGATGAAGAACCACCCGAGTGGGAACCTGAGGAACTTATGATGAAGAACCACCCGAGTCTTTTTATGCAGTAATACCCTAAAAATTGTGAGGACACAATTATTTGAAGGAGGGGAGAATGTAACACCCCAAGCTTCCACGGTACGTTTCCCTTCGAATAATGCAATAGCGTGTGTTGTACGCAACCTCGAGATCTAACACACACCACAACTAATTAAGCTAGCCGTTGTGAATAGTAATACCTAATTTTTGAAATTTTATAAATTTTATTTATCAAAATAGACTTCATCATTGGATTCGGAATATCGAAATTAGCCTATGTTGAATTTTTGGTATTTTTCTGAGAACTTCTAATTTTTTTATGAATAGTGAAAAAATACTTAAAAACAACTTTTTAAATCAATATAATTTTTAGTGAAAAATTATACTATTTAGTGGTTTTAAAGTATAATTAGAATATATTTTTACCATTTTATCCAATGGTGGTCATGAGAATTAATTTAACATTGAAATCGGACATAAACAATTGCCAATCTTTTGATATAAATTGTTTCTTAGAAACACGCCATTTTTTGTAATAGCGGGAATTAATTATAAAATTAATTAATGCAACTTATATGTTTCGAATTTTGTAAAATAGACATCATTTTTGAATTCAGAATATCAATTATATCTTAGGGTGAAATTTTGGCTTTGTTCTGAAAAACATCAATTTTTGATGAATAGTGAAAACCACTAAGTGGTAGTTAAATAACTGATTTTTCATTTAAATGAAATATTACCACTTCTGTGATTTGATTTTCAAAAATCCGACATACATGGTTTTCATTAAGAAGTAAAATGTGGTTCAATGAGATTAAAATAAATTTTTGGTGAATAGTAACTTTTAAGTTCTTAATCGCGATTAGAGGTAATTAGTGTAGTTTAAGGTACAAATAATGTTTTAATAATATGAGATGAGAATGACACTTTTCCTACTCCTATTGGATGAGTCATGGCCGACCAAGACAACCCATGGGTAAACTTGGGGACCCCATGGAGCCACTTTAGTTGGAAAATGACATTAATATATATTTATTTAATGTTAAAATTAAATTGACACAAACATGAGTTGTTTTACTAAAACAGTTTTTAAATGGGTTTACACAAGTCCAAATTTTTATTATAAATATTCATTAGAAACCTAAAAATATTTCCTACATCATAGTATTTTTTTTATAATTTTTAGACTTTAAATAAATTAAATTATTTATGACATCATTATGATGGGGCGATGACCTCATTATTTAACGATTTAAATAAAATGAAAAGATAATGAAAAATCCAAGGCTTACCCTTGTCCAAAGCCTATTGGATGAAGAGATTTCGAACCCTTATCACCTTAGCAACGAATTATATAAGTGTGGGACCTTTAGAATCAGAAAAGAATTGTACAATAATGTAACATTTCAATCTTTCCAAAAGAGCCCCTCCTCTCCTCTTATAAAAGGCCCCCACCTCTACCACCTTATTCACACTTTAAAGCCTTTTGGTTCGGCCAACCTCTGCCCAAATACACTCCCAAATACACTCCCTTCATCCTAGAAGCTTTACTTTAGTCAGAAAGCCATCCTAAGGAGTCCTTTTGATCAAATCAAAAGGAAGAACCCGAAGAAGAGGTAACATTTTCATCACCCTCTTTCATGCTTCTTTCTTCTTCCACTCCCTCTTTGTTTATTATTTCAATTCTAAAATTATAACTCCAGTATCTTCTATATATTGTGATGTTATTATAAATATGGAACAACCATATTCAGTATTCTACCCATCATTTGAATGACATGTCACCATACGTGCGTACGTACAGCTTACCGTCTCCACGTCGTGGTGTAATTGTTATTCAATATATTATTATTTAGATGGGTATAATAATGATATGTAATTCATGTAAATAATTAATATAACATGATAATGATTCTGTATATATGATATAATATCCGATTATATATTATTTTAATATCAAAATAATGATATTGTCGCTCGTGCGTACGTACGGACTACCGTCTCCACGAACACGATGAGATTCATTCTCCGTCGTTTCCATTCAAGTATAATTATCATTTGATTATTTCAAAATAATGTTTAAGGACATGATATCATTTTGGTTATGAATAAGATACAACGTATCCATGAAAAACATGACTTACGTAACAAAACATATAAGAAAACGAGTAAGTTAACACCCGAAACAACGATAAATCTAAGATATTGTTAACAAAGCAATGTTAAAAGATCATATATGATATCATATGAATGTATATGATTCTTGTATAATTTAATAACAACTATTTCACCATTATACAGGAGGTTAACCTACCCCAACCAAGGAAAAGTACAAGGTAAGGGTTTACTTCACAACCTCTTCATTATCCAAGGTTGTTTATACATAATTATCTACTGGGACCTCGTTATCATCCACATCCATGTTTCTTCAAAATTTATTTCAAAACATTTTTATTATTGATAAGAATATGGGTTAAAGTCATTTATACCCTTTTTGAATTTTTATAAGAGGAATCTTTCCATCATTTTCAAAACAATGTCCTTTTTAACCTTTTCGACAAAATTGAGGTAAGAATGTCTTTTTAACTTATACGGCAGGTGCGGTTATTTTCCGCCGTTATAAAATCTTCAAAGCTTTTATTACAAGATTATAAGAATATTTTAAAGAAAATTTTTTGTTCTTAAATGATTTCAAAAATAGAAAGAGATATTTCTCTAAAAAGTGTTTTTATTTCATCTATGTCAACATCCTTTGATGGATTTTACGCTTATTTGAAGTTGATTTATTATAATACAAAACTTCTATATTGTATTGAAGGTTTTGTGATATGTTTGACTGTGGATATGCTATTTTATACCATTCATGGTTTATGGTGAAATTATTGACATTTCGTATGCTAGTTTTAATACGAATGTTTATGTTATGTTTAAACCTTTTCATATGGGAATTCATTGGACTTAATATGTGACGGGTGGAGCCCGCTATAGCTCCTCGATGCATCGGTAGGTCTCATGAGACAAACTAGTGTCTTGGCATGAGGCATTGACAAAATCTTATTTGTGTTCTTGGCACGAGGCCTTGACTACGTGGTTATGATAGTCTGGCATTATGCATTCCAACATTATGAAAGTGGTTAGTGATTTTGCGTGTGATTATTCGATTAGTAGAATATCCATGTGAATGAGTAAATGGCATTATTTCATTTTAGTTTTGCCATATTATGTTGATGTTTAAGTTTAAAAGGCTTTTGTTTTAGTTATACATTGCCTTAAATGTTTATTCTTATTTATGAAAGTTTCCGCTATATTGTTATCCTTACTGGGCATTTGAGCTCACCCCTTTTCCATGTTTTAATTTTCCTAGGAAGTGAAGAAGTAAATTATGAATGACCTGCAGGGATATTGTGAGGGGATAATAGTGTGGACTGTGGAGACATTATGTTGTTGTAGTAGTTTTTCATTTTATGAAGTAATGTAAAACTTATGAATATATCTGGTGTATCCAAGGCTACTAAACCAATCGGTCTTTTGAGATTTGATCTTTCCTGTGATCATGCCAATGTTATGTAATAATGCACCGACTCTGGGTAACTAGGGTCGGGGTGTTACATTGTATTAAATTGTAAAAATATATTATAAATATACTTTAAAACCACTCAAATTAATAATTTATCACTATTAATTATTTTGATTAAAAAAGTAGTTTTTAATTATAATTTAGTAATTTTCACTATTAATCAGAATATGAAAGTTATCCGAAAACTACCAAAATTTCACCTTAGGCTAAATTCGATACTCCAAATCCAAAAATGAAGTCCATTTTGAGAGCTAAAGTTTCTAAAATTTTAAAAGGTGGTTATTACTATTCATAACGGCTAGTTATAATAATATTTTAATAGCATATCGTTGTTTAGTGAAACTCGGTATTGCGTACTACACACGCTATCGAGGAAGGTCTCAATTGCGTGTAATGCAAGGCAAGTCAAGGATGTGTGTTGTTCAAGCTCCTTTTGGTGTAGTGTACAACACAAGACATTAATAAAATTAAAAAGAATATTTTTCATAAAATCTCGTGTTGTTACATTCTACCCCCCTTAAAATGAATTTCACCCTCGAAATTCGTCGAGGTTATAAATGGTTTACTATTCGAAAGTTTCTTTAAAAGAAACCCACATCGTAAAAAAGAATACCAAAACTTGGCTTTAAAAACTAAAGTATGAAATGTAATGATTACCCAAATAAACTAATCACTGGGTTTCCACATAGGTGAAAATATGGATATGGAAGAGAAATCTAACCATCATGTTCTGATGGAGAGTGGTAGAGAACCGGGGCTATGGAAAAGCCAGTAATCACAAATCCATAGATTTGTGATGATATAAGGTACCATCTGATTTATCAGGTATAAGATCACTAGGACAACATTTTTGGTTTTCAAGATCATTTCCCTAAAGTTGAAAATTTGCTTAGAATAAATACTTACTTTATTTTGGTACAATATCACTGTTGTTTGTGCCTTGAACAATTTCCACTTCATCTCTTAAATAAATGAAGTTGAATTTGTTATTCGTGAAGTGTTAGCAGATCATGCGATAGAATGACGGGTCATTCCATCTGTCTCAAACAAAAGGTTAGAAAAAATTATATACATAAGTGGATATATAGTGAGATTAATCATATATGGTTCCAAAAATGGACTTATACTTCATATATCATACTGATTAATATAATAAAACTAGTTTCTACTAAACAGGGACTTCCTGTAGGCCAGTGGTAGGTGATAAAGTCCAGTCGCACTTCGGTTGTGGGTTCGATTCCCACAGCCTTGTCCGACGCCATGGGTTGTCGCCCGTCCTGCAGGTTGTCCTTTTTCTAAAACTATATTACTATAACATCCCATCAATAATATTGAAAAAACTTTTATCCTTAAACAATACTAACTTATTTCCAACATAATCCATTCCAATCTTTAGGCTTATCTATAATAATTCAGTCCACTCTCATAATATAGTGAAAACAATTACCAGAGATTTAAGACCATCGTCGATCCCCATATATGATAAGGTATGTTTTGTTGGTCACATTCCAAACATTCAAAGTCCTTAATCGTGTATTCTCTTGAATACCTTAGTGAAAACATGAATGCAGTTAAAAGTTAACACTTTCCACATACCAAAATCCTCAAAATTCTATATACTCAAACCATGATATCACTTAGTCCTTATATCAATCATGAGCTCATGAATACTATTAAACATTTTTTTTCTCGTTTTCCCTTCATTATGTTCATATCATCTTATTTCCAAAAATATCTCAATTACTTTGAATACCACATTAGAACAATACATAAATATTCCTATACTCTATGATACAATATTATTTTGGAATCCCATTACATAAACACTTAATCATTCCACCACATCGTTGTCATATTCAACATCGCCAATAGTGATCGCATGTGACTTCCCTTTGTCCTTTGCCTTCAGTGGTTTCTCATGTTGATCATCACTAACCCTTGGATTAGGGCATTTATTAGCATAATGCCCCATTTCCTTGCACTTGAAGCATTGAAGTGTTGGTGGTGCGTTCTCTGTAGTGTTTTCTTTATTCACATCATTAGAAACCCTTTTTCCATTACTTCGACACTCAGCTGCTCGATGAACTTCTTTTACACACTTAAATCATTTTCTAGTACCTTTAATACAATCTCCACCATGCTTCTTTCCACACTTTCTGTATAAGGAAACATTCATCTTCTTTTCACCTTTATTCGGTGATTTCTCCTTGAACTCCATCTTTCATTTCTTGTCAAAGCCATGAGATGGATATGTAACACCAACTTCCATTTCTACCTTGATAGCACAACACACAATTTCTTTATAGCTATTGAGGTCTCTTATAGCTAATGCCCTTCGAAGACTTGGTGTTAAGCAATTGAAAAATTGATCAACTTTACTTTCAGGTTGGATGATAATGCCAGATGCATACCTTGCAAGTCTTCTAAAATTCGCTTCGTATATACCAACAGATTCATCAACCTTTTGCTTTAGTTCAAGAAACTCCTTCTCCATCTTTGTTCGAAGAATACGAGGGAAGTACTTACTGAAAAACAAGTTCTTGAACTCATCCCATTCCATGGACTCAATTTCATCTCTTGGCCTCGTATTCTTGATAAGATTCCACCATTGATCAGCTTCACCTTCCAAACGATATACTGCTAAGATGAATTTATCATGTTCAGAACATTGAAGAACTTAAAATATCTTTTCAGTGGTACTGATCCATTGTTCAGCAACAAGTGGATCAGAAGTCCCACTGAAAGAAGGTGGACGTTGCCTCATGAAGGACTCAATAGAATACTGTTCCATTCTCTGCTCATTTGGAAGTCCAGAATGATTCATAGCTTGTGTAAGGATAGCAATAAGATTTTGCACTCCATCTCCCATATCATTTGTTTGTTCAAGAGGAAAATCATTGCATTGTCCATTGCATTGATCAACACGGTTCCTTCGGGTTCCAGCCATTGTCTAAAACCCAAAAAGAATAGTGTGAGAGGAAAAAATCATGCTAGGGAAAACAACATAATAAAGGGGGAGTACCTTCAATATCTAACATCTTAGGTTTAATTCTATTATCGTTAGCGTAGTTCTAGTACTTTAACCTATATGTATACTTAATATTAGGGACATCCCTAGACATACCGTAGAAATATCTCTAGGGATCTCACTAACGTTTTCGCATCCTAGTTTCCAAAGGTTGACTAAACCTTTCCTCTGATACCAACTATAAAGACCCGAAGCTTATCGTACATGGACATTACATTACTTTTTCGGAATATTTAGTACATTACAAAAATACACACACAAGGATCGTAATAGTTTAGTGTCTTTGGAAACTCGGAACGTAATCTTCTAATCGTGCTGAAAGATCTTCAATATCTCCCATAAATATCTTCCCTTTTTTTTACCTAAAACATTTCTTTATATCCTGGGGAAAAGAAAACATAAAAGTGTGAGCTAAAATGTTCAGTAAGGGTAAGCAAATGAAAAATCAATCACATCATTTTCATAAGAACATAACTTTTGGAAATATTAACCTGCAAAAGAGAGCATAATTTCATATCATGGGGTAAATCATTGTAGTGAAATGAAATCACAATAAGAATAACTTAAAACATGAAACTTTTTGGCATACACACATAATCATAAAGAATCATTTCTTGTTAGTCAAGACTCATTGCCAAGACTATCTTAGTGGACAAAGTCCCTTTCTGAACCGAGTCACCCTCATTTCAGTCCTGTTTCACTGAACCGGTATAACCTACCATTCTAGCCATGTCTATCTCATGAGATATAAAATCTTTACCAAATGCATTGGAGGGAGATATAGGTCCCACCCATCTTATAATGAATCCTTTCTTATGTGTGCCACATAATCATAAACCATACATCATAGCGTAACCTATGTAATAAAAATGGAATTCTTAAACAACATGACATCATAAAACAATTCATATAAGATAAAGGAATTCATAAAAATATTTCCGTCACAAAATAATCAAATCCATTTAATAATAGGGATAAAAACAAAACCCTTTTATTATCTTAGATGGAAAATAATTTTGATAAAATACTTGAACTCCATTCTTGAGGAAAATATCCTTTCTATTTCAAAAACATTTTTCCTTTCATAACATGTCATACGACTTTAAAACAAAAGAAGATGATTAAAAATAAACATGAAAACTTTTAAAGGAAGCTTATTGGAAATAATGTTTTAAAAATCCATTCATTCCGTATAAGTTAAAAAAAAATTCTTCTCGTACTTTAGTCGGAAAAGTCAAAAAAGTACCTCGTACGAAAAATGACAAAAGATTCCTTTCATATCCTTTACTAAATATTCACCGAAGGGTAAAATTGAATATAAACTATTTTATAAGGATATTAATATTACATATTGAGGAAATATGTATTTGGATGATAAAATACACCCCAGTAAATGCCAAAGTATAAACAATCTCGGATAAAAATGAGATTGTGATATTTTCCCTTACCTTAGGTCTGACTTGCTTTGTACGTGTCCGAACCTCCTGTATAATGATTTAAATCATGTTATTGACTTATTACAGAATCATATTCATTGATATTATATCATATATGGTCCACTTATGACTTTATATTACCCGTTCATTTGTAAATTCATGTTAAAGAAGCGTTTTGGGTAAAATCATTTCATTTATCGTAGGTTTTTTTATCTTGTAATTATTAATATGATTACTTGGATCATGATTACTTATATCCATAATGTAAAACATGATTTATATATCATATATATTCAGAATATACATATATATAATATATTGATAAATGGAATGAAATACACCATTCATGGAGACGGTAGTCCGTATGTACGCATGAACGTTGTTTTCGTTTCCTTATTGAATTGAATAGAATTAAGTATATGACATACATATAAATATACATAAATAAAGTATCATTATTATGTAATATATTTAATTATTACTTATTATATATACTTTATAATCATTCATGAATGGTTAATCATTGAGAATGAATCTCATCGCGTCGTGGACACGGTAGTACGTACGTACGCACGAGCGATGATATCGTTCCCATGGTTGTGGAATTGTGTTGAAGTGTATGTATACTATTTCAGTATCAATATCAATTTATAATAATCATATATAGTTACTCATTAAACCATTATACCCATCCAATTAAGGTGGTGACGGAAAATAGATTACACCACGGCGTGGAGACGGTATTCCGTACGTACGCACGCGCGGTGATTTCCTTTTTCCGTAGGATGGATAGAAGGTTAATTAGAGTTGTTTCATATTTATAATAATATATCAGTATATAAGAAATACTGATGTAATTACTTTATCATGAAACAAATAAAGAAGAATAAGTTGAAGAAGAAAGAAATTGAAAAAGATCGGTAATGGATATTACCTCTTTTTGACGCGCCTTCACTTATCCTCCACTTAAAGAAATAAGGATGGCCTTTGAAGAAGACCAGGACCTCTAGGATGATACTAGGAAAGTGGAGAAGAGATTTTCGCAGGGGTTGGCCGAGATTTAAGGCTCAAAGTTGTGTGAGGAAGAGAGGGAGGAGGTTCCCTTTTATAAGGGAGGAGAGGGGTACCTTAGGAATATCTCAAAATATTATTTTATATTAAAGTCAAAATCGGTTTATAATGGTTCCAAAGGGTCTTATTTCGAAGCTAAAGTGGGTATGGGTCGCAATACTATCAACCAATAGGATTTAGACATGTTTAGGTTATTATTTTAACCTTATCAATTAGATTTAATTTTAAGTTAAATAATTTAACTTTTACTGTTTCTTTTTGTTTTCTTACACTATATGGTTAATACACTTACTATAACATGCCAAACGAACCCCAAATTTTTTATTATTAATATATATATCCTTATATAAGTCATTTGGCTGATCCTTAGATTTTTAGGAATAATATAACAATTAATAATATAATATTTGATTTAAAAACTATTTTGTGCCAATTTTGACACTATTTGATATATGATTTTTGTTAAAGTCCTAACAGAATTATATGTTCGAAAAAAGTTGATTAAATCAACACTAATATATAATAGTAACCTATAAAATTATTGGAATTCATAAAAAGTCTTAAATTACATTTATTTTGGTATTTATAATATCAATTATGTCAATATTTCATTAATAATATAATTACTGCATCATCTTTGTGTCATAAATATATTAACTTATTTGATGTCTAAAAATTACAAATAATACACCATTATGTAGGTAATCTTTTGATCTTTCTAATGAATATTTACAATATAATTTATCTTATGTATAACCCTATATTAAAAATGTTTTAGTAAATAAACTTTGATTTTAACTCTTTTAACTCTTCTTTGAATTAAATAATAATAAATGTCCTAATCTAATCCAAGTGGGCCTGAATGATAAACTTTTACACTTAAGGTTGTTTTTGGTCGAGATACACTTGTCCAATAGGATTAGGACATGTGTTAGGGTAATATTAATATCATTGTTACCCTTAATTAACCTATTTACTTTTAACCGTGGTAAATAAAAGTAAAAGGTTACTATTCACAAAAAATTATTTTCATCTCATTGAACCACATATTACTTACTGACATCAACCGTGTCTCTAGGATTTTTGAAATTTCATTCACAGAATCGGTAAAATTATGTTTTATGAAAAATTCAGTATTTTAACTACCACTTAGTAGTTTCATTATTCATCAAAAATTGATGTTTTTCAGAAAATGCCAAAATTTCATCCTAAGCTATATTTCATATTTCGAATTCAAAAATGAAGTCTATTTTACCAAATTCATAACATAGAAGTTTCATTAATTAATTTTATAATTAAATCCCACTGTTAAAACAAATAGCGTGTTTTTAAGAAACAATATCTATCAAAAGATTGACACTTGTTTATGTCTGGTTTAAATAAGAAATTACATCCAATGACCAACATTGTATTAAATTGTAAAAATATATTCTAAATATACTTTAAAACCACTTAAATTAATAATTTATCACTATTAATTATTTTGATTAAAAAAGTTGTTTTTAATTATAATTTAGTAATTTTCACTATTCATCAGAATATGAAAGTTATCCGAAAAGTACCAAAATTTCGCCTTAGGCTAAATTCGATACTCCGAATCCAAAAATGAAGTCCATTTTGAGAGCTAAAATTTCTAAAATTTTAAAAGGTGGTTATTACAATTCATAAAAGCTAGTTATAATAATATTTTAATAGCATATCGTTGTTTAGTGAAACTCGGTATTGCGTACTACACACGCTATCGAGGAAGGTCGCGATTGCGTGTAATGCAAGGAAGGTCAAGGATGTGTGTTGTGAAAGCTCCTTTTGATGTAGCGTACAACACAAGACATTAATAAAATTAAAAAGAATATTTTTTATAAAATATTGGGCTGTTACATTTTTTACAAGTGTATGTCTTAGAGTTTACATTATCTTCTCATTTTATTTAAATCGTTAATTAATGAGGTAATCGTTGCATCATCATGGTGTCATAAATAATTTAATTTATTTAATGTCTAAAAATTATAAAAAAATTATCATGATTTAGGAAATTTTTTTAGCTTTCCAATGAATATTTATAGTCTAAATTGTAACTTATATATCCCCATATAATAATTGTTTTAGTAAAACAACACATGTTTGGAACAATTTTATTTTTACTTTAAATAAAAAGTTATTAATGTCATTTTCTTACCCAAGTGGCTCCATGGGGTCCCCAAGTTGACCCATTGATTTTATTGTTCGGACATGACTTATAAAATAAGGGTATTTCAAGTCTAAGGGTATTTTCATATTTTTATAATATCATATTTACCTTAAATTTCACTAATTACCTTTAATTGCTATTAATAGAACTGAAAAGTTACTATTCACTAAAAAATATTTTAATCCCATTGAACCCCATTTTATATCCTAATGACAACCATGTATGTCGGATTTTTGAAAATTAAATCACAAAAGTGGTAATGTCTGATTTACATGAAAAATTAGTTTTTAAACTACCACTTAGTGGTTTCACTATTCATCAAAAATTGAAGTTTTTCAGAAAAATACCAAAAATTCACCCTAAGCTATAATTGATATTCTAAATTCAAAAATGGTGTCTATTTTACAAAATTCCAAACATATAAGTTGCATTAATTAATTTTATAATTAATTCCCTTTGTCAAAACAAATAGCGTGTTTTTAAGAAACAATATTAATCAAAAGATGGACAATTGTTTATGTCTAATTTCAAAGTGAAGTTAACTCTAATGACCAACATTGGATAAAATTGTAAAATTATATTCTGATTATACTTTAAAAACTCTCAATATAATAATATTTCACTATTAATTTTTTTGATTAATAAAGTTGTTTTTAATTAAAATTTAGCAATTTTCACTATTCATCAAAATATAAAAGTTATCCGAAAAGTTCCAAAAATTCACCCTAGGCTAAATTTGATATTCTGAATCCAAAAATGAAGTCCATTTTTAAAGATAAAATTTATAAAATTTGAAAAATTAGGTAGACTATTCATAACGGCTACTTTGAATGGTTGTGGTGTGTGTTAGAACTCGATGTTGCGTACAACACATGCTTCTGTATTATTCAAAGAGAAGTGTACCATGGATGCTTGGGGTGTTACAACTTCTACGTTATTTATTCTCATTATTAGGAGGTGGTACAAATAATAGAGATGAATACCAAGCTCTTATCGTAGGATTGTAGTTGGGGCTTCAAGTACAAGTGAATCACTTAAATGTGAAAGGTGATTCATACCTGGTAATCAAACAAGTTAATGGGAATTACACAATTAGAAAAGAAGAAATAATCCCTTCGTATGATTACGTCAGAGAGTAAATGATGGAGTTTCCTTCAGAACTGACATTTTCTTGTGTTCCAAGATCACAAAATGCCCAAGCTGATGCACTGGCTAATATAGCCACAGCTCTAGCAGATCCAAATCGGGACGAGACAACCATCAGTATTGCCCACCGTCATAAAATTTCACCTTATGTTCAAATCAAAACAGATGTAATCAATGCAATTTGTCCCATCTCTGAACCATATGGTCATACTACAAGATGGATGAACCCTATCAGGGAATACATTCAAAATGGAACACTTCTGCCTGATTGAGCCAGGGAAGAACAAGTCTGGAGACCTGTGGTCAATTTCGCTCTTTTTGATAGCCCAGATCACCTAGAGAAAATTCTCTACAAGCATGTTTTTGATGGAGTTATCTTTATATGTATTTATGGTGAAGAGACAATGGCTCTAATGAAAGAAGTACATGCAGGAGTCTATGGTTCCCATCAGTCTGGACATAGACTATCTGATCAAATTGGAAGGCATGGATATTTTTGGCCTTCAATGATACAAGATTGTGTTGATTTCACAAAGAAGTGTCATTCATTCCAAGTACATGCCAACATCATTCATCAACCCCCAGAGTTTCTTCATACATCTAAATAATCGTGGCCATTTGCCACATGGGGAATGGATGTAGTGCGACCTTATCCTTCGGCAACATCCAAGCATTTTAAGTACATTCTTACTGCTACTGACTTCTTTTCCAAATGGGCAGAGGCAATACCACTCAATGAAGACAGTTCTAAATACATTGTTAGCTTCATCAAGTCTAATATCATTACCAGATTTGGTGTCCCTCATACCATATTGACGGACAATGGAACCAACTTCTATTCATCTGAGGTGAGAAAGTTGTATCATGAATACAACATTAAATACAATCATTCCTCTCAGTATCATGCACTGGCCAATGGCCAGATAGAATCTTTCAACTAGACTCTCTCAAATATACTGCAAAAGATGGTGGATAAAGATAAGAATTCATGCCATGATAAAATCATTCATGCTTTATGGGCTTATGGGACCACCGCCCACACTGCAACGCGGTCAAACCCCTATTCATTAGTATATAGAACGGAAGAAGTCTTTCCAATTGAGTTTCAAATACCCTCACTCAGAGTATCCATTTGTGATCATCCATTTATAGATGACCAATCTCAAAAGTGATTGGATGAATTGGAACAGTTAGATGAGAAAAGATTGTGTACCCTGCACCACTTGGAAGTCTATTAGAATAGAATAGCACGAGCTTTCAACAAAAAAATTGTCTTTGTTCATTAGTTCAGGGAGAATTGGTATTGGTTCTCAGAACTCCAATGATATAAAGAAAGAAACCTCCCAAGCTTGAGACAAAATGTGAAGGACCTTATTCAATACATAAGGTCTACTCGAATGGAGCTTATTATTTAATATCAATGTATGGAGAACTCATCACTACTCCAACCAATGCCATATTTCTGAAGAATTATTTTGTAAAAAAAAATACATCAACAGTCCATGCATACGACCTTAAAATATTGGCATTTCATATTGTCCAACCAGACGTTAAACTACATCATTAGTTACGGTCCATGCATATGACCTTAAACTATTGGAACTTACGTCTATCATGACATTAAACTATGACGTCCAAACTACAAGACACTAAACTGTACAAAAGTCCCTTATGTCCAGCAAGACGTTAAACTGAATCATCATCCATGGTCCATGTATATGACCTTAAACTATCTGTAATACTTTCGTCCCACATGACATTAAACTGCATATCCAATGGTTCATACATATGACCTTAAACTATTTTCATGTGTCAATGTCCAACAAGATGTTAAACTGCACCATTATGGTCCATGCATATGACATTAAACTATTAGCACCATTGTCCAGCAAGATGTTAAACTGTGAAAATGTCCCTAATATGTCCAAAATGACGTTAAACTATGTCCTCTTTTGTCCTTACTGCATGACATTAAACTACACAGTCCCCATTTCATCCAACATGACGTTAAACTATATTGTCCTTGCTGCAAGACACTAAACTGTGCAACACCAATAGTACTCACTGCAAGACTTTAAACTACATAGTCCCTTCATATTTCTAGCATTACATTAAACTATGCATCATTAAGGTTGCTGATACCTCTTGTTTCTCACAATGAGTATGACTTATGTGATCTTAGAGTAATCTTCAACCATAACACCCTCTCTGGGCTGCTAACCATGTGTAAGTCCCAACACCATTTTAGGTCGTTGTCCCCAAGAACAACTTGATCTGCTGAAAATTATTATTTATTATTGCACCTTAAACCCATAGATACATATCACGGAGGACGGAAGAAATGAAGTCCAAGAGCGTACTTTTGGATTACATTGACACATTCAGGTGGTAAGGAGTTAAGTATATCATAAACTATCAAGGTATCCTCTGGTCTTACCCCACGAGCCATAGCATCTGCCGCATAGTTGGATTCCCGAACACTATGATGATCCATCTTACCCTGGTTGGTCTCCGCTTTGCATCTCCTACCAATGTACAACAGATTCCATGCCATGTCACAAGCCCCCTGAAGCGATTTAACCAGAACCTCAGAATCAGATTCAACTTCAGACACCTGAAGACCTCTCCTCCTGCAAATGGTGATTCCCAAAAGAAGGGCCCTGAACTCCGTGTCCAAAGAGGATCCCGTTCCATAATAGGCACTGAACGCCAAGTGCACCGAACCCCAACAATCCCGTAGAACACCACCGTCTCTCATGATTCCTCCCATGCAGGAACCATCCACATTCAATTTCAACCCGCTGACCGGGGGGTGCCACCTTACCCACTCACCCTTCTGCAACTCTGCATGCACCGTCCATGAACAAGGTTCCCCAGGACACCTGCCTGCAAGCCCTTCTTGAAAAGCGCTGCAAGTTCTGCAATGACCAACCTCATACGAACATGCAACACAAGCAGAGATTTCATGCCTCCTAACCGTATATGATTACGAGCTTCCCAAATGGTCCAGCATACAGCAACCAGAATGATACTGGATGCCGAACGCTCCTCTGTTCTGCTACCAAAACCCGATAACCAAGAGGCAA
This sequence comes from Viscum album, assembly GCA_963277665.1. Lineage (NCBI taxonomy): Eukaryota > Viridiplantae > Streptophyta > Magnoliopsida > Santalales > Viscaceae > Viscum > Viscum album. The sequence continues at coordinate 651,914 of CAUJRU010000174.1, forward strand.
TGTGATCGCGAACGGAAAGACACTCATCAGAAGAAAACCTGAAAGGGTGAAACTTGGACTAGAGAAACACAACCCATCTTCCTTGGAAGAACAGATGATGTGTTGATTCCCGGTTTGGGTTCTCATAGCAATAGCAGCGTGATGCCAATGAGATCCCTTTCCTCTTAATGTTTTCCACTGTGGGAACCTCTCGGTTTTGGATCCGCCACACTAGGAAGTTCATTCTCGCTGTAATTTCATTGCACCACGCGGTCATCCCTCCAGACACCCGATTACCGCTCCTTCAATCAATCCTTCGGAAACCCTTCAAACAGAAGCGCCCCGACCCAACCTCTGTAAAGCAGCAGCGATCTGGTTCATCGCTCATGACCACACCATTAAAAAAGGAAATTTGAGAAGGATTAAGGTTCTCCTGGATGAATTCAAAACTCCCGCATGCTTCCCTGAAAGAGTTGTTAGGGAGAGGGCAGCCCTCATACCAAAGCCTTTCTTCCGCCCATGTCTCCGTCCAAAAACCAATCTCCCCACGTCCAACCACCCATCTAGAGTAGCCAAAAAGTACCTCTATATGAGAGGCTATACACTTGGCCAGGCTCGTCGGACCATGCATGCGAAAGTCACCAGTCACACCATACCTTGAAATGAAGTACCTTTCCCAAAGTGAATTTCCTACAATCACCTCCCATGCCAGTTTTGCCTGTAGCCCATGGATAGAGTCCTGGATATCCCGAAGGCCAACCCCACCCTCTTCCATCGGACGGGAAATCCTTTTCCAGGATGCCCAGTGACATCTCCCTTCATTCTTTTCATCCCATAGAAAGGACGTGAGGATATTCTCAATCTTTTCCACCATACCATTCGGTGGGTTGATGATGGAAAAGACGTGCATGGGGATCGACAGAAGAACACTGTTTATGAGCATGATCCTACCTCCGAAGGAAAGAATCTTGTTCTTCCAGTTGAGAATCCTCCCCAAAATGTGATCCACAAGTTCGTTGAAGTGGATCTTCAGAACCCTCCCACTCGATAGAGGAACTCCAAGGTACATAATCGGAGGTTTCCTCTGTCCACAGCCTAAGAACTCCTGGATGGATCTGCACCTTCTCCCCGAGCATTTGTTGGAAATGAACTGGTGACTTTTCAACGGGTTGATCGACTGCCCACTGAGATCTCTATACTCAGACAGGATTCCCATAAGAGCATTTAAAGATCTCTTCCCACCATTCAGAATCAAGAGTATGTAATCCGCAAACATCAAGTGAGAAACCCTCGCTGCGTTCCTTCTACCGTAGTACAATCTCAACCTTCCCTCTGACACCCCCTTGTTTAGATTTCTTAAGAGAGCGTCCTGAGCTAGGACGAAAAGAAAAGGGGATAGCGGGTCTCCCTGTCTAACCCCCCTCACAGATTTGAAGAAGCCAAAGCACCTCCCAAGCAGTGATATAGAGATCCAAGGTGAGGCAAAACACCTGAAGCAAAGATCACAGAAGTGTTCCTAGAACCCGAAACCCCTCATTACCCATAAGATAATGTTCCATTCCATGTTGTCGAAATCTTTATTCATATCCACCCGCCAAATAAAATTAGAGCCAACAGATCTTTTGTTCAGATCATGCACCGGTTCGCTATAAATTCCTACCGCTCCTTGGATACCCCTTCCTTGAATGAAACTGTGCTGCTCTTCTGAGACAAGCTTAGGAATCACGTTGGATAGTCTCCTTCTGATGACTATTGCCAAAAGTTTATACGAGACATTACATAAGAAGATCGGTCGGAAGTGACTAAACAGCGTGGGGTCCTTGATCATCGGCAACAGCACCACCCTAGAAGAAGAGATCCCCCTACACAGGGAGGCTCCTTGGAAGATGTCGCAAATAGCCTCCACCACGCACGGCCCCACGAAATCCCAGGATGCACTGTAAAAGGATGCCGGGAAGCCTTCAGGACCTGGTGCACTCTCCTTCGGCATAATATCCAGGGCCTCTCGAATTTCTTTCTCCTGTGGTATCATGTACATGTACTCACTCTCAGAGCGAGATATCATCACAGGAAGTGCTTCCAAGAAACGAGAATCCCCAAAGGACTCTCTACGAAAACCCGAAGAGGCCTCCCATGCCCAAATATCCTCAAAGTGCTTCAGAGCAATCCTGCCTGCCACCGAGACATCTGAGGTGAGAATTCCATCCTCTCCCTTAATATTGATCCTCGTATTTCTCCTCTCCTTGATGCATTCCTGAAAGAAGGCTGTATTGCGGTCCCCCTCCCTCAACCACAACACTCGGGACCGTTGCAGATAGAGCCTCTCCATTTCTAACAGCTTCTCAGATAGAACCGCACTTTTGTCGCAGAGGATAGCAAAAATATCCTCATCCCAAGACGGCTGAAGATCCTCCTCTAGCTTGTTGACCTCCTCTTGCAAGATAGTCACCCCGTTGTGCCAGTTAGGTTGCTCCACAAGCCACTTTCGGATGCTCTGTTTAAGTCTTCGAAGACGGTTAACCAAACATCCCCATGATTTCTCCTTCTCCTCCAATAACCAGGATTCCCTCACCATCTGCATGAAACCAACATCTTTATGCCATTCACTGGAGTAATGGAATCCCTGACCAACCACAGCTTCACGATTAATTTCTAATAAAAGAGGAGCATGATCCGAAAGAATACGGGGGAGGTGAGTGACTATGGATTTTGAAAACATATCCATTCCATGCAAGTTGGTAAGCCACCTTTCAAGACGACACCATATCCTATTCTGACCTTTCCAGTTGTTGCACCACAAAAATTTCATCCCTTTGAAACCTAAATCCAGTAGCCCCACGTGAATCAAGCATTCTTGAAAATCCAACATACCATCCAAGACGTCGCCCCTACCTCCCCTCTTCTCAGAGAAGTCCACAACTATATTGAAATCACCTCCCACAAACCACGGAAACGTGCCAGTTTGAACCGAACATATATGTGCCCATAGTTCCCGCCTTTCCAGAATCCTATTGCTCGCATTCACGAAGGAAAAGAGGAAGGGCGCACTACCAACTTCAATCTTCATGTCTATACACTGGGAAGATACAGTAAGAACCTCAACCGATAGAGTATGTTTCCAACCCACCCAAATTTTTAAATTCACAGGCCCACCATGAAAACAGTTCGGAAATCCCATCTTCTTCATAACTCCTGGAAGTTTGCAAGCGTCCTGCTTTGGTTCTAGAATCACAATTAAAGAAGCCTTGGCCTTTCTAACTTCTACAGCGATAACGGCTCGCTTACCTGAGTCCCCAAACTGCGAGTGTTCCATACAATGGAGGAAAACATCAATGAACAGACCTACGGGTTTTATGAGCCGCTGGAACTTCCAAATTGGGGTGCACCAACACACCCTTCCCTTTTGTCTTCGAACGAGTGATAGGTCCCGACGCTCCATCCAAGCTGATAACCCGAGGCGCTGCCAAAACCCCTTCCTCAGAAAGAACATCCAGCTCCTCCAGAGGGGGTCTCCTTCCAGAATGCCCACGTGGGGGGTCCATGTCCAGTTCTCCCTGGAACAAGGAGATCAACACCTTTCTCTGCGAAGACCAGCGCGAGGTCTTAACCTCCTTATCCACCCCCTCATTCCCGAAGAGCAAGTCCACACCATGCCCATGAGACACCAAGAGCTTGTTAACAAGGATATTGTGGATAACCTTTGAAGATAGCTGCGATGAAAAACCAAAGGACGAAGGAGAAGGAGAAAGCAGACAGTCCGGATTACCCAACAAGGCAGGAGTCTGCACCTCGACCTCTCTGCGCGACAGGACTGCGTTTTTGCTGGAGGGTGTCGACCTTTGCACCACCTGACCCGGAGACCACGTGATGAGGTCCATACCATTAGGGGTAACAGCCGACCGTGCCTTCGAAGTGTCAGACAGCATTTCCCCAGAAGAATTACCCAACAACCCAACTCCGTGAAAATTCAAATTTGAAACCTCTCGAGACCGAACGGACGGATCCGGAACCCCGCCTTCGCCCAACACCACAGGGTCCTAACCCGGATCGCCTACCAGAGCATTACTGGAAGGCTCCGCCGCCACCTTCCGCTGTCGGCAGCTCACCGCCTCATGGCCATGCAGACCACAGTGCACGCAGAAACGATGATGCCGACGGTTAAACAACTTCTGTTTCCAACAAAACCCCTCCTCAGATTCAAGTTGCACCAAGGAGGGACCCTTCAACGATAAGTCCATTTCCACACAGATCCGAGGGCACGACGCCGCCTCAAGCCTCTTAGTGGCATCGTCCACACAGAGAAAAGACCGGAAAGAGTTCTCGATTTCCCTCAAGATCGCCGGGTTCTGAAAAGGAAGAGGAAGCCCTAGAAGCGATAACCACACCGCCTCAAACGGAGATTCACGCACTCGATGGCAGTCCCACGACCACCTGGACAAGGAAAAGCTCCAAGCACCGCACCTATGGGCACCCCACGCCCAAGCTTTGACGAAGTCCTCCCTCGAGGCAAGGTGGACACAGAAGGCAACTCTTGACAAGTCAGAAACCGCCGCTGGTTGTGACAGCCCCAAAGAACCAACAAAGCTCCTGAAAAAGACCAGGGAAGGTTTGGACCGTCCAAAACGTGCCACCAGAGTGAGCTCGTGAAAGGCCGCCGGCTCCTGAAGCTCCTTAGATGCAAAGCTCACCTGAGAGGAAATCATTATTTACATTGATATCCAATCATGTTATATTTCAACGACTATGTCCATACATGGTAATGCATGAACCTTTTATCTTGGGTCTAACCATAATTTCACTAAAGTCCCCTTTTTCACCCTTCACTTGTATGAATCAAATCTGTACAGAGAGTATTTATAGAACTACATTCGGCTTTATTCCCATCCTTATGGTATACGTAGGAATGTTCAAGTGTTCCTCGAATCCAGCCCCAAGTGTTTGGGCCTCATCCAAAATTTTACTTTCAGTCCCTTAGCTGAAAAGTCCCTATGAAAACACACACAGTGTATTCATTATAATGGTTCGAATTCTATGACCCTAAAATATGATCTCTTACCTTTTCATCCCACATGATGTTAAACTATATTTCATGAACTACGAATGGATTGATTCCCATCATTATGGGATATGTAGTGAATTCCAACATTTCAATTCAGGACCCAGCCACAACATGATTATGGCTAGCATTGATCTCTGTATCTCTACATAAAATGGAAAATACCCATTTTTATGTGTCATAATCTTAACCTTAAATATTTTCATATCTTCATAACCCTTTTCTCGACTTCTAGTCTCAAAATGTCCAATTTCTGAGAGTTCTTTTTCCTGACTATGCAGCATGTGCCCTTTGGCCGCCTTGCATAAACAATCTACATAATAGAATTTTCATCTAAAAGATACTATTATTTGACTATGAAGCCAATGAACTTAGGTGGACCTACATAATTCAACCCCCTAACGTGTTTGTTAAATAATGGTAACTTTATTCTTGGGAAGAATACCTATTTTTTCCTTATATGTATTATCAACAATATGTAAGGTTCCGCAGAAAATAGCCATCCTTATCATATTTGTCCCATGTTATTTTTCATGATCTCAAAGTATTCAAGTATATGGTTTATATTTCTCTTCCCTATGTTTGGGTCAGACCTTGGTAGGAGTGACATTCATCCATTTCCTAGATGATCTTTCATGGAAATATCTTCTCCATATTCATGTACCTCTCTCCATAGAGAAAACTCTATGCTTTGGAAAATTTGAATCCCCATAAACATCCACTGGCTTTTTAGCAGTACAAAAGAAAATTTATGAGAGTTCTTTTGCCTGACTATGCAGCATGTTCTCATAGGCATCCTTGCAAAAACAGTCTACATAATAGACTTGTCAACCAAATGATATTATTATTTGACTATGCATCCAATGCCCTTAGGTGTCCCTCCATAATTCAACCCCCTAAAGGGTTTGTTAAATAGTGGTAACTTCATTCTTAGGAACTACGTCTTCTAATTCCTTTTAGCCCTTTTTCATTTCATCTCTCATATTCAAAATTTCTTAAGTCATAGTTTACATATTTTCCCTCATATGTGAGTATGGTAATATGTTTTCAGATAAATTGTGAAGGAATTGAGTCAATTTTAATCCATTCGGTCAAAGCTATTTTGACATTAAACATTAGCATTTTTTATTTCCAAAGTGCATTGCATTAAACTACCCACAAAAGGCAAGGGAACACTGAACAAATGTCAAGTTCCAGCTCACTAAACATACATTTTTCCTAATTTAGGTAATATTGATAAATTAAAAGATTCAATGTTTGTAGGGTTATTTATAATAATCCTAGGAAAAGTCAAACTATTCTTACTAGGCCCATTGGCATAGGTAAAAATTTAAAGCAGGTAGCGGGAAAATGCGTGCACATATTATTGAAAATGAAAGAGTTTTTCCATTTTATGCACAAGAATTAGAAGGACATCCACACACTGTATTCTCTTCTCTTTTACAAGAATTACAAATGGCTATCAACATATGTTTTCATTTGATGTTCAACATCTCGAGCTTCATCATCAGCCGCTTGAAGCTCTTTCCCTCGACCAAATTCACTCTTTTGAGCCTGATGGAGTGCTCTCTTGGCATCCGGGATGGATTTAAACCCATTTTTTGACCTCCCTCCAATGAATTATTGAGTAGGTCAAGTTCCCCAATAACAACATCTAACTGTTACTGATGGTGCACTTGCTGGATAACTTTATCTTTAATCTTATACTTCATCTCCTTCATCTTGGAAGCATAGTCAGCCTCAGCTCGGGATACCACAACCTCAAATTCACTGATATTGGCTGATAGCTTTACCCTAGTCAGATCTTCACGACACTTTTTCTCGTGTTCCCTTCTTAAGATGACTTGCTTCACCACTGCATGGATCTTTTGATATACAAAACCGCCAAGTCCTAGCATGAAAAATAGGGATGATAGTCACGGGATCCTCAACGATAACGCTTCTAAAGGAACTTCAGATATGATCTTCCATATGTTTTTCCATGCCTTGCGTCGTGAAAATTGGAGTTCCTTATGATTCACCTCATGATCTAGCCACTGAAATTAATGGTCCTATATAATCAATTGAAAGATTTTGTTAGTTTCAAAGAATAAAAAAAGTTGATTGACTATCTAGAAAATTAAGTATAGTCACAAATATTGCTATCCCTTACCCAACGATAGACTAGTAACTTTAGAAGGTTCCTCCCTGTCTTTCCTAGCCTCAACAGGATTTTCAGGGTGAGTTTAAGGAAGCTCTACGGGGTTCAGCTACAGTTGCGCTAATGTCTCTACAATAGTAGGGTTTTCTGTACCCCCTTCATGCATTGGTAGTTCAGTAGCTTTCGTAGATAGAGATTCATATTTGAACTGATCATGATTAGACATGTAATAAGAAATTATTTTTAATAGGATGAATGATAACACTCACGTTCATAATCTTCTAAATTACATATTAATGTAACATGATCTAAAAAATATTCAAAAGATTCACCAAGTCCCATCACATCATCCAATGTAATCTTAGAATCGTGGTTAATCTCACCGGTGGGAGTATTTGGAATGTCATCTTGGAGACCTTCATCATGCGGTCCTTGACCCTGAACATCATCTTCAGATAAAGTGGCTACGTCAGTTGCAATGGCCTCCAAAAGCTCAAGTGCAGGGGTTGAACCTAAATTATTACATAATGTAAGTCAGTCTATGTTTCATTCAACATTTTATGAATCATTTTTAACTTACCAGAAGTAGGTTCTTCTCTTCTTGCAACAGCAGCAGGAGGGATACTGGGAACAGACGCTGGCTCTTCTCCAGGAGCAGCCAAGTCAGCCTGAACTTGTGATTGTTCACCAATTCCCTCTATAGTCCTCAAAGGAGGGTCAGTCCTCTCTCTCAGAGGGGAAATTGAAGAATCCCCTACAATCCCAAAAAGTATTAGTAGTCTTCTTATGGGTTAAGACTCATGATTATTCAAAGGACTTACCACTACTGATGAAGCGTTTAGTTGTGGACTTCCTCCTTCGATGAATTTTCTTCTTTCGCTTTTTGAGAGTGTCGGCAGTCTCCCATAGAGGCACTTGAATTGGATAATGGAAGGACACATCAAACTCCTCATCCATGGCCTTCAGGCTTGGAGATATCTCACCAGATTTGCAAGTAGATTCAGTAGTAGCCCCGATGTTAGTACCACCAGGGCTATATTGGGGTGAATGAATCTCAGTAGTTCATTTCTTTTCAAGCTCTAGGATGAAGAAAATAATTTCCTTGAGTAACAATGCTTTGACTAAAATCACGTTTCAATGAAAATAAGTAAAGGAAATTACATATTCAGGAGCCACGTAATCGTGCCACTCCTCATCTCCAGAACCACAAGTCCACTCAGTGGCACCACGATCAATCATTTCCATCACCTGCTTCGTGACGAGAATGGAATGGTTAGTGGCATATATGAGCATTTCCAGGTCTCTGATATAAACCCGCACTTCATCGAGGTTATCCTTGTAATGGATATTTGTAGAGGCCATGATATTACCTATTCCAGGGAGGTGTAGTACCTCACACAAATCCATCCAAGCAGTTTCAGCACCACAGTATAAACTCTACCATGTTTGGACAACCTCTAGTCGTAGATATTTAGTATGTGTACCAGAAGGCTATGAGGAAGGTCCTACAGTCTTGGACTTCAGTTTCTTCCCAGCTCCTGCAACTACTGATAGAGAATAAGAAAATAATACTTATTTCTCTATAAAGTAATGGTGATTGAATTGAAACAATTTTGTAGCTCACCAGGAGTGGATGGTGTGGGTATTTTGATTCTGATTGGAGGATTATATCGGGCACGAGGCTGCTATGCAGCTTGTTGTGCCTCATCATCCCCAAACTGGGAATCTGGTGAGTCAGTCCTAGATGAGGAATCTGGAGAATCAGCTTCAGTTGGGGAAGCATCACCTTCATGAGGAAGGGTTTCTTTCGCTACATTTCTCTCCATTTTCCCCACCTGATAAACTGGGTGATTCAGCACCCCTCTAGGTTATGATTCTATCCAGTGCTCATCATACCTTGTAGTCAACTTATATGCCGCTTTTTGAATTGGTAGATCAAACACTGCCCCATTTTTCTCCCAAGATGTCATCAACCATATTTGTCAGGCAACCATTGGATGTCGCTCTAACCTGACATGCATAGGGGGAGATACAACAGTCTGATGTAAACACATGAATTTATGTATAAATATATTTTGAGCATAGGCCTCGCATATAATCTATCTGTCAATTCTGGCGACCAGCAGACCATCTCTGAAGGACAGCACGTATTCCCTTAATTCCAAACTGGCTATTTCTTCATCAACAAACCACCCAGTTGGCGGATTTCCATAAGGAAAGAAATTAAATTCCTTATACATGCTCATCCTCACCTTCATTTCATAAGAATTGAGAGATAGAGGGTAAATTCCAGAGAATGCTAGCACTGACTGCCTGAAAGAACTTCTATGGATTTTTACTCTATTTTGTACATTATACATTCTGAAGTGAGTGGAGATCCATCCATATAAAACATGGAATGGTCCCACTATTATTAAACGATATTTAACCATTAAGACATGGAGTAAAATCCTGTGAATCTTTGCTAAAATGGGGGTAGCCAACCAAACCATTTTTCCCTCAGCCAACTTGGCCGCAAAAACGAAGGAACCTGGCCTGATGCCTCCCTTTGAGTCCCTGACTGGCAGAAGATAAACACTGATCCATAAGCCTAAAACACCTGGAAGACAAGCCTTCTTTGGGATTCTTTGATTCACATCATATCCTCACTTTTCAAATTATCCTGCTTCCAGGGTTAGCCAAAATGTGCCAGGAGCACCCCTCTTCTCTGTTTTGGGCCAGGCGGTAGGACGAGTGGGCCTCTTCTCCTTGGGCCACTTCTTCATGCATCCCTTCTCTTTCAATCCCTTCTCCTTCATCTCCTTCTCCTGATTCTCAATAAGAAACATATTCATCCACTCCTCTGGATGAATATCCTTTCTAGAATGAGTTAAGGAGGTCTATGAACTCTTGATCTTGTGGAAGATTTTCATTAATTCGAGAGCTAAAGCCAGAGTCTTCTCCAAATCATCCCAAGTCGCCTTGGGAAGGATGAATTCATCATACATATCACCTAAAATTGGAGCCCCTGAGATCTTGTAGACATCCCACAGACTAATACCTACTTCTCCATGAGTTAGATGGATATACTAGGTTTCTGGGCTCCAATGGATGAGTATTTCCAGCATGAAGTTATCATGTCTGTAAAGATATGTTTGCCCAGCCCAGACAGCTTCATATATCGCAACTCCTTTCATATACTCGACAAAATATTCACAGGTTTGTCACACCCAGTATTCCCACATCCATGTTTGATTTACACCTCTTCCGGGATGGATGTCCTATATCTTCTTCCTGCCTTTGGATTGATCCATCTGAGAGTTTTGTAAATTTGAGGGATAACAATATGTTTGTAGATCGGGCTTATGAGGTTTTAGATCTGGCAGACAAGGGCTATGATGCATCATATGGGCCTTCTACAATGTTCCAGCATTTAAAAATGATCCTCCACATGAAATATTTGCTGAATAAAAATTGGTGTAATTCTGAAACCAAGAAATTGGAAGATAGTTCTCTGCCTCTGGAATGGTAACTTCTCGTAGATGACCATAGCCATACAAAGGCAGATAGATTCTTTGTGGGAAATCAAGATGGTACTTCTTCAGGTACTTCGCCAAATCTGGGAGAGTGTTGTCGCAAACGGTATAGTAATCATGTCCGATGATGCTCATCATATCATCAATCTGTTAGCTATCTAGTTCATCAGCCTTTCCAATTCTCTTGGGAGCCATTGAATCTTCACAAAATTTGAATAAATTAACTCATAAATGGTTTTATTTTTTAAAAAAAATTTGAATAAATTTGAGAAAATGGAAAAGGAATTAAGGCACGCAAGTCTAATTCTGGCATGCAAGTATGGATGTGTCACCTAGGTATGATGTTCCGCGCATGTTTTTGGTGCGCAAGTATCACCGTGCAAGTCCAAATACGTTGACAACCGCGTGACAGAGATGAAATAGCGGAAAACAGAGCAACTTGTGCTGCAAAGGGAACTTGTGTGATGAGAGCAAGAAATTATAGATCTGGTGGATTTGCACGAGAATGACCGCGTATTTATTGGCCAGGCCACACCCTTGTGTGCCGATGCCTACGCGGCTCAACAATTGTGTGCCACCCTCTGCGCACTCAAAACTTCCGCACCGAATTTTCCTTGGTTTTTATTCTTTCTTCAGAGTGACATCATCATTTCTTCCGGATGCAACTCTGAGGGGGGACTTTTGTTGACACTTTTTTTTGTCACAGAGTCTAATCACTGAAAAGAGGAAAAACCTTGAACCCAAAGTGATTCATCCTTTTAAGAAATATGAAAAATTGACAAAGGCATGAACAAAGATTCAAATGCACTTGGGCCGCGCAAGTTTCACCAAGGTCGTGCAAGTATACTTGCGCGCCGCCCAATGGTCACACAGGTGACTTGAACGCCCTCTTTGATTTTCGCCCAGGGTCTTCTCCAGCCTATAAATACCCCCTGTGGGCCCCCATTTTGGGGACAAAATATTCTAGAAACTCAGATTTGGGCTCACGGATCCCTAGTCTCTTCTATACGCTTATGTACACTTCTAAGGTAATTTATTACCTAGAAAAGAAGATCTTAAGAGGGGGGGATGGCCTAAGTGTTGAAACTCATCAACACTTACGTGCCTAGGTGGCCAACCCTTAAGGGAAATGGACACACTTGCACGCCACCTTACCCCTTCAATAGAACTTGTGCACCACTCTTTTGAAAGCATCCAAGAATAGTACTAGGGTCTTGAGCCAAGCCATGCCCATGTTTTACTCTAAGGATTCACCGGTACCCAAGTACCCATGTGTCGCGCAAGTATACTCCCGCGACTAGGACTTGCGTTCCCACTCAGGACTTGCACACCATCTTCTTTTTGGGTGCCCATCCTACCTATTTCACCTCTCTTATGCCAATCCACCTAACCTTTTCAAGATTATGCCTTCATAACTCTCTCCAAAGCCATTCATGGCAGGATTTCCATGCTGGCTTCCTTATCTGAAAGGAATTATATGGAATATCTGTTAAAACATAGTGATTTACATATCTTTATGTCACTAAGGTTAGAGTTTTCATTCATTCAACCACATCCATTAAAATGAGAGAAACGTTAACTTGGGCCTCCTTTTTAGGAGTAATCCCTAGTCCATGTTCTTTTGATTTGGGCTTCCTTCTCAGGAGTAAAACTAAATCATAAGTCCCCTAAACTTGGGAATCCTCCTTTGGAGTAAGCCCCAGTCATAATTTTCTAAATTTGGGTACCCTCCTCAGGAGTAATCCCCAAGTTCCAAAATATGGGCATCCTTTCCAAGAGTAAACCTCAACCCTAATTCTTGTAACCTAGGATTTATTCTAAAGAATAAGCCCCAGTCTCAAAGTCTACAAATATGGGCATCTTCCTCAGGAGTAATCCCCAGTTCTCATGTCCCCTAATATGGGTATCCACCTAAGGAGGAAGCCCTAGTCATAATTCCCTTAACCTGGGCTTCCTTTTCATGAGTAATCCCCAGTCTAAAATATGGGCATCCACCTTAGGAGTAAGACCTATGTCCCTTAATTTTTCCAATCCCTTTAACATGGGCCTCCTTCTCAAGAGTAAGCCCCTGTCTTAAATTCTCATAACTGGTCTTAATTTACTTTTGATATGGGCTTTCTTCTCAGGAGTAAAACCCAATCATAAGTCCCCTCCTAATTTGGGAATCTTCATCAGGAGTAAGCCCCAAGTTAGAGTATCCAAATCTCCATATTGTACATATACATTTATAGACCTTGGTCCCATGTTTCATCCTTGAAGTAAATTCTAATCTTCATCTATTTGGGTAGTTATACATACATAATCCCCACATCATTTCTTATGATGTCACAATTTTCTGGTTTCACCAATACCTCTTGTTTCTCACACTGAGCATGACTCACGTGAGCTTAGAGTGTAAAAGTAATCATGCCATCTTTATTTGAGCCATCAATCATGCATAAACATCATACTCACTTACTAGAACTATGTGGGTTCTGATTCCTTTTCCAAAACAAAGGATACTTAGGTATCCTGTCTGCGGTTTCGATCCCAACTCTAAAATAATCCATGTCCTTATGAATGAAAATAAACTTCAAGTACCCCACTGAGTGGCTTTAAAACCAGTGTGGTGATCACAATGACCAAGATACTTTTATGTATTGAAAGATACCATTGACTATGAATCTCTAACAAATACAGATGATTCTCTATCAATGAAGAACCTCGAATACATATAAAAGATTCTCAAAATATCCTACATATCATTCATTGTCTGTCAGATCTAAAGGAAAGATCATTTTATACGTGGTAATGTAATAAGGATTCATGAACAAAACATAAATCAATAAAGAGAGTCCCGGAGTAGACAATAATTCCCCTAAAAAGGTGTGATGAGTCCGAACTCCCATCTTCTCGAACAATGCCAATTCGTAAGCCTCATCACTCCACAACTAATGAGCACCTACCTTTGGAATGTAGGTCCAAATGGATATGGAATCATTGGATGTTTCCAGTTCTATGAACAAACCCGTTAGAAACTGATTAGAATGTTTGAACCTTCAATCAACGAGGTCATTCCCAATTCCAGAGGAAACAGTGGCCAATGTGATAATCAATACAAAATAAAAACTAAACTAAAACATACCAATCTTCTATGACTATACATGTCACCACCCAACATATAAGAGCTACAACACCCCATGGTTAAAATCATGTTCCTGCAAGAAAGGGGGAATAGATCCATGTTTCAAAATAATAATATCCAATAGTACATTCTTATTAATTAACAATTAATCTTCCTATTAATGGTATATAATCAGTTTGGATTGAGATTCAACATAGATTGATTTTGTTAGGTACAATTTTATTTGGGAAATTTCCATTAGATTTAGTTTGTCTTATTTTTGTTTATATTATCCTGGAAAATTTCATCCATTTGGGTTGTAGTCGATCATGATATTAGTCTTATTCCTGAAATTAATACCTAATATAGATTTTTTGTGGGCAAAGAAATCACCGAAGTCCCCAAATTACAATGGGCCAAATAAAGAGGGAAGAATAAACCAACCTCAAATCCCCTTGGACACCCCACCCCCACCCCTTGGAAACCCCCACCCCCTGGACAGCCCCACCCACTGGATAGCCACGCCAATCTCCTGGACAGCCCCACCACCCCCTAGATACTACCCCACCACCTAGACACCCCCACCCTCTGGACACGCCCACCCCCATGGATAGCCCCCACCCACATGGGCACCCTCCCCCAACCCACCTGGACACCCCCAACCTCCTTGGACAGCCCCAACCCCATGGGTAGCCCCTCCATCCCCTGAACACCCCACGGATACCCCCCACCCCAATGGACAGCCCCACTTGACAGCCCCCACCCCGCTAGACAGCCCCACCCCCAACCCCCATGGACACCCCCCAACCCCCATGGACAGCCCCCAACCACCGTGGACACCCCCTAGACACACCCACATGGACACTCCCACCCACCTGGACACCCCCCACCCAACTGGACACCGCCCACCCACCTGGACCCCCCCCCCCCCTTGACACCCCCCCACCTGGACACCCCCAACCCCCTTGGACAGCCCCCAACCCCCTCGACAGCCCCCACCCCCTGGACACTGCCCCAGACCCTGGACACTCCCACCCCCTGGACACCCCCCCACTGGGCATCCCCTACCCCCTTTGATAGCCCCCAACCCCGTGGATAACCCCCACCCTCTGGACACCCCCACCCCCTGGACAGCCCCTACCCCCCTCAAATTAAACATGTTTAGAATGTGATAAATAAGAAAGTACACACTAAATAAAAATGTTTTCAGCTGTTCTTCAATAGGAAAAAGCCAAAATCATTGTTATAACTTAGATATTGATAGACCCACCTTATTAGAATACTTGTTGATATAAAACAACAATCGAATTGAAATGTCACATAACACACACTTCACATATATATTTTTTTCCTAGGAAAATAATTTTACAAAATGAATCCTTCATATAGTGTTGTTATTCCATTGAAAAAATCAACATGGATAAAATAAGAAATTATGTTCTTGTTAATCACATCGCTAAAAAAGTTTAAAACACATTTCCCATGGGTTGATTACATATTTATAGGTAAATTTTCATCTAGATAAAACTTTATATTTTAATAAAATATGGGTACCCATTCAACTGTTTGTAAATCCAAAAAGAACAACACACCAATTTCCCTTCACATGCATCATGTACATATTAAAATAGTATGCATTAGATAACGTTTTAATTTGAAAATTTTAACACTCCATTCACATGAAAAAGACATCCACAAAGCATCAGTGGTATGAATAATTATACACATATAATATTCTTAACATTTATATGAGATCTAAATGATTTCACATAGAAAGTGTTATTCTTTATGAAACTATAAACACATCATAACCTAAATCGGAAAGAAATAATGTTCTCATGGTATCTTCAATGTGAACTTCCAATGATTTATATCTATAAAAACTACAATGATAATTATTTTTATGTTTTGAGAAACAAAAATCAATAATATATCATAGATGAATGAAACAATATGAAAATATACAAATTGAATCATTAAAAATCAAAGTAAAGAATTAATCAATTAATCATACCAAAAGAATATTTGGGAATTAATTCCAAATAATACTGGAAACATAGAAGGGGATACTCGACCAGAGGGGATCCTCGGCCTAGGTGGGATGCCCGACCACCAGAGGGGATGCTTGACCTCCTCGACCTAGGGGGATTCACGTTGGTTGAGGGAATGCTCGACCTAGGGGGGATTAGCATCGGGTGAGGGAAATCTCAACCAAGGGGTGGATGTACAACCTTAGAGGGGATACTCTACTAGAGGAGGACGGTAAGGGGGATGTGTGAGTGATGGAGAGCGGCGAGTGGTGAGCGATGACCTGCGAGGGGGAGTTTGAAGGGGAGGAGGGGAGCGCGGGATGACCTGCAAGTGGCGGTGAGGGGGATTCAGGATGGCAGCGATGGTGAGGGGGAGTCTGGATGGAGAGGAGTGTTTGACGATTGAGATGTGGGGGCACAATGTGAGGGGAAGTCCGGATGGGAGGAGGTTGCATTCTAGGTAGGTTTATCCAAATGGTTCATAATAACCATTGTCTATTGAGCCGGGTTTTGTTCCAACAGTTCACGAAAATCATTGGTAAAACCAACTGATATTAATGTATATCAATGGTTTCACAGAACCATTGGTATAGCCTCTATATTCCAATGGTTTTTACAAACCGTTGGGAAACAACTGTTGGTTTAGGTGGGATTTCCACCAGTGTTCCCTTTACGCTATTTTATCGACAGTGATTTTTACAGAATTTATTTAATGTTATAAGATGAAAAATATTTGAAGTTATCATGAAAGAGATAAATGAGATGTGTGTGAAAAATAGGTATTAATATAAACATTGACGCCATGAGTGGATATTATGATGAGTGTACTGAGAGAAATCATGATCTATGGTAGTAGAGAAACAAGATTATCACCTAAAACTATAGACTAATGTAGAATCTAATTTATATAAAAATTGAGTGAGAGGACTAGTTTTATTTCAAAAATTCAATTTATTTAAGATGAAGAGAAAATTTTCCATACATATTTTCTTAACGAAGGGAGTGATGAATAAAACGAAATAATCATCCCATGAAGTGATATAGGTTATATGAAATTTTATAATTAATATCATGTTATTTTAAGAGATAGGAAAAATTGAGATGCTTCTCATTTCATTTTATACACATTCAGTAATATTTTTTGAGGTTTTATTATTCAAAATATTTAGTAAGTTATTCTAATGAAAGCGTCTAAAGACGAACTATGAGATAGAAGAAAAATTGATTTCTACTTTGATTTACTAATATCCATAAACATAATTTGTGGTCTAATTTTAGATATTGGAATATATGAATAATAGGGAAAGTTCCACTAAAAATAACCAACTAGTGCCATTTTATTCTTTGTTAATATTATGAACATTTACCTATGTAGTATGGTGAAACCTATTTTAGTATTATCCCTATCCAATCGACTATAGTTTGTTGAAAATATTTATAATAGATAATTTGTGACATGGTCAAGCATGATCTCAACAAGGAGTAGCTTTCCCACGTCGAGGGAGAATATTATAAAAACATATGTTCCATTATTTTTTACATTATTTACATTGAATACAGAGTGTTCAAATTTTTAGAAAATTAAAAATTCATTCATCCAAATAGGTGGAAAAAGATAAAAATTTAATGGTGGTTAAAATATGGGATTACAATTTATAATTTTGTAAAATGATTTGGCAGCACCGGACTCACCTCCCCCCCCCCCCCCCGAGGTGTGTACTCCAGTATACTGGTACTTTAAAATGGTTTTATATCCTTGGATACATTTAATTTGTTCTAAAATTTCAATCCTAGTGGTTTTTACTAAATTACATTATTCTAATATTTAACACATTAGATCCTCAGATGGGAAAAAATAGGTTTCGTCACTACTAATAAAAATTTGGAGGTTTCATCCGTGACCATGAAAAACCGGTTGAAAATGGGGTATAAATTATAAGAAAAAATCAAATATAGAATATTAGTCATCGGTAGCAGAGAGTATTGGTCTCTTTTAAATTTACTCAAGATTATTGTTGAAGTGGTCACTTATAGTGTAGCTTATGTTGTTGAATCCTTAGACACATAAGAATTAAAATATAAAAATTTACATTCTATAATTTTATATTTGGCCAGCCGGGTGTCGGCCACCCTTCGGGTGCACCGCCGCAGCTAAGCAGCCATGACCTCCTCCTCAGTTGGTGGTATGAACATGCGTCGCCCTTCCTCCACAAGGATGGTTGGAATGTTGGCTTCTCCCTTTCGCAACCGCGGCCAACGAGTTGCGGCCTCCTCCGCTACTGGCGGCGCGGACGCACGCTACCCTGGTTCCATGCGGCCGACCTGTGTGATAGCCGCCTTCCTCCTCCATCGTGGCTGACGGGCCGCAACCTCCTCTAGTGGCGGGATTTCACCACCGCCACCATCATGGTCGGTCGAAGAGATGGCCACCGCCATGTTCCCTGTCAATGTTGGTTGTCAACGACATGGTTCCAGTGAGCTTCTTCTCATCTCGGAGTTCGCCCGTGAAGAACACGTCATCATAGAGGGTGTCGAGGGATCGGGTCGTGTTTGTTTGGACTGAACCCTCTATTTTTGATCGATAATAGGTGTTTCAAGAGGATTTGATTCAATGTAATACCATTAAGAACAACATAAATACTTCCCTACCTAATTTTCTCATTGGCGGTTCCGTGAGGAATGAGATGAAGACAATGAAGACAATGAAGACACCGACGTCCGTCACTCCCGAAACAAGCTCCAATGACGGTTCCTCGTTCTTGATCTGAATGATGTTTTTCATTAAAGGAGCTTCTTTGTTGGAGGATGTTTCTACAATGTCTCTCCCATGTTCTCTCATCGGCCGATTATTTCCCCCACAAGAGGCGAGGAGCCAACTCAATTAATTTTAGATTATAAATCAATTAATGTTGGATCATTAATTGGGGTAATCCCAAAAGTTACCTCACATTAAAAGATAGGTTTAGGGTTAGGTTTTCCCCACCACCAAGAATCAAATGGGAGGTTTTAGTTGAATAAAGATAAAAGATAATTGTTTTTTTATTGTTTTTTTAACTCTCCAATGAAAAATGAGAAAACTAACTTCCACTCCCGACCTACAGCGGTCAAGGCGAATGTCTCCTTTAGTGAATATCGGCATTGTGAGTTCAATGGTGTCCTTGAATTTTAATTCTAAGCACTAGTTTAAATTATATGGAATTATTAAGGGACCAAAATAGTTAATAGAAGCCTACCTTTCATAGGCCAGGGGCTAGCGACTATCCTTGGAAAAGCATATCCCTAAAACCGAGAAGGAATTTCCTGTAAACCTAAATACTCACACAACCCATGAACACAACAAGATACAAAACGAGGTAAACTATAAAGTAAACAAGGTTTGTACACTATGTAAAGGGTCCAGAATACAAGCCCAATTGGGAAGTACAAGTAAAATTGAAAACATCTCCTATGAACACCCACTAAGTCCCACCTGAAGGGTAGGTATAACTCTTAATCTGTCATCTATGTGGTATTCCTCGTCCAAGGCCCCCCTTCATGCAGCCTCCAATAATGGTACCCTTGACCTCGATCATCAATGTTCTTCATCTGCAAAAGCCATAGCAAGGTTCCGGCGTAGCCCGTGCAGGGTGAGTATAATGATACTCAGTAAGGACCCTGAGTCCCCCTAAGGTCTCTCAGAATTCCATAGTGGATAAACCACAAAGAAAGACCAAAAATCAAAGCACGAAGCAATAATCAATTCGACATAGGTATATGCCCATACATATACATATGTTACCAAGTATACATCTCCCATTCATGATGAAACACATGGGCCAAGTCTTTATCCAAAATCAAAATTGTTTCACGAAGGAATGAATACCATTAATGTCACACAGCAAAGGTAAGTACCACTAAGGAAATTCCACACCGTAGAATACCACAAAGGTATCACCACACATAAGTTTACCAAAAAGGTATATACCACAAAGGTAACGCTACACAGTAGAATATCACACAGTTAAGGGCTCAGCTCACACAAGGTATAACTGAAGTACAGAAGTATAGATGATTATCTATATTGCTAGATCATCTTAATTTATCAAGAATCACTGATGTCGAACCCCACAGGATCGTAGATGACCCAAACAGGATCAAAGATGAACCACATAAGATCTGGAGATGACCCACACAAGATCGATATGTGCTGATCCACATTGGATCGTTGTGCACTGACCCACACATGATCTGAAGATGAGCCACATAGGATACGAATAATCCACAAGTACAGTTAGCCACAAAGCTCTCGTATTAAGAATAAATTATTCTGAGAAGTTCCACTCCTTAATCCGTCATAATATACGTTAACTGCCAGAAATTACATTGAATGAGTATCTCGAAGTTTTGTGATGTCATAAGGGACCCAATGTGACAGACGACACGTCAATCAGACGCCCGATATGTAAGTTATTATCCTTTTAGTTATGAGGGACCTGTTGGATTCTGGTTCGATCCAACTCGATAATACTCAAACATTATCGAAAAATCAAGTGGATTATACGAGAACGACCATATTGATCCAAGGATTCCAACACTGAAAATGGTTCTTCAAATGGATGTCTGTTTATCAAGATATGACCAAAAAGGTGTATATGTGTCTAGATAGGACCAGGTCTGGTCCGAACTGGTCGGTCTGACCTGGCCCGACCTGGAGTAGGCCTACTTGACCTGGTTCGTGATGCCTAGCTTGACCCATGTCTGGCTCAGATGGGATGGGTGGTGGCAGGCCCGACCTGCTTGTCTGCGGTCTGGTCCGACCCTCAAATGGGGTTGCCCAGCCCGTTGGATGGCCCGCTGGGTGGCTGGAAGCCGGTGTGGCCTGATATGGTGGGGTCCACCATAGTCGAAACCCGGAGGAGGTGCCCCCCCAGATTCCCAAATGGCCTAATGGCCTTTTAGTTTTGGTCATCCCGGTGGCGCCACGTGGCGCCTCCTGTTGGCACGCCGGACCTGTAGGAGCGGTCCCTCTCTGCGTGACGTAGTCGGTCGGCAGTTCCAGCCATCTTCTCCCTTCCAGTAGTGTGACGAAACTATTTTCCTCCAATGGTCGGTTGGTTTTCATCCGCCCTTTGGTTTCACCACACCAACTATGTAGTCGCATCCTCCCCCTTATCCAACAGTGCAAACACGCACCGCCCTACCTCTATGCGGGAGGTTGACTTGTCGGTCGCACCCCATCTATACCGCGGCTTCCTCTACTACCGGCGGGGTGGATGTGAGCCACCCAAGATCCACGCGGCCAACCGTCATCCTCTTCGACCACGGCCGACGGGTCGTGGCCTCTTCTGGCGGCGCGGTTGAACCACCGCCTTGTGCCCTACCGACATCAGTCATCGGCGATGTGGTGCCATCAAGCTTTTTCTCATCCTAAAGTTCTCTCCTGAAGAAGACATCAACATAGAGGATGTATAGGGATCGGTCCATGTTTTTTTCCTGTACCCTCTGCATTAGATTAATAGAATTTGGTTCAAGAGGATTTGAATTAATGTAAAACCATGAAGAACAATATAAACACTTCCAACCTCATTTTCTCATTGGAGGTGGCATGTGGAAGGAGATGAAGATGATGAAGAGGACAACGTATGTCACTCCTAAAACACGCTCTAAATACCAATCCTCATTCTTGATTAAGAGTATGTTTTCTCATTTAAGGATGTTCTTCGTTGGAGGTTGTTTCTCTAATGGCTCTCCTAATTTCTCTCCTTTGTCGACGATTTCCCGAACGAGAGGTGAGGAGCGAACTTAATTAAGTAATGTTTATTAATCAATTAATGTTAGCTCATTAATTGGGAGAATCCTAAGAGTTACCTCACATGAAAATAGAGGTTTAGGGTCGGGTGGTACCTACTATTCAATTTCAAATGGAAGGTTTCAATTAAATAAAAATAAAAGTTAATTGTTTTATTTTTATTATTATTTTTAACTCTCCCACAAAAAACTGAAAAACCAACTTCCTCCCTGACCTACTACGGTCGAGGTGAAGGTATCCTTAAGATAATACCGGTGCAGTGAGTTGAATGGGGCCCTCAAATTTCAATTTCGTGCACCAGTTCAAATGCTACAAAATGTCTCTCATGCGTTCAGTTAACGTACCTAAAAAAAGTACAGAAATTCATTCTGGGCACACCGAGCCTCGAATCATGTGCTATTAATTTTTTTTGTCTCTTAATATTTCCATATAATTTAAAAAATAAATTACATGGTAAAATCCAGGTCATTACATTCTCCACACCTCAGGTCATTTAATCCCCGAAAGCCATTACAAAATCTAGAGAAACAAGTTGGTGTAGTGAGCATGAATCTGAGCCTCCTGCCCCCACATCCTCTCCTAGAGTTTCTCATGTCACTAATGAATGTTCCCCAGAGGTATCGAACACCCACGAAGGACCCTCTTCTGTCGATCCTCAATATCTACTGGAACCTCTGAAAATGTCACCCCATCACCGAGGACCAACTCACCCATGTTAATGATGTATGAAGTATCAGGTATGTATCTCTTCAACTGGGATACTTGGAAAACGTCATGCACCTGGTGCAATTGAGGGGGAAGAGCTAGGATCTATGCCGCCTCTCCAACTCTGCGGAGGACCTGGAGGGCTCCGATGATCCTCGGAGATAACTTGACACCTTGGCCAAATATCCACAAACCTCATCAATGTGAGACCCTTAGAAAGACATGATATCCATCCTCGACCTCCATAGGTCTCCATCTCCTGTCAGCATAAGAATTCTGCAAGCTCTGTGCAATCATCATCCACTCCTAGATGATCTACCCCTTCTCCGTGTTAGACTATACTATCTCTAGTCCCATGAGTGATGACTCCCCTGGGTCAGTCTAGCATAGAGGTGATCTATAAGGTCGACCGTACAATGCCTCGAATAGTTCCATACCGATAGTGGAGTGACAATTGTTGTTGTATGCATATTACACCAAGGGAAAGTGATCCAACCTGTTGCAGCCGAAATCAAGGACGCAAGCATGCAACATGTCCTTGAGGTTCCTAATGGACCACTCTTTCTTACTATCAGTCTGAGGATGGAAGGAAGTGCTCAACCGAAGCTCTTTCCCGAATTCCTCCTAAAACACCTTCTATAGCTTGGAAGTAAAACACGCATCACTATCGGAGACTA
Organism: Viscum album; assembly: GCA_963277665.1. Classification (NCBI taxonomy): domain Eukaryota; kingdom Viridiplantae; phylum Streptophyta; class Magnoliopsida; order Santalales; family Viscaceae; genus Viscum; species Viscum album. Next base: position 674,907 of record CAUJRU010000174.1, read on the forward strand.
TCGTAGATGTCACCCCAAGAAGCTGCACAATCTCATGCCCATAGAGGTGTCCTAAGACCTCTACTGGTCCCTTCTCTCTGATAGGTAGGAAGTGGGCCGACTTGGTGAGTCGTTCAACGATCACCCAGATAGAATCATGACCCATAGATGTGAGTGGAAGTCCTATCATGAAGTCCATGGAAATGTTATCTCACTTCCACTCTAGTACCTATAGTGGTTGAACTATGATTGCTCGAACCAGAAGCTCTGCCTTCACTTGATGAAAAGTGAGGCACCGAGAGACAAACCCTCCTATTGCTTTCTTTATTCTTGGCCACCAGTGCTGATGTCGAAGGTCCTGGTGCATCTTCACCACTCCAGGATTTACCGCTATAAGGAATGTTTGTATCTCCCTCAAGAATTCCCCTATGTGTCACTAGTACCATTGTATGTACTTTGATGAGGATAGCATTCTTTCCACCTTTAGAAAATTCATAAGATTCCTGTCTTGCTGATATCCGAGAACGTCGAGCTACGCAGTTAGTGTCCCCAAGATGCACCTCTATGACTAGCTGAAGGAATGGAGGAGTGACTATCAGTGACGGAATATAAGCTGCACTATATCGATCCATGTAGAATATCTGAAAAGAGGCTACCTTCTCTGTTTCCTCACTCAACAACTATATACCAGATCTCCTGTTGAGTGTATTTGCTACTACATTTCCCTTCCCAAGTGTATAGACTATCTCGATGTCATAGTCCAGGAAGAACTCAAACCAACACTGTTGTCTCAGGTTAAAGTCTTTTGAGAAATGATATACTTGAGAATCTTGTGATCAAAGTAGAATATAAAATGATAACCAATCATGTAATGTCACCACATATTCAAGGCGAAGACCAAGGCTACTAACTCCAGGTCGTTCATAGCTTACTTCCGCTCATGATGTATCAGTTTTCGGGAACCATATGCGATCACTGCTTTCTCCAACATAAAGACACATCCATGGCCGGCCCCAGATGCGTCGTAGTAGACTATGTACCCAATTCCCTCCTTCGGTAGCCCCATGATGGGGGCAGTCGACAGTCTCTGCCACAGCTCTTGGAAACTCTGCTGGCATCTCTCTGACCACATGAATGGTTTTTCCTTTTTTTGTTAAAGCATATAAGGGTTTTTCAACTCTAGAAAAGTTAGGTACAAACCTATGGTAGTATCCGGAAAATCCCATAAAACTCTGCACCTCCTTCGCACACCTAGGTGGCTCTCAGTCAAGCACATCCTCAATATTCACTGGTTCCACAGCCACTCCAACCTCTGAGATAATGTGACATAGGAAGTGTACCTCTCAGATCTAGAACTGGAACTTCACGAGCTTACCATAATTTTGGTGCTCTCAGAGTGTGTCCAAAACTATATGCATATGATAGACATGCTCCTCTTATATAGATGAGTATATCAAAATTTCATCGATGAAGACTACCATCAAGCGATCAAGGTATGGCTGGAAGATCTTGTTCATGAGTCTGATGAACACTATTGGGGCGTTGGTCATGGTGAATGTCATAACCAAGAACTCATAATGGCCATACCGACATCTGAAATCCGTCTTCTACACATTCTCGCCTTGTACCTTGAGCTGGTGATAGCCTGGTCTGAGGTCTATTTTTGAAAACCATCGTGCTCCCTTAAACTGATCAAAGAGATCATCAATCCTTGGTAGTGGGTACTTGTTCGTCACGGTCACCTAGTTTAGGCATCGATAGTCCACATAGAGTCTCAAATTCACATATGCCTTCTTGGTGAACAATATCCGGGCTGCCCAAAGAGAATCACTGGGCCTAATGAATCCATTGCTCTACAAGCCCTCCAACTGTACTCACATCTATCAAAGATTCGCTGGAGCCATCCGATAAGCTAGTGTAGATAACGGTTCCATCCCAGGGTACAAGTTTACATAAAGTTCCACCATTATGTGAGGAGGTAGACCTGTAACATCATCCGGGAAAAATCAGCGTACTGGTCCCCCACTACAGGATAGCTCAGCCTCCAAAAATTAACTTCCCCGAGGGAAACGCTAGCCAACTGATGTGAGATCTGCTGCACCCTCCTCTGGTAAAGTCCATACTATGCTGCAATGGTTCCCTTCCCACTGGTGAAGGAAAACCCGGTCCCATCCTTGCAGAAACACTGCACTTTTCACCTAATACATTTGATCTACGCATGGAATGCAGATAACCAATCTATACCCACGATGACGTCGTAAGGCCTCAATGCAGCTACTAGAATATCCCAACCAAAGAAATAGCCTCCTAGAGTAATCTCACAATACCATAACTAATGTGTAACCATTGAATACTCTCTTGTAATAGTCTCTAGCCATAAGGATCGAGCCAACAGCTCCACCGGAATCTCCAAGATTCGAACGAGGGAAGTGGCAATAAAAGAGTGACTGTCATCTATGTCTATAAGTAATGTAGCTAAGGTGGAGTAGACCACGATTGTACCTCGTATCATCTCTGGAGCACTATGGTCATAGGACTCAACAGCCTAGAGCTGAGCTCATCCCTAGCCACCTACTCCCTATGGTTAGGGAGGACCACATGGAGGTGGTGGTGGTAGATCCTTGAATTTCCACCCACCGCCTGTGGTACGACCAGCTCCTCTGCCACATCCGACATCTGCCTGAAAACATCCTTGATCAGATATTCGACTCTGCCCAAGCAGTCCTTCGATCATCTACTGGTCATCTATATGGTGGGTCAGCTAGTCGCAATCCATGTGACCTTGCCCGCCGCACGAGTAACACTACCTCCTCCTCCCCTCTCCCACTCTGTTTCGAGAGCCTCGTTCAACTGACCCAGTATCCTGTGGTCATCCACCTATAAGTCTGGTTCTCATGGACCTCTACATCATCTGTCTACTTCCGGCTGCAGATGAATCCTTTACATCATGTCTGGTGGAGGGTCTCGCTGTAGGTGACTTCTCAACAAGGAAACTCTACACTACGAGTTCTCTCTCTAACACCCCCGCCTGCATCGGGATGCTGAGAGAAGTCATCAAAGCTCTAATCTACCATATGATACCCTTCTCGAAGGATTGGTCCCTGAGGAAAGGGTACCATACTATGTCAACGGATTAGCATGAGAGGTTGGTGAACCTCGATGAATACTAAGCCACGATCATGATACCCTACTGCATGTGGAGAAGTTCCTGTATAAGCATTGTGCGTAAGGTCATTCGGATGAACTCTTCCCTGAAAAGGCTCTTGAAGTCTGCCCATATGAGATTAACCTCATCATGAACCTAAAGCATCGAGATCCATAATATTCCCACTGCTTCCTGCAGAATATTGGTGGTAAGGATCACCATGATATCTTCTACTGTCCCTACAAGTAGAAAAGCTCTAACCATGACCTCCTTCCAGTCCTCAGCCACATGTGGATCCGTATGGCCTCAAAAACATGGTGGCCTCTGGAACTAAAACTCATGAAAAATTCTCATGCGGTGGGCACCCTGAACTGCTGGGGCTGGTGGAATCAGCTACTCAATGGGTAGTGGTGCTAATGGTACACCACCCGATGGTATAACTACTATAAGGGGGCCTAGTACTGAAGCCTCATCGCTCGATGGGCTTTCATCACATAATCTACCTGGAACCCTGGCTGGATGTTTATGTGGAGGCATCCTGAAAAGAATCAGGTGATCCACGGTCAATAAGTTATACCAGGTGAGTTGGATCAAAGTGATATCATTGAAAAAATATTAGGAGCACAGACACAATCAGTGTTTTCATGCACTGAGTCTGAAATCGGAATTCAGGGTCCTGGTGACTGGATATGTCGGTCATCGCAGCAACACTGGATTCCCCAAACTGAAGACCACACTCATCACATTTAACACTATTTCTCAATCAAAAGACCAGATTCCATGTTATCTGGGAGAACCGACTCCTCTTCTTCCAATTTCTCACTAACCATCCACTGGGGCCTATGTCGTGACTACCCCAAGCCTGCTTTCCATAGGCCAGGGGTTAGCGACTAGCACCAGAAAGACATATCCCTAAAACTGGGAATTATGGTCTTTAAACCTGAAAACACACACAATTAAAGAACACTACAAGATACAAGCACAAAGTACAATATAATGTAATATTGGTGTGTACAGTAGGTAAAGGGGTCGGAAGACAATCCCAACTAGAATGTACACGTAAAACTAGAAATAGCTACTGTGAACACCCACCAAGGATCCTACTAGAAGGGTAGGTACAGATCATGAACGATTGTCTCTGTGGAATGCCTCGTCCAAGGTCCACCTCTGTGCATCCCCCAGTCTTGGTACCCTCAACATCGATCTATGTTGCCTTTCGTCTGCAAAAGTCACAGCAAGGTGCGAGCATAACTTGTGCAGGGATGAGTATAACGATACCCAGTAAGGACCCCGAGACCCCTTAAGGTCTCTCAGAATTCCACAGAGGATAAATCACAAAGAAATAATATAAATAAATGAATAAATAAATAATCAATTATAATTAGTTATGTGCCCAAACCTATAATTAAGTTACAATTTATACCCATCTCCTTAATGAGGAAACAGAAGGCCCATCTCTTTTGCAAAAAGGAAAAAAATTCCACTAAGGAATGAATACTACAAAGGTAACAACACAAAGGTATGTACCACTAAGGTAATGACACATAGAAGAATAGCACAAAGAAATCACCACATAGAAGTGTACCACAAATGTAAGTACCACAAAGGTAATGCTACACAATCGAATACCACAGTGGTAAGGACTCAACTCACACCAGGTATAACTTATGTACGGAAGTATAAATGATTAGCTATATTGCTAGATCATCTTACTTCATCGACATGCTCTACTATTGACCCAAATAGGATCAAAGATGACCCATATAGGATCGATGATGACCCACACATGATCTAGAGATGACCCACACATGATCGGTATGCACTAACCCGTGCAGGATCACTGAGCGCTAACCCACACAGGATCCGAAGATGTCCCACACAGGATCTGAAGACTCTTCAAGTACAGTAAGCCATAGTGTTCCTACACTATGTGATGTACGCCTATCATAGGGTGTGGTAAAAAATTTTTTCCTATGTTAAAATGTATTAATGTGGTTGACCTAGGATGTCTCCCATAGAGGAGTTCACACAAAACGGTTTCTCACATTAAAATGAGTGTAAAAATGTTGTGCTTTTGAAAGGAAATTTGAAATTCAAGTGATTGAAAAACTATGATATTAAAAAGGTGATTAGGCTGGGGTCGGGTTCGTAATTGTAATGTTATCCTTGTTCAATTTAATTCAAAAACCTTCTTCTTTGTTGATTAAAGTGAGTTTCCACAATCGTTTCCTCTCACTTCCTTGGTGAAATTATGATGGTGAGAGAAATCCTTAACAAGATATCGGTTTGGTCAACTCTCCTTCCATGTGTGAAATAGTAGTATTGAATATCCATAATTGAAATGGTAAATACCCAATCGGGTATTGTTCATCCCAAACAATCAAGAATACTCACTACACCTTTTACACATACTGACGATCATCGAATACTTCACAACTAATACCTAGTTTATTCCATCGTATATAAACCAGAAATTAATGGAGGGAGATTATGATAATTTTACCATGCAAAAAACCAATAACGGAATTAATATTCAATAATGACCGCACTTGATAATAAAATCTTCTATAACAAATTGAGAACAACTTTGAAGAAGAAATAAATTTATTTAATTACGTCCAAGAACTCAAGCATTACAATGTAGAAAACTAACCCTTCCCCAATCACTCAAAATATTTACTCCACCATGGTAAGGGTAATCCAGATGAATGGGAAAGAATAAGGCATTAAAAAACTATGAAAAAGAAAAGAAATAAAATAGAATGCTGAAAATTTCTCCTCCTTGATGTCCTATAAGGAATGTGATGCAGAATGAGATTCTTTGAGAGGGTGGAGCTCTCCTCCTATTATAGCTAGAATTTGTCCCCCAATTGTCGACATGTTGTATCCCTATTAAATGAAATCATCACATATTAATCCTTTCTTTAATGTTGTTCATTTTAATCTTGGTCATGTCCCCTAAAAAGCACAGAAACGTTGGACATGTTTTCCGAGAGTTATAGATGTTTTACTATGAGTATTTATTCTCTCCGGTTAGACTCTCCAAATCACAAACCTCCAGATTATAGTGATTTAATGCCCCTTAAAAACCAATTCATGTGGCCTTGCCTTCATTAAAATTATAAAAAACTACCTTAACGTCCCCCCACTAAATTTGAAAACATGTGGGCCCACCATGAATGTGATATGGACCCCACACCAAAAATCAGCAAAACTATGAACATTTTTCATGCTCCCACTTGTGAGCTAATTTTGAGCTTCCATATAGCCGATCCATCTTTTAGTCCAAAAATAGTAAATGAATCCCATGATGTGTAGAATCTGTAAAATATATACTTTTTCAATTTGGATTTGTGTAGATAATGTTATGGCCAAAATACAGAAATAATTTAAAACTGTTAAAATTCCGAAATGGCCCATTTTTACTATTCAGCTCAAAATTACACCAATATCAAAAAAATTAAACCATTCATCTTAAAGGAACACTTTTGTGGGTTTAAAACAATGATATTAAATATAAATTAATTTAAAATATTTTCTCTATCAATTCCCCCACACATAGCACTTGAACACCTAGACAACTAAACCTCAAAATCAAATCAAATCAAATCCAAAACACATACCTATAAGATCTACCAAATCCGTACTATGAAACAAAAAGATATCATGAATCATCAAAAATAGTTATTTCAAGTTCTAAATTTTAGTTTTTAATATATTTCCACTTCATTTCATATGCCATGCACACAAAACACCTACCTCGCATTGACTTTCTCTCATCTCACAAATATAAATGCTCAACAAGGGTTTTCTCATCCAAACTCACACAAGAGTCACCATAGGATTGATAAATTCCTACTTCACCACCTGATGTGATTCAAGGACATGTGCTTCTCATGATGACTTCTTAGGGTTGTTCAATTTCTTCAGGTTGGTAGGATTTAGATGTTAAAAATTCTGAGGCCGAAAAAGAAGGGCTTTGCTCTTTTGGAAGAAAAATTGCAAGATTCTAATTTTCACTCAAATATGGTCTCCTTCTCTTCAAATTTATAGAAAATAGTCTCCATCATCATTAAATCATCTAAGAAGAAAAAAAAATTATATATTTTCAAACATGATTTTTTTGTGAATGCTCTAGATAGGAACAACTTACTTTTTTACATCGGAAGCTCGAGAAAGGCACAACTTTTGTTATCATGAAAGCTCCAGAAAAGAAACAACTTTTGACAAAATAAAATATTCATCAGCTCTTCGGCATTTTATATTCCACCAAATGTATCACCAAACGAGGTAGTACATCACAATTCATCTTACCACACTCTTAAGTTCAACAAGATCATGTAATTTCATTTCAATAGCAGGTAGGATAGGCAAAATTGGATTATAATTTGGATAAACGAACAGTCTATTCATAGCTACTATGGGATACAATGAAGGATAAATGTAATGGTGGGACATAATGAAAAGGATTATTTTGAAAAGGGGGCTTAAAACAAAATAAATGCCTCAATCATTTAAAACACATATACACCAAACCCTCAATTTTTGAAATGAATAAATAAAATTCTGGATTAAGAAAGAATGGTCTAGTTCTCTCAAGAAATGATGAAAATGAAAATAATATGACAAAAATGGTTTATAAGCCTCACAGTAAAGTGATTTCAATGAAATAGATAGTTAAATATGGCATGTGATTCAAAAATCAGTGTACTTTTCCTGAAATTCCAAAATATTTGAACACGAAACAAAGTCCTTTTAGCATTCATTTAAGAAAAGTTACATGGAATAGATTGGTTTGCACATTGACATGGGTTTATAAAATGGTAATGATAATCATTTCTTCTCAAAAGCTTCAAAAAAACACACCAAAAAAATGAAAAATAAACACACAAAAATATGAAAACACACAATTTTTTTATTTTCTGAAAAAAAAAACTAATTGAAAATACTAAACTACAAAGGCTCCCTCCCCCACACTTAAATTATGCAGTGTCGTCAGTGAATTCAAATGGAATTAAAATGTAAGAATATTTTTGATTCATTCACTACAAACAAGTATGTATAAAGGATAGGTACAACCTGACTTATATGCAGTGCAACATTGAGTTAAGCTCCAAAGTTATATACTCTAAACAACTATAAATAAATGAAAAAAAATAAAACATAAGATATTTATTTGAAGAAATGAAAATAGAAATAGGATGATAATAGAAGGATAAAACATGGTTTAATCCCCCAAGTGGGCCATGGGTTCTGACTGCCTTCAGAGTGGCAGTTCTAATCGGTTATCCCCTATATGATGGTGGGTGAGGTTTCTCGCTCATGAACCAACAAAAATTATTCTTTACAGGATGAACTTATTCCTTTTTCTTGAGGAATCCATCAATAAAATACACTAAGTCCACCCCCATTGTAATGAGATACAACATGCATGGTGGGGTTGGAACAATTAATGAGTCCTCCTCTTTCTTGGGTTCCAAATGAACAACATCTTCTTTATTCTCTAGTGGTTTCTGAAGGTATGATACATCTGTGAAAAAATCAAAGAGAATTTTAGAATTTAATTATATTTGAAACAACTTAAAGCATGAAGAGTCAATATCAAATTCACCCCTTTCAAAGTAAGTAGCTTGTGTCTCATTTTCCTCCAGAAAATCCACTTTGATCTTCTCATGTACACCTTCTATTAAATTTTCAATAGGTTTGGGGAGCTCTAGATGTTCCTCCATGGATGAATCTTCTTTTTCATCGACTTCCACCAATGAAATACATTTGTTGGCTGAATCTAAAAAATTAAAATAAGGGTAGGTAATACTCAATTTAGATTCAACAAAATCAAAATATAACAAGTTAATGAAATGATTATCTCCCTGAGTTTATATATCTTCAATCTCTTATTCATTTCAAATCACCTCAAGGAGTTGAGAAGAAGAAGATATAGGCAGGTAGTTAGGCTCCAATATATCTTGGATCACCATAGAAAAATAAGGGATGACTAATGGGGGGTCTTCTTGGACCTTGGAAACTTCATAAAATTCTGGAAAGTATTTGGAGAACTCAATTAGCTTTTGGTCCATTGCTTCAAAAACATCTTCATTAATGTCCTCCATTAGTCCATCTATGAATTATTTGAATGTTTTCTCATCATTATTTTTTTCCAAAATAACCTCACATTTCTAGCAATAGAAAAACTCCATCATAGGCAAAAAAGGTTGAGTCAATAATTGGTTCATTTATCAGTGGTTAATTGTTCCATGAATTAAATAAATTTTCATTTTAAAATAACCTGGAAAGTGTTTTTTTTTAATTTTAAAAGAGTCAAATATTTACAATTTGATTGTGGCACTACCTCATCGGCAACGATGCCAAGTTTGGCGTACACCTATCGTTGGGCGTGGTGAAACAATTTTTTCCTAGGTTAAAATGTAGTAATGTGGTTGACCTAGTATATCCCCCATAGAGGAGTGAACACAAAATGGTTTGTCACTTTAAAATGAGTGTAAAAATGTTGTGTTTTTTAAAGGAAATTTAAAATTCAAATGATTGAAAACCTATGATATTAAAAAGGTGATTAGGTCGGGGTAGGTTTCCTAATTTTAATGCTATCCTTGTTAAATTTAATTCAAACCTCTTCATCTTTGTTTATTAAAGTGAGTTTCCACAATCTTTTCCTCTCACTTCCTTGGTGAAATTATGATGGTGAGAGAAAACCATACCAAGGTCTCTGTTTGGTCAACTATCCGTCCATGTGTAAAATTGTTGTATTGAATATACTTAATTGAAATGGGAAATACCTGATTGGGTATTTCTTATCCCAATGAATCAAGAACATTCACTACACCTTTTACACGTACTGACGATCGTTGAGTAATTCACCACTAATCCATGGTTTATTTTATTGTATATAAACCAAAAATTAGTGGAGGGAGATTATGATAATTTTACCAAGGTAAAAATCAATAACAAAATTAATATTCAAGAACAATCTCACTTGATAATAAAATCCTCTATAATAAATTGAAAACAACTTTTAAGAAGAAGGAATTTTATTCAATTATGTCCAAGAACTCAAGCATTACAATGTAGAAAACCAACCCTTACCCAATCACTCAAAATGTTTACCCCACCATGGTAAGGATAATCGAGATAAATGGGAAAGAAGAAGGAGTTATAAAACAATGAAAAGGAGAAAGTCGAAAAGTCCTCCTCTTTGGTGTCCAAGAAGGAATGGGATAGAGATTGAGATGCTTTGAGAGGGTGGAGCTCTCCTCCTTTTATAGCCAGAATTTGTCCCTCGAATGTCGACACGTTGTAGACCCATTAAATGACATCTTCATACATTGAGCCCTTTTGGAATGTTGTTTATAGTTATCTTGGGCGTGTCCCCTAAATATTTCAGTGAATTTGGACATGTATTCTGAGAGTTATGGTTGTTTTACTCTGAGTATTTATTCTATCTAGTTAGACTATCCAAACCACAAACCTCACAATTATAGTGATTTAATGTCCACTTAAATGACCAATTCACATGGCCTTTCCTTAATTAAAGATGCTACATATATCCTTTCACATCCAACACTGAATTTCACAACAGTTGGGTCCACCATGAATGAGTTGTGGATCCCACACCAAAAATCCGCAGAACAGTGAACAGTTTTCATGCTCCCACTTGTGAGCTTCTTTTGATCTTCCATATAGGCGATTAATCTTTTAGTCCAAAAATAGTAATTGAAGCCCTAGATGTGTAGAATCAGGAAAATAAAGAATTTTGTAATTTGGATTCATGTAGATAATGTTATGGCCAAACTACGGAAATAATTTAAAACTGCTAAAAATCCGAAATGGCCCATTTTTAATATTCAGCTCAAAATAACACCAATATAACAAAAATAAAACCATTAATCTTAAAAGAACAATTTTTTGGGTTTAAAACATTGATATTCAATATAAATTAATTGAAAATATTTTCTCAATCCCTAAGTGTGATTGATTCTGTGAGGTTCTACTCTTCAATCCCTCGGTCGATACTTCAACTGCCATGAAGTCCCAGGAAGAAGTATCACAACGGTTTGTCACGTCATAAGGGACCCAACATGATAGACATCACTTCAGTTGAATTCCTGGTCTGTATGTTATTAGCCTTTTAGTTCTGAGGTCCCTCTTAAATTTGGGTTCAATCCACCCTGACTGTACTCCAACATTATTCAACACTCATGTGGAGAGTACCAAAAAGACCATCTCTATACAAGGATTCTGGCGCCATTGGCAGTTCGTGAAACGGATTCCTGGTTCTCATGATTCTACAAAAATGGTGTGTTTGGGTCCAACTAGCCCCGAGTTCGGTCTGACCCGGTCGGCCCAACCCGGGTTCGACATGGACGGGCGGGGCCACAGCGGGCCTACCCCGTTGGGTCGTGGTCTAGTCCGGCCCGCAGCTGGGGTGGCCCACTGTGGATGGGTCCGCCCAAGACAACACTTAGGAGATCCCCCCCCCCAGATTCCCGAATAGACAAATGGCCATTTGGTTTTGGCCTTCCCAGTGGCACCACATGGCGCCCCATTCTGGCTCGCGGAACACGCTGGAGCAGTCTAGCATGGCGCGACGCGGCCGACCCGTGATTCCGACTGGCTTCCCCTTTCAAGAGGCGTGACTACACTGCTATCCTTCTGCAGTCGGCTGAGTGCCATCCTCCCATTGGGCACACTACAGCGGCTAAGCAGCCACGACCTCCTCCTCGGCTGGTCACATGGATGTGTGCTGCCCAGCCTCCACACGGCCCTTCAGTGTGACAGAAGCTCCCCTTCTCCATCATGGAAGACGGTTTGTGGCCTCCTCTACTACCAGCAGTGTGGATGTGCACCACCCTGGTTCCATGTGGCCAGCCAGTGTGTCGGTCGTCGTCCTCCTCTACCACAATCGATGGGCCGCGACCTTCTCTGATGGCACGATTGTGCTGCAGCCAACATCACGGTTGCCTAGAGTGCCGACCATCACATTGTGCCCTCCTGGAATCAGTGGCTGGTGATGTGGCACTGGCGGGCTTCCTCTCATCCCAGAGTTCTACCATGAAGAACATGTCAGCATAGAGTGGGCGGTGGGATCAGGCCGTGTTTGTTTGGCCCACAACCTCCATGTTAGATTGATATCTGGTGGTTCAATAGGATTTGAATCAATGTAAACCCACAAAGAACAATATAAACACTTACCTACCTCGTTTTCTTATTAATGGTGGCATGAGGTAGGAGATGAAGACAATGAAGATGCCAATGTCCATCTCCCCCGCAACATGCTCCAAATATGGTTCCTCATTCTCGATCTGGAGGATGTTCTTCGTTGAAGGAGGTTCTTTTTTGGAGGGTATTTCTCCAATGGATCTACCAAGTTCTCTCCCCAAGCCATCAATCATTTTTAAACCAACACAAATTTTCAATAATAAGTAACTTGCTTATCTTTCATGTTACAAGGTTTCCAACACAATAGACGACAAGTCAATCAGATGCCCGATCTATGCGTTATTAGCATTCTAGTACTGAGGGCCCAGATGGATTCATGTTCAATCATACCTAACCATAATAAAAAATTATCCAAAACTCTGGTGGAGTATACCAAAAGGAGAGTCTCTATCCAAGGATACCAGCGCTGCAGACGGTTCATTAAACGGACACCCGGTTCTCATGATATGGCCAAAAAGGCGTATCTGAGTCTAGATGGCCCCGGTTCCGGTCCAACCTAGGAGAGCCCCCCCCCCCAGATTCTCGAACGACCAAATGGAAATTTGGTTTTGGCCATCCTGGCGGTGCCATGTGGCACTATCTGCTGGCACATATGACCCATCAAAGCGGTCCCGCTCGGCGTGACGTGGTCGGCCAGAGGTTACGGTCGACTTCCCCCTTCTAGTGGTGTGATGGTGCCGATGTCATTCTATGGTTGGCTAGGTGTCGATGGCCCTTCAGGTGCACTTCAGTGGAGAATTATCCTAGGCCTCCTGCTAATCCAGCAGCATAGACACATTCCGCCCTATCTTCCCGAGGTCGGCCGGTGTGCCAGCCGCTCCCCTTCTCCGTCGTGGCTGACAAGTCGTCGCCTCCTCCGTTACCGAAGGCGCGGATGCATGATCCATCGGTTCCACATGGTCGGCCAATGTGCCGACCTCCATACTCCTATGTTGCGGCCAGCCAGAGTGTTGGCCACCGCCTTGTTCCATGTCGGCGTCGGTCTCCGGTGACGTGGAATGAGCGAGCTCCGCTCATCCCAGAGTTCACTTGCGAAGAACATGTTAACATAGAGGAAAAATAGGGACAGGGCTGTGTTTTTTTTGCCCGTACCCTCCATGTTAGATTAACATTAGGTGGTTCAAGAGGATTTGAATCAAAGTAAAACCATGAAGAACAATATAAACACTTCCCTACCTCATTTTCTCATTGGAGGTGGCGTGAGGAAGGAGATGAAGACGATGAAGACACCGACATCCGTCGCTCGCGCAACACGCTCCAAATACGATTCCTCATTCTTGATCTGGAGGTTGTTCTTTGTTGAAGGATTTTCTTTGTTGGAGGATTTTTCTCCAATTGCTCTCCCATTTTCCCTCTTTTTCTGGTGATTTCCCCCATAATAGGTGAGGATCCAACTTAATATTGTTATGTTTACTAATCAATTAATGTTGGCTCATTAATTGGGAGAATCCCAAGAGTTACCTCACATTAAAATTGAGGTTTGGGGTCAGGTGTTCACCACCACCATGATTAAAATGATAGGATTCAGTTAAATAAAAATCAAAGTTAACTGTTTTATTTTTATTATTTGATCAAATCTCCCATGAAAAACTAGAAAACTAATTTCCACGCCTGAACTATTGTGGTAGAGGTGAAGGTCTTCTAAAATAATTTTGTCACTGCGATTTAAACGATGTACTTGGATTTAAATTCCGATCACCGGTTAAAAAGATACAAAACACTGGTCACATGTTCACTAAACGTACCCGAAAAAAAAGTTCAGAAATTCATTCTTGGCACATCGGGCCTCGGAATCATGGGCCGTTAATTTTCGATGTCTCGTAATATTTCTATATAATTTTTTAAAAAAAAATTCCATGGTAAAATCTAGGTCTTTAGATTATTCCCACCTCCGGGCTATGCTTCCATAAAATCTACAATACAAACTAAGGAAACAAGTAGGGGTACTGAGTATGAATCTGAACCTTCCACTCTCATGCGCTCTCCTAGAGGTTCCTATGCTGCCATCAAATGCGCACAAGAGGTATTGACTGCCCATGTAGGAACCTCTCCTGTAAATCCTCAATATATACTAGAACCTCCGAAAACATCACCCTATCGCCGATGTCCATCTCACCCAGTCTGTGATGTGAGATGGATCATGTACGTATCTCATCAACTGGGATATGTGGAAAACATCATTCACATAGTACAAATGAGGGAGAATATCTAGGTGGTACGCCACATCACTAACTCTGCTGAGTACCTGGAAGGGTCTGATGAACCTAAGAGGTAAATTTTTTCCTCGTCCATATATCCTAAAACCTCATTGAGGTGAGACCCGTTGAATGACATGGTCACAATCCTCAAACTCCAGACGTCTCCACCTCCTGTCAGCATAAGACGTTTTCCTACTATATGTAGTCTTCATTCCCTCATTGATGATGTACAACTTATTCATGGAAGACCATACCATATTTGGTCCCATGAGTGCTGACTCCGCTAGCTTAGTCCATCACAAAGGTGATCTGTAAGGTCAACCATACAATGCCTGCCTCAAATGGTGCCATACCTATAGTGGAGGGATAACTATTTTTGTATGTGAATTCCACCAAGGGTAAGTGATCCTCCCAGCTGCAGACGAAATCAAGGAAACAAGCATGAAACATGTCCTCGAGGATCTGAATGGTACACTCTGTTTGAACATCCATCTGAGGATGGAAGGCAGTGCTCAACCGAAGTTGTGTCCTGAATAGCTCCTGAAACCCCTTCCATAGCAGGGAAATAAAACATGTGTCACGATCGGATACAATCGTAGATGGAACCCCATGAAGCCACACAATAGGCTACACGTAGAGGCATCTATAGACCTCTACTGGTCCCTACTCTCTAATAGGTTGGAAGTGGGCCGACATGGTTAGTCAATCAATGATCACCCAGATAGAATCATGATCCCTGGATGTGTGTGGATTCCCTATCATGAATTCTATGGAAATACCATCCCACCTCCACTCAGGAACTTCCAGTGGCTAAACTAATCCTTCTGTAACCTGATTCTCTGCCTTCACTTGCTAATAAGTGAGGCACCGAGAGACAAAATTTGCTACTACTTTCTTTATTCCCAGCCACCAGTGTGGATGGCGATGGTCCTGGTACATCATCGCTACTCCTGGATTTACCGCTAGACGGGATGTATGGAACTCCCTCAACACTTCCTCCCTAAGCGCCACATGTGCCATTTTACATCTTATAAAAAGGGTAATGTGCTCCTCACCTTCATAAAATCCATTAGGTTCTTGTCCTGTGGATATCTGAGCACATCAAGCATCACAGACAGTGTCCCCAAGCTGCGCCCCCTAACTAACTGAAGGAGTGGTGGAGTGACTGTCATATAAGGAAGACGATGAAGATGACGATGTCTGTCACTCTCGCAACACACTCCAAATACGGTACCTCATTCTTGATCTGGAGGATGTTCTTCATTGAAGGATGTTCTTCGTTGGGGGATGTTTCTCCAATGGATATCCCAAGTTCTCTCCTCTACCAACGATTTCCCCCCTGAGAGGTGAGGAGCCAACTTTATTATGTAAAGTATATTAATCAATTAACTTTGTCTCATTAATTGGGAGAATCCCAAGAGTTATCTTTCATTAAAAGATTGTTTTAGGGTCAGGTGGTCCCCACAACCAAGAATCAAATGGGAGGGTTTAGTTAAATAAAAATAAAAGTTAATTGTTTTATTATTATTATTTTTACTCTCCCATGAAAAACTAGAAAACTGACTTCCACCCCCGACCTACTGCAGTCGAGTTGAAGGTCTCCTTAACTGAATATCAGCTCTACGAGTTCAATGATGTCCTCATATTTCAATTCCGAGCACTGGTTCAAAAGTTACAAAACATCGCTCATGCATTCAATGAATGTACCTAAAAAGTTTATAAATTCATTACAGGAACATCAGGCCTCAGAATCACGCTCCGTTAATCATCGGGGTATTGTAATATAGCCATATAACTAAAAAATATTACATGGTAAAATCCGGGTCTTTACATCAACCATTAATTCTCCAGAAAAATTAATGGATTCAACAACAATATAAGAAGATAAATAATCCAAATTTTCTACATTTATTTTATCATCATTTCCTTTAATAGTAACTAATAGATTCAAATTATTTGTATATTTTAAATTATTTTATTTAATATAGTGGTAAATTCCTTTATATATAGACTTAGAAATCAATAAGACAAAAAACATAATAATATATTCAATTAATTAAATAAATATTAGTAATTACTAAATAAATCAATAATTTCAGTATATGCTAGTAAACCTTTTGATAAAACATATTTCACATGCTCACGAACAGTATTATAATACAATGATGAATTCTAATTTAATATATTTCACATTAATAGTATTTATAAATGCGAAAAAAAATTAACCTTTTATAAGGACCCAAAAATTTATATAAACTCATGCGTCTTTAAACTGATTCAAAAAAGCATGAAAATCGTCCATTTTATTTTAAATTTATCAAAATTAAACTTTCATCCTACAATGATGAAACGTTATTTAATTAAATTCAAATGCATCAAAAGGTTTTGTAATGATATATTCTATTTGATTATAAATTCATTCAAATTATAAAAAATTATAAACATTATTAACAGGACCACTAATAAAATTTATTCTCACATATATATGTTTTGTTCTAAAGTGTTGTAGATGGTTATTAGAAAATGAAATAGTATATGAGTTATCATAGTAAATAGAGATATTAGTAAAATAAATATTAAAATCCACCATATATTTCTCAGTCCATATATATTTAGCATAAAATTTATTAAAAAATATGTATTCATATTGAACTGTTGATATAAAAAGAGATAATTTCTTATTTCAAATATAATAAATTAAACATTAAGAAATGAAATGATAGATTCTTGATATAATTTTTCGATAAATTCTACATCCATTTTCATCAGAATCATAATGACTAAACAAATAAAAATTGTTCTGTCCCAAATAAAATAATCATGAATTTATAGATCCTTTAATATATATTTTTATTATTTTAACAAATATTAAATTATATTGTTTAGGAGAGACCTATAATCTGGCACACATATATTGGATTAATTTAATATTTGGTGTAGAAGTTGTTAAATAATGTTAACTATCTTTTATTACTCTAAAAATTGATATTAGTATTTTAAAGAATCATCTAGATCTTATTTACAATTATTACTCATGGGAGTTACAGATGCCTTATATAAATCATGTATAAATAATTTTAAAAACTATTTAGTATATGTATATTGTCCAAAAAAACCATATTTTTTTGGATAAATTTTAATTTATAGAAATAAACTTAATTATCCCATTAAAATAAAATATTAAATTTGAAGATTTATTAAACAATTGTTCAGTAGTAGAATAAAGAAAAAAATCATAAAACATAAATTTGAAGAATTAAAATTTTATTTATAATATTATTAATAAATTCATTACGATCCAAAGTACCATTATTAAAAAAAATTATTATCAAAAAAGATAATAGTATATGATACCAATATCTAGCAGCTTGATCAATCCCAAATAATTAAATTGATATTTTATAAAAATTATTATGATTTTTTACATTGAAATACTTGTGGTTGAAACCCCTAAATTTCTTCATTAATAAAAGAATTTGAAAAAATATCTTTTGACATCCATTTGATAAAATTTAATTTTTTAAAAATATAAAAATGGTAATAAAATTATAATAGATTCAATCCGAGTAGCATGGGAAAACTATTCATCAGAGTCAATGAATTATTCTTGAAAATAGGCTTGTAAAACTAATATTTCCTTACTCAAAAAAAATTCTCAAAATTGATTCCTTTTTTTAAGAAATCCGTTTGTTTCTAATAACAATTTTATCTTTACATGGATTAAATTAAGTCAAAATATTATTTCATAAAAAAATATGGAATTATTTTTAGAAACAATAAAATTAACATCTTTTAAAGATTCATTATTATCATGTGGTATCAAATTAGGAATAAAATAAAAATTAGCAAACAAAATCAAACCAAATATCCTGGTTTTAATTATAGAATAAATATTACCAATAAATTTATCATTATGTTCTTCTTAATGAGTTTTCTAAAATAATTAGGATCTAATTGACAAGGACTTTTCTCACTATTGATCTTTATATTCACCAAAATTAGAATTTTTATATTCTTCTATATAATTATCTAAATCAATAAAATACCATATACTTTTCATCAAATATAACAAGAACAGATTATTTAAAAAATATAATTATTATTTAAAAACCACAATAAGAATTATTTTTTATGGAATATCAATATAAATTTAGTTCATTAAAAAATTTATCAAACTTATCTGAATTATTGATAATATTAAGAATAAAAACATTTAAACCGAAGACTCCTAAATATAAAAAATTATATTTCTATCCATTATATAATTCGTAATCGGTATTTTCAAAAACATGCCTTATAAAAAATAAATTTAACTATAAAAAGTAGTAAAAATATTTCCAAACCAAAAATATATAGCTAAATGATATTCAATATGAATAGTTCAACAAATATCTAGTCTGGTTAGATTCATTATTTTAACAAAACAAATTGGGGTGTCCTAAGTGTGAAAAAATTATTTAGTGAAACATTTTTTTTTCAAAAAATTTCATATTTCATATTTTTAAATTCACCACATTTATCACTAAAAATTGGTGTACTCATGGCGCCCTTTTTAATTTTTTATTAAATCACAGAAGACAATAATATAATATGTGATTACATTTTAATTAGAAATAACTTACACCCAATTGAATATAATGAAATTATCTAAAATAAATTAGGTAAATTTCATTTCAACAAGATTAGTAGATTTAGTAAGAATAAACAAATCAACATGAATTAACCTTTAAGGTTCATTAAAACGTATCTAATATGTTGATCTAAAAGAAATTATTGGTTGTTACCTTTCAAATAGTAGTCACATAAATGAAACTTATCTTTTTTCAATTTGAAAAACATTATAAATCTTTTAATTTTATAAATCCTATATAATAGCCTAAAATTCATATATCAAATTAATCTAGATGTAAAATATCATTCTACAAATTATTCAAACACTTTACATGGAGAAATTTTAGATCCTCAATCTTAATAGTAAAATTATTTTCATTATGATTATTATAAAATAATAAATAATCATACATAAAAATTAAAAATTTATCATTTTGAAATTAAAATTTAATACAATCATTACATAATTGAGATCTTATCTTTATGTTATAATGTAAAATATCTATATATATAGTACATTGGAAAAAATAGAAAAATTAAAAATACTAATTGATCCAAAACATTTTACATTTCCTTTGGAATTGTCTATAAATGTCACAATGCCTTGATAAAATTTGATATAAGAAAAAAATTTATGGGTATCAAGTCGTGTACCTATAGAATCTGTTGGAGTTGGTGGCCTGGAACTAACTGCTTTTTTACTTTATTCATTAAATAAACATCTTATCACATCTTGATTGATCTTCTGCGTGAGAATTCTTGTGATAATGTCCCAAGAATAGGTGTTGCATTAATGGGTCATAGTGGACCCATGCTATGATGAGAACCCGGAAGTGCCATAACACTGTTCTTGAATATATGTTCTATGGCCGGATAATTTTATTTTAGGGACACAAATAATACAGGACATTAGGGGTGAGGACTCATAAAACTTTGAGGCACCTTCTCATGGTGTGCACCTTTGGTAATATCTAGGAGGATATTATGAGAACGAGGCCTGCCAGTAGGAAATCCAAATTTCATAGTGTCATTGGATGTTCCTATCTTCGGACGTGTGTTTTGGTCCTTAGACATTAATATTATTATTAATGGGTATTACAACTCACACACTTATATGTATTGATGAAAACTATGACAACACACTATTCGCAGCGAGGTTGGATACGTTGGGTGCATCACGAGTAATACCGCATTAATAGATAATGCGATAAAGGATTTAACACTTCTATACCATAATGGAAGTAGATATCTCAGGCCCTATGATTGAATTGATATAGCCTATGTAAATCCATGGCCAGGGTAAGGGATGGGAAAGTTCAATTCCAGAAAATCAAAGAAAGAATGATCGAGCACATGGGTTGCTGACACTAGCATGCAACCCTCTTGATTTTAGATATCATGAAAAAGGGATTATATTACACAGTAAGCGTTCGTATGAGGTGACACATCATTGCGGCATTAACTTATTTCTCTATGGGTGCCTTGGCATGTTGCTAGACGCTAACCTTGGACTTTTGGCAGGCTCTGCCTAATGCCACTGAGAAAGGGGGCCTAGAGGGTCACACACTAAGTTTGTCCATGTATCTTAGTTAAATATTAATTTAACAAGTTAAATAAATATTACTCCGTGTTGTGGTTTAATAATTATTTAAGGATGCCTGATGGAATTTATTTCGACACTAGTTATTTGAGAGAATATATTGTGTGTGAAATAAAATATTTATTAGCGAGTAATGCAGTTACATTTATTTTAGAAATAAATAGCCATTACTCAAGGTCTAATAAATGTGTTGGAGGAAATAAAGATATATGGAAAATAAAAGTACACGCCGTGTATATTAAATATGCACTCCATGTAGTTTTGTGGAAAATGAGTACACGTCGTGTATTAATGATTACACATCATGTATTTTTTCCAGTCGAGATTTTGAGGATATAATATTAGTTTATTAAATGATATTTATTATAATCAGTGTGGGTGCATGTCAAGGAATTTATAATTCAACATGGGTGTTTTCAATAAGAGGTAATGAAATAAATAAAATTTTTAATGCATTTATTTATTGTCTTAACTCTATAACCTCAAACCTGATTATAAATATCCCCACAACCCCAACACTTTTAATAGATAATCGTTGTGCACAACAATTCTGAAACATTATTTCAAGTCCAAAATAAATCCTTCCTCCAAGAACTCTCTCAAGACCGAGAGACCAAGGTGATCGAAGGAGGACAACGCAAGCGAAGGTTCTTCCGCGCTAGCACCCGAAGATCCCTTCGGCGATGTCTGGAGATACGTGGCACATGTGTGGATCACCACTAGAGGAATCCTATACTTGGATTCTACGACGCAATGATGGATCACATGATCATGACCATAGACATCAACGAATAAATAATTCCACCTAGGTAATTCTTGTGAATTAATTAAATTAATTATAACCAATATACGATGATCCTATATCTGTGGTTCCGGGATTCCCTCTTAAGTTTTTCATTCTTCGTTCCATTCCGAAGATTTTTCATTTTACATCGTGACAGATCTTGGATTGAACATTGTTTAAATGTAAAAATTAATGTTTGGAAAACCCACCAATGCGCTTCCACTACACCCAGAACCTACATGTTGTATCAGAGCGGTTATATCGTTGATTATAATTAATTATTTTTTCGTTGGTGGTCTACGCTTTAAATAATTTAGTTGTTTCAATTCAAGTTAATCGTTCTTTAAATCTGAATCATGAGATCTATTCCTCCTCTATAATTTCTCGTTCACCATATAGAAATGAATTTTTATTTTAATTTTTGATTAAGATAAAATAGAGGAACTCATCTGGAGGAGGAAAATGTTTCTGGCGGTACAACACCAAAAAACACGGCGTGTATTCGGAAGTACACGCCACGTAGTCTGGGTTCATGCATCAGACAGGTCTGCCAAATCAGGCGGTGTATTGATCCTATCTAAGTAATTTATGACACCATGTGTTGATCATGAAGAAGTGGCACACGGTTTCTGGATTACACGCTGTGTAGTCCAACAGAACATGGCATGTAGTCCCTTCAGGTTAGGGTTGGACCGTGTACCCTGTTCACGACTTGCCCGGCTGGAAACGGTGTAAAGAGGAAACTACATGGCATGTTTCCCACTGTACACGCCGTGTAATCCAAAAATTTCAGAAGTACATTACACAACATGTCCCAGGGTGTGTACTTCGGATGGACGGTGAAGAAAATTACACACCGTGTAGTCAGAAATACACACCGTGTACTCACCCAAATTACGTAGATTTATTAAAATTTATTATTATATTATACAAACCCTGGAGACGTGTACCATAGTGCAAGCGTAAAGCTAAGGCACAAAATGTGATATGTGTTTTATATATATGTGTTTAATTTAACATCTACATAATAAATGGGAATTCAGCGGGTTGCCTCCAAGGTACAAGTTACGTACAAGGAAAATTTTAAATGAATTTATTTGTTTAAAATTATGATGGATATGAATCTCAAGGAAATTTAGAAAGGGATGTAAGATAAAATGATTGATTAATTAAAGATAATTAATTGATTGGAGCGTGATTTATCTTAATCAAGAACAATTAAAGAATTGATTTCTAGATTTATTTATGCCTAAAAATCGTTGCATGTATGGATGATCATGAGTTAGACCAAGACCTTTGTATGTGAATGGTTTCTTTTAATTAATTTATTTAAATTAAATTTGTTAGTCTTTGAGCCTTCTCCTCATTAATATGTAGGGCCTACGTACCCAAGGATTCTTTTATGTAAAAACCCCTTTTTACCCCTCACACGCGTGTGAGATAAATACATATGTAATGGATGGAGATCCCATTCTAGTGGAGGCAGCTCAAGTCAGGAGCCAAGGCGAAATGAATCCAATGAGATATAATGGTGGTCAGGTGGAAAGCTGTAAACACGAACCCAAATGGTTCAAGGTGTTTCTCCCCTAGGTCTTGGTTTAGTTTATCAACTACTAGATAAACTAACCAATATAAAAGCTCATGATCCTACCATTTATTTTATTTATTTCAGTTACATGGTTTATTTATTGTGGGTGTGTTGTCATGATCACACAATTAATGAATTAAACAAGCATGCAATATGGAACTAAAAATAAAATCTGGCTTAAGCGTCAATATTATCTTAGAAATGGTTAATCACTTATGTATATCCCACTTAATATTAACAAGCATTTAATCAAATATAATAAATTGGGAATTTACTTATACTGATAAAATCCCTCAAAAGAAATATTAAGTCAGTATAACCTTCCATGATCTTGGTTAGAATCAAACCATAGTTTAAAGTGTATGACCAACCCAAATTGGGGTGCTTTCAAATATTAGGGAATTATAATTCAAGGTTTTGGGTTTACTTGACTTGGTTTAAATCATGGGTTGACTTCCACAACAGGAGTTGGTGTCACCAAGGGGAAAAGGTAGAGAAAATCCAAAATAAAAGGATTTCAGGATTGTGGAGTCAACTCAGCGGATCAAGGAGCTACGAGTTAATGCCTTTAGTATTTGGAATGCCCACCTAAAACCCTTTAAATTTCTTGAACAACCTTAGTTGGGGTAATGCGAAGGGAAATATAGAACCTTGCCATTAGAATATTCAGCCAAGAGAATATTCCAAAGTCAAGGTTGAGGGCTATTGGACTTTGATAAAATAGTGGGAGACTGATAAGTATTAATTTGTTTATTTGTCTCAGTTTTGTAATAAAGTACTAAACCTTTGCTCATGTTAATTTGTAGAAACGGAAAGAAAATGACTTCAAAGATATCATTGCGAACCATACTCGATAAGGAAAACCTTCTCACCAACACCAATTTCCAAGATTGGCAGAGGCATTTATGCGTCATCCATCGCAAAAAAAAAGGAAATTGTATGTGCTGGAAGAGCCTATTCCATTTGCGCCTGGGAAAGAGGCCAGTGATGGGGAATTATCTCTCTATATGAAACACATGGATGATGCCATAAATGTCCAGTGTTTCATGCTATCGACCATGTCTAATGAGCTCTTGAAGCAACATGAAAACATGGACGTGTATAGCATGATGGCTCAGGTTATGGATCTCTACCAAGAGAAGGAGAGGCCAGAGAGATATGAGATCTCCAATGCTTTGTTTAAAACTATGCTTGGAGAGTCTGCACCATCTGGGCCTCATGTAGTCAAGCATATTGGCTACATTGAATTCCTGGACATCTTAGGGATTAAATTCTCGGATGAGTTGCGTACAGATCTCATCCTATCATCACTGCGCAAAACCTTCTCTAGCTTCACTATCAATTATAACATGAGCAGCAATGAGAAGAGTCTTTTGGAGCTTCTGACCTTGATTCTCCAGGTAGGCAAGTACATGGGGCGTGACAAACCCGCTGTCCTCACAGTGAACAAGAAAAGGAAGGACAAGGAAAAGGGGCCAAAGACATATAAATGGTCTGAAGCCCCTGAGCACCGTCCTTCCAAGAAGGGGAAGATCCAAAGGCAGGGAAAGGAATAGGAGGCGATGTGTTTTTTATGTGTCAAGCAGGGACACTGGAAGAGGAATTGCACCCAGAAGCGTGGGGATGATAAAGGAGTGTTTTTTATCGAGTGTAATCTTTCTATTTCTACACATTGTGTATTAGATATAGCTTTTGTGGCTCACATATGTATTCAAATGCAGGAACCAAGTAGATTTAGAATGATTTCCATAGGAGAGGTGGTTCTTTGAGCTTCCAATGGCGTAAGGCTAGCTGTGTTGTCCATTGGCGATTATCACCTCTCACTACCGACTGGGAATATTTTGGTTTCACATAACTGTTATTATGTGGCTAGTGTTACCAAGAACATAATTTATGTATCTTGTTTGGATATGGATGGATTTGTTTTAAAATTTTGAAATAAGGGTTTTCTCTTTTATAAGAACAATGTATTTTTTGGTATGGCACATTTAAATAAATTTTTTTATCTATTAAATTATGAAAACCAAGTGTTGGCAATCGGTAACGAAACAAACTCACATGACTCATACATCACCCAGTTGTGGCATCACTATCTCGGTTATGTGAACGAGAAGCGCTTGACAAAGCTCTGCCAAGATGGGTATTTAGACTCTACTGAGCTAATACCACTTGATAGATGTCACGCTTGTTTACAAGGAAACATCTCCAAGCCACCTTTTGGTGGACAGGGAGAAAGGGCCACAGAGCTTCTAGGATTGGTACACACGGATGTGTGTGGACCTTTTCCAGTAAAATCTAGTGGTGGATATTCTTACTTCATTACATTGACTGACTATTTGAGTAGATATGGCTATGTCTACTGAATGAGGTATAAGTCAGAGGCCTTAGTGAAATATAAGGAATTCAAGAATGAATTAGAGTATCATCTTGGTAAGAAGATAAAGAAACTTCGATCGAATCGAGGTGGAGAATATCTGAACCAAGATTTCATCGATATTCTACAGGATTCTGGGATTCTATCTCAGCTCACTCCTCCTTATACACCATAGTGGAATTGTGTTAGTGAAAGGAGTAACCGCACCTTGTTGGACATGGTGTGGTTGATGATGAGTCATGTGGATACTCCATTATCCTTTTGGGGATATGGATTAAAAACTATAGAATACACATGAAACTGTGTACCAACTAAGGGAAAAATGGAATTCCATCCGAGTTATGGAATAGATGGAAACCCATTTTGTCGCACACTTGTGTATGGGGATGCGAGGCATTTGTTAAGGCCTTCTCAGGAAACAAACTAGCACCACGGGGCACGAAGTGTATCTTTATAGGATATCCTAAGGAAATGAAAGGATATTACTTATATAACCCTCTAGACAAGAAAGTGATTATCGCTAGATAAGCCATCTTTCTTAAGAGGGATCACATCCTTAAAAAGGATAGTGGGAGGAAGATTGACTTTGAGAAACCTAATGCTCAAGATACAAAAGAGTTGGTATAGGAACAATTTCCAAAGGTCCCTGTGGAAGAGGTTCCAGAAAAACAAGTATTGCGTAGGAGCTCAAGAGAGGTATGGGAACGAGAGAGATTTCGTTTCCTATTCATCGAGGATGGTGAATCATTATTGTTGGAAAATGATGAACCTCTCTCCTACAAGGAAGTAGTAGAAAGCTCAGAAGCTGCAAGATGGCTAGAATCTATGAATTCTGAGATGGATTCCCTGTATCCAAACCAAGTTGGGGTTCTGGTCGATGAGCCAGTTGATGTAAAGCATGTTAGATGCAAATGGGTATTCAAGAGAAATCTGGACATGGAAGGTCATTTTTTTCACCTATAAAGAAATCTGAGTGGCTAAAGGGTTCAGACAACTTTATGGAATTGACTATGATAAAACCTTCTCACCAGTTTCCATGTTTAAATCCATATGAATCATACTTTCCATAGTAGCTTACCATGACTACGAGGTCTGGAAGATGGATGTCAGAACAACATTCCTTAATGGGAACCTTCAGGAAGATGTCTATATGACACAACCGGAGGGGTTTGTGACACCAGGTGAAGCCAAACGGGTTTTCAAGTTGCAGGAATCCATTTTTGGATTAAAGCAACCATCCAGGTCATGGAACATTCAATTTGATGAATCCATAAAGTAATTTGGTTTCATTATGAATAAATGTGAGCCATGTGTTTATAAGCGGTTTAATGGGAATGTGATCATTATCCATGTAGTTTATGTTGACGACATATTACATATTGGAAATGATGTACCTGTCTAATAGATAGTTAAGGACTGGTTGAACAAGTGTTTCTCCATGAAGGACATAGGAGAAGCAGCCTACATTCTAGGGATCATTATCATTTGTGATAGATCCAAGAGGTTGCTTGGACTAAGTCAGGGTACATACATTGACCAGATACTAAAGAGATTTAGTATGGAACAACTAAAGAGGGGATTAGTTCCAGTGTCACATGGCCTACATCTTTCTATGAATATGTGTCCTCATACACAACAAGAGAAAGATAGAATGAGTAATATCCCATATGCTTAGGATATAGGATCCCTCATGTATGTCATGGTATGTACCAGGCTTGATGTTGCCTATACACTGAGCATGGTATGTAGATATCAAAAAGGTCCAGGAAAACAGCATTGGACTGCTGTTAAGACTATCCT
The DNA here is from genome assembly GCA_963277665.1 of Viscum album. Classification (NCBI taxonomy): domain Eukaryota; kingdom Viridiplantae; phylum Streptophyta; class Magnoliopsida; order Santalales; family Viscaceae; genus Viscum; species Viscum album. The sequence goes on from CAUJRU010000174.1 coordinate 702,220, forward strand.
TAAGTATCTGAGAAGAACTAAGGATATGTTCTTGGTGTATGGAGTAGATGAGGAGCTTGTCATTAGAGGGTATGTTGATTCTGGTTTTCATAAAGATTATAATTATTTGATGTCGCAATCTGGATATGTTTTTTGTCTCAATAGAAGTGTTGTGATCTGAAAGAGTTCAAAGCAGCCAGTTGTCGCCGATTCTATAGTGGAGTCTGAATATATAGCGGCTTCTGATGCATCCAACAATGTCGTCTCGATTCAGAACTTTGTGGAGGAGCTTGATGCGGTGCCTAGTAGTAAAGATCTCATTACATTGTATTGTGATAATACTGCATCGGTGGCTCTTGCAAAATAACCAAGGTCACATCAACGGACAAAGCACATACTCTGGAAGTATCACCTCTTGAGGGATTTCTATCAAAGGGGTGAAGCTATTGTGAGAAGAGTGTCCATGGAAGAGAACGTGGTGGACCCCATGACTAAAGGCCTATCTCAACAGAAGCATGAATATCATGTGAGAGCTAGCGGGTTAAAGGTTGTTAGCCGTTGGCTCTAGTCCAAGTCGGAGTCTGTTGGAGTTGGTGGCCTAGAACCAATTACATTGTACTTTATTCATTAAATAATCATCTTATCACATCTTGATTTTTCTTCTGCATGAAAATGCATGTGATAATGTCCCAAGGATAATTATTGCATTAAAGGGTCATAGCGGATCCCTACTATGATGAGAACCCAGAAGTGCCATAACACTGATCTTGAATATATATTCTATATCTGAATGATGTTATTTGAGGGTCACAAATAATACATTCCATTAGGGGTGAGGACTCATAATACTTTGAGGCACCTTCTCATGGTGTGCGGACTTGGTAACATCCAGCAGGATATTATTTGAACGAGACCTTATAGTAGGAAATCCACATTTCATAGTGTCCTTGGATGTTCCTATCTGCGGAGATGATTATTGGTTCTTACACTTTAAGATTATTATAAATGGTTATTACAACTAATGCACTTAGATTTATTGATGAAAACTGTGATGACACACTATTCGTAGTGAGGTAGGATACGTTGGGTGCATCACGAGTAATACTGCATTAATATATAATGCGATAAAGGATTAGTCCCTTATGTTGCATAACGGAAGAAGATATCTCAAGCCCGTTGATGGAATTGATATGTACAAAGTAAATAAATGGCCATGGTAAGGAATGGGAATGTTCATTTCCGGAAAATCAAATAATGAATGATCGAGCACATGGGTTGATGGCTCTAACATGCAACCTACTTGATTAGAGATATTGTGACAAAGGGATTATATTACATGGTAAGTGTTTGTATGAGGTGACACATCATGGTGGAATTAATTGTATTGAATACCACCTTTTTATAACATAAACATTCATTACATTACACAAAACTGAGGATCTTTAAGGTTTAGTGTCCTGGAAACTAGGAACATAATACATGAAAACAAAATAAAACATTCTTCTTAAACACTTGAAAGGATTCTCCTTAAGTTCATCCTAGGTTCATTACTGCATCTCATAACCTGGGGACATACATCAAAAGAAAGGGTGAGCAGAAGTCCCAGTAAGGGAACAAGAGAAATATTTAACATGTGAACTTGAGATACATCAACTATGTCATGAAAAAAACATTACGGCATGAGAAAGAAATCATGTCGCATATCATAATAAAAATAACATTTTTCATAACATTAAGATGTGGCTACATCATTTAACATAGAAAATCATGAACATATCACCAAGGTCCATCCCTAAGGTTTCATTTCAAAATTACCAAGGTTATTTACAAAGATATCGTGAAAATTGTAATCTCTAGTGGTTACATCATTACCCAATGCATTGGAACGCTATCAGGGAACACCCTAAAATTTTCCTTTATTATCATGTGATCCACATATATCATCATCAAACATTTCATAAATAACCCATATAGAAAAAAAAATAAATGGGTTTATTTTCAAAATCATAACGTTTTAAAAACTGCTTTAAAGGCATGATCTTTACGTCACTTTAAAACACACAGAAAAGGAAGGTGGGTCTCATGTATATAAATCCCAGAATTTAAAATAGATCATTTTGGTATATATGTGAATACCCCTTTAGAAGAAAAAGATATGAGTATTCACTTAATAAAACAAAAGAACACTAGAAAAATAGAGAGACATTTTGAGACGGAAATTTTGCAGCATAACGGCTATGTTATGAGGTTTTAGAAGACATTAAAAAGAGAGGGGACATGGGTAAACCACTCATAAATGATCCATAAAAAAGTATAGATACAGAATATGGAGGATATATGAACATGGTAATGAAATTTGAAAGATGTACCATATGAAATGAAGAACATTAAAGGAAGACAAAAATAAGATTTCTCTTATGAAAATTCAGCACCCTAATGGAATCACTTAAACTTCAAAAAATGAATTGACGAGATCAAATAGGATCTCTCAACATGTGAACATAAAATATCAGTATGATAGGTATAGAGATAATACCCCAATATAATAAAAAATAACTTGAAATACTTGACATGAAAGTAGAACTTCAAAATGAGAAAAGTGAAAGAACCACATAAAAATTCCACAGCCTAACAGCGCCACTTAAAACCTCAAAATACTGAATTGAAGAGAACAAATGGGTTCTATCATCATATGATCATAAAATATCAGTATGATAGATATATATATCATACCCCAACATAATAAAAAGGAAATTTAAATTCTTTACAAGAAAATAGAACTTGAAAATGAGAAGGGTGAAAGAATCTGTTACAAAAATTTCGGCAGCCTAACGACGCCACTTTAACTTTCATAAAATGAAATGATGAGAGTAAGAGGGGGTCTCTAATCATGTGAACATAAAAAGGACAGTATAATGAATATAAAAGAACATCCTCCAACATAAGAACCTTGAGCATAAAATAAATGACATAAAAGATATCACTTGAAAAGAAAGAGAGGGGGTCGGATTCCTTACATTAAAATGTAACTCTTAAATATCAATGATTTGGACCTTGAGGGATTGGGGGAACCTTGGGAGGACTCCTTGGGAGGTAAGGAGACCATAACATCGTTGATAATGATTTTGGAGTCCAAATGATTATAGAATGGCTTGGTATTTATAGGGAAAGTGAGGGGACAAGGGATAATGGCCAAGGGACACCTCATAAGTGGGTTTCTCAAAACCATGTGCTCTCCCAAGATATTTCCCATGAAGTTAGGCCACATGGGGCCCCCAATAGAATAATTCATAACCTTTGGTCGGCCAACCCATAAAATATCTCATGACATCATCATGACACAGTTATGATGTCATTAAACATATTGAAACCCAAAAACTGTATTTTTACTATTCACTAAAAATTCAACTTTCCCAGAAAAATCCCAAAATTTCACCTTAACCAAATTTCAATGCTCGGATTTCAAAAATGAAATTCATTTTATAAAAATATTTTTCTAAATATTTTTAATTTAATTTTTAATTATAAAACACTATTCACCTGAAAAAACTAATACTTGAATAATAATTTATGAAACCATTATTTAACCATTTTATTGAATCACATTACTTAATCAAGGTGCCTAGATTATATTAATACTTTCTTTAAGTGAGATTACTAATCCATTTGGTCACATTACTAATCCTAAGCATAAAATCACTATTTATAATTTACTATTCATTAAAAATTAAGTTGATCTTGTTGGACTCTAAATTTCGTACTGAACATAATTGTAGAAGACCGTTTTTTTAAAATCATTACACATTTTTAAATATTTAAGGTTTACATAAAGATTTTTTAAAATATCCTTTCTCTAAAATTCACCAAAAATATCCATACTATATTTATCCGGACATTTAAAAAGTCATAAACATCATCATAAGAAGAAATCCAAATTTTTATTTAAAACAAAGGATTACACAAGGCAGTTACAGTCTCCTTACATATCCCCTTATCACACCAGCATAAGAAATATGTGTAAGGTGTGCTAAGGTGAGAGAATCTGAGGGAGGCTCGGCCAACATCGCACGAGTAGTAATTTCTATCAGTTTGAACTTATCACACAAGTGATCTCGTTCTAGCTTCACATGATGAAGTTGAGCTTGGGTTTGGTCCAGAGCAAAGCCCAGTGGTGCTACCACCTTCCCAAGTTCTGTTAGATGGGCTTCGATCGGTCCAAGACTACTGGGTGAGGCCATCGAATCTTTTTTCTATATTAATTAACCAAGATTACTTGTATTTAGAGGCAATAATCAAAACGTTTAGTTTCCAGCGGTCATATTGACTAATGGTCATATAACAGTCAAAACCCAACGGTATCATTTTAATTATACTCATGTTTTCAAATGAAACATTTTTTTGTGTATAAAAATAAAATAAAATAACACAAAATATTAGGAAACAAGATTTATTCAAAATTTCGGGTCATTACAATCTTCCCCCATTAAAAAATTGCATCCTCACAATTTTTAAAATTGGGTTTTGAAATTTCATTGAAAGTCCCACATCGGAAAAGGAGTCAGTAACACTATTACTTTAAAAGAAAGAAAGGGAAGTAAAAAAGGTCACTCGAGTTAACCCATACTAGGATTCCATGGAAGAAAACATGGATATGGAAGAAAAAAAAGGTCATGTTCTGGGGGAGAGTGATAGAAAACATGATTAGGAGAAAGTTGACCTCGAGAAAATCCCAAACATATGATGTGTGTAAACGGTCTTTGATTACCTAGTAGGAAACGTAAACCAACATCATTTTTGTTTTATGTTTCATTTCATAATTTTGAGGAATTCATTTACTACATAGAATAAAAATATAAGGAAATATACCTACCTTCATGTAGAGTTTCATCCTTTAATAAGTTTCTACCAAAACTAATCTTTTCTCCAAATGATGAGCATTCAAAACTACTTGGTCTCATCGAAACACGAGAGTCATCTTCTAGAGAATCACATAATCGACAAAATATTAACTATCTATTTCTTCTTTCTTTAAACATTATCCCAAAAATAGAAAGGTTAAGGTAAAAAAACTCTTCAAAAAGAAAGAATCCCATAGGAATGGAAACTACTTTTAAACCTTCAACGTTCCATGGTACTAATCAATGTTCATCATAGACCATTCCATAAATAACGGTCCTTAAAATTCCTCAAAATAAACCAAACTATGATTGAAACCCAAATACAAGAAGGATTTGATAACATATTCTTCCAAAATAAACTTCATTGTTCATCTCCAAACAACATCAACCACACCTAACATCTTATAGCAAAATTAGCTAACCAAAACATATTTTACCCATGGTAGGTTAATCATTCTCATATGTAACCTAAATTACTATAAGTTCACCTTAAATTCGTCGATTCTTCAAAATATAAGTCAACCTTACTCCTCAATGAAAATATCGTAGTAATATATTTACCTAGATCATATAGGGTCCACAAAATAGTGAACATCTTCCAAAATAATAATAATCTTTTAATCCCCAAATCATCTCTGTCATATTAATACAGAAATCGTCGCATTTCCTATCACATTGGTTTCTGGGACATTTTCATCCATTTCCAACCATTAACTAAGAAGAGAATCTATAATTAGGGGCTTAAATACTTAGCCAATAATCATTAAAAGGAACTTAAAGCATATATGGATAACTTTTAGAAGAATATTATACCCTAACATGTGATACCCTAGGTTCCCATATAGGTTATCCATGATCATATATTCTTATGTGAATCTTTATTTTATTTTATCTTTGTTCCTTTAACAATGGTTCATACTATGCTTATGAATTTACCAAAGTATATCCCCCAGGAGTGTCATAACCAAGATTACAGCAAGGCCCGTTGTCGTGTACCAGTTACCATTTGAGTCTAGGTCAAAGCAGTATTTTTGGGTTTTACCCCTATGTACATATGTGACAGAGCCACCTCTACCTGCTCGTATCCAGATAGGGATGTATTTTCTTGGAAACCCATTACTCAATACTCACCAAAATACCAGGATGATTTACTATATATAAACATTTCTATAGGCTTCTTCTTAAAGTTTTCATATCCTAATTTCCACAAATAACTAAATAATCTATTGATAAAACTATAGAATCTCGTCTTTTTATAACATAAACTTTCATTAAATTACACAAAACTGAGGATCTTTAAGGTTTATTGTCTTGGAAACCAGGAAAATAATACATGAAATCAAAATAAAACATTCTTCTTAAAGACGTAAAAGGCTTCTCCTTAAGTTCCTCCTAGGTTCATTACTGCATCTCATAACCTGGGGACATACATCAAAAGAAAGGGTGAGCAGAAGGCCCAGTAAGGTAATAAGAGAAACATTTAACAAGTTAACTTGAGATATATCAACTATGTTCAGAAAAAAAACATTAAGGCATGAGAAAGAAATAATGTGTCATATCATAAAAAAAATAACATTTTTCATAACTTTAAGATGTGGCTACATCATTTAACATAGACAATCATGAACATATCACCAAGGTCTATCCCCAAGGTTTCATTTGAAAATTACCAAGGTTATTCACCATGATATCGTGAAAATTGTAATTTCTAGTGGTTTCATCATTACCCAATCCATTGGAGCGCTATCAGGGAACACCCTTAAATTTTCCTTTATTATCATGTGAGACACATATATCATCATAAAAAATTTCATAAATAACCCATATAGTATAAAATAAATGGGTTTCATTTCATAATCATAACGTTTTAAAAACTGCTTTAAAGACATGATCTTTATGTCACTTTAAAACCCACCGAAAACGAAGGTCGGTATCATGTATGTAAATCCCAGAATTTAAAATAGAACATTTTGTTATATATGTGAATACTCCTTTATAAGAATGATCTTTTATTATTCACTTAATAAAACAAAAAGAACTTTAGAAAAAGAGAGAGACCTTTTGAGACAGAAATTCTTCAGCATAACGGCTATGTTACGAGGTTTTAGAAGACATTAAAAAGAGAGGGGACATGGGTCAACCACTCATAAATGATCCATAAAACAGTAGAGGGACAAAATATGAAGGATATATGAACATGGTAATGATATTTGAAATATTTACCATATGAATCTAAGAACATGAAAGAAAGACAAAAATATGATATCTCTTATGAAAATTCGGCAGCCTAACGGCGTCACTTAAACTTCAAAAAATGAATCGACGAGATCAAACAGGGTCTCTCATAATGTGAACATAAAAGATAAGTATGATAGATATAGAGATAATTCCCCAACATAATAAAAAGGAACATGAAATAAATGACATGAAATTATAACTTCAAACCGAGAAGGGTGAAAGAACCACTTAAAAATTCGGCAGCCTAACGGCGGCACTTAAAACTTCGAAATACTGAATTGAAAAGATAAAATGGGGTATCTCACCATATTATCATAAAATATCAGTATGATAGATATCTCAATCATACCACAACATAATAAAAAGTAACTTGAAAGACTTTACAAGAAAATAGAACTTGAAAATGAGAAGGGTGAAAGAATCTGTTACAAAACCTTCAGCAGCCTAACGACGCCACTTAAACATTCATAAAATGAAATGATGAGAGTAAGAGGGGGACCCTAATAATGTTAACATAAGAAGGACATTATAAAGAATATAAAAGAATATCCTACAACATAATAACATGGAGAATAAAAGAAATTACATAAAAGAGATCACTTGAAAAGAAAGTGAGGGGGTCTGATCCCTTACCTTAAAATATAACCCTTAAAACTCAAAGGATTGGACCTTGAGGGCTTGGGGGCACCATGGGAGGACTCCATGGGAGGTAGGGAGACCAGAACATCGTTTAGAATGATTTTGGAGTCCAAATTATTATATAATGGCTTGGTATTAATAGGGAAAGTGAGGGGACAAGATATTAATGGCCAAGGGACACCTCATAAGTGGGTTTCTCAAAACCATGTGCTCTCCCAAGATATTTCACATGAAGTTAGGCCACATGGGGCACCCAATACAATAATTCATCACCTTTGGTCATCCAACCAATAAAATATCTCATGAAATCATCATGACACAGATATGATGTCATTAAACATACTGAAACCCTAAAACTATATTTTTACTATTCACTGAAAATTCAACTTTCTCAGAAAAATCCCAAAATTTCACCTTAACCAAATATCAATGCTCTGATTTCAAAAATGAACTCCATTTTATAAAAATAATTTTCTAAATAATTTTTGTTTAATTTTTAATTAAAAACACTATTCACCCGAAAAAACTAATACTTGAATGATAATTTATGAAACCGTTATTTAACCATTTTATTGAATCACATTACATAATCAAGGTGCCTAGATTATATTAATACTTTCTTTAAGTGAGATTACTAATCCATTTGGTCACATTACTAATCCTAAGCATAAAATCACTATTCATAATCTACTATTCATTAAAAATTATGTTGATCTTATTAGACTCTAAATTTCATACTGAACATAATTGTAGAAGACCATTTTTTTGAAAATCATTACACATTTTTAATTATTTAAGGTTTAAATAATCATTTTTTAAAATATCCTTTCTCTAAAATTCACCGAAAATATGCATACTATATTTATCCGGACATTTAAAAAGTCATAAACATCATCATAAGAAGAAATCCCTATTTTTATTTAAAACAAAGGATTACACAAGGCAGTTACGGTCTCCTTACATAGCCCCTTATCACACCAGCATAGGAACTAAGTGTAAGGTGTGCTATGGTGAGATAATCTGAGGGAGGTTCAGCCAACATCACACGAGTAGTAATTTCTATCAGTTTGAACTTCTCGTGAAGACGATCTCGTTATAGCTTCACACGATGGAGTTCAGCATGGGTTTGGTCCAGAGAAAAGCCCAGTGGTGCTACCAACTTCCCAAGTTCTGTTAGATGGGCTTCGATCGGTCCAAGACTACTAGGTGAGGCCATCAAATCTTCTTTCTATATTAATTAACCAAGATTACTTGTATTTTGGGACAATAATCAAAACGTTTAGTTTCCAGCGGTCATATTGACCAATGGTCATATAATAGTCAAAACCCAACGGTCTAATTTTAATTATACTCATGTTATCAAATGAAACATTTTTGTTGTGTATAAAAATAAAATAAAATAACACACAAAATTAGGAAACAAGATTTATTCAAAATTTCTGGTCGTTACAAATTTCTTTCTCTATGGGTGCCTTGGCGTGTTGCTTGACGCTAACTGTGGACTTTAGGTAGGCTCTGCAAAATGCCACTGAGAAAGGGAGCCTAGAGGGTCACAAACTAAGTGTGTCCATGTATCTCAGTTAAGTATTAATTTAACAAGTTAAATAAATATTAATCTCTACTATGGTTTAATAATTATTTAAGGATGTCTGATCAAATTTATTTTGACACTAGTTATTTGAGAGAATATATTGTGGGAAAAATAATATATTTATTAGCGAGTAATGTAGATACATTTATTTAAGAAATAAATAGCCATTACTCAAGGTCTAATAAATGTGGTGGAGCAAATAAAGATAAATGGAAAATAAAAGTACATGTCGTGTATATTAAATATACACTCCGTGTAGTTTTGTGGAAAATGATTACACACCGTGTATTAATGATTACACGCCATATGGTTTTTCCAGTCGGGATTTTGAGGATATAATATTATTTTATTAAATGATATTTGTTATAATCACTGTGGGCGCATGACAAGGAATTAATAATTCGACATGGGGGTTTTCAATAAGAGTTAATGAAATAAATAAAATGTGTAACGCATTTATTTATTATCATGACTCTATAACCTCAAATCTAATTATAAATATCCTCACAACCGCAACACATTTAAGTGAGAATCGTTGTGAACAACAATTCTAGAGAATTCTTTCAAGGCCGAATGAACTCCTTCCTCCAAGAAAGCTCTCAAGACCAAGAGACCAAGTTGATCGAAGGCGGGCATCGCAAGCAAAGGTTCTTCCATGCTATCACCTGGAGATCTCTTCGGCAACGTCCAGAGATACATGGAACACGTGTGGATCACAGCTAGAGGAATCCTACACTTGGATTCTATGACGCAACGACGGATCACATGATCATGACCGGAGACATCAACGAAGAAATAATTCCACCAAGGAAATTATTTTGAATTAATTAAATTAAATATAACCAACATATGATGATCCTATCTCTATGGTTCTTGGATTCCCTCTTATGTTTTTCATTCTTCATTCCATTCAGAAGATTCAGCGTTTTACATCGTGACAGGTCTCAGATTGAATGTTGTTTTAACGTTAAAATTAATGTTGGTAAAACCCACCAACGCGCTTCCACAGTGCCATGAACCTACAGAATCAACTATCCATTTATAAAAAATCTTTCATTACAGTTCCATGACACATCCCATAATAATTTAATTTCAATCCAGTTTAGGTACCCAAGCTAGTTTCGGAGTGAAATGATTACAAATGAATTTATTTATATACCAAAACTAATATTGAACATGTATTAATGTTACACTATAATATAATAATTTTTTAATGTGATTATTTATAAATCAAAGGATTTTGGAATTCTAAAATTGAATTTTCTATCATAATGTCCTTTTATAATACATATAAAACATATAAAAGTAAAAAAATTCATAATTCTCAAACAAAATTATATATTTTTTGTAATCTCTTATAATGTCCATAACATTTTTTGTTTTTATTCATGTTATATAAATACATCATCTTTTCAAGAATATCTATTACATGAACACATGTATAGACCATTATTATAGCATCCTGCCTTTTTATCAAATAATCTTTCATTACATTATACAAAACTAAGGATCTTTAAGGTTTAGTGTCTTGGAAACCAGGAACTTAATACATGAAACAAAAAAAAACATTCTTCTAAAACACTTGAAAGGATTCTACTTATGTTCATCCTAGGTTCATTATTGCATCTCATAACCTGGGGAAATACATCAAATGAAAGGGTGAGTAGAAGGCCCAGTAAGGGAAACAAGGGGAAACATTTAACATGTGAACTTGAGATACATCAACAATGTCATGAAAAAGAACATTAAGGCATGAGAAAGAAATCATGTGGAATATCATAATAAAGATAACATTTTTCATAACATGAAGATGTGGCTACATCATTTAACATAGTCAATCATGAACATATCACCATGGTCCATCCCCAAGGTGTCATTTGAAAATTACCATGGTTATTCACCAAGGTATCGTGAAAATTGTAATCTCTAGTGGTTACATCATTACCCAATGCATTGGAGCGCTATCAGGGCGCACCCTTAAATTTGACTTTATTATCATGTGTTCCACATATATCATCATAAAAAATTTCATAAATGACCCATATAGCATAAAATAAATGGGTTTCATTTCATAATCATAACGTTTTAAAAACTGCTTTAAAGACTTGATCTTTACGTCACTTTAAACCCACAAAAAGGGAAAGCGGGTTTCATGTATGTAAATCCCAGAATTTAAAATAGAACATCTTGGTATATATGTGAATACCCATATGGAAGGTAGAGAATTGAGTATTCACTTAATAAAATACAATATCTTTAGAAAAAGGAGAGAGACATTTTGAGACGAAAATTCTGCAGCATAACGGCTATGTTACAAGGTTTTTAGAAAACATTGAAAAGAGAGGGGACATGGGTGAAACATTCATAAATGACCCATAAAACAGTAGAGGGACATAATATATGTGATTTAAGAACATTGTAATGAAATTTGAAAGTATACCATATGAAATGAAGAACATGAAAGGAAGACAAAACTAAGATTTCTCTTACGAAAATTCGGCAGCCTAACAGCGTTACATAAACTTCAACCAAAAATGAATTGATGAGATCAAATAGGGTCTCTCATCATATGAAAATAAAAGAGCAGTATGATAGATATAGAGATCATACCCCAACATAATAAAAATGTACTTGCAAGACTTGACATGGAATTAGAACTTTGAAAAGGGAGAAAGGTGCAAGGACCACTTAAAAATCCAGCAGCCTAACGATGCCACTTAAACGTCAAAAAATTGAATTAATGAGATCAAATGGGGTCTCTCATAATATGGTCATAAAAGATCAGTATGATAGACATAGTGATCATACCCCAACATAACAAAAAGGAACTTGAAAGAATTGACATGAAAGTATAACTTCAAAACGAGAAGAGTGAAGAACCACTTAGAAATTCGGCAGCCTAACGACACCACTTAAAACATCAAAATACTGAATTGAAGAGATCAAATGGGGTGTCTCATCATATGGTCATAAAATATTAGTATGATAGATATAGAGATCATACCCCAACATAAAAAAAAGGAACTTTAACGAATTGACATGAAAGTAGAACTTCAAAACGAGAAGGGTGAAGAACCAATTAAAAATTCGGCAGCCTAACGGCGCCAGTTAAAATTTCAAAATACTGAATTGAAGAGATCAAATGGGTTATCTCATAATATGATCATAAAAAAATTAGTATGATAAATTTATAGATCATACCCCAATATAATAAGATGTAACTTGAAATACTTTACATGAAAATATATATTGAAAAATGAGAAGGGAGAAAGAATCCGTTAAAATATTTCGGCAGCCTAACGGCGCCACTTAAAACTTCATAAAACAAAATAATGAGAGTAAGAGGGGATATCACATTATGTGAACATGAAAAGGACAGTAAGAGGAGTATAAAATAACACCCTTTAACATAAGAACAAGGAGCATAAAAGAAATTACATAAAAGAGATTTCTTGAAAAGAAAGAGAGAGATCAGATCCCTTACCTTAAAACGTAACTCTTAAAACTCAAAGGATGGGACGTTGAGGGCTTGGGTGCACCCTGGGAGGAATCTTTGGGAGGTAATGAGAACAGAACTTCGTTGGGGGAGAGTAGGGATTCGAAATGACGAGAGTATTTCTTGGTATTTATAGGGAAAGTTAGGGGACAAGGCATTAATGGCCAAGGGACACCTCAAAAGTGCTTTTCTCAAAACCATGTGCTCTCTCATGGCATTTACCATGGAGTTAGGCCACATGGGGCCCCAAATACAATAATTCATCACCTTTGGCAGGAAAACCCTTAAAATATCTCATGAAATCATCATGACACAGTTATGATGTCATTAAACATACCGAAACCCTAAAACTGTATTTTACTATTCACTAAAAATTCAACTTTCTCAGAAAAATCCAAAAAATTTCACCTTAAAAAAATATCAATGCTCTGATTTCAAAAATGAACTCCATTTTATAAAAATAATTTTCTAAATATTTTTAATTTATTTTTTCAAATAAATACACTATTCACCGAAAATTCATTTTTTTCAGAAAAATCCCCAAACATTATCTTAACATAATATCGATGCTCTGAGTTCAAAAATGAAATCCATATTATAAAAATAATTTTTTAAATATTTTTAATTTAATTTTTAAATAAAAAACACTATTCACCAGAAAAAACTAACACTTGAATAATAATTTATGAAACTGTTATTTAACCATTTTATTGAATCACATTACTTAATCAAGGTGCCTAGATTATATTAATACTGTAATTAAGTGAGATTACTAATCCATTTGGTCACATTACTAATCCTAAGCATAAAATCACTATTCATAATTTACTATTCATCAAAAATCATGTTGATCTAATTAGACTCTAAATTTCGTACTGAACATAATTGTAGAAGACCAATTTTTGAAAATAATTACACATTTTTAATTATTTAAGGTTTACATAAACAGTTTTAAAATATCCTTTTTCTAAAATTCATCAAAAATATGCATACTATATTTATCCGGTCATTTGAAAATTCATAAACATCATCATAAGAAGAAATCAAAATTTTTATTTAAAACAAAGGATTACACAAGGCAGTTACGGTCTCCTTACATAGCCCCTTATCACACCAGTATAGGACCTTAGTGTAAGGTGTGATAAGGTTAGTGAATCCGAGGGAGGCTCGGCCAACATCTCACGAGTAGTAATTTCTATAAATTTGAACTTCTCGCAAAGGAGATCCTGTTCTAGCTTCACACGATGAAGTTCAGCTTGGGTTTGGTCCAGAGCAAAGCCCAGTGGTGCTACCTCCTTCCCAAGTTCTGTTAGATGTGCTTCGATCAGTCCAAGACTACTGGGTGAGGCCATCGAATCTTCTTTCTATATTAATTAACCAAGATTACTTGTATTTAGAGTCAAAATTCGAAACGTTTATTTTCTAGCGGTCATATTGACCAATGGTCATATAACAGTCAAAACCCAACGGTGTATTTTTAATTATACTCATGTTATCAAATGAAATAGTTTTGTTGGGTATAAAAAAATAGAATAACACACAAAATTATGAAACAAGATTTATTCAAAATTTCGGGTCGTTACAATCTTCCCCCCTTAAGAAATGGCGTCCTCACAATTTTTAAAATTGGGTTTTGTAATTTCATTAAAATTCCCACATCATAAAAGGAGTTAGTAAAACTATTACTTTAAAATAAAGAAAGGGAAGTACAAAGGACACCTGAGTTAACCCACACTAGGATTCCATGTAGGAAAACATGGACATGGAAGAAAAGAAAAGGGTCAATTTCTGAGGGAGAGCGATAGAGAACATGATTAGGAGAATGTTAACCATAAGAAAATCCCAAACATATGATGTGTGTAAACGGTCCTTGATTACCTAGTAGGAAACGTAAACCAAAAATATTTTTGTTTTACGTTCCTTTTCATAATTTTGAGTAATTCATTTACTACATAGAAAATATACCTACCTTTATATAGAGTTTCATCCTTTAATAAGTTTATACCCAAAACTAATCTTTGCTCCAAATGATGAGCATTCAAAAAAAACATGGTCTCATCAAAACACAAGAATCGTCTTCTAGAGAATCACATAATCCACAAAATATTAATTATCTATTTCTTCTATCATTAAACATTATCCCAAAAACAGAAAGGGTATGGTAAAACAACTCTTCAAAAAGAAAGAATCCCATAGGAATAGAAACTAATTTTAAATCTTCAAAGTTCCATGGTACTACCCAAAGTTCATCATAGACAATTCCCTGAATAACGTTCCTTAAAATTCCTCAAAATAAACCAAACTAAGATTGAAACCCAAATACAAGGGGGATTTGATAACATAGTCTTCCAAAATAAACTTCATTGTTCATCTCCAAACAACATCAACCACTCTTAACATCTTATAACAAAAGTAGCTAACCTAAACATATTTTACCCAAGATAGGTTAATCATTTCCATAAGTAACCTAAATTACTATAAGTCCACCTTAAATTCACTGATTCATCAAAATATAAGTCAACCTTATTCCTTAATGAAAATATCGTAGTAATCTATTTACCTCGATCATATAGGGTCCCCAAAATAGTGAACGTCTTCCAAAATAATAATCATCTATTAATCCCCTAATCATCTCTGTCATATTAATATGGAAATCGTCGCATTTCCTATCAAATTGGTTGTTGGGACATGTTCTTCCATTTCCCACCATTATCTAAGAAGAGAAATATAATTAGGGGCTTAAATACATAGCCAATAATCATGAAAAGGAACTTAAAGCATATAAGGATAACTTGTAGAAGAAAAGTATACCCTAACATGTGATTTCCTAGGTTTCAAACTAGGTTATCCATGATCATATATTCTTATGTAAATCTTTATTTTATTTTATATTTGTTCCTTTAATAATGGTTCATACTAAGCTTATGAATTTACCAAAGCATATCCCTCGGGACTGTCGTAACCAAGAGTGCAGCAAGGCCCGTTGTCATGTACCAGTTCCCGTTCGAGTCTAGCTCAAAGTGGTGTTTTCGGGTTTTACCCCTATGTACATCTATGACAGATCCACCTCTACCTGCTCGTATCCAGACAAGGATGTATTTTCTTGGCAACCCATTACTCAATAATCACCAAAATACCAGGAAGATCTCCTATATATAATCTTTTCTATAGGCTTCTTCCTAATGTTTTCATATCCTAATTTCCACAAATAACTAAACCATCCTTTGATACCAACTATATCATCCCGAATTTTTATCACATAATCTTTCATTACATTATACAATACTGAGGATCTTTAAGGTTTAGTGTCTTGGAATCCAGGAACTTAATACATGAAGCAAAAAAAAA
The DNA here is from genome assembly GCA_963277665.1 of Viscum album. Lineage (NCBI taxonomy): Eukaryota > Viridiplantae > Streptophyta > Magnoliopsida > Santalales > Viscaceae > Viscum > Viscum album. The sequence continues at coordinate 718,409 of CAUJRU010000174.1, forward strand.
CATTATTCTTAAACACTTGAAAGGCTTCCCCTTATGTTTATCCTAGGTTCATTACTGCATCTTATAACCTGGGGACATACATCAAAATAAAGGGTGAGCAGAAGGCCCAGTAAGGGAAATAAGGGGAAACATTTAACATGTGAACTTGAGATACATCAACAATGTCATGAAAAAGAACTTTAAGGCATGAGAAAGAAATCATGTGGCATATCATAATAAAGATAACATTTTTCATAAATTGAAGATGTGGCTACATCATTAAACATAGACAATCATGAACAAATCACCAAGGTCCATCCCCAAGGTGTCATTTGAAAATTACCAAGGTTATTCACCAAGGTATCGTGAAAATTGTAATCTCTAGTGGTTACATCATTACCCAATGCATTGGAGCTCTATTAGGGCGCACCTTTAAATATGACTTTATTATCATGTGAGCCACATATATCATCATAAAAAATTTCATAAATTACCCATATATCATAAAATAAATGGGTTTCATTTCATAATCATAACGTTTTAAAAACTTCTTTAAAGACATGATCTTTACGTCACTTTAAAAACACAAAAAGGGAAAGCGGGTGTCATGTATGTAAATCCCAGAATTTAAAATAGAACATATTGGTATATATGTTAATACACATATAGACGGTAGAGCTTTGAGTATTCACTTAATAAAATAAAATATCTTTAGAAAAAGGAGAGAGACATTTTGAGAAGAAAATTTTGCAGCATAACGGCTTTGTTACAAGGTTTTTAGAAAACATTGAAAATAGAGGGGACATGGGTCAAACATTCATAAATGACCCATAAAATAGTATAGGGACATAATATAAGTGATTTAAGAACATGGTAATTCAATTTTAAAGTATACCATATGAAATAAAGAACATGAAAGGAAGACAAAAATAATATTTCTCTTACGAAAATTCGGCAGCCTAACAGCGTTACATAAACATCAACCAAAAATGAATTGATGAGATCAAATAGGGTCTCTCATCATATGAAAATAAGATATCGGTATGATAGATATAGAGATCATACCCCAACATAATAAAAAGGGACTTTCATGACTTGACATGGAATTAGAACTTTGAAAAGGGAGAAAGGTGCAAGGACCACTAATAAATTCTGCAGCCTAACGACGCCACTTAAACGTCAAAATACTGAATTAAAGAGATCAAATGGGGTCTCTAATCATATGGTCATAAAAGATAAGTATGATAGATATAGAGATCATACCCCAACATAACAAAAAGGAGCTTGAAAGAATTGACATGAAAGTAGAACTTCAAAACGAGAAGGGTGAAGAACCACTTAAAAATTTGGCAGCCTAACGTCGCCACTTAAAACTTCAAAATACTGAATTGAAGAGATCAAATGGGGTCTCTCATCATATGGTAATAAAATATCAGTATGATAGATATAGAGATAATACCCAAACATAACAAAAAGGAACTTGAATGAATTGACATGAAGGTAGAACTTCAAAACGAGAAGGGTGAAGAACAACTTAAAAATTCGGCAGCGTAACAGCGCCACTTAAAACTTCAAAATACTGAATTGAAGAGATCAAATGGGGTCTCTCATCATATGATCATAAAAAATAAGTATGATAAATTTAGAGATCATACCCCAATATAATAAAATGTAACTTTAAATACTTTACATGAAAATAGATCTTGAAAAATGAGAAGGGAGAAAGAATCCGTTAAAAAAATTCGGCAGCCTAACGGCGCCACTTAAAACTTCATAAAACTAAATAATGAGAGTAATAGGGGATCTCTCATTATGTGAACATGAAAAGGGAAGTAAGAGGAGTATAAAAGAACACCCTTTAACATAAGAACATGGAGCATAAAAGAAATTACATAAAAGAGATTTCTTGAAAAGAAAGAGAGAGATCGGATCCCTTACCTTAAAATGTAACTCTTAAAACTCAAAGGATGGGACCTTGAGGGCTTGGGGGCACCTTGGGAGGACTTCTTGGGAGGTAATGAGACCAGAACTTCGTTTAGGGAGAGTACAGAGTCGAAATGACGAGAGTATTGCTTGGTATTTATAGTGAAAGTTAGGGGACAGGGTATTAATGGCCAAGGGACACCTCAAAAGTGCTTTTCTCAAAACCATGTGCTCTCTAATGGAATTTACCATGGAGTTAGGCCACATGGGGCCCCAAATAAAATACTTCATCACCTTTGGCCGGAAAAACCTTAAAATATCTCATGAAATCATCATGACACAGTTATGATGTCATTAAACATACCGAAACCCTAAAACTGTAGTTTTACTATTCACTGAAAATTCAACTTTCTCAGAAAAATCCCAAATTTTCACCTTAACAAAATATCAATGCTCTGATTTCAAAAATGAACTCCATTTTATAAAAATAATTTTCTAAATATTCTTAATTTATTTTTTTAAATAAATACACTATTCACCGAAAATTCATTTTTTTCAGAAAAATCCCCAAAAATTACCTTAACATAATATCGACGATCTGAGTTCAAAAATGAAATCCATTTTATAAAAATAATTTTATAAATATTTTTAATTTAATTTTTAATTAAAAAACACTATTCACCGGAAAAACTAATACTTGAATAATAATTTATGAAACCGTTATTTAACCATTTTATTGAATCGCATTAATTAATTAAGGTGCCTAGGTTATATTGATACATTAATTAAGTGAGATTACTAATCCATTTGGTCACATTACTAATCCTAAGCATAATATCACTATTCATAATTTACTATTCATCAAAAATCATGTTGATCTTATTAGACTCTAAATTTCGTATTGAAAATAAGTGTAGAAGACCATTTTTTGAAAATCATTACACATTTTCAATTATTTAATGTTTACATAAACAGTTTTAAAATATCCTTTTACTAAAATTCATCAAAAATATGCATACTATATTTATCCGGTCATTTGAAAATTCATAAACTTCATCATAAGAAGAAATAAATTTTTTTATTTAAAACAAAGGATTACACAAGGTAGTTACGGTCTCCTTACATAGCCCCTTATCACACCAGCATAGGACCTAAGTTTAAGGTGTGCTAAGGTGAGAGAATTCGAGGGAGGATCGACCAACATCGCACGAGTAGTAATTTCTATCAGTTTGAACTTCTCGCAAAGGCGATCCCGTTCTAGATTCACACGATGAAGTTCAGCTTGGGTTTGGTCCAAATCAATGCCTAGTGGTTCTACCTCCTTCCCATGTTCTGATAGATGGGCTTCGATCGGTCCAAGACTACTGGGTGAGGCCATCGAATCTTATTTCTATATTAATTAACCAAGATTACTTGTATTTAGAGTCAAAAATCAAAACGTTTAGTTTCCAGCGGTCATATTGACCAATGGTCATATAACAGTCAAAACCCAACGGTCTCATTTTAATTATACTCATGTTATCAAATGAAAGAGTTTTGTTGAGTATAAAAAATAGAATAACACACAAAATTAGGAAACAAGATTTATTCAAAATTTCGGGTCGTTACAATTATCATAAGATTTTAACTTGATTTTTTTCTATTCATTCAAAATCTAAGAAGATTTTTAATCTTCATAAATTTATTCTTTAATGGTTGAAGAAATGTTACTAGGTTTTCAATTTTTTTAGAAAATAAAATTTTTTACCTTCAAAACATTCTTATTATTAAAATTATGCCAATTATAGAGATTATCCACAGCAGAAAATATTTTCTCAATATACTAAAAAATTCATTCAATTAATCAATGGTTGTCACAATTTGTTTCATCATCATAAAATCATGATTGAAACCATAATTAATAACTTATTTTAAATATTAAATAATGCATAGGTTATCCTATTATGTTTCATTTAGATAATATTAACTTAAATTATATTCCTCATTATAACTATATCTTATAATTAATAACATTTTCTAGTTTTTTATACCTCTTGTCTTTAATTATGTTTTTTAATCTAGTGCAGTCCAGCTTAATGTTCCGTTTCTCTCTATAATAAAAATAGATAACATATAAAGTATTATAATTAATTAAATTGTGGGGCATGTCTTAGTGGTAAAGGATCTTAACAATCATGCATCAGACCCGTGTTCAAATCCATGTTAGAGAAGGTGGTGATATAGTCATGACGTAGGCATGCAGTGATGCATACATGCCACAGGAATGATGATGCATATAGTATGATGTAGGAATTACACTGTATAGGGCCTTTGGGCTAATTAATTTTTTGTTGGGCCATTTAATGAGCTTTATTTCCATTGGGCCTTTGGGCCTTGTGTTGAATAATTAAGGCTTTATGGGTGTGATATCCAATGGGTGGGGGCTATGGACTACCTTTCCAGCCTATCTGTGTGGTATGTTTGTGTGTGTGTTTAATTCAATTTTACCCCAACAACCTTATATATATATATTATAATTAATATTCATTTTAATGTTCTTTTTAACATTATGAGTAACCATCGGAGTGTTCTGTCTAGGTCAATTTTTTAATGCTTCATTTTTTATCATTTTGTAATCACTAGTGATTATATGTTGCATGTATTATCTTTCACTTTACTAAATTTTAGAATCATAAGATTCTGAAGAACAAATACTACCATATTTTAAAGCAATAGAATCCCACTTTTATTTCTATATTTTATAATTTCTTGTCACGACCCGTCCCCCGGGGCTCATATTGTGACTACCCCAAGCCCGCCTTCCACAGGCCAGGGGCTGGCGGCTAGCACCAAAGGTGTAAATCCCTATAACTGGGAAGACATTTAATTTATAAAACGTAAACACACACAACCAGAGTACAAGCCGAAGCGAACACTAAGTAAAGCAGTACAACAAGTTTGATGAAATTACAAAGGGGTCAGAAATACAAGCCCAATAGAAAGGTACAACTACAACAGAAAGAAAGTATAACTGAAAATACAAACAACTGGAAGATGGAAGCAGCTCCTGGATCGTCCTCCAGGTTCCTACCTAAAGGGTAGTTAAAGATGTTCTCCTCAACAATCCACATCCATCTATATCCTCTGGGTACCGACTCATCATTAGGTCCTCCTCTGGGTATCGTCCAGTCCTCATACATTCTGCCTCAGTTAGCATTGTCTGTCGTCTGCATCAAACACAACGAGGTGCGTGCGTAGCCCATGTAGGGGTAAGTATAATGATACTCAGTAGGGACCTTGAGACCCTAAATGTCTCACAAAAATCCATCAAGGATAAACCACAATGAAATTTCTCAACAGATAACCTTTACTTAGGTATATGCCCATACATAAACCTAGGTTATCAAGTAACCCATCTCAATCATGAGGAAAACACAAAGGTCATTGACTCAGCTCATACTAGGATTTTCATTATCGAAACCATGGCTGCTGGAGAACTCCTCCTCTATCAAGTACAGTGGCCCTGTTGCAACTCTAAGGCACTACTTAGTAACCTTAGACTGCTGAGGTACTCCTCCTGTCGAGTACCGCGGGCCTACTGCCAAACTGGGTGCTCCTCCACTGTGGGTCTACCGCTAAACCGAGTGCTCCCCCTAATAGTCATCATAGGTACTCCTCCTATCGAGTACCATGGGTTTTCCACCAAACCAGGTACTCCGTCCGCTGTTGGTCTGCCACCAAACCGGGCGCTCCGTCAACTGGGCTAATCGAATCACTCCGAGTCGAATCGGTCGACCAGTCGTCAGGTCTACAGCTACTAGGTCTTCACACTCTATCTTTTCATCTCTGAGAGGATTATCTCTACGAGCAATGCGTTGATAAACCAAGTGTCACTATGTCTTACTTAGAAGTATCACAATGTACCACCTCATCATAGAGGTCTCAACGTAATAGACTGCGTGTCAATCGGACACCCAGTCTATGAGTTATTAGCCTTTTTCTCCCAGGGGGCCAATTGGTGTTGTGTACAAACCAACCCAACCATATCTCAACAATACCCAGAACTCCCACGGGGTATTTTCAATAGAACCATTTCTCAATGATATTACCAACGCCACTGACGGTTTGTCAAATAGACGTCCAGTCTGAGAGATATTGGGTTTTCCGTTCCAGGGGCCCGATTGGTTTTTAAGCTAAAACCAACACAACCGTACTACAACTTCTTCCAAACTTCAAGTGGAGTATTCCAAAATAACCCGCTAATCAAAAGGAATCCAACTTAGTTGACAACATGTCAATCGGACATCTGGTCCTTATGTTATAAGTGTTTCTGCTGCGAGGGCCCAGTTGGTTTCGGGTTCGAACCAACCAGGAAATACCCAAACCTTGCCAAAACCTTCAGTGTAATATATCAAAACGACTGTCTCATTTCATTGATTCCAATGCAACTGATGGTGCATCGATTTGAGGGACGTGGCTGAAGATATTGGTGTTTGAATTAATCTGGTCCTGAATTAGGGGGTCTGGGTCCGGTCCGACCCAGCCCAGACCGCCCTGGGTCGGCCCGACTCGGTCAGGTTGACCCAACATGGTTCCGGGTCCTACCCGACTCCTAACCGCAGATCTGGACCATTATCAAATAGCCCGGAATGCTAGCGCACGGCCCGGCCCGCGTAGCCCATGTGGCCCGCCCCTGACCTGCCGGGGGGAGCATTGGCTCGGCCAACTGGGGCGGCATTAAGCCACGCCTCTTCAATTCGGGAACGGCAGAGCCGTTCCAGTTCCACCCACCACAGTGGCTCAGCTGTGGCGGCCTATTCCTGTGGCACACTACCGTCGTCTTTCTCGGACCAGCGGACGTGCTCCGGTGGTCCGTCTCACCCACCGTCTACGCCTAAGATCATCTTGGGACCCGAACTCCACTGTGAATGCTCAAAATCGCCGTTGCGGTCTCGTTTCGTCATCACCCATTAATCCGTGCAGAGATGAAAAACCAGTGGAGGGTCCGGGATTGTTCTTCGTCCCATGTCCTCTATGTTAGAAGGTTTCAATCATGATTAATGTATTCATACTAAAACCAAACCCGATCATAACCCCACATCATATTTGAATCCCAACCCACATGAACGAGAAATCTGCGGATCAACTGGGCAGAAGTTGATCCTCCCTCGTCGTTCTGTCCTCAAAAAGGATAGGAGAAATTCAATACAATTACCATACCTCGAAAAGACGTCACACGTCGTCGAACCATAGAAGACGAACGTCGCGGTGTTTGGGCGTCGTGTGGGAAGACGAGGATGGCGTCGTTCACTGTATGCTTCCTCTTTCGAGCTCGTGTGTCAGTCCGTTGATGACGAAGAGGAAGATAGAAGATTCGTCGGAGAAGTCCTTCATCGGAAGGGCGTTCCGAGGAAGAAGTCAAGGAAGAAGCTTCATCACCGGAGTCTTCACATTCTTCAGGACGTGGAGTGTTATCCATTGAGAGAAGAACACAATTCTCTATTTCTTCACAACTTTCTCCAAACTCTCCAACACAACGAATGCCATCCTAAAATAATAGCCTAAGACATTATTTTATTCTCCCATAATATATCATTTCCACGCACTCAAATTAATTCAAAATGAGATGTTCCAATTAATTAATGATGTAATCAATTGGATGGGGTGGCATATTTAATGGGTGGAAGGTGAAGATTTATAAGGAATAAAAAGGGGGTTTCATGGGGGTTTAAGGGAGTTAAAGGAGGATTTGAACAGTTAGGGGGTTCGTGCGGGCCCCACCACCCTTAGTCATATCCTCCCATGGGACGTTAGGTGGGTTGTCGGCCCCATATCTAACTTCCCTTTGCATTAATTAACTTCCACTTAAAAATAAATTGTAACACAATAATTTATTTAAGTCTTAACGAATCCCCAAATTTTAACTACCACATACGACAAAACGCAACTATAGTAAAGGTCCCCCTAAGCGAAAACTAGCGCTAAGAGATCATCGGTTCCCTTAAATTTCAATTCCGAGCACTGGTTCAAAATATATAAAAACTCGTATGTTCGATTTCTGAACGTACCCGAAAAAACATCAGAAATTGATTCCGGGCACACCGGGCCTCGGAATCAGGTGCCGTTAGAAACTGTGGACTCGTAAAATTCCATCGACTTAAGGAAAAACAATTTACTTGAAATTTCTGGGTATTTAAAATTATATTCAACTATAATTCATTTCTTTTTAGTGAATGAATAATTTCATTAATTTTTTTATTCCTTTAATTTCATTATTTCATCATTAGAATGCTTCTTTTTATTACATTTTATAGTTAGATCTATCAAAACTCCTTTAATAGGCATAAGATATTTTAATTCTTCTCTATTTGAATTGATTAAATTTCAAATACTAGTAAATATAGGGGACATATTATTTACATGTTCATATTCACCCATATTAATGTCTTGAAACTCAGCCTGATGCATGGAAAAGTTTCTTTTTATCATCAAATATGATCCAAGGATAATGAATTCCATAATTTTCAATTTTTTTTTAAAGATTTACAATAATTAATATAGACAAAAAATTTATTTTAATAACACAATAAAAAATATTCATATGATTGTAATTCAAAATAAATATTTAGATGCACCACATCCTATAACAGAATCCAGTATTGAATCTGGTATATTATCAACATTTTACCATTACAATCCAATGGTCAATATAGAGTTTATTAAGATAATATTATTTTTCAGTCTTAAATTTAACATAGTTTCTTACATCAAATAGGGGTGGTTTTTAAAGAATTCATCCATCATTTTAACTATGTACTACCATGTAAAAGGGTTTTCCATTAAAATATTACATTTAGGAAAATGGTTAGCATCAGAAAAAAAACAATTATCTACAATAAAAGTAAAAGTGATCAAAATTCCAAGAAGGACTAGATTTTATATCAATATTAACATCCTGATCAAGGTAACTCAATGATCTACCAAGTGGGTGAATAGAAGATAAATGTTTATAAAAATTAATTAAATATCCAAGATAATTAATGTTATTATAATTTATTTGAGCTAATCAATTATAAAATCCAAATAAATTTAAAATAAGAACATAATGATTTTTTTATAATTTTAATCAATGTGATCCCACATCTACACCACACACATGTATAATCCTTGATTCATTTGTTATGAACTAGATACCTAACATTTTAAGGTTAGTCACAAACCCATTACAAAAAAAATTTTCTAGTGAAGGCATAACCACACAACAACAATCACTTTTAATAGGGATTCATAACCCGATGAAAAAATTGAATTTTTACCTATATTAAAAAACTAAAACCTAATATTTGGAGGTATAATCAAATAATTAATTCATTCATAGTAGTTATAAACAAATGTTAAAAATTCATTTGAAATGAAAAAACATAAAACAATGACATTTAGTTATAGATGAAAAATATAATAATAATTAATTATAGACTCAAATGAATTTTATTATTTAATTACATGTAGAAATGTTGAATGATAAAAATGGGTTCTTGAGAAATGGATCATATTAACTCTATAAGGCAATAATACCCATATTGGTTCAATTTTTCCACAGGATTCACCCAAATGTGTGAAAAAAATATCATAGTAAAAAAATTCATTCACTGAAGTGTAGTTGTTGTGTATGTTATTATTCATGTTTTTGTATATTTATCAGTATATCTCTACTCGAAAACTTATATACATTATTAATAATATAAAATTCCACACATCTTACATTTTTTGAATAATTCAATTTAATAACAATATCAATACAATAATTATTTCCATGACCATTACATACTCCGACATTATGATATTTCTTAGGTGAAAGATTGTAATCTACCTTAGAGTTTCCTAATTCAATAATTTATATATATAAAAATTAAATATCTTCCAAATAGAAACTCATAATATTCTTTTCTTTATCCCATAAATCAAAGAACTTATTTTCCTTTTTCATAATTTGAAAAGAACATGATTTTTCCAATCATTCAGTAAATATTGGAAAATATAATGAAACATAATATTGTGGATTAAACACTTAAAAAATATTTAAATAGGATTATTAGATGAAATTAGTAATTTTTAATAATGTAAATTAATGAAATTAAAAAATAATTGGAAAATAATCAGATAACCTATAATAAATAACATGTAGAACGAGTATGGTTCATTGTAACTCATAAATTTAATCTTTGTAAAGTAAATACAAATCCTTATAAGGTTAAATCATGGTTAGTTGTAATATTTAGATAATTATTTTGATCTTTTAATGTTTATATCATAAGTTTCAACGTATCTCAAAAGATATCAAAAATTATATATAAGGTAATTGATGTATGATTGAAATTATATTTGAGACAAATGTTATGTATGAGTATTATTTGATATATGATTCATATGAATATCCATTTAAGGATAAAAAATAACATATGCGTAATCACATAAGTATAATAACATGTTATAAAAATCATGTAATAAAAATTCATATAGGAATTTTCCTATAAGTTATATATACTCTATTAAATTATAAATATTGTGGTTCAATCATGAAAAAAACAAGTGAACAAAAAATCCAAAAAAATAATTATACATAATATTTAAAATGAATTTGTGTATTTAATTATAAAGTAAATATAGTTGGGAGGAATTATAATTATATAAATATGACATAATGTTTTACTTAATGAAATTAAAAGGATTCATAATTATCAAAAACAAAAATTTAAAACAGAAGTAGTTCATCAATACATTCGATAGAAGGATCCTTTTTCATTGATTCCATGGTCGCATTCATACATTCATAAGAATAAGTATAAAGAAAACAAGTAAAACCCATTGTTGGGAGTGGGCCAACCATTTCCTCTATGCCCTAAAACCTTTAGATTCATCATAAAGAAGATATTACTTACATGTATATTTCTCTCATATATATATATTAATTAAATAATTTAAAGTAATAATTTTCATTATAATTTAATGAAAATGATTGACTAACACTAATTAAATTAAAGAAACATTATATATGGAACAAGAAAGCTTAGTCAGAGAAAATTTCTCTTAATATTTTTTAAAATAAAGGAAAATTATAGAAAGAAAGCAGAACAATCCATTAAAAACTGATACATATCATAAAATCCATACTCGTCACCATATCCATGAATTATTGCTTCATCCTTAGTGGTCGACTTCCACTCTGAGCTTTCACTATGCTTAAGAATCATAACATACTTCCTTCTCAAATTTAACTTTTCCTAATTTACAAACCCCTCGTAAGGCTGCATATATTTTCCATTGTTGATAGAGGACCTGGTGGACATCGACTTCGGTATATATGAATAGTCCTTCCTTTTCTTCTTCTTTCTCGAGGAGTCATAACTTCTTCCTTCATGGAAACAATCTTCTATCCACCCAGAAAAATGTCACAATAAGGGGTCCTCACCCTACCACCAATATTCTCATTTTCACTATTAGATATATCCACCCAATTTCTAGGGATATGCACCTCCTGTTAACCATCATGAACTCCCTATTCATGCTCATTGTGACTGTTAGAATCAAACATTACTAAAAATTGTGGATGCTCCACAGGATCCTTACCACTATGAATCCAGTTCTTCAGTATACCTTCTCAAAATACAATATCCTGGGACTGAGATTTAGACTGAATATTTTCAACTTCATTCCTTGTAGTTTCTTCTTCAATATGAGACATCCTCCCATGCTTCAAATCCAAAAAAAACAGCTACCAGCGGCCTGCTGTTGTAACTACCCATTCCCATTGTCACATTGGTTACACATCGTTCCAATAATCAGGAGCCTGCTACCATCCAGTTCAGCAACAAAATGAACTGACTTCTTCCCAGGAGACAAAGGAGAGGCAGTATGAGCAGTCAATAATGCAGCCCGATCCCAAACAGATTCTACATCATCATTCACCAGACCCACAAAATAGTTTCCTAGTTCAATATTGTATGCCTGCTTCTCAAGGTGTGTCTGCATCCTAGCTGAAACATTCAACCACCCTCCAATTTCATCCAATGAATCACCTGACTGCATATCTATAATAGGGGTTTCCCTCACTATATTGTTATCCCCAGCAAGTTCAACTTCTTGGTTCACCACGTCCACCATTTCCCATGTGTTTAGAACTTCAAGGGTTGCATCATTTTTTCAAACGGATTGAACTGCAATGTTCACATTTTCCACCATACCATCTGTATTGGACACACCAACATTGCACTTCAACCTTCCTATCACCACATCCACCCTTGGGTTTGAAGGCACCCACACTACCCACACATGGGATCCATGAACTATCATGACAATAACAAGACCCATGAACTTCTTCCCCTATACATCCACCTCAACATGTCCATCCAATGAAACCTGCGGATCAACCCTTCTACCCCTGCAAACTTCCTTCTGATGCCCGACATTGAAACACTGGGGGCAGTAGTCAACCCACGGCTCAAAAACAACTGATGGCCTATATCTAAACTCCACACTCATAGTGATGAGGAAATATTTAACTAGAGGCTTTGATAAGTCAACTTCAACACAGATTCTTAGTGAAACCGGATGACACATGACCCTAGTTATATTTTATAAAAAATGATAACGACCAACCAAATTTACAAGAATACGAATGATGGATGGTTTCTGAAATGGAAGCAGTAATTCTGGAAATCTTTCCCAAATTGTTGTGGTCGGAGAATCGCGCCTCGCATGGTAATCATAAGACTATCACAATCAAAAAAAATGTTTGCCATCACATGTTAGTGGAGTAGAGGACTAGGATAAAATCATATCGTTCTCTAAGACTAAATGAATCATTATGTGCCTTGAGTCGCTGAGATTGATGGTTACGTGCTTTTATAAATTCCCCAAATCAAAGATTAATGGATCAAAGAGGTCCATGGATGGGCCATAATTCTTTAATCATGCTATCAAGGTCAGATTAAGCAAGGATGAGGCATCAGTAAATTCATGATCTGTTATCGAGAGCTGCAGGATACCATGGTATAACTGAGGAACTTTAGGAGAGATATAGATTTTCAGAAATTAGGGAAAGTAGTCAGGATTTGAGAAAGGAAGAAAGTGATTACCAAAGGGAAGTGATGATCCCCCCTCCACCAAGGGAGGATAGATCTGCTGAAGACAATCACATTATCTTTTTTGTGTTTTTTTAAAAAATATTATAGAAAATGGTTAGGGTGAAAATATTTTTTAAAATGTGCTGGAAAGGTAGTCTCCACGATGCCGCCTTTGCACTACCGGCGTAGATCGCTGATGTGGAGAAGGTGTCACCATGGGTGCCGCCTTTGCCTCTGCGCCCTATAAAAGGGCAACTCCCCCTCCCCTTCAACTCAGTTCCAATCACCCATTTACCTCTCAATTTCTCTCTGTTGCGGCAGAGTTTGCAGTTTGAAATTTTTGGAACGCTTTTAGAGGTATGGGTTTTTATTTAATATTTGTTATTTAATTGAATTGTTTTTAGTTAAATATTTTTTTAAATTTAACGTTTTATATTTATTTGAATTGTTTATAGTTAAATATTTTAATTCATTAGTATTTTAATAGTTTTTAATTTTTTTTGTTTATTAGATTGTTTAATTAGATATATATAATTATGAATTTTAATTATCATTAGTATAAATTGATTTAGGATTATTTTAATGAAATGTTGGGAGTATAAAGACTATGCTATCTAAGTAATAAAATCCTTGTCTAGATACAGACAAGTTAATGTGGCTCTGGCACATATGTACCTACAGGTAAAACCCAAAAACACCGATTTGAGCTAGACTCGAACAGGAACTGGTGCATAAAAACAGGCCTTGCTACATTATGTTTTGACACTCCAGGGGGAAATGCTTAAGATATGCATATTTCATGTTAAACTAATAATATATCTTAGAAAAGAAATGATAAATTGTTAATTTAGTAATGATGTTGATAGTTTTTATTAGAAATGATTAATTAGAAATTAATTAATAAATAACATAGAGTTAAAAAAACTGAAATTCAAATGATATTTAATAACATAAAAAACATGGAGTTAAAAAACAAAATGGAGTTGAAAAACAAAATGGAGTTATAAAACAACCTAGAGTTAGAAAAAAACTTGGATTTAAAAAAACATGGAGTAAAAAAACAACATGGTGTTAAAAAACATCATGGAGTGAATGTGAAAAAATAAATAGCATGCTGTTAAAATATAAATAACATGGAGTGAAAATATTAATAAAATGGAGTTAAAAAATAAATAACATCATTTTTGGAGCATCTGACCAATATTCCACTGAATTAGATAACAAACTTTCAGAAAACCCCTTTGACAATGGTTTTTCTAAAACTTTCATATCTAATTCACTGCAAGAAAGGTGAGAAGCTCGAAACATGATGTAATTTATTTTTTAACTCTTCGTTATTTATATTTTACTCTACTTTTTTATTCAATAAATAATTAATAATTTATGAAGGGAAAACTAATGATTGAAGAATGATTAAGTAATCAAAAATGTGTACTAAGAAATTTCCGGAGTTAGGATATAAGATCTTTTAAAATTTATGTATCATAATGATTGTATAGTTTAGAAGTAATAGTTATTATTTGAACGTGAGGTCAAATCCAACTTATTTTTAATAAATAGTTTAATTAAATCTTAAAAGTTTAAAATCCAACTTATATTGGTAACCATCCTTATGAATGTCACTTACATTATCAAAATCATGATTAGAAAACTTTTTTTACGTAGAGCGTAATGTTTGCCTATGTGTACTACTATGGGGAGGTTATTCAAACTGAGCAAGGAGATTATTACGGAACAAAACCAATAACAGCGGTCAATACAACTGATTGTGTAATCCAAAGTGACCTTCAAGACAGAATTCATGGCTCATTAAATCTAGGAACCGATCAAAATATCATGTCAATGAGTTATAGACATTTGCAGTTTTTGTCAAAATTATTGCATCTTGATTGTCCATTGGTTGATGATTCATAATGGATCCCAAAAAAATTATGTTGATTTCTCAACGGTTAGATTGTACCATGATGGAGTTATATGTTGATGTTTCTACTGTACAACAATAACATCCAATTGTACAATGACGTAGACTTACAATAGTCTTTGAAGATATTCTTCCACAAGAAGTTGAGACTATTCCAAATGATGCAGAAGAGGACAACATGCTTGATCTCCCACATATACATGTTAACCCGAAGTCTGATGAGGAGTTTCGTAATAATGTAACATATGGTGATAATAGTGCTGATAAGGAAGGAACAACAAAAGTTTCGACAAATGCAGTAGTTATACAGCAGTCTCAACCTATAATAAATTATCCACCACACTTTGCATCTTGGTCGGAAGCAATGAAACTTGTTCCTGAATTTGATGATAATGTTCTCACACGAGCAATTGAGTTTCTTGGAGTTATACGAGATAGGTTTAGTGAGATGGACAAAACTTTATATGTTGTAAGAATTTTCAAAGTAAAGATTCATTAAAAAGTTCACTAAAGAGATTTCACATTGAGAGGCAATGTAGCTATGTAGTTTAGGAATCAGACTATTGAAAATATTTTATATGGTGTGAGAATTACGGGTATGATTGTATATTTCAATTGAGGGAGATTCTGGACATTGCATTTGGAGGTTAGAGAATCTTGAGAATTTAGGCAGCTCATACTTGCGTTCAGCCAAGCCTGACAGAAGATCATACATCATTGGATGCAGAATTTGTGTCATCCATTGTTGTTGAGATGATTAAGACATGTCAAGATGTTCTGATAGCCCCTGTGAAAGAGAGGATACAGTAGACATTTGGTTATAAGATTTCGTATAATTAGGCATGGATGGAGAAAGAGAAGGCAGTTGTGAAGGTTCATGGTGATTAG
This sequence comes from Viscum album, assembly GCA_963277665.1. Lineage (NCBI taxonomy): Eukaryota > Viridiplantae > Streptophyta > Magnoliopsida > Santalales > Viscaceae > Viscum > Viscum album. The sequence continues at coordinate 734,222 of CAUJRU010000174.1, forward strand.
GAAGACTCATATCGAGTATTGCTGCAATTTCTAGCTATAATGAGTCATCATAACCATGTTTTAATCCATCTTGATACAAACGAATACGTGTATCATGATAACAAACTTGATCCATATCATGTTCAATTTCATCGATTGTTTTGGGCATTATTCCCATGTATCTCCACATTTCATTTTAGAAAACACTTCATTCCGGTAGATGGAACGTTTCTATACAGAAAATACAATTGAATATTATTGATTATGGAAACCCAATATGGAAACCATTCACCTCTTCCGCTTGCCTTTTCCATTTTAGAGAATGAAAACTATGAATCCTGGAGTTGGGTTTTGGCATGTATCAACAACCATTTCCCCAACATTCGGGGGTGTTTGTTTGATATCTGATCAGCATAGAGAAGTTAATGAGGCAATAAATGCGTATCCTGATACATGGAGTTACCCAAATGCACATCATCTGTTCTACATTAGAAACATTGCTAGCAACTTGCATAAAAAATTTCACAATGAACCGATGTAGAAGGAAAACACCAGACTTGGTACACATGGTATATGTTATTTTTTTGTATATCAACGTAATTATAAATTCAAAATATGTGAACTATCATCTATTCTGTGTAGCATACGAGTTAGATCAATGAATGTTTGGAGAATGATTCAAAAAAATCCGTCTGGTTAATGAAGAAGATTACGATTATATGATGCGAATTCCAAAAGAAAAATGGACATTGGCATATGATGGAGGGAAGAGGTATGGACACATGACCACCAACATTGGACAGTGCATCAATGGTGTCTTCAAAGGGCTTCGTAAGATACCAATAAATGACATAGTTCAGGAGACATTATATCATTGAAGGAATTACTTTTTTGATTGACAAAAACTAGCATCGGATGGAATACATCAGGGGATAACGTACGAAAGACATTTTCAACAAAAAATTGAAAATAATATTGAAGAATCTTCTGGTTATCAAGTCTTCTTATTTTGATGATAAGAATATCAATTTGAAGTTCAAGATAAGGCTAAAACTTTCACAAATAGAATTGTTGAAAAATGGAGGTATTACTAGAAATGCAGACATGAAAATGTGGAATCTTTTAGGCCTTACAGTTTCCATGCTCACATGTCATTGCAACATGTTCCTATGTTAACATATCATGGGAATCATATGTTGATCTAGGGTACTATATAAACACCATTTCTAACTATTATGCTGCACCATGGACACCTATTGGTGAGTTTCGTTATTTCCCAATGCCTAAAGGTCAGCTTATACTGGTACCTGATATGAATCGTTTGCATCCCCATGGGAGACCGAAGGCCAGGATGATGCAAAATGAGACGGACTGGATCAAGAACAAAGATTGAGTTTGAGATGAACCATATGTCATCAGAAATGTCATAATCAGAAATGATGCCCTAACATTGTTGGGTCATGTTCACACTCTAATCTACGATGATGTATTTTCGTTATTGGGATATTCTCATATTGTAAATTTTATGTTGTTATCTCTTCTTTTTTACCTTGGTTTTCAAACCCAAAATACTGAAAATCATAACATTAAACCCAAAAAAATCTTTTGTATGCTGTAATCATTACATTCTAAACCATAATCCTGAAAATATGTTCTCAAATCATTAAACTAAACTGTAAAATGTTAAAAAATCCAAAATCTTATATCCAAAAGGCAAAATGTGAAACCCTAATCTCGAAATCCTAAAATCGAAAAGATGAACCGTAAACCCAAAAACATCTTCCCATTACATCGGTTTTCAAAACATTATGTGATTGAGAAAATAATCATGAAACTTAAAATCATGTGGAAAATCATATATAAATTATAAATCACAATAGTTTCTAATAAACATCGATATAACAGAGACAAATGATTTATATATATAAATATATAAAACCATATCTTACAAAACACCCATTTCTAGGTAAAAGCATATCTTAATAAAATTAATATTCTTTGAAAAACATGAAGACATGACCCTTTCATTTGGTAAAAATCATCATAAAACACTGTGAATAATCATTTGTTTATATGCAGAATAATGAAACCATACTACTCAGTCAGCAGGGTACCCATTGTTCACAGGTTGTGATAGTGGGTGGTTCATATCGATTGATCAGGGTGCGTCGAGCGCACCATTTTCATCACACAGATACTCCTCCTGCAATTATACCATACTTGAATCAAGATAGCTTCTATGGTATTGCGGTATCAAATTTTACATTTGTAGACCAACACCTGATAGCTACACTCATGGAGAGGTGGAGACCAAAGACACACACATTCCATCTGCCCGAGCGAGAGTTGACCATCACCATCCAGGATGTGGCTGTGATTCATGGTCTTCCTATCTAGGGGATACCTGTTATTGAATCCACTCGAGAATCTTGGCCCGACCATGTTCAGAGCATTTTAGGCATTGACATTTTGTACGATCGTAGTGCTACTGATAGAGCATCGATTTCCATGCATTGGATGGAGTCACAAATTCCACATTTAGCTGATGATACTGTAGAGTAGACGGTGATGTGTTATGAATTTCCATACATATCATGAATTATTGGAGGGACCATGTGTACATATCATTCAGGGATGCACGTGCACATGATGTATCTACCCCTGCAAGAGGACTTTGATCGGGCAGGGATGTATGGTTGGGGATCCGCCTGCCAAGAATACACATACAGAGCATTATGCAGGATATCTGATAGGCGACGCACAGGTCTCGGGGGATGCATCATCCTTATTCAGATATGGGCATGGGAGCACATCCCCATATTCTGCCCTGATCTTGCTGGTCCGCTGGTCGAGATGGCAGTGCTGCATGATGCTCTGCATGGATGCTGGTATAATCACTCATTTCTATCAGTTTCTGATTCTACTACAAGTTATTGACTTTAATTTCACATTATTTATCACTATTGTTGTTGTATTTTATAGATGGTGTTAGCGGCACAATTTCAATGCAGTTTTGAGACATGATTTGGCCCTATATTGGCTCGAGTGAGACATTATCATTCCCCATCAGGTATGTATATACAATCTATACCGATCTAACAAATTTAATAATAGTATCATTTTTTTAGTTTAGTGTTTTTCCAACGTGGGTAATATGTTCATTCATATTTCATGGGTTCCATATTGGTCTGTTATAGACCAGTTGACTCCATACATCACAATTGGTCTTAACGATGTTATGGCTGTAGTTCCACTCATTCACTCTCATATTGTTGAGTGGAACCAGCCTGACAGAGTCATGTAACAGTTTCTTTTGACTCAGCGGATTCCATTATCGCTGAGGAAGACAGATCAGCTTCATGGGATGAGGCTGATAGGGAGGCTGGATGATGACTGGTGTAGAGTACATGATGTATTTCTTGACTGTTGGAATAGACGTGTAGAGTTTTGTATCCAGGGAGTTCCTATGATGTAGTTCTCTCTTGCAGCGCAGCACGAGTATGATCCATGGTATAGACTGAAGTCGATACTGTATGTTACCCGAGCCAGCAGAGAGATGCATATGATTCTATGTCAATTAAATTATGTTATTATGTTTATGGAATTATTTTCTAATTCATTTTTAATCTGTTTATAGGAGTTTCACACAGACAGTCTTATTTATATGATTGATGAGGCTGAGGATAGAGTCTTCAGCTGGGAAGCCATTCATGCCCAAGCGTTTGAGTTGAGTCCATTTGTCCATGTGTTTTCCGAGATCCTCTTCAAGCATCTGGCACAGAGACAGCAGGTTCCTACCATAGAGGAAGATCGTGCAATAGCTGTTGGTGCGGAGGAGCCATGATCATGGGGACGTAGAAAGCATCGTCCTGCATGTCAGGCCTCACCAGTTCCACAGGCAGAGGTCGACCCTCTAGTAGTTCAGTCTAAGCCGATGCAGGATGTGCCTCAGCTATCATGGGATCCAACTTTTTTGTTGGGATATCCTCAGTTATCTTCATCATGGGGTCCATATGGATTGAAGCCTTTAGGTCAAGATTTATCACAGCCTTGGGGTCCAGACCCATCGTATATTTGGGGTATAGTTCCACCACATGATTTTTTCCCCATTACAATGATGTCGGGTCCTTCTACCATCGAAGTGGGAGAACAATCATGAGGGCAGTACGAGGTGGAGTTGACACTTTCTCCAACTGGCATAGAGGTGGAGGATATGACAGTCAATGTTCCATCTCCCGAGTGTCATCCCTCTCCAGGTCATTAGACTCCCAAGATATCTTGTCGTGGATGTCCTATTATTAGACCACCATGTGGGACAATATCTCCTCACTGTAGACATATTAATTTATTGTTTATGTTCATTTATATGTTTTATGTCTATGGAAATGAAAAATAATTTATAAGCTTTCAAAACGGCCTACTTGAAAGTTAAAAATGTTTCAATTACGTGACATTGAAAGGATATAAAATTTAAACCATACGACCAACATAAAAGAAATTTTAAACATTTATTAATCTTATAAGTAATTGATGAAAACAAAAATCATTTCATAAAAAGTGTCCATGAAAAATAATTTGTAATCGTTCAAAACTGCCTACTTGAAACATAAATATTTTCCAAGTACGTGATGTTGAAAGACTATTAAATATAAACCATAAGACCAATATAAACAAAAAATTAAACAATTATTAAACATATAAAAAATTGTTGAAATCAAAAATCATTTCATAACAAAAGTTAATGGAAAATAATTTATTAGCTTTCAAAACCACCTACTTGAAACATCAAAATGTTTCAAGTACGTGACATTGAAAGACTATAAAATAAAAACCATAAGATCAATATAAAAGAAACTTTAAACATTGATTAAACATATAGGATTCAACCTCACATCAATTTTATGCATGGTGTCACTAGTATCACATACATCTATAATCTTTGATGCCTGAGAACATGTTATATCAGCTTGCATGGGACAACAAAATCCATTCTTTAACCCTCCATGTCCATATCCATATCTATATCCAGCCCCATAAGGGTATGGTAAAACATATTCCACATGAAATGATCATCTATGCCCATTCCTACATTTACAAACCCCTTCAACACCACCATGCATCCAACCATTATAATTTCCTCCACAATTGTTACCCCATTTCCCTAGGCCCGGTTGATCAGCTGAAAACACTAACGATTCCACATATCCCATCGAACTCTTCATCACCAAATATTTATCCTTTATCATATTCAAAAGGCTATTTTAGGACCTCCTTGATCTATCCATTCCAAACACTCATATACAACCAGGCTTGGGGAAATGGGGTGACAATTATGGAAGAAATAATAATTGTTGGATGCATGGTGGTGTTGAAGGGGTTGGTATTTGCAGGAATGGGAATAGATGAGCATTTCATGTGGCATATCTTTCACCATAACCTTATGGGACTGGATGTTGATATGGATATGGACATGGCGAGCGGAAGAATGGATTTTTTTGTCCCATGAAAAGAGATATAACATGTTATCATGCATCAACGATTATAGATGTATGTGATACTAGCAACACCGTGCATCACATTGTTTCGGGGTTGAATCCTCTGTGTTTAATAAATGTTTCAAGTTTCGTTTATATTGGTCTTATGGTTTATATTTTATTGTCATTTAAAGTCATGTACTTGAAACATTTTTATGTTTCAAGTAGGCGGTTTTGAATGTTTATAAATTATTTTTCATTAACATTTTTTTTGAAATGATTTCTGTTTTCTAAAATTTCTTATATGTTTAATCAATGTTAATTATTTTGTTAATTTTTGTCTTATGGTTTATATTTTATAGTCTTTCAATGTCACATTCTTGAAACATTTTTAAGTTTCATGTATGCGGTTTTGAAAGCTTATAAATTACTTTTCATGAACATTTTTATGCTATGATTTTTGTTTTCAACAATTTCTTATATGTTTAATCAATGTTTAAGGTTTCGTTTATATTGGTCTTACGGTTTATATTTAATAGTCATTCAAAGTCACATACTTGAATGTTTTTTAACTTTTAGGTAGGCGGTTTTGAATGATTATAAATTATTTTTCATGAACATTTTTTATGAAATGATATTTGTTTTCTACAATTTTTATGTGGAATGAATGTTTAAAAGTTCGTTTATATTGGTCTTATGGTTTATATTTTATAATCTTTCAAACTCACATACTTGACTCATTTTTAACATTCAAGTAGGTCGTTTTGAAAGCTTATATATTATTTTTCCTAAACAATTTTTATTAATTATATATATAAATAAATATATAAACAAAACAAAACAAAAAATAAAAAAATTTCAAAAATGATAAATTTTTAAATTTTTAAGATTTATATATATAAATAAAAATATAAACAAAACAAAACAAAAATTCATTAAATTTTTTAAAAAAGGATAATTTTTTGTTTGGTGAAAGGTGGCATCCTCCTGAACATTTTTATGAATTATATATATAAATAAATATAAAAAACAAAACAAAACAAAATTCAAATTTTATTTGTTAGGGAAAAGGCGGCATCGCGGCTGTTTCCTTTCAGCCGTAGTGCAAAGGCAGGAGCCGCGATGCTGACATTCACCATAAATGCAAAGGCGGCATCGCGAATTCTGCCTTTGTAGTGCATTTTGAAATATACTTTTTCCCTAACCGTTTTCTGGAAAAAATAAATTTAAAAACGTAAAAAAAAACTGCCAACGGTGGTAATCGCCAAACCCTAACGCACTTTGTCCCTAAGCTCTTAATGCACGTTCTAGGTTTTCAATGTATATGGGAGTTATAAGGTCATGTATTTCTTACAAATTTTCAATTAATCTATAGTTTAAAGCCCAATATATAGTAACTATTGAATTTAACACCATTTAATAGAGGTGAAATGTATTATTATATATGTATTTAGAAAATTATATTGGGATATATATATATATATCCTAATGGATAGAATCAAAAACTGCATAGATTACTGCTATAGAGCAACCATTTAATGTAATATTTTTAGAAAAAAGTGGTTTATTTTTTGTTTGCGAGTCCATAACCATTTTGGATTTTTTTTAAATTTCATATAACTTGTATAGATATGACACAATTCCAAGTAATGGTTTTTTGTTGGATGTACACATGAGTGGTTATCTATGCTTTACTATGGTGGATGAACCAAGTGAAGGTATTTAGAAAAAAACATGGTTAGTGGACCATGGTGAGGGATATAGTTAGTGAATTTAACATTACCTAGGAAAACACAGGGGTTTAATGATGTCCTTTAGTTCAAAAATTCCACATCAGAGAAATGGTAGGGTTTTATCCATGTCGGTGACATGGGATAGTGGTTATCTTAGGGTTGTCCTTGATGGTTATATAAATCCATCCTATTTGGGGTATAACTTGGGAGATATTGTTCATTACATGTTTTGGTGTTCACTATCTTGAAATTGATGAAATTAATCCATGTAGGTGTTCTTGGAAGTGTAGTTCCCTAGTGAGACATCAAAAGTATAGGGTGGTTCTAGATGGAAATAAACTGGGTGAATTGGGTGTCTGAGTGGTCCCTTGAAGGATATGTGTGGATCTATTTGGAATGAACTTGGGTCCCATAAGGAAATTAACTTATTTATTAGAGTCTACCTTTTGATGGTGTTTTTTGATATCAAAAATGAAGTGTTAGGGAAAGTCGAATTTCATAAGGTTTTAGGTTTCAAAACCCTCAGATGACAAAATTAACTTTAGATTCCATTACTTTTCAAGGATTTTGAATCATTAATAATATATGAATGATTTTTAGAAGGAATTAACATATAGTCTGGTTGTTTGGGTGTTCATGAGATTGGGGTATGAATATATTATCTCTTAGTATGAATTTCTATTAAAATTTGAGGCCAAGGGGTCCTTTTACATTGAAACATATAAGGGGTAACTGATATTATACAGTATCCATATTTGGGTTCCTATGTAACTTATAATAACTAATCCACGTTCCTAGGTTCCCATAGAAGCATTGACAGTGGGTTAGATGAGGGTTCTAATAGGAATCATTATGGATGAATCATGGTTTTAGGAAAATGAATGCGTGTATGTTTTCGATGTGGATATTGTGGGAGTTATTAATATGGCACAAATTTAGTAATTCAAATGGGTTGGAAAAAAATTAGTGGGGTGTGTGATTTTTCTTCAAAAGAGTAGACATTGACAAGAATTAAGTAAAACTAATTTATAAAAATGTATACATAAATTCGATAAAACTTCTAACTTGGGTTTCCGATTTTGGTTTATAAGAAGTCAAATAATAGAAAACAAAATGATTTACCACTATCTATGGTGTAATACCATACACTAAGTTTCTCATAGCCAAAATATGCATTAATGTGCCATTTTCTATCATCACGGTGTAACCAATGATATTTTTTAAGGTATTTAAAAATCCCTAATTACTAGTATATGTTATATTGGTCACTTATTTATAGATAAGTAAAGGTATATTATGTTATTTTATATCACTTTTTATGATATAGATGACAAATAGTAGTGAGGTTGTAATGATCGGAATCCGGAGCCACTCAACTGGTGCCCTGTACCCGGTTCGCCACATGACCTCAAACACATTTCCCCAAATGAAAGAGGCTCCCGACTAGCAGTGAGGGCCTTGGTGAGTCATTGGGGAAACTATGCCCTCATTTGGTAATGTATAAAAGGGAATAGAAATAACAGTCAATAGCGGAAGCAGTAAACAACTAAAATAACTTAAACTAAACACCGGAAATAATGAATATATAGAAATGATGATAATGATGCAATAGGTACAAGTATCTAAGGAAAGTAGAAAACACAACAACATGTTGAAATATAACTGAGGAAAAAAGTACGAAAAGTAAACAGCAACTCCAGCAGCTTCGCAAGGCTATGCTCAATTCTATGCTCTCCATCTCCAACCTAAAATCATGTACCTAAAGTAGAAGGTCCACATTCCCTATTCACAAATGAAACCATATAACCTTTTTGGGATGAAAAGAAGGACCCAAATAGTGTGTGAGACTTGTCCCAGTAGGCAACCACCACAAGATATGTTCCCTACTATTACTGAGCAATATAGAAAAGTGAAGGAAATAAATGAAGTAGAGAAACATGAGTAAAATAAAGAAAAAAATCCTACAAATATCCATTTATATTTATTTATTAATTTAATTAAATTATTTAATTATCGTCCAAGAAATCTAGCAACAGCTCTATATTCCCAAGGCATAGCAAGTAACACAACAGGTATCTCAGCAGAATACCTAAACAACAAGCATTACAAAACCCATGATTTTTCTTTAGCTTGGTGAACTCATCAAAACAAACCAAACCATATTCACACTAACTCTCTGGGTAGATCGTACTGGTAGACCCCTCTAGTCAAGTATTCCTACAAAGGCACAGACACTCTGGGAAGCTGTCACTGTAAACTCCCATGTGGTCTTACAACGATAGCTATAGACTCTTTGAGGAAGAAATTACGTCTAATTCCACCAGTAGTCTCGATACGTAACTAAGGATACTCTGAGGAACCACAAAGTCCAATTCCTGTAGTTTCTACGAACGATACTAATTTTTAACAGACTCTCTATGTAAGCCCTTAATCGTCAATTCCCTCTTTAGTCTACCGCACCAGGTTCACACAGCCCTGAGCAGTCTAGTCGTGTGAAATCTACTCTTAAGAGCCCTAAATAATTTCAAAAAAATACTTGGATAATAGCTACAAATAATCAGAATCAGTTAAAAAGTAGGAAATATATGTTATCAATTATATTAAGGTAGGTATTTAATGCAACAAGGTTATCCTCACAGGCAACCTAACCCAAATGTTGATAACAGCCAAAACATGGGAAAACCCCATGGGGTGATCCTCAAATATGATAACAAGAACTATTATTCATCTAATAGATTCAATAATACAAGCAATCTAGGGCATATAATAATGCAGGATCAAAACCCTAACTCCAAATACCCGAAACACGGGAATCTGACACTTTTTCACAAAAACTCAAAAAAATTCAACGTAAGGCAACAAACCATCTACCTCGATCCTATGAGATTGATATACCTGATCCTCGGCTTGTGAATCGGCCTAAAATGGAGTATATCTACAAAAAAGTATAAAACCTTCAACCTCATATAACTCTCATAAGAGAAAGAATTAGGAAACATGGCCAAGGAAGAACCAATAACTCACCGCTTTGATTCTATTGCAACGGACAGTGTTCGATTCAGATAACCAGTAACCGATTGGCATATCGGAGAAGATCTGCAGTAATACCCTCACTCTCGATTGAAGAAGATGGAGAAGAAGATGTTTTTGGGGTTAAGACGTGACCCTAGTCCATTTAATGAAAAAGAAAGAAAGTATATGGTGTGTACTTTTGGAGTACATGGTGTGTATTGGGATTTTCCATACTCTGCATTAAGAGGCCTCCACATCACCCCTACTTGGCTGTGTGTGTTTCCATGACATGGCCAGCACACGACCTCGAGCGACATCAAAGTACACGACGTGTACTTATAAAGTACATGGTGTGTACTTAGAAAATTTCCAGATTCACCTATTTTAACAAAAAACGACCAGAAAAGGAAAAACATACCTCAAAAGAAGGTCCGGGTTCGTACAAACTTCCCCCCTCAATTAAATCCATCCTCAAATTTACCTAACAAGGTGGTGGAAAATAATCTCCGAACAACATCGGCAACTGTGATCGCATATCGGCCTCCCTCTCCCATGTCTCATCCTGTACACGGCCGTGATGCCATACCACCCATACCAGAGGAACAGACCATCCACGATGTACAATTGAACTAAGATCAACAATCCTAATAGGATTCTCCTCAAATGATTCATCTTGTTTATCTCAACTTCCTCGGGTTGAAAAACATGAGACGGTTCTGAGAAATAGCATCGAAGCTGAGAAACATGGAAGACGTCATGCATATCCTGGTACCTCTGAGATAACTTCATCCTATAAGCAACCAGCCTAACTCTCTCCAGAATCTCAAATAGTCCAATGTATCTCAGTGAAATATTTCCATGTCTCCTGATCCTTTTGCGTCCCATCCTCGGGGTAACACGTAAGAAAACCTGATCTCCAACCTTGAACTCCAAATGTCATCTCCACTGATCAGTATATGATTTCTGTCGAGACTCTTCTATAGCCATCCTTTTCCTAATAAACTCCACCTATTATGTAGTCTCCTGAACAATACAAGGTCCCAACATAGCTGTCTCTCCATCTCCAACCAACACAAGTGTGATCGACAGGTCCTACCGTACAATGCCTCGTAAGGTTCCATCTGAATAGTTTCTTGAAAACTATTATTGTAGAAAAACTCCAAAAGAGGTATATGTCTCTCCCAATAACATCCAAAATCAAGGACGCATTCTTGTATCATGTCCTCATGCACCTGAATCATGCGCTCTGACTGGCCATCTATCTGGGGATGGTAAGATGTACTAAGAAGTACCTGTGTACCCAAATCCCTATGAAGCCCTTGTTAGAAATGCGAAGTGAAGAGGGTGTCCCTATCTAAAATGATAGTAATCAGAACCCCATGTAGGCATACAATCTCATGGATGTACAACTGTCCAAGCTCATCAACACCGAAGGTATCCTTAATCGTCAAGAAGCAAGCAACCTTCATGAGCATGTCAATGACAACCCATATCGCATCATTCCCTCGAGGAGATCTTAGTAAACATGTTATTAAGATCATCATGACATCATTCCACTTAAACTCGTGAATGGGTAACTGCTATAAAATCCCTTCTTGTCACTGGTGCTCTGCCTTCACCTACTAACAGGTGGAACACCTCATGAAAAAACCGGCAACATCTCTCTTCATACCTGGCCACCAATACTGGCGGTGTAGATCACGATACATCTTGGTGACTCCATGATGAACTACCCAAACTATGTAATGAATGTTTCACACCATCTCCTCATGTATATCTGATGGAACCCATATGTGTCCCTGGAAATGCAAGATATCACCCTCTCCTACAGTCCATCCGGGAAGAGGGTCCTCTCCTGACACACTTTCCTGTAGGACTAGGCCTTCAAAATATGATAGCTGCTTCATTCGGACTCGGTCAAGAAGGGTAGGGGTAACAACTACATATGAATGAAAATTCCGACCCTATCTATTGTGCACCTCCAAATTCATTTCAGAGAATAGATCCATAAGCTGCCACTCATTGGTGGCCTCCTGAACTGCATGTATTTGTGTCCTCTTGCTCAGTGCGTCTGCCACAGCATTACCTTTCCCAGGCGTATAATCAAGATTGAAATAGAAATATTGTAGGTACTCAACCCACCTCCGCTGTCTCAGATTTAATTCACACTACATGAAGATATACTTGAGGATCTTGTGGTCAGTATATACCTCAAAATTCTCTCCCAAAAGATAATTTCTCCAATGACGCAAATCCTGAACAACTACAGCCAACTCCAGGTTGTGCGTAAGATATTTCCTCTCATGTGGCCTCAACTGCCGAGATCCATATGCAATAACACGACCCCATGCATAAGCACTTCTCCATGCCAGATTCAAGATGCATCATAGAAAACTGTATAACTCTTTCCCGAATCTGGAAAAACTAGAATCGGTGCGGAAGTCAATATCCCCTTCATCTCTTGAAACGATGAATCGTAGGCTTCTGACCAAACATACTTCACCCCCTTCTTAGTCAAGCCCATCAATGGCACTTCTAAGCATGAGAAGTCCCGTATAAACTGCCTGTAGTAACCAACCAGCCTTAAGAAACCTCATACCTCGAAGACATTCTTCATCTGCTCTCGGGTAAATATTGCTCTCACCTTCTTTGGGTCTACTTATACTCCTGTCTCTGAGATGACAAGACCTAGGAAGTGAATCTAGTCTATCCAAAAGCGGCACTTTGAAATTTTAGCATATAACTGATGCTCCCTCAGTTTACTTAAAACGATCTCAAGATGGGAAGCATGGTCGTGTCGAGTGTGAGAGTACCCCAAGATATCATCCACGAAATTCATCAGTACCATGAAAACTGCAAGTGTGTTCATGAGGCCGAACGGAATAACCATATACTAGTATAGGCCATACAAACTCCGGAAAGCTGTAAGAGGTATATCAGATGGTATAATGTGCAATTGATGATAAGCGGACTTAAAATCAATCTTAGAGAACACCCAGGATCCTCGAAGCAGATTAAAGAGGTCATCAATACTAGGCAAGGGGTATCGGTTCTTGACCGTCAACTGGTTCAGCTTCCGATAATCCACACAATGCCTATGGTTGACGTAATCCTTTGCAAACATGACAGGTGAACCCCAAGGAGAAGTGTTGGGTCGGATGAAATCCTTTGCCTGTAACTCCTCTAACTACTTCTTGAGATCCTTCAACTCAGTTCTAGCCATCCTATAAGGAGGAAAGGACACTGTTGATGCTCCTGGCACAAGCTCAATTGAAAAGTATACCACAATCTCCAGATAAAAACTTGAAAATTCCTCTGGAAAGACATCCCTGAAATGATCCACCATAGGAGGAAAGTCTAACTATGATGTCCCCTGTTTATCCAGATACAGACTAGCAATATGAGCTGTAACTCCAACAAGCACATGGTTCTCTGGTCCTGCTCTACTCGCCTGGACATCCCACTCGCCCTTAAGAAGAAAATTTTCACCATCTAGTAATATGAAACTCACCCTGTGGTGATAATAGTTGAATACTTCCTGAAAGGGAATGAGCCAGTCCATTTAGAGAATGATGTCACAACCTGTCATATATAGGACATTGAGGTCCCATAGAAAGTGGTACCCAACCACCTCTAGAGGTCACTCTGTTTCCTGTCGTACACTAGCTGTTGTAGTCCCCAATGGTGTGTCTAGTGTCAACATGTCCTTAGTTGTATTAACAGTATGTATAAGTCCTTCCAAAGTATGAATAGAAATAAAGCTATGAGAATATCCTATATTTAAAAGTACAGAGGGAAAAACTAAGGCTAATATAATCGTACCTCAAACTGTAGAAGTTCTAGGATCCTACTCCTGATAAATCTACTCTACCGCAAAAGTCTGGCATGCGTTGTTGCCCTGTGCAGAAGAATGACATCCCTAAGCTGACCCTCCCTGAGCCTGACCACTACTTCCATAGCCTCTACCATGGGCTGAATGACCAGAAGAACTCCAGCCCCAAGTCTATTGTGTAACTAGTAATCCTTCTCCTGTATGCGGAGAAGAAATTGATCCTCCTTCACTAGCCACTAGAAGGAGAACCATGCAGAAACGTTGTAGATGACCCATCTTGCCACAAGATCGGCACTCCACTGGGCCTCTCGGGCACTGAGGCTTCTTATGACCACTTTTTCCACCCTGATAGCACACCACATGGTTGCCAGAAGGAAGATCCCATCTACCAGAAGGAATAACTTGCTTCCTTGGGTCACCTCTTGTTGACTCTTGGTGGCACTTCCTACTGTCTATCTGAAATGAATCGGCATGGGATGCTGAACCGCCCTAGTCTAGAACTCCAGTCTCCCTCATATTTCTCTACATGATAAGCACCTGGTTGACTATCATAGTAATATAAGTCAACTGAAAGATGTTCTCCAGTTATCTGATGTCCAGTCTAAGGCCTTCCACAAATTTCCTCGCTAAAAACAGCTCGTAATTCCCCAAAACAGGAGTGAAATGTTGTAACCCTGTGAAGCGATAGGAATACTCCATAACCCTAAGAGTACCCTACTGCATGTTCATGAACTCTCTGGCTCTGTTAGGACTTAGCTTCGCCGGGTAGAAGTAGTCATAGAACATACGCTGAAACTCACCCCAATCCATAACCTGTTTGGCGCCCTTCCTGTGAAACAACAATGCACCATATCATGGAGAAGTCTCACAGGATGTAAGTCATGAGATTCACTCTCTTCTATGGAGGCATATCCAAGTGCTTGAATATGGATAGCAAGGACTCTATCCATGATTCCACAACATGTGGTCCTCCATCCCTTCTGAACATGGGAGGATGCTGCTGCTGAAAAACTTGCGCCAGTTCTGCCATAGACAGGGCATGATGCTGAGCTCCCTGGAAGGTCCACATGAATCCCATGAAACCCTCTCTGAACTGAGCGCTAGCACTAGTGTCTGGAATCACTGTAGGTGGCATATCTGGAACGATAGGCGGAACTACTGGATGTCCCTAATCTGCAGTATCAGGTTTATGGTCACAACCAGGTTCCTAACATGCAACAAGATGATGTCTCAGTGCCATGACTCTGAAAGGTCAAAAGAACACCTCATATTCAGGATTAACAAAGACATGAAAACTGAAGGCCAAAGAAGGAACAAGGAAAAGAAGGCATTCAAGTTGTGCAAATCATGACTACACAGCTTGTTCTTTGCCTACACAACGTGTTACCTTCGGTCATTCACATGGTCGTGTACATCCACCTAAACTGGTTGTGTAACACCCCAAATACATGGTTTGTTGTCCGAACACACAACATGTAATTGAATCCTCTTCCCCTCCCATGTCCTACACAGTTAAGCCACATTTCACCTCTACGACAAAAATACACAGCATGTTTAGGGAAGGCATAGCGTGTATAGGACATGCATTACATGGCCCGTGTTATTTGCGACACGGCCTGACACATGGAAAAAATTTCACGGTGTGTTAAGGGAAGACACGACGTGTACTAGAAGTGCCTTACATGGACCATGTTGTTAAGGACATGGCCTGACACATGGCTGACACTACACATCATGTTCTAGATGGACACAGCGTGTACGAGTAAGGGCAACACCGACCCGTATTTTTCATGACACGACCGGGTACCTTGATCAAACTACACAGCGTGTAAGATTCAGACACAGTGTGTATGTGAAAAGATAACATGACCTGTTTTATTCATGACATGGCTAGGGTACCTATTTCATACTACACAACGTGCTTAACTTGTACACGACATGTTCCTACATGATTTTTCAGAACCCCATTTTTTCTCTCACACAGTCAGTGACACGGTTTAAAAACTACACATTGTGTATTAATAAAATACACGCCATGTATTCTATGTTTTTTGGGCGGTAGCTCAGAAACTACTCCGAAGATCAGAAAACATAGAAAACAATAGTTAAGGTGCTAAATTTCGATCTGTGAGGGCCCATACTCCCCGCGAATCAAATCTTGGCATCTTATACAATGCATATAATCAGTAGACCATATAAATATCTCACGATCCACCAATTTCTGATCCTCGAGGGCCCATAACACCTCTAAGACCAAAATTTGGTGTCCATGATAAAGAAGCTCTAAACAAACGATACTCTATCTACATATCAGGTATTATATCACAGTAGCTATCACAACAACAAGCATAGTCTATCAAAAATTCTATCACAACAGCATGCAATTTCTAATGAAATTTAGATGGCATGGAAAAATGCCTGACATGTGATTTTCTAACAAATTCATATATAATGCATGAGATGGCATACCCTCAACTTATCGGGATGCAACAAAATATATCCACAATCATATAAACAGTAACAGCACAAAACAAGTGCACCACCCAACGGCGAAGTCAACTAAACTGTAAAATTTTCAAAACTCGAAAACTACAATATTTGAGGTAACCTGGCTTTTTTTCTATACATGGGTTCTAGAACTCCCGGGAGCAGCTATTTACCATTTACCTATTTCATCATATCCTTTTCTAATGTTTGTAAACAGTAAGTCAATAGAAAAGAAAAGAAAATAACATCCTCTAATACCACATTGTAACGACCCGAATCTGGAGCCACTCAACTGGTGCCCCATACATGGTTCACCACATGACCTCAAGCACATTTCCCCAAACGCCAAAGGATACCGACTACCAGCAAGGGCCTTGGTGAGTCATTGGGGAAACTATGCCCTCATTTGGTAAGGTATACAATGGAATGGAAATAACATTCAATAGCGGAAGCAGTAAACTACATTCAAAAACTGAAACTAAATAGTGGAAACATTGAATATATAGAAATTATGATAATGATTTAGTAGGTACATGTATCTAAGGACAGAATCAAACACAACAACATGCTTAAATACAACTGAGAAACAATGTACAAAAACTAAATAGCAACTCCAACAGCAACACAAGCCTAATCTCTGTCATATGCTCTCCATCTCCAACCATAAATCATGTACCTGAAGTAGAAGTGCCACAATCCCTATCCACAAATGCAACCATATAACCTTTTTGGGCCAAAAAACAGGACCCAAACAGGGTGTGAGACTATTCCCAGTAGGCAACCACCACAAGATCTGTTCCCTACTGTAAGTGAGAAATATAGAAAACGTAAAAGAAATAAATGTAGCAGAGAAACAGGAGTACACTAATGTAAAAAATAATAAAAATCTCCATTTTCATTTATTTATTTATTTATTTAAATCATTAAATTATCATCCAAGGAATCTAGCAACAACTCTATATTCCAAAGGCATAACAAGTAACACAACAAGTATCTCAGCAAACTACCTAAACAACAATTAGTACTTAATCCAATATTGGTTTTTTAGCTTGGTGAACTCATCACAACCAACCAAACCATATTCACACTGACTCTCTGGGTGGATCATTTTGGAAAACCCCTATAGTAAAGTAATCCAACAAAGTCACAGACACTCTAGGGAGCACCGTCAATTCCACTACAGTCTTGTTCAGATTTCTATAAACTCTCTAAGGAAGCACTTACGTCTAATTCCCCCTATAGTCTCGATACATAACTAAGGACACTCTAAGGAAGCACAAATTCCAATTTCCATAGGTCTTGAGAACGATAATAATTTATAACAAACTCTCTAAGGAATCCCTTAATCTTCAATTCCCTCTTTAGTATACCGCACCATATTCACACAGACCTGAGCATTCTTGACATGTATAATAAAATGTCAGTATCCCTAACTAAGTTCAACAATCTACATGGATAATAGCTATAAAGCATCAGAAGATTCTAAACAGTAGGAAATACATGCAATCAATTGTACCAAGGCAGGAAATCAATAGCACAAGGTCTCCCTCACAGGCAACCTAAGCCAAACGGCGATAACAACCAAAACAAGGGAAACACCGATGGGGGTGATCCTCAAACATGATAACAATCAACCATTATTCATATAATAGTTTCAAGGATACAAGAGATCTAATTTAGATAATATTTCATGATCAAAACCCTAACTCGAGATACCCAAAACATGGGAATCTGACACTTTTGC
Source organism: Viscum album (assembly GCA_963277665.1). Classification (NCBI taxonomy): domain Eukaryota; kingdom Viridiplantae; phylum Streptophyta; class Magnoliopsida; order Santalales; family Viscaceae; genus Viscum; species Viscum album. The sequence continues at coordinate 752,483 of CAUJRU010000174.1, forward strand.
ACAAAAACTCAAAGAAATTCAATGTAAGGCAACAAACCACCTACCTCGATCCTAGGAGATCGAAATACTTGAACCTCAGTCAATGAATTGACCTAGAATGGATTAGATCTGCAAAAACGTCTAAAACATTCAACCTCAGATAACTCCCATAAGAGAAAGAATCAGGAAATGTGGCCAAAGAATAACCAAGATCTCCCCAATGCGATTCTATTGCAATTGAAGATGTTCGATATGGATAACCGTTGACGGATTGATAGATCAGAGAAGATATGTGGTCCTACCCTCACTCTCAGTCGAAGAAGCTGGAGAATAAGACGTTTTTGTGGATAATACGTGACCGCAGTCCGTTTAATGAAAATAAAGAATGTACACTACGTGTACTAGGATTTTCCGTACTCCGCATTAAGTGGCCTCCACATCACCCCTTCATGGTCGTGTGTGTGTCTATGGCATGACCAGTACACAGCCTCATGAAGCTTCAATGTACATGGCGTGTACTTATAAAGTATACTGCATGTACTTAGAAAATTTCCAGATTTTCATCTTTTTCCCAAAAATGACCAGAAAAGGAAAAACATAACTGAATAGACGGTCTGGGTTCTTACAAAGGTACATGTTTTTTTATAATATTTTTAAAAAGTGAATTTAATTTGAAATGGGGGGTAAATAATATGTATAAAGATGAAAAATATTAGTTTAATATAGTGTTATTCTGATTAAAATCTGAAATATGTAATAATGTAAGTTCCTTGGACACAAATTTGTGATTCAAAATTAAAATTCATAATGTAACTATGGAATGCTCATGAATAGGAAAAGGTGAGTTTTCAAAAATGAATAAAATAAATATAATTATTTAAAAGGGATCTCAATAAATCAAGGATAATTAAAATGTTTTATTGACCATTTATTAAGTCTATGGATTGTTCAAGAATTTATCAAGGTTTTGATGATATTCAACAAAAGTCATCTACTTATAACTATATTTCCATGTTTTCTTCTTGGTGCATTTCAAATTAGTAATGAGAATTAAATTTATTTGAAATTATAACAAAATTAAATATTCTCATACCAAATATGTGTATTTTAACTCTTGAGTTTGCATTCATTAACCTGATAGTTTATTTTTCAATCTAAAAATATTTTTGTTTCTTGGGAATTTCGTGATCATACCCCTCAGTTCTTAGTTTTGGAGATGATAATAAAAAATGAGGTGTTAAAATATATCCAAGGGTGTCAAATTGTTTATGAAATAATAAACATGTACGGCTAGTCATAATAGTTAGTAACCAATCCATAATGGTCCCCTCTTAGAGTGGTTCATCCCTGAAATAATTTTATTAATAGAATGACGAGAATAATAATTCATTTTGAAAACAATATTTATGAATAAATATGAAATATTTAAGAACAAGAAACCCCCTATTAATTAAATATGGATATCCCCCATGAAACAATTATCAAGAAGTAAGCACTATCCAATCAAGTAAAATATCCCAAAAAATAATACATTGGTTGTAAGAGGGAGTCTTTTCATTGAAATATTATATCCATATTAAATTAATTGAAAGATGTTCACAAAAATTAAAGAAAATAACAAAATAAAAATAATACCATATTCAATATTCACAGTCAATTTTCTTGTTTCAGTACTACAAAAAAAGCTTTTAACAGCACTAAAAAATCCATCCACTATTCTAAAAAGAGGTTATCATATATGTTCTGCTAAATGGTGGTCCCTTGTATTAGCACTAAAAAAATATCTAATAATGCGCCCTTTTATCAGAGTTTAAAAAGTGTTAATACAATGGAACTTTTATTAGTGATAAAAAGGTACTGATAAAAGTCGAAAAAAGAAATTTTAAAAAAGAAATTTTTTTCCTACAAATTCTTAGGTGGACCCCCCTGTTTTTCTCAGTGCTCAAAGCCCCTGATTTAGAAATTCTAGGAAGCCCCCCTCTTAATATTTATTTGAAATACCCCCACACAAATGGCACTAAGATACCTATATCACACTCTCGTGCGCCCCAGCCTTCAATGGGTTTCGATCCAGAGACATCCCTCTAATGGAACTGCATATTTACCACTCATCTAGATTTTCTTCATTATTTTAGGATATATCTATATATATATATATATCATTAAACTCTTATGCATATATTTTTTTACAGTTCTATGATTATTTATAAATACATATATAAATTTTCTTCTATGAGTGTGTGTGTTTATAAATATATACATACATACATGTATGTATATATATAAGTATATGTATAAATATAATTATACATATTTATATTTGATTACAAATATTATATATTAAATTTCATATAAATATATTAGAATATATAGTAAATATATATCTTCTTATCAATACACACACATATGTATTTATATATATAGAAGAGTTATATATACATCAACAGTGTAAGTATATAAATATTCTTTAATTTCTATTTAAAAATATAGATGTTATTTTTTTATTTAGATATGGTTTATATATATAGTAAAATATATTATATGTAAATATTTTTATATATTTATTTATAAAATTAGATATTTATGTGTTATTACATACAAATATGTATATATATTTATATATTTAATTATAATAAATAGTAAATTATGAAAAATTTAAAAATATTAATTTCATAATATCTACATGATTCTAATAATTGACAATAAATTTAGTTTTCACTAAAAAAAGATAAGAACACTTCATTAAATTGGGATAAAATTCCATCCAATATTAAAAAATAGGGGTACCACAACAAAAATACTCAGTTTTAAAGGCCTTGAAGGCCACATTTACCCCAAAATTTCCAAATTGGATTCCATGGGGTCACCACAACCTATAAAGTTTTGCAATCATTAATTTGATATGTGGTAGAGCTCAAAAAGACACCCTAATCAAAAGATCTATTCATTTGAAATCTAAGTCTTAATTTTAACTTATTTTATAATATTTATTAAATAATTTAATTATTTTATTATAAAACTATTCTTAAATGGATATTAATCATTAATAATTAACAAATTAATAATTAATGTTATTTTTAATTATTTTATAAAACATTTTTCACTAAGTATCGTATATATGTCGACTAATAACATATTTCATATTATATAAATAATATTTTATAAAATATATTATACTTAAATCAATATAAATAAATTTATATATTTAGATATTATTTTTAATGATATATGACTTTTTTATAAAATATACCCTCTTCAGTGTTAAAAAATCATTTTATTGGCACTAAAAAACACTGATAAAGTGGGGGGGGGGGGTACTTTTATGAGCACTAAAAAATAATTGATAATGCGATAATTTCATCATCACTTTTTTATGGATGGTAAAGGTTTCTTTTATTAGTGTTTTTTGGGATGATAAAAGTATATTTTATTAGATCTTTTTGGGGCTGATAAATGTACCCCATTTATCGGTAATTTGTTTTAGTTTTGATAAAGGGTGACATTGGATAAATAAAATCATGGGTGGTGTTTTCTCCACATGTTGTATCGTTCCAATAATATCCATCTATGATAGTTCCCTTATCATTCTCATTTACTAAATTGAATGATTTATAAATGTTTTAAATAAAAATGATAACATACATTAGATGGTTAGGAGGCTTGGGAGATCTCTCTGTCTCTTGAGATACCCTAGATGCCAACATGATTAGTGGAAGATCAAAGAAATAATATAATGGGATGAAATTTGAATTGGATTTAGTTTGGGAATGAATATATGATAAATTGAGTAAACTAAAGTTATGGCATTACATGTACTTCCATGATTTTAACTAGTCAAAAACTAGCCTTTTTGTTGGTTGAATACCTTCTGATAACATTCCAAATGTATATGGATCTTATCTTCTTCTATCTCAATCAAACTATTTTTGGGAATTTATGATTTAATTTCTTGGAATGAAAATATAAAACTGTAAATATTTTATTTTATTGATGACATTATAAACTATGTAGAACCTATGTTTATGATTTTTCGTAATGGTTATGAAGAGGATTCTCATAGTTGTAGTGGGAGATGGGTTCTATTGTGCTTGTAAATAAGAGATTTATACATGGAATGAAGTGTCAAAATGGATCATGAGGGTATTTAATCTACTAGAAAAAGGATATATCAGTAATTTAAATTTATACATGCCTTTTATTTTCTAACATAATACAATGAATTGTTCAAATAGTGTATTCTTGTTTATTTTGTGAGACTAACTAATATATGTTTAAATAGATGTGCATGTCATGAATCATCACACTGGGAGGTAATCGGTACTCTCTATTGCATGGTGAATGGAAATATTTCCTACTATTTATTACGTTAAGTGGGAATGACATGCGTCGTTAATGGAACTAGAATCTAGTCTCTTGATAAATTGAGTCAGCTGATAGGGTGCATTGAGTCTAGGGAAATAGGTTTAGTATTTAAGGAAGATCTAGTTTTGATATTGAGTGAGTGTTATCCTATTGATTCTGATATGGGGGTTGGTATGAAGTAGTTTTCTAAGAAAATACCTCTTCTAGGAGGTCCATCCTCCCATACGGAACTTCAATCCACTTCATATGGTGCTGAAAATAGATATACAACCCTGTTGATAGTCCTTTCGTAACAGAATCTAAAGATTGGAAAAGGGAATATCTTAGCTCAAAGTGATTCAACCTTTGGACAAATATCAAAAAAATTACAAAGGAAGGAGTAATAAGAACATTGCGCAAGGGTTGCACAAGTTTTACAATGGTCTCGCAAGTAGACTTTCATGCCACAATGGTCGCGCAAGTACACTTGCGCACCGAAGTTCGTCGCGCAAGTCACTTGCGTGCCCTAGTTGATAACTGCCCGGGGTCTTCTCCAGCCTATAAATAGACCCAGTGGGCCCCCCATTTTGAATTTTTTTTTCAGAACTCATATTTGAGATCTCGGAGCCCTAGTCTCTTCTCAAAGCTTCCGAAACACTTCTAAGGTAATTTCTTACCTAGAACGGAAGATCTAAATAGGGGAAGGAAGGCCTAAGTGTTGAAACTCATCAACACTTGTGCGCCTGAGTGGTCAGCCCTTAAGGGAAATGGCCACACCTACGCGCCGCCTAAACACCTTCACTAGAACATGTGCACCACTCTTCTGGAAGAACCTCAATATGATTCTAAAGGATTTAACCAAAGATTCGCTCAAGTATTACACTGCTGGTTAAACGTCGCGCAAGTACCCATGTGATGCGTAGGTATACCTGTGCGACCAGGACTTGCGCGCCCACGCAGTACCTGCACACCTACCAGGACTTGCGCGCCCCTACCTTTTTGGGTGCCCTTCTTGCCCATCTCACCCCTCTTAAGACATTCCACCTCTCCTTTTCAAGTTTCAGTCTTCAAGACACTCTTCAAAGACATTTATGGTATGATTTCTTGATTTGAATTCCTTATCTGAAAGGAATTATGTGGAATATCTCTCAAAACCTAGTGATTTACACATCATTATGTGACTAAAGATTGAGATTTCATTCATTAAACCACATCCATTAAGATTAGAGAACTCATTAACCTGGGCCTCCTTTTCAGGAATAAGCCCCAGTCATAATTCTTAATATGGGCCTCCTTTTCAGGAAAAATCCCTAGTCCCCTAATTTGGGAATCCTCCTCAAGAGTAAGCCCCAACCATAAATCTATTATCCTGGGAATCCTCTTCATATGTAATCCCTAATCTTAATTTCTATTAAACTGGGCCTCATTTTCAGGAGCAAGCTCCATTCTCAAATATGGGTATCCTCTTCATGAGTAATCCCCAAGTCCCTAAATTTTTTTATGTCTCTTAACTTGGGCCTCCATTTCAGGAGTACCCGTCTTAATTCCTCTTAATCAGTCCTAATTTACCTTTGATCTGGGATTCCTTCTCAGGAGTAAAACCCAATCATAAGTACTCTCCAAATTTTGGCCTCCTTTTCAGGAGTAAACCCCAAGTTAGAGTATTCCAAATCTCCATTAAACACATATACCTTTATGGACCCTGTTCCTGGATTTCTTCCCTAATGTAAATCCTAATCTTCACTTATCTGGGCAGTCATACATACATAAGTCCCACATTATTTCTTATGATTGCATCTTTCATGGAACAATTGTCTGATTTTTACCAATACCTATTGTTTCTCACACCGAGCATGACTCACGTGATCTTAGAGTGTAAAAGTAATTATGATATCCTTCTTTGAGCCATCAATAATAAACATCAGACTCCCTTACTCGAACTACGTGGGATCTGATTCCTTTTCTAAAACAAAGGATACGTAGGTAGCCCATCAATAGTTACGATCCCAACATTGAAATAATCCATGTCCTTCTGAATGACAATAAACTTCAAGTTCCCCACTGAGTGTCTTTAAAACCAGTATGGTGATCATAATGATCAAGAGACTTTTATGTATTAAAGGATACCATTGACTAAGAATCTCTAAAAAATACAGATGATTCTCTATCAATGAAGTACCTCAAATACATATAAAAGATTCTCTAAACTTCCTACATATTTAATCATTGATTCTCAAATCTAAAGGAAATCTCATTTTATACTGGGTAACTTAATAAGGATTCACGAACATAACTTAAATCTATAAAGAGAGTCCCGGAGTAGAAAATAATTCCCCTCAAAAAGGTGTGATGAGTCAAACATCAAATCCTCTCGACCAATGAAAATTCCTAAGCCTCATTAGTCCATAAAATAATGAGCACCTACCTTTTGAAAGTAGGTCCAAATGGATGTGGAATAATTGGGTGTTTCCGGTTCTACGAACAAATCCATTAGAAACCGATTGGAATGTTTGAATATTCAATCAAGGAGGTCGTCCCCAAATTCCGAGGGAAACAAAAAATGGTGAACCCGACGTGAATCCTTAACCAAGTTTAAATGATGTTTTACCTATTTGTTAGGCCCCTATTTAAAACTCAATGAGAGGTCCGACAAAAAATTCATTGACATATATGCTCATCCAAAAGATGTAGAGGCTGAATTTATCTTGATTACGTCTATTATATCAAAAAGGCACTCTTTTCCAAGATCTTCTACATTTCCAGAATGGCTACTCTCATGTTCACACCTGTGAATACTGCTGCTACGAATGCCACTGCTGCTACTCTTGCTGGATCGTCGTCTGCTCTGAGGATTACATCACCTACCCAGCATCCTCAACGCTGGGTATCAAATGTGCTAGTTAAGGAGTACTGTCAACACGGTACCATCCTAACTCTGGAGGCTACCCGCCAAGCCCTAAAAGTGAACAACTCTCACCAGTCGTCTGGACAATGATGACAAGTGATCAAGATGCAGGCGGTGCTAACTACCGTCTCTAACCTTTTCGGGTCGTTATCCCTGGAACGCAATCACCATTCGCTCCCTTATTCTGGGGAGGTGAATGAGCAGGTCCCTCTGGGCCTTAATTCAAGTAGACATGAGTCCTTCCCGAGGGCTCCCACCAACAATCGCCGTCAGACTCGTGTGGAAGTGCGCCCTCAACATGATGAGGGTACCGAATCCAGACGTTCGGCTCAGGTTCCTCGAACCCGAGCAAGCAAGACGAATCACCAGAGGCGAAATCCGGTTAACAGTGAGCAGGTTCTCATCTCTGTCATCTCTGGAAAAGTCCACCAACCTAACTTGGTGGCAAGCAACGAGTGGGCACACACACCTACCAGTTTTAATTCCGCTGTCTAGAAGACTCGTCTCACCTCAGAACGCCAATCCCGTCAAGCAATTTCAGCAGAGTATTGTAGACAGGAACATACACCTATTTATACGTCATCAGTTGGTCAGCAGGCTCATCTAACTACACATGATAGATCTCTTCAACCATGTTCGGTGAAGTGAAATCAGTAGGCACATACACCTACTAGTATTGATCAAGCCTACCAACAGTCTCGCTTGGTAGCATTCAGAGAAGTCAGTCGGAAAGCTCTGGCAACAAACAGAAGGTAGACTGAAATCTCTGGACCTACAGTTGAGTACTGTCAAGATTCACTGACAAGAAAAGGGGGACAGGAGCAGGCATACACACCTACTCTAAGCACAGAATGGACGTATATCCCCGTTCCAGTAGCTGAATTCACCAAGCATATTCTATCAATGGTGAAAGAGAAGAAGCAAATTCCTGCTCATATCCTGGATGCCTGTCAGGTTATTATAACAACTTCAGCGACATCTTAGGGAAAGACACATAAATCTATCCCTACCAGTAGAGTGACATATCAACAGTTCACTTCGGAACATACACACACATCTGTTCCAGTCCAAGAGGGTGGTGGGGCATACTCTCCCATATCATATGGACAACCAAGTCAGGCACATACACCTGATTTGAGTGGAGATCGTCAGCCTAACCTGGAAATTATTCCTAATCAGGCACATAAACTTGGTCAGAGTTGCCACTTTTGTCAACAAGTGGTTTCCAAAGCGAGTAAGAAGACGTCTAAGAAAAAGACTCGCCCAGTACAGTCAGGAGATCAAGAGACAATTTGTAACATGGACTTTCTCGACGCTAGAGTTCTTGAAGCCCTCAGAAAGTTATCTATTGGAATTAAAGATTCTACTCCTGTATTTTGTAATAGTGGGAACATTAATTCTGAAGGTCTTCAACAGAAACTTCCTCATGAAGGCTTGATTCATGATAATTCGGTTAATCTCGAATTGTCATCTTCAGATGAGAGCCACAGGAACCCTTTGTGTGGTCAGAAGACCAAGGGGCAAGAGATCTCATCTTTTTCTGTAACCCATTATGGTGGTCCTCCCCGTGATGATGAATTTCGATGCGAAAGTCCTCTCCGCAGTAGTGATGCAGATTGCCCAGAAAATACTTCAGTGGACAATGTAGTGCCGTGAAAGCCCTCTTATCTTGAGGCACTTGCAAATGAAAAACCATTCATGTCTGATACTTCATCGCTAGCAGGTGAAATACTTTCTCAATCAGAAGATAGCTCAGGGTGTAGTTCATTATCTAAACCACCTTTAAGTCATGCATCTTCTAGTTTGATTAATGATTTCTCTACCAATATTGTTGAATCCGATGAAGCAATAAGGAAACACCGACATTGGTCAAATCAGGTAGAAGAATCTTCATTTAATGATAAAGAGGAAATGTTGAACATGAGAAAACAACTGGAAAAAGGTGAAGTACAAGTCATGTTTTGGCCTCGGGCTGACTCTCAATATGACATTCCAAAGATGTTGACAGAATATGGAATTCATGATATTTGTCTCAACATATGGAAAACTATTTGTCAGTTGAAGAAGAAAGTATTATCTTATGATGAATATGAAAATCTTTTTAAGATGATAGAAGGTTTACAAAGTCAGATTGATTTGGAATCTCTATTAGTATGTCAATATCCAAAGGCTGAAAAGCAGTAGAGAGCCCTTCAACGTTCATGCCTTAGCGCACTAAGAAGATTGTGTCAGTTAATTGTCAATTCCCCATCTGGTATTCATGTCAAAGGATAGGGTGTTCAAGGAGCACTACATTTTATGGTGCTCTCTAGTTAGAAAAGCCCGCCGAAAATGGTCTCATGAAATGTTATTGCCCATGGTCGGCCACAGTTAATGGGCTTTGTTTGTAATCAAAAGCTTTCCCAAGAATAAGACTTAACTAGTTCCTCTCAAAATCAAGAATACAGAGAACAAGTTGTTGAATTACTCCTGCATTAAGAAAACAAGAATATTGAACATGCATCTCGTATGGAGCAAGCACATCATCAAGTGACAGAAGTGTCGGAAATCATCCAATGGTCTTTTGAACCAAGTCATAAATGTGGATACAGCTTAATGTATCCAGCTAATTTCTAGACTAAGGTTTGCAAGATCAGGAGAGCTTTTAAGAAAGTCTCAGACATAGCATGTTAAGAGCCACCCCAGCTTTCCAGACTGGGGACTCTTTTAAACCAACCCTCAGAATCAACAAATAGGATTCGAGGAGTTGAGCGGGAACAGCAGGAAGATCCCCAGTCCACCAGACTAGGGACCTTTTCAAATCATCAATCCCCTCCTTAGAGAAAGTCGGTCTTTTCTCAATTGGGGAAGAAGCCTCAAGATGAACGAAGAGCCAAATTATCAGGAGATTCCCTCAAAATTACGGTTCGTCAAGAATATCCTGAGGGATCAAATCAACAAAATGAAATGTCTTATCAAAGACATCGAAGAAGAAAATATCACAGAAATGTTGGTAGAAGGTATGTGATGCGTTATGCATCAATCAATTTCATCAATGCCAATGTTTCTGATTCACCAGATGAGGCACACTTAGGGGACTCAGATTAAGAGGTTCCTACTCAAGAAGATATACGCACCGAAACAAATGAAGAAGGTGTGCGTACATGAAATCAAAGGGTTACTCAAAACCTAGGTAATCCTTAAAGTAACCCACTTCTCCCTCTCTAAAAATGATCCAACAAAGGGAAGGGAAAGAATCAGGTTACATATCCTTCCTCTGAAGAAGTCCAATCGCACTCACTAGAGCAAAGGTTTTCACAACAGGAGGAATAAATGAAGGAATTAAGGAGGTTGAATGCAGAACTACTTCAGGGTAGTCTTCTTGTTAAATGTGATGGAGTTAGTTAGACAAGGAAATTTATTGCAGCTACTGAGATGGGTCATGAATATCCTCCTCTATCATTACACTCTCACAGGTCTAATCCTACGGGTCAAGTGCAACAACGGTTGGCAGTGCTACCATCAGTTGCAGCACCAACCACCACATCTGTCCAAGCTCCATTCATTGTACCTACCCAAGTCCAAGTTCAACCGGATGTTTCTCAAAAGTTAATAACTATCATTGAGTCATTAATAGCTCGGTTAGAAACTATGGAATGGAAATGTGAATAGGTTCAACCATAAAAGAATGTTTACCCTGAATGGGTAGATTCAATCTCTCCTCCATCCAGTTTTGGAAACCCTGTATTCCCTATTTTCAATGGATCAAGCAACCTTGAAAAGCATTTGACGCATTACGTGTCTTGTAGTGATCCTATGATTGGAACTCCGGAGAAACAAGAAGTAGTAAAACTCAGATTCTTCATACGGACCTTGCAAGGACCGGCCTTTTCCTGGTATACAAGCTTGCAATCCCGGTCAATTACTGGATGGGATGAACTCTGTCAACCATTCCTTCTTCAGTTCAGCTCAACTTTGCCAAAGAAAATAGTTTTTTATCTTACAAACTGTAAGCAAAGGGATAATGAAAGGGTCTCAGATATCATTTCTCGCTGGAAGGGATTAACATATTCCCTAAGATTAGCACTCCCTCAAGAACAATTGTTTCCAATCGGTGTGGAAAATCTTTGTGACGAGTTACACATGTCGTTGATCCCTGTGAAATACACAGGAGGGTTTCGAGACCTTATGTCAATCGCTCAGCAGATTGAAGATTCCCTTATACAGGCTAAGGCTAAATCTCGTGTAATTCCATCAGCTCCAGGAAGGAGAATGGGTAAAGCATAAACTACTACAGTTATGCTTAAACAAGCACCTGTACTTGTTTCTACTTCAAAACCTTTATCTTCTCGATGGTCTCTACCTCCTGAGTGCCAAAAAAAGGTCATTTCTTCCAGATGATCAAAGAGATCAAAGAAGAAAAAAATTGAGGATATGAAGAGAAAAACATACTCTTTCTGAAATGAAAAAGTTCATGGATACTTCATTTCGTCTTTGGAAAATAATCAGGTTCAATTGCCAAGGCCGAAGAGGCCAAATAAGGAAGGAGATGAAGACCGTCCCAATTATTACAATTTTCATCAAATGTTGGGGCATCCCATCCAGGAGTGTTTTGTCTTCAAAGAACTCCTGCAAAACATGGTCGACTTGGGAAAAGTCAAATTGAAAGGTTCTTCACCTCAGGTAGCATGTGATACTGCTACAGTTCCAGAGGAGGAAGGCGAATGGAAAGAAGTCAAAAGAAAAAATGCACAAAAGAATGATGATTGGATGGTCAGAAAGAAAATCAACCGAACTCATGCTATTTTGCGAACACAATTAATGAAACTGATTATGTCTTCTACCATGAATGTTGCAGCAAAACCCTCTTCATCAGAGGGAAAGTCCTCAAAAAACAGCATGATTCAAAGAAAGAAAAAGAATCAGAAGAAGATGAGTATGTGTCAAAGACTAAGTTTTCTTTGACTATGTTAGACTTCATACCATCTAATTCAATGAAACGGGCTCCGCCCCACCAAATGTCACAGCCTAAACAGGCTAATCAGGCAGAGTCGTCATCATATGACGAGTTAATCTTCGGTTCTGTTAATATGATTCAATTAACGGATCCATATGCCAGTTACAGTTTCGATTTTGATGTGCCTGAATTCCCATTATGAAACAGGGGAATCAGAGGAAGTTCTAGAGGATCAGGATACAGGGGAATACGTGGGTCTTTCAGAAGACACTAATCCAATTCTACCCCTACTAGAATTGTGTACACAGCCGAAACTCATGGTAGAGCCCTTCAACGAGCTCAGCAGGAACAAGAAAGTTCTTCTACCAATAGAAAATTCAGTCCAGGCACAGTTATTTTAGAAGGCTGGTTGAAGGTTCCATCTTCTTCCTCTCAGCATGTAAATAGATCTAATCGGTCTAATCTTCCAAAACCAAGAATATTTCCAACTCCTATCACAATACCAGATGCATCAACTTCCAAAGCATATGCATCCATGGTACCTGCTAAACCACATATTCCTGTTGGGAAACGCAGACCTCAGGATCAAAATTATGATGTATTGAAACAATTGGCACAAGTACCATCCAAGTTATCAATTCTGGATGCTTTGAATCTGTCAAATGATCTACAGGAAGCACTCGTCGAGGATTTGTCGAGTCCTTAAGAGTTCGAAACGGAAATTGTTGTAGCTGAAGTCTATCACATAGTGAATAATCTTGTAGAATTCCATGCAATAATATCTTTTACTGATAAAGATGAAGATGATGTTGTGCATGGGAATATTAGACCTTTGTACTTATCTGGCAAGGTCAATGGTGTAGACGTCCGAAGATATTTCATTGAAAATGGTTCAAGAGTCAACCTCATGCCCATTCGTACACATCGTCGATTGGGCCTCACAGAATTTGATTTATCTCGTTCTACCATGATGTTACAAGGATATGAAAATAATGAACAAGAACCAATAGGTGAAGTTACACTCAGAACTCAGTTTGGAGATCTTGTATCCAATTTGGATTTCAAGGTTGTTGATCAAGACTCAGATTTCAACATCTTTCTTGGAAGACCCTAGCTACATCAACATGCGGCTATCCCTTCATCATACCATCAATCTCTCAAATATTGTTTCGATGGTCTGGTAGGGACATTTTATGGTGATAAGGCCCCGTTCAAGACATGTGATTCTCAATACATTGAATCGGAATTCTATCACAAGAAGGGAAGGGATAAATACACAACAAAATAGATTACCAAAGTTAATGCTCCATATGGTTTGGAGAAGATTCCAGTAAATCCATTTACACATGTGAGTATAGGTTATGTGTTGTCTATCATTCAAATTGACAAGATAGACCCAAATCAAAATACTCTTATGGAAATATCCATAATTTCAATTACATAAATCGAGCCATAGAACATGGGAGGAATTGGTAACCCACCAAGCAGTGATGAAAGAAAAAATGGTGACGTTTTCATTTCATATGCTGAAATCCAAAAAGTATATACTTCGCCAATTAGGCCAGAAGAAGTTATAGCAACATTGGAGGTGTAAAATGATGTCGATTCTGAATCCATTAACTCCTCTTTATTACCCAAAGAAGACCCTTCATCATCAATCGGGTCAGAAGTAGAAGCTTCTTCATCAAGATATGAAAATTTTGACATCTCTTCTGATTAGGAAAATTCTGATTTATCATCTACTATACAAGTAGAAATAGAAGAAATAACACATGATGAAGAAGAAGAGGAAGATATCAGAGATTCTCCTCCAGAATTTGAAGAGGGTATCTCTTCCAATGTGGATGAACTCAGAGAAATAAATCTGTGTACAAAAGAAGATCCACACCCCACTTTAATCAGTGTGGCCATGACTCTTGAAGAGCAAGAGATGTATATTTCTTTTGTAAAGAAAAATAGATATATATTTGCTTGGAACTATACCGAAATTCCCATGCTTGATCCTGATGTTTCTACTCATCATTTGGGTTTACTAGAAGAACATCGAGGATTTAAGCAAGCCGTGAGAAGAACACACCCAACATGTGCTTCCAAAATTGAAGCTGAAGTGGATAAGCTTATCAAAGCTAACTTCGTCAGAGAATTTCAGTATCCCAAGTGGTTGGCTAATATTGTCGCTATAAAGAATAAGAATAGACAAATTAGAGTTTGAATCATTTTCAGAGATCTTAATAGGCATTGTTCTAAGAATTATTTCCTAGTTCCGATTAAAGAACTTTTAATTGATGCAACAGCTGGCTATAAAGAACTTTTCTTAATGTATGGATATTCCAAATATAATCAAATCCGAATGGCCCCAGAAGACAAGGAATCCACAGCCTTCAGAGCCCCTCAGGGTGTGTTTTTCTACCGGGTAATGCCATTTGTCTTAAAGAATACAGGTGCAACATATCAGCATGCCATGCATCGTATCTTCAAACCCTTCTTAGGGAAGTTTGTTGAATTCTATGTAGACGATTTGGTGGTTAAATACAAACAACGTTCTAATCACTTGGTTGATTTGGAAGTCATATTCCGCAAGCTTCGAAAACATAATTTGAAGATGAATCCCTTAAAATGTGCTTTTGGGGTAACCTCAGGAAAATTTCTTGGCTTTGTTGTATGCCATCATGGTATTGAAGTTGATCCTGAGAAGACCAAGTCAATCCTTAGTATGTCACCTCCTCAAAATTTGAAATAATTAAGAGGACTTCAAGTACACTTATCCTATATTCGGCGTTTTATCGCCAATTTAGAAGGAAAACTTTTACCCTTCACTAAATTGATGAAAAATGGAGTCACTTACCAGTGGACTGAAGAATGTCAAGAAGCATTCGATATTCTCAAAAAATACCTCTTAAGTCCACCGGTACTCATGCCACCTGTTGAAGGAATTCCACTTATCCTCTATGTGACAACTCTAGAGTGATCATTGGGTGCCTTTCTTGCTCAAATGAATGATGCTAGGAATGAAAATAGCCTCTACTATCTCAGTCGAACAATGCTTGAAGCGGAAACCCGGTATTCAAGTATTGAGAAGTGCTGTCTGGCATTAGTATTTGCAGTTCAGAAGTTGAGACAGTACCTGTAACATCACGAGGTCCAACAGGTATCTCACAATAACCCGCTCAAATTCATCCTTAGTCATCCAATGCTTACAGGACGTATGGCAAGGTGGGCCGTTATTTTTCAGCAATTCGACATTCTGTATGTGTCTCAAAAGGTGATAAAGGGACAAGCTTTGGATGATTTCCTATCTGAACACCCTTCAGGGGAAGACACATCTTCAAATATTCATCTCCCTGAGGAAAAATTCTTCTCTATTCAAGAAAGTCCTCAAGCATGGGAAATGTATTTTGATGGTGCTTCCAGAAGTCCAATAGGGAGGAAAATGGAAAATCATAAATTCAAAAAAGTTGGCTTAGTAATTGTGCTCATTTATCCAGAAAAGGCAGTGTTACCTTATTCCTTCTTATTGTGGGAAGTTTGTACCAATAATGAAGCAAGAATACCAAGATCTCATTGCAGGCTTGGAATTAGCGCTTTAAGAAAAAGTGAATCACTTAAAGGTGAAAGGTGATTCATACCTAGTAATCAAACAAGTCGATGGGGATTATGCCATCAGAAAAGAAGAACTAATCCATTTGTATGATTACGTCGTAGAGTTAATGGAGCAATTCCCTTCATAACCGACATTTTCTTATGTCCCAAGATCACAAAATGCTCAAGCTGATGCACTGGCTAATATAGACACATTCCTGGTAGATCTAAGTCGGGATGAGACAACCATCAGTATTTCCCATTGTCGTCCAATTTCACCTTATGTTCGAACCAGAACAGAGGAAATTAATAAAATTAGTCCCATTTCTGAACCGTATGGTCATACTACAGGATGGTTGTCACCTATCAGGGAATACCTTCAAAACGGAACACTTACACCTGATAGAGCAGAGAAAGAACAAATCCGGCGATGTGTGGTCAATTTTACTCTTTATGATAGGCCAGATCACCTAGAGAAAATTCTCTACAAAACGTGGTTTTGATGGAGTTCTCTTCAGATTCATTAATGGTGAAGAGATAGTGGCTGTCATGAAAGAATTGCATGCAGGAGTCTGTGGTTCCCACCAGTCTGGACATCGATTGTCTGATCAGATTCAAAGGCTTGGATACTTTTGGCCTTCAATGATACAAGATTGTGTTGATTTCACAAAGAAGTGTCATTCATGCCAAGTACATGCTAACCTCATTCATCAACCTCTAGAGTTGCTTCATACATCTAAATACTCATGGCCATTTGCCACATGGGGAATGGATGTGGTGGGACCTTACCCTTCAGCTATGACCAAGCAGTTTAAGTACATTCTTACGGCTACTGACTTCTTTTCCAAATGGGCAGAGGAAATACCTCTCAAGGAAGTTAGTTCTAAATGCATTGTTATCTTCATAAATTCTAACATCATTACCAGATTTGGTGTCCATCATACCATATTGACGGAAAATGGCACCAACTTCTGTTCATCTGAGGTGAAGAAGTTGTATCTAGAATACAACATCAAATCCAACCATTCATCTCGGTATCATGAAGCATCCAATGGCCAGATAGAATCCTTCAACAAGACTCATTCAAATATACTAAAAAATATGGTGGATAAAGATTAGAAATCATGGCCTGATAAACTCTTTCATGCTTTATGGGATTATCAGACTACCACCCGCACTGCAATGCGGTCAACTCCATATTCATTGGTATATGGAACGGAAGCAGTCTTTCCAATTGAAGTTCAACTACCCTCACTCAGAGTTTCCTTTTGCGATCAATCATCTACAGAAGAACAATCTCCAAAGCGATTGAATGAATTGGAATGGTTAGATGAGAAAAGATTGTTCACTTTGCACCACTTGGAAGTCTATCAGAATCGAATAGCACGAGATTTTAACAAAAAAGTTTGTCTTCATTCATTCACTAAGGGAGAATTGGTATTAGTTCTCAGAACTCCGATGATACCAGGAAAGAATCTTCCCAAGCTTGATCCAAAATGGGAAGGACCTTACTCAATACATAGGGTCTACTCCAATGGAGCTTATTTATTAATCTTGATGTATGGAGAACTCATCACTACTCCAACCAATGCCAGATTTTTGAAAAGTATTATGTATAAACACAAAATATATCATCATTGGTCTGGTATGACCTTAAACTGCACCACCATCCAGCAAGATGTTAAACTGCATCATCAATGGTCCATGCATATGACCCTAAACTATTTGAACATACCTCCAACATGACATTAAAATGTGTCCCCTTCATCGTCCTTGCTATATGACGTTAATCTATACAGCAACGGTCCATACGTATGACATCAATCTATTTGTATCCCTTTCGTCTCACATGATGTTAAACTATGACATCCTAACTACATGACACTAAACTGTACAGAAGTCCCTTACGTCCAGCATGACATTAAACTTCACCATCCACGGTCCATGCATATGACCTTAAACTACTCTCACTTTCGTCCAACATGACGCTAAACTGTATTGTCCCTTTTTCGTCCAACATTACGTTAAACTGTGAAAAAAGTCCCCAATATGTCCAACAAGATGTTAAATGGTGTACTCTTTTTTCCTTACTACATGACACTAAAATGTACAAGAATTCCTTTGATATGTCCTACATGACATTAAACTGTACTTTTTTTCTTGGTACATGACACTAAACTATGCAGCCCCAATAGTCCTAAATGCAAGACATTAAACAGCAAAGTCCCTTTATATGTCCTACATGACATTAAACTGGGCATTGTTAAGGATGTTGTTTCCTCTTGTTTCTCACATCGAGTATGACTCACGTGAGCTTAGAGAAAACCTCAACCATAACACTCTCTCTGGGATACTTACCACGTTTAAGTCCCAACACCATTTTTTAGGACGTTTTCCCCAAGAACAACTTGATCATTTATTCATTCTTTAATTGAACAACGCGGACTTTGATCCTTGTCTTCCAGGCTGGGTATGTAGGAAACCTACCAAGGTTCAAGACCAAAACCAATCTCTTCACATCGGTTCACCACTATCTCATACAATGTTGATTTGTGAAACCGCCCCTAGAATCAATATATTTACATTCGTTCACTTTCATCCTTGTTATAAGACGTTAAACTATACAACAATTTTTTCCAGTATGATAATAAACTACAATATTATTTAATACCCTCACCAAAGAGGGAACCATTATTTACATTTATTTTTCAATCATGTTTCATTTCAAAGACTACGTGCATACATGGTAATGCCCTAACCTTTTTATCTTGGGTTAAACCATCATTTCACTAAAGTCCCCTTTCACCCTTCTCATGTATGAACGAAATATGTACATAGGGTATTTCTAGAACGACGTGGGATTGATTCCCATCCATATGGGATACGTAGGAATGTTCGAGTGTCCCTCGAATCCGTCCCCAAGTCTTTGGGCCTAACCCCAAATTCCACTTTCAGTTCCATGGCTAAAAAGTACTCATGAAAACACACACTGTGTATTTCTTACAATGTTCCAAGCTATATGACCCTAAACTAAGATCTCTAATCCTTTTGTCCCACACGACGTTAAACTGTAATTTAAGAACTATGTATGGCTTGATTCCCATCCTTATGAGATACGTAGTGAAGTCCAACATTTCAATTCAGGACCCAGCCACAACATGATTATGGTTAGCATTGATCTGTGTATTTTTTTATACATTGGACAGTACCCATATTTATGTGTCATAATCGTAACATTAAATTTTTTCAGATCTTCATAGCCCTTTTCTTGACTTTTAGTCACAAAATTGTCAAATTTCTGAGAGTTCTTTTAGCTGACTATGCAGCATGTTCCCTTAGGCGGCCTTGCATAAACAGTCTACATAACAGACTTGTCAGCCAAAAGATATTATTATTTGACTATGCAGTCAATGCCCTTAGGTGGCCCTGCATAATACAACCCCATAACGGGTTTTTTAAAGAATGGTAACATCATTCTTAGGAAGAAAGCCTTTTTGTCCTTATTGGTCTTAAATGACAGTATGTAGGGATCCACAAAAATAGCCATCCTTAACATATTTGTCCCATATCCTTTTTCATGATCTGAAAGTATTAAAGTCTATGGTTTATATTCTCCTTCCCTACGTTTGGGTCAGACCTTCGTAGGAGTGATATCCATCCCGTTCATTGGTAATCTTGTTTGGAAATATCTTCTCCATATTCAAGTACCTCTTTCCATACAGCAAACTATATACTTTGGAAAATTTAAATCTCCATAAAAATTCATTGGCTTTTAGCACTAGGAAAGTAAATTTACAAGAGTTCTTTTTCCTGACTATATAACACATGCCCTTAGGAAACCTTGAATAAATATTCTACATAACAGACATGTTATCCAAAAGATACTATTTATTTGACTATGTATCCAATGCCCTTAGGTGGCCCTGCATAATCCATCCCCCTAATGGGATTATTAAATAATGGTAACTTCATTCTTGGGAACTACTTCTTCTAATGCCTTTTAGCTATTTTTCATATCATTCCTCCGATCCAAATACTCTTAAGTCATAGTTTACATATTTTCCCTCATACATGAGTATGGTAATATGTTTGCAGATGAATTTTCAAGGAATTGAGTCAATTCTAATTCATTCGGTCAAAGATATTTCAACCTTAAACATTAGCCTCTTTATGTCCGACGTGCATGACTTTAAACTGCCCACAAAATACAAAGGAACTATGAATAAAAGTCAAGTTTTAGCTCACTAAACATATATTTTGTATGATTTAGGTAATATTGAGAAATTAAAAGAATCAAAGTTTGTAGGTTTATTTATTATAATCCTAGTAAAAATCAAACTATGCTTACTAGGCCCATTAGATTAGGTAAAATCTAAAGCAAATAGAAAAAAAGAATGTAGGTACAAATGATTGAAGGTGAAAGTGTTTTTCATTGATACACAAGAGTTAGAAGGACATCCATAGACTGGAGTCTCTTCTCTTTTTCAGGAATTAAAAAATACTTTCAACATAACTCTTCATTTGATTTATGGCATACCGAGCTTCATCAGCATCCACCTGGAATTCATTCATTCAATTGGATACCATAAGAGATGTAGTGATACTAGCTCTTCTTGGAACAATTGTAAAAGAATGTTCTTGAGTGCGGTTTGAGAAAATTTTCTACTGATCAAACAGTGACTCTGTTTCTGTCTAAGAGACTTGGAAGATGGATACATATATTTGAGAATGAAGCATTGGAAGTAAAGAGCCATTTGGAGAGAGTACCCTTTTCATGAATTTTTCTAATGTCATGTTTCTCTTCTCTCCACCAACCGACTATGGAAAACATTTCAGCCCTTGGGTTTTCCATTTACATATCTGCAAGGAAATGGAATGCAAGAAAAAATTTTAAAGTTCATGCCAATATTGTTGCTCTTAATGCACAACATAACTAAAATAGAGGAGTATCAGTGCAGCTGCATCTCAAGAATATAGCTCTTTTCATCTAGAACATTGATTCCTTGCAGATAACCATGACCATATAGAGGCAGGTAGATGCTATGTGGGAAATTAAGATGATATTTCTTCAAGTACTTAGCCAAATATGGGATAGTGATGTCGCATATATCATATTAATCATGGCAAAAAATGTTCATCATGTCATCAATCCGCTTGCTAGCCAGTCCATCAGCCATTCCGATTCTCTTCGGAGCCATTAAACCTGCACAAAAAGTTGAATAATTAACTCTTAAGTAAGTTGATTTTTCAGAAAATTTGTGAAAGAAATCGGAAAAAATGGCAAAGCATTAAGGCTCACAAGTCTAAACTTGGCGCGCAATTATGAAGATGTCACGCAAGTATGGATGTTTCGTGCATGTTTTTGGCACGTGAGTATCACCGCGCAAGTCCAAATACCTATACAGCAGCGCGACAACAAAGAAGCATCGGAAAACAGAGCAACATACACGGTGAAGGCAACTTGCGTGGCGAGAGCTCGGAAGTTTGAAATCTGGATGATTTATACGGAAATGGGGACGTCTATTTATAGACAAGGCCATACCCCTGGGTGCCAGACCCTACGCGCCCAAATCTCATTTGCACGCCATACCCCGTGCGCCCCAATTTACTTTTGATTCTCGATTTCCTCAGAGTCATATCTTCATTTCTTTTGGATCCAACTCTGATGGGGGACTTTTTTTGACGCTCCTTTCGTCACAGAATCTACAGATTGGAAAAGGGGAATATCTTAGCTCAAAGTGATTCAATCTTTGGACAAATATAAAAAAAATTGACAAAGGAAAGAGTAAGAAGAACATTGCGCAAGGGTCGCGCATGTTCTACAATGGTCGTGTAAGTAGACTTGCGCACCGTAATGGTCATGCAAGTACACTTGCGTGCTGGAGTTGGTCGCGCAAGTCACTTGCACTCCCTAGGTGATAACCGCCCGGGGTCTTCTCCAGCCTATAAATAGACCCTGTGGGCACCCCATTTCGAATTTTATTTTCCAGAACTCAGATTTGATCTCCCGGTGCCCTAGTATCTTCTCAAAGCTTCTGAAACACTTCTAAGGTAATTTCTTACCTAGAAAGGAAGATCTAAAGAGGGGGAGGAAGGCCTAAGTGTTGAAACTCGTCAACACTTATGCGCCTGAGTGGCCACCCCTTAAGGGAATTGGCCTCACTTGCGCGCCGCCGAAACTCCTTCAATAGAACTTGCGTGCCACTCTTCTGGAAGAACTTCAAGATGATTCTAATGACTTTAACCAAAGAGTCGCAAAAGTATTACCCTGCAGGTTAACCGCCGTGCATGTACCCATGTGTCACATAGGTATACCTGCGCGACCAAGACTTGTGAACCCACCCAGTACCTGCGCACCTGCCAGGACTTGTGCGCCCCTTCCTTTTTGGGAGCCTTCTTGTCCATATCACCCCTATTAAGCCATTCCACCTCTCCTATTCAAGATTCAATCTTCAAGACACTCTTCAAATCCATTTATGGCATAATTTCTTGATTTTACTTCCTTATTTAAAAGGAATTATGTGGAATATCTCTCAAAACCTAGTGATTTACACATATTTATGTGACTAAAGATTGAGATTTCATTCATTCAACCTCATCCATTAAGATGAGAGAACTCATTAACCTAGGCCTCCTTTTCAAGAATAAGCCCCAGTCATAATTCTTAATATGGGCCTCCTTTTCAGGAAGAAGCCCCAGCCCCCTAATTTGGGCATCATCTTCAAGAGTAATCCCCAACCATAATTCTATTAACCTGGGAATCCTCTTCAAGAGTAAGCCATAATCTTAATTTCTCTTAACATAGGCCTCCTTTTCAGGAGTAATCCCCCGTCTCAAATATGGGCTTCCTCTTCAAGAGTAAGCCCCAAGTCCCTTAAATTTTTTAAGTCTCTTAACCCGAGCCTCCTTTTCAAAAGTACCAGTATTAATTCCTCTTAATCAGTGCTAATTTACCTTTTATCTGGGATTCCTTCTCCGGAGTAAAACCCAATCATAAGTCCTCTCCGAATTTTGGCCTCCTTTTCGGGAGTAAGACCCAAGTTAGAGTATTCAAAATCTTCATGAAGCACATATACCTTTATGGACCCGGTTCCTGGATTTCTTCCCTGAAGTAAATCCTAATATTTATTTATCTGGGCAGTCATACATTTATAAGTCCCACATTATTTCTTATGATTTCATCTTTCATGGCACAATTGTCTGATTTTTACCAATACCTCTTGTTTCTCACACTGATCATGACTCACATGATCTTAGAGTGTAAAAGTTATAATTAAATCCTTCTTTGAGGCATCAATGATAAACATCATACTCCCTTACTCGAACTACGTGGGTTCTAATTCCTTTTCTAAAACAAAGGATACCTAGGTAGCCCATCAGCAGGTACGATCCCAACATTGAAATAATCAATGTCCTTCTGAATCACAATAAACTTCTAGTGCCCCACTGAGTGGATTTAAAACCAGTATGGTCATCATAATGACCAAGTGACTTTTATGTATTAAAGGATACCATTGACTAAGAATCACTAAAAAATACAGATGATTCTCTATCAATGAAGAACCTCGAATACATATAAATGATTCTCTAAATTTCCAACATATTTAATCATTTATTTTCAGATCTAAAGGAAAGCTCATTTTATACTTGGTAATGTAATAAGGATTCACGAACATTACTTAAATCTATAAAGAGAGTCACGGAGTAGACAATAATTCCCCTCAAAAAGGTGTGATGAGTCCGACCTCCCATCCTATAGACCAATGCAAATTCCTAAGCCACATCAGTCCACAAACTAATGAGCTCCTACCTTTGGAATGTATGTGCATATGGATGTGGAATCATTGGATGTTTCCGGTTCTACGAAGAAACCCGTTAGAAACCGATTGGAATGTTCGAATCTTCAATCAAGGAGGTCATCCATAAATTCTGAGGAAAAAAACCCCCAAAACTAGACCCATGAAATATAAAGATCTTAAAATTTATGAATATAAACCACATGATTTATTTTAAGGAATGCACTATCATAGAGGATATTAATAGAATTAAATTTGAGGAAGGAACCTAATTCAACCATCAACCAATTTCATTTCTTTATCTAATAATTAATACCCAACAACACAACCAATATTTAATGAATGATTGGTGTGTAATATTACCACCATCTATATTATATTGATTGGAACACATCTAAATTAATTTTATAAGGTAATTCTCTCTAGGACCAAAAAACAGTTTTCCATCGGGGGATGATTGATGCATTGAATTAAATATTATATTTTAACACAAAAAAATCAAAAAAATTAAGGGTGTAATATAATCATTCTAATTTTTAAATTTTATAATGGAAATTCTCAAATTAAAAATAAGAAATCTATCCTAATATCATATTATAATTTTTCATATTTAATATTTCAATCAATTCAATTAAAATTATCATATAAAACTAAAATATTTTCAAGTATCACAAAACTAAACTCCTATACTATTTTCTATTAAAAATATATTTTAAAAAAGGTACATGAATTTTCAATTTATGAAATATTTTACATTCTCAAAATTGAAATTACATGAAATACCTATACCCATTTTGGATATAATCAAAAAATAAAAAAATTTAATATTAACCTCAATGTTTTATTTAGATTAAAATACAACAATATACATCCCGAATAAATTTTGAATCTCCTCAAATCAAAACATTGAATTTAAAATCACAAAATAAACTCATAATTATTCATAGAGATAATATTAAAAATAATCTATATAAAATGTTATCTTAAATCGTGGAAGACAATCTCAAAATATATAGTTGACATATATACAATTTAAATTATATAACATTGTTCATTGAACAAAAACATAATGTGTATCTCCTAAATTAATAAAGGATCCCAGTTTTGGTATAAAATTCACAGTAATCAAAAAATAAACATAGAAAGTATGTTTGGTTCCAAAAATTCACAAGGTTTTATTAATGAAAATATATGAAATTTTATAAAATGATTTCACATCAAACTCCCCCACACTTGAATATCTCCCCAAGATAAAGTAATCAATAAAAAAATTAATAAAGTATGATTTTGATATTTATAAATTAGTAAAATTCATGTTAAGAGGTAAGATAATAATAATTCATTCTTCATAACCTCCAAAAACAATTAATTATCTTACTACCATGTTAAAATTAAACGTGTCATCACTACAAAAATATAGGCACTTAATGTCAATAATTCATAATTTTTAACATCATTTATAAAGTGTTGTGAATGCATCCTATGGTAAAATTAATTTTTTTTATATAGGTTATTGATTACCCATTTTTAATATGAATTTTAAATCTTGTTATTATAAAAATATATGTTTAAATGTTATAAAAATAGAGATATAAAGAGTATTTCAATGTCTATTTTTATGAAAAGAGATTTTTAATGAAACATTCAATGTTAGTTCTTATAATAATTGATTTCTAATTCATCTTTCAACGTAGGTTATATTAAAAAATGACATTGATATCCAGACTATATATAGATTTAAATAGAGTTCCAATGACTATGTTTTTACAAAAATCAACATCTAATGTCAATTTCAATGTAATTTTTTATAAAAAATGACATTGAATGTTACGGTCAAAAAATAAATAGATACCTTAAACGTTATTTTTTCTCGAAAACTAATGTCATAATCCACATTAAATGTCCATTTTTATTATAATAATCATTAAATTTGGATTACCATGTTTTCTTACAAGATAACTAGTGTAAAAATCTATTTTTTATTTGATAAGATATTTTATAATATATTGATTCATCAACTATAAAAACATTTCATTAGGAAATATCAAAATATATATATATAACATAAAAAAACGCATTTAAACTTTACTAAAACATAAAAATATAAACAATATATCTACCAATTAATCATCCCTATAAATTTGTCTAAACATAATCCTTGAAGGTGGATAATTATTTTGATGAATATAAAACATCCTCATCAAAAAACATAAACCCAATAAATTATATAAAATTGACATTTAATTTTTTTGGTTTTAAAAATAAAAGTTGTAGTGGAACTAACCATGAGAAAATATATTATTGTTTTGATAGTGATAATCTCAAAAATGAATCATAAAACATATTATCCACATCAACAAGTCTTTTTTGATAGGGAAACTCAGATTATAAAACAATTATTTAAAAATATGAATCAAATTATTTGTAAGAAAAAATATGTATTTATTAATATAAATATTAACTACCAACACTCACAAGATAATTCATTTAATTTTGAATTTATATAAAAACATATATCTATTTATCACCTTTCATGGCCGGTTATATTTTCATAAATTAATTATGAAAACATATGTGACCTGAAATATTAAATATTCATGAACTGTTATAATAGAATAAAAAGTAAAAAATAAACAAATAATGAAAATTATTATGAACCTCACCTAGTAAAAACAATATCTAATGTGATGTTCATTCATATAGCTATAATATGGATAAAATCTAATATAAAATAAAATTTAAAAATTTTAACATAAATGAATTATAATGAACGGTATCTCATAATTATATAAGTGTTCTTTGTATTTATTAAATTGATGAAATGGTCACCTAAATTTAGTGTCTATAAATCTATCAAATGTTTATTTTAATCTACCATTCCCATTCAAATATTTTATATACATTGAGATATATTATATATCCATGAAATGAGAAACATAATTTCTATTGTTTATTCAAAAAATAGAGGACATATTCATAATTAAATAAGTAATAAACCAAATAAATATAAGTTGTGTTTATGTAAATAAATTAAAATTGAAATTGAAATTTACTTACAAACATTTAAAGTGGAACACTGGTATTGAGATTTCCTCACCAATGATAATATACTAGAACTCTTTAAAAAATAATATTAATATATATATATTTTCCCAGATATGTTATCAGTAATCATAAAATCACTATAATTATATAATATAAAAGCGTTAAAAGATAATTTTTTTAATCCTTAAAAACCCATAGAACTATCTTAAGGTTCTGGTTTCCCTTTCTCCACTCTGTTCTGCCTCTTCACCCCTCTTCCTCTCTTGAATCTATCTGCATGAAACTTGGAACATTCATGCCTGAGATGATATTCGAGTTTGATTTTGGTCTTAATGAGCTTTATGTTCCCATATGGCATGTTTGGGGGTTCATTGTTATCTATGATATGGAGAGCATTGGGTTGGTGATGCGTTCTTAGTAGTTGGACCAATGTCCTTCGTATTTTTTCTTGGGGTAAATCTATAAAAGCACCCAACATCATGTATCCCCCCTTAGATGGTGCTTCTTTCATCCCTCTCCATATTTTCTCATCACCCCTCTTTCTTATTTCATGTAGCTAGTTTTTATTTTCCCAATGCTTTTTCATGTATGAAAACATGCATTTATGAGACTTTTCATTATAGTTCAATGATACCCTTCATTCTATATTCATATCTACCTTGATGAATTCTCGACATTCATTCACCCTCCCTCATCGAATTTAATCCGAGGGTCCCAATATTTTGGTTTTCTTGTGTCCCTCCAACAGTGTTGTCCTCCCCCATTTGGTTTTCTGGTTTTTATTTGTCTACTACTGGTTTCATATATTTTTAGTCCTCCTCTTCCCTTTTGTTTTTCTCCTCCAAGAATGACCCCAATATAGTTAGCTTAGACGATTTTCATGTTGATTTGTAATGGTGTTTTTGGCTCCTATGGTAGTGGTCCTACTCTTGGGGTTTCTTTTTATTGTTTCTATATGGAATGTTCCCAATGGAATGATGTTTTAGTGGTGGTTCACAGTGGTATTTGGTGCCTCCCCACTGTCCGGGGTCATTTCACCCGACGTGTCAAAGTTGTTTCAATATCATCTATGCCAATTCATGTAAAAGGATGTAGATAGAAACATTTAATGGATGTGATACATCATCCTCTGATTGATCAATGTGTACAGTGGTCTTGATGTCTGAGAGGATCATGCCTATGATGGAGAATCTCTTTAGGGGCCATGTTGACCCAATTTTATAGTCATACACCCTTTCCTACTCTATGTTCCCCCTCTCCAAATTTTTTAATAAATTATATGGATTTTGGTTCTTTGATTCATTATTGTTTATATAGTTATCACTTAACCTTAACGTGATTTTATTTCGAAAATAAAAAAATGAGGTTTTGATGAATCTATATAAGTTAAATTTTTGAAAATATTACAATTGATTTGAAAGAAAAGGTAAATAAATGAAAAAACACACACCTCATATGTCATCTCATTAATTAGGATACCATTATAGAGTAAATAATGACTCATTCTCCCTCCAAATATGCCACTTCCTTGTGAGGCAATGACTATAACATAGTTGGATCAATAATATCACGTACTTATACTCTTAATTATTTTAAATACATAACATGATGATGTATATAACACCCAATGTTAAGTATCGATCAATACAAAATATGTAAATGGGGATCCCTAACCTGTAGCATAGTACATATCTATTTTAGGATGACTATGTGAAGGATCTTGATGAGCATGATGGGAAATATCTATCTCCCCCATCATTTTGACAAACATAGCTTCTGTAAATGACTTCATTATATCATATGTAAACTAATCCATACCTAAAACATCATTTTTCAAGGAAGATATTCACACTTTTATTATTCATACCTCAATGTCACATTAGGATTCCCAAAAACATTTTTAAAACATACACCCTCCTCATGTCCTATTATATGGACCAGGTGTTCTGGATTTCCAAAAATATTCTTAGAATTTCCATCGTAACCTATATGATAAAGTACTCTTATATCAATTTCTCATGAAGGGAATCCCAAAATAATATATTATTAAAAATAATTTTAGTGGAATAAAATTATAAAATAATAATATCTATCTTAGTGAAATAACATCATTTATTTTCATTTTTTTCCTATTACAATTATCATGCATTTTCGGGGAGATATTGGACCAGTGTAAAACTATCAAAATTTATTAATAAATTTATCTATTAATTCATTAATATTTTTAGAAATAATTTTCTCTGTAAGTAAAGGACACCCACTACATGAATAATTATGAGGGTATAAATTCTATGAGTGTATCTATTGATTATATCTCTTGGATTCTTATTACCATCAAAGTAAATGAACAAATCCTGATATAATCAAAAAATAAATTTGAAAAAAAACAATTATCATACAAAAAATGAGTCCCTATACTTGATGGAGAAAAATAACCTTAGGTCTATAGATCTATAAAACCATATATGAGGCATGGAAGTTCATTTTTGTTATTCCTAGAAAATCATATTATATGAACATTGACTCAAAATATCTTTTCAAATATCCACAAAATGCATCTATCACTTAATAACTACTTTCATATTGGGAAAGTCAAAATTTATCCTCAATTTAATATATTTCTTTTCATTCATATGAAAAATATAAAATTTAATATATTAGAAAAATATAAATCCAATGTGATATTTTAGGAGTGCACACATTCATAACTAATCTTTCACAATTTCTCAATACTCTTCCATTTGGGATAAAATACAGTAATATCACAATGACTCTCCATTTTGATGAAATAGATAAACTACTATGCATTTGAGAATATTGTCTTTTTGTTATCATCAAATTAAATTATATATCTTTTCTTCTGGTGAGAAAGTGAATGTTTTTATAAACAAATAATCCCAAATTTAACAAAAAAATCGTACTTTATGGAGAAGAATAAAAATAGTAAATAATTAGAATATAAATTAGTATAATTTCATTAAATATCTGAATTATTCTATATAAGTACACATACAAACACACACACACACACACATATATATATATATATGTCTGTGTGTGTCTAATGAGTCATACATATATCATAGTAAATTTTCCTTTACCTAAATGTCCATTATTTAAATAGATTTATGTTAATTCAACAAAACTAAGTGTGCATTTGGTATTTTAAAAACAAATCATGGATAAAACTAAAAATAATAATTTATCATAATCAAAATAAAAGAAAATCTAGTCTATTAACTAAAAAACTTGATGAAAAGTGAATAGCATAAAATCATGAATAAAAATAAATATCCATAATAATGAAGTGATATTAGTATTATTCAAAGAAAAAATATATAACTAAAGCTGATGAATATAAAAATTAATTCAAAATGGTTGGAATAATCTATTTATAAGAATGAGTAAATAAAAAATTGTAAGAAGAAAAAAAATCTTATTTCTTATAATATAATGAAAATTATTCTTATTATATTAAATCATATATATAAATAAATTTTTTGACCTAAAATGAAGAAGACAAAGAAAAAGTAAAATAAAATATTATGATATTAGGTTTATTAAAAAACATGTAAAATAAATTTATGAATTTATTAATCAATATAAATCCACATAAATTATCAGTATCTAAAAATATATAATTCTATGCACCATTATTTGATGAAAAAAATGGTTATTAATATTTAAAACATTATTTTAATATTTTAAAGTAAATAATTTATTTTCACCTAATATATATAGTAAAAATTCAAAACTAATAATTAATAATACAAAGAAATAATCATATAAAAACAATGATTCTTGGATTATTCAACCAAAAAAATATAAATAATACTGGATAATATAAATAATATTATAATAATGGTATAAACAATTAATATATATAGATTTATATTAACATGTTAAATAAAAGTAATTAATCATGAGTATGTTTTTGAAGAAAATTGGTATTTACCTCAATAATCTAGAGGTGAATATAATGTTTTCCCTTATCCAATATATGTGATTATTACATGTATTAGAGATTATGTCCTCATTAAAATTTTGTAATCCTTAGGTAATAATATAAATAGAGAAGAAATATTAAATAAGTATAAAACATCATCAATATCCTCATCACAAAAATTAATTCTTTTCTCTTTAATAATAATGAATCTATGTTCATTCAATGATTTAGTATCATTTTTTTACTTTGAATGGGTCTCCATGATAAATTTTATTCATAAATAAAAAAATATTTTGAAAACAACAAGTTTAAGTCTATAATCATCACATTTACATATTTATTATTACCAACCTAGTTACACCTAAACACAGTTACTCAAAATTTTGTATAATCAATTCCCAATGTGTCCTCAATAACTCAAAAATGTGTTTTTCATAATAAAATTGTATTTTTATCTTATTCACTTAATAAATGCATTTCTTAATCGATGACCATTAGTCCATTATATTTAATGGTACTCTTATGGTTCATATTTTTGCCTAAAATGTTTAGTCATTAATGTCAAAAATAAACCATTTTTTCACATTAACACAATGTCTCCTATTTAATGATTTCAAGGTTTCTCATGCCGATGAATCAATGTTATATTTATCCTTAAACCTTGAAAAAAAATAATTTTATTCTCATTGATCAACCAATTTAGAATTCATTATATATTTCTTACCTTCAATCCAATAATATTTGATGATATACATGGTAGTACCACATATGTATTGTTCAAAATGTATAAATTATCCTATACGAATACATCATGACAAAGTAACAATACATTTGCACCAAAAATTCTCCTTACCTTCACTATTAACTACTTGATGCTGAAATATAGGGAGTCCAACATGACCTAATTCATACAAGTAGTCAGTACAGATATCAACCACCTCCTATGATGTATGTTTAGAACAATAGAGGCCTCTAGTAAATATTGATTTTAAATCTATCTATTTAAAATTTTCATATATCAATCAAAAGTGTATATAAAATGTAACTATACAAGAACACATATCCTTAACATTTTCAAAAAAATTAATTAATAGAAGAACCATTATGTCAAAAAATGTAGGTTGAAAATATATCTCAAGGATAAAATGTTTGATTACAATATAAATATCAAATAAATTTAATAGATTTGGAGCTACAACATTGCTAAAATTAACTTTTTAATATATGAAAACTTGATGAAAGACTTTCTAATAGGAGTTAAAAATATGTTACACAGTAAAACAAAGTAGTATATATTGAACATATACGTTACGTTCATGATATTCCATCCCTATTAACTTGAAACCATTCAATGGAACCAAATTTTTCATGCTTAAAGAATTTGTACTATTCACATTATTACCATGAATTTACTGACATAAGTTCATATTTTCCCTATTTCATAACATGTTACAAGCCAGAGGTAAATATGTCATTTGTTTCCATTCATAATGGATGCTAGATCTAAATGAATTCTCATAGATATAAAGTCTAATATTTCATGTAAACCATCTTTTTTAATTTTATTTATGTCTGAAATATTTCTTATCAAACTGTCACATATGATTTTCTAAACATGCATAATATAAATGTCATGTTTTACCATAAAAAATTTATAATATGGTGGATTTATTGAATAGAAAATTTTATCATTGTACTCATTTTATGACCTGAAATTTTTTTCTTCCAAATTTTGAAATTTATTTATTTCACCATTTTGTAATATTCTTAAAGAAAAAGAGTATGGGGAAATCATACTATTATAAACCCTAAAATGATAGTTTTTAATATTTTATAATGTTGATCCAATAAAAAAATTATTTGATAACCCATGTACACTATCATTCCCTTCTTATATAATTAATAATATGAAGTCCATTTTCAGAAATTAGACAAGATGTTTGTCCATTAACACTATATATAGAACTACCTTCATATACAGGAAAGTAAGTAATTTTGGACATGACCACAACACAGAAATTAAAATAAACATTCTTGTATATATTAATAAATTTAATACTTAACTTGCATAATAAATTTATT
The DNA here is from genome assembly GCA_963277665.1 of Viscum album. Classification (NCBI taxonomy): domain Eukaryota; kingdom Viridiplantae; phylum Streptophyta; class Magnoliopsida; order Santalales; family Viscaceae; genus Viscum; species Viscum album. Next base: position 785,092 of record CAUJRU010000174.1, read on the forward strand.
ATCATAAATAAATGGTGATATATAAATTTCAATATCATTTATAGACATTGTCTAGATATCATCAACCTCATCGTAATATATTTTTTCTTCATACATATCAATTTGGATGTCTTATAAACTACCAATATAACAAAAAACGAACTATGTTCGCTATAGAGGCTCTAATATTGATTCATTCCATCTATAAACATTTATATAATCAAAATTATTAATTTATTTCAAAAATTAATAAAAAAAATTCAAATATATTCTATTGTGGTGAATCAACAAGATGGAATTGGTTTCCATCACATATTCACTCTTATATATTCCATATTATCCAGTTTAAATCATTTTATTTTTCAAATAAATTCTTTAAATGAATAATTTTCTAAAGATACCAGAATTCCACGGTTGTGGTTTAAGCACATGTCCTTCAGAATGAATTATAGTTGCATCTCTCATCTATTTTATATCATGATGACCCACATTTAGGAAATATTGATGAAAATTCATATTATTACGTATATAAAAAATATTTTGAGGGGAAATAATATATTTTATTATACCCCAGTCTCATTGGATATAATATTTTCGGAACCATATTTTGAAATGTGGAAAACTATTTCCTTTTAGAAGTAATTATTTTATAATTTCAAGAAATTTAGTAAATTGTGTTCACTCAAACCATTTTTCACTTTTAAGTTTTCAAATCACAGGACAACTAATATCACTGTGTTTTTAGTTAAATATAGGAATATTGGTTTTTTAGCAGCATCATAAAACCATTCAACAATTTTTAATTTTTTTAGTGGGTTCATTATCTACATCCTGAATTAATTCATAAAGATGGACCTCTTTCATATACTAAAAAACTTTATCATGTTTTTATCTTGAATTCTATTTTTCTTCACACTTTCAGAACTAATGTATTTAATTGTGATTACAACCATAATAAATTGGATGGTATTTAACTTCTCTAGACCCTAATTTTCTCATATCCTAATAGTCCATGCATGGATGAAAAATATTGTCTTTATTTTCAATATTTCATTTATAAAATTATAATTAAAGTTTCCTTTTTTCATATTCATCATTAGTTTCTAATGTATTTATCTTATTATAATCCATTAATTACCTAAAATTAATAAAAATTATATAAAACTATATGAAAACAAATAAAATATTAACCATATATATAAACATATAAATTTAAAATATAGAAATTTAAAATATTTAAATATATAAACATTTAAAGTTATTAATAAAATACATATAAAAAATAATATTATAATTTTTAACACTGAAATTTTAACAAAGAAATATATAAACAAAAAAATAAATTTTCAAACTACATAAATAGAAAATATATATAAAGAAAAATTGAAAATATTTGAACATATAAATATGTAATCATATTATTTTAAAAGTTACAAATTTAAAATATATTAACAAATAAACAAAAAACCCGATAAATGTAAATAAATAACATATAAATTTTATAAATAAAAATATATAAATTTATAAAATTAATTTATATAACATATATATATATATTTAAAAAATATATATACACGATATCATAATATATGATAATTTATATATAATATAAAAAATATAAACATATATATACACACACAAATTTTTAAACATTTATAAATATATATAAATATATAAAAATAAAATCATTTAATCATATTTAAATAAGTTTATATACATAAATATATATAAAAAATATAATAATTTATTCATATATATAAAAAATTATTCCTAAAATAAATAGATAGTAAACTTATATAAAATTTATGAATATAGAAGATAAAAAATTAATTCTCACCAAAAAATGGGTATTCTAGTATTATACCATGATCAAAGAAGTATATTGTGGGAAAAAGGTGGGGGCATGAAATAATAAGGTGGAAGATGGAAGAGGGAAGTGGAATCTGGTCGAGGGAAGTGCAACTAGGATAGGGATAATAAAATATAGTGGAGGGATGTGAAATATTACCCATGTTAAAGGAATACAATGGTGGAATGTAATGATGGGTGAAGAGAGATGTCACTTTCATGGTGTAGGGTTTAGGGTTTCAAAATAATAATGTCATAAAAAATTAGGAGAAAAAGATAATGAGTATGATTTATTTTGTTAAAATAATTTTTAAATAATGGTTATATATTAACTTCTGTTAAAACTCCATATCAATATCATTTAATCTATAACCAATGTAAAATTTTTGTGATTTAAAACTTATTTATTATATTGTTGGGTTTTAAACAATTTTTATCTTTGGTTACAAAATATAGTATGCTTAATCCCATTGACTCATGGGATTTAACATCATTTATTCCAATAAATGATGATACAAACATTTTTAATATCAATTATATCAAAATACAATGATAAAATAAAACACTAAATGTGATTTAACTCTAGTTATATATTGAATGATTTAATAATAGTTTTATCATCAGTTATTATATGAGAAAAATTAAATCCTTGATATATATTTTACTTATTCTACTAATGGATATATATTCCATTTTTAAAATATAAACCAATAATTGAGATAAAATATAAAAATATTAATGATTTTATATTTATGTTCCCAAGAACAGTTTCATATTCAATCTATTTTTATGATCAATCACACACACAACCAACCAATACAAACAAGATCATTTAGTTATTCATGTTTTTATTTAACAGCCTCATAACATGAATCAATAGTACCTCAAAGTCTCACAATTAATTTCATCATGGACCCCCATGGGAGTCACCAAAAAAAGTGTTTTTTAGAATATCCCAATTATCAACATTTATATATAGATACCTCTAGATATGAAAATATGAAAATGATCATTTTAATTCCATAATTCATATCCAATCATGATTTTATTTCACTTGTCGGTTTTACCAATTATTTATTTGTTTTTTAATTCACAACCACTTCTCATTTCATTTGGCCTATTTATTTTGCTATTCAATTTATAACATTCATATTTTTCTCAAAAAAAAGACATTAACCACATCATCCATGTCCATAGATCTTATTGCATCATGTATTTTATTCATTCCTAAATTATTTCAAATTACACAGAAGAAAATAAATGACTAGAGTTTAGTCTTTGGAGTGCCTATGAATAAGAACTTGTAATTATGGATAATATAAAACTCCCAGAAATTATGTTTGAATAAAATAAATATTACTCAATAATTTCATCAAATATAATTAGAATTATAATTTTAATAAATCATTTTTTAAAGGTGCGTTCTTAAAGAAACAAATACCAGAATGAAACACCTAAATTTATCAGATAAAATGAATTTCCCTCATAAAAATGAAACTAAATAACCTAGAAAATAAAAAATATATTGAAATCTATTTTCATAAAATTTAAGGGGAATTTTATGGGATTTTAACATAAAATAGTAGCTCAAAAAATTTTAAATATCATTTAAAAGTGACACTTTTCCCATTAATAAAACATATCCTTGTATGCATTGTTTCATTTCAAGTATTTTATACATTTGAAACCTTATTTTCACAAAACCTTTTTTCCTAAATGAAGATTAAATCATTCGAAAATATTTACTTGAAAAAACAATTTTAGGTTATAACATATTGGCATTGAATATCGTGATTTCAAAATCAATTTATAAAAATTATTCAATTAAACTTTAATAAAGAAATCTACACATCATAAAAATATCCATAAAATACAATTAAAGAAATAATACATGCCAACTAGAAGTATTTGTCAAAAACATTTAGTATATAATACATATATTAATATATATTAATATCTCGAATTATCTTTCAATTATTAATCATACAATGAAAAAATATTAATATAGATAAACATTACATATCTTTTGGGGAATACATAGAACATATTAAAAATAGATTCCCAAAGGCCTTATTAGTCTAGTTCCTTGGGAATCACGAGAACATGAACATTGGTGTGTAAGTGATCTACATTATCCCCCACTGGTTTCTTCTTGACTAGAACCCTTATTAGGAACATTATACTTAAAAAATATCATAATAACCTGGGGAATTAAACATACGACGGGTGATCTCAAATACTTAGTAAGGGTAAACAAGGGAGAAACGTAAATATAAACATGAACATTGAAATATGATAATGTGATCAAAACATTTGAAGATCAAGCCCTGTATATCAAAGATAATAAAACCTAATCATAGAATAAATCTTAATAGTTCATAAGACATGAATCTTATGTAAATAAATAACATAATACATGAAATCATATCATAGGAATAATACATGGAATTGTTGAAAATATATAATATTATAATATCATTTCCATAGTAGATAAGTAATCATCGCCAATACCATCATTGTAGAATGGGATCACTACCCATACCATATTGGTAGTCATGGTTCACTCTCATGGCAATCTTAGTAGTATTATTTTACTACTCGTATAATCTTGGTGGTCCTAGATCACCCACATGGCCATCTTAGTAGTCAAGTTTCACTCCCAATACCATATGAATATATAAAATTAGATATAAATCCTTACCCAATGAATTGTATGGTGTTATAAGTCCCACCAATATCATAATGAAATAATTCATACTTGATCCAAAAAATCATTAACAATCATATCATGTCCAATGAAATGAATTGGGTACCATAAACTTGTAATCATATCATAACTTGTGTAAAAATATATAGGTTTCATAATCATTTCATCATAAACATAGCCTTTGAAAATAAGTGTGTTTCGGAAGTATATAACCCCTGAAATATAGAGTGTTTTTAGAAAAAAATGTCATCAAATAATAATCCATTCAAAGAAAGGATATGAACTGTAAGACTGGATCATTTACCCAGAAAGTCATGAATAACACCAACATATGTCATCATAGATGGGAACAAATTCTAAAATATGTTTTAAAAAAAACATCTTGAGGAAATAATCCATTCTCATTTGAAAAATTATTCTTAAACCGTAAAACCTTTTGAAAAACTATTTTCATGAAAATAAACTTTAAAACATACAATGGAATCATTGAAAACATTTTATAAACTTTTTTCTTTTAAATATTTATAGATGATCTTAAAATATTTTTGAAACACATTTTTCATTGAAAACATATAAAAAAATCCTGAAAAACATTTGAAAATAATTTTGTTGATAATCGTTTTTAAAATATCAATCATGAAAATTATCCTTTGAAAATGATAAAGAAGCTTCAACGAAATGAGAGTGGGTAAATCAGTATATGTCATACGAGGTAAAATGAATATTTCTTTTTCATATAAAAAGGGTAGAAAAACTCATTGTTAGAAAATAAACTAGAATATTAATTTGAAAATATTGGTAAAAGGAAAAAAATTGAAAAATGATGGTTAATGATAATAGGAAATTGTTATAATTTTCTAGGAAACATTTTTAGAAAACATGGTTTTAAAAGAATACCGATTTATGAATAAAGAGAGTGGCAAGTTCATATTTTCATAAAAATGGTTCATTAATTATCTCAAGTACCAAAGTGTGAAAAAATAGTACAAATACAAGAAGACATCAAGAATAACCATAGGAGAAGAAAATTCATGTGTGTTCATGAAATATAGATCATAATATTTCATTAATTAAAACTTGATCAAAAATAATCATGATAAACAGTGTGATTATTTTAATACAATATTACCAAATTGTAATTATGAATCATGCTCCCCATGTTAGAAAATAAAATTTTATAGAAAATTATAATATCATGAAAAAAATTATATTCATCTTATAACATGTCAACGGAATCTTATACTCCCCACTCAAAAATATAGTTGTATAACATGGCATGTGTCTCAAAGAAGGAAAATTGAGACAAAACTACTTTCCCAATTTTGTATCTTTTCAAACATAATCATCATGATAGAAAGGTCGTAAAATGGTTTTCTAAATACCAATATATTTAAGTATAAAAGGCATATAATACATTCATGGTTAGTATGTATGGAACAAAAAAGAAGTCTGTGGTGAATAAGTCATGAATCTCATAGAAATAAAGAGTGAGATAAAATTCTGTTACATTATGTCTTGACTTTCTTCGTACTCATATAATATTCATACATAATAAATATATGTTTATTATACATATTTTATAGAAAAATATTCTTGTATCTAATACCATATATGGTTAGATTATTGTAACAACATGACTCTTTGACCAATGTGAGGATCATTAGTTTTTCTTTTGTAATGTCTTCAATAGAACTAATGAAGTCTATTAATCAATATAAGGAGGTTATAGGATATTTTGGGGATATTATGGAGCCCAAATCTCTAAAAAAGGTGAACGCTGGCTAAGATGCATGGATAGGAGAAACCATGCGGGCCCAGGCGCATGGTCGTGTGACCTACTACGGAGGGTTGGGGAAAATAGCATATCCATTTCGCACGGTATGTGTATGGTTAAGGAAATTGTGCACTAAGGCTGTGTAGACCTACTATAAAGAGGTAGGGAATTGTGCATAGTTTTTCCACATTTTTTCTAACTATGCAACTACGCATCCTAATTTTAAGGGAAAATTTACCATTTTACCCGTCTTTTCCTTTCAGTTTTAATTTTACTTTTATTTTCTCCCCTTTTTATGCACAGTAGCCCTATGCACCTCTTGAGATTCTAATCTTCTCTCCTCTTTCAACTGTCCTTTCCACCTCTAACCAGTATCTGTTTTTTATTCAACCATTGGTGTTGGATTCTTAGTGGTAGGGTTAAGCACATGATCTCCTCTTCCTTTGTTAGATTCTACCATCAGTTTCACTATTTAGAATCTTGCTCATTCACCTTATTTTTAGGGAATTAGATAGAAACTCAGATAAACTCCAACGTAATCTGAATCTAAGGCTGGTACTCAGTGAGTCATCATCTATGGACCTATGGTAGTTTTTCATGTCATTTTCCATTTGAGTTTTGGACATCTCGTACTTAAACACGTTGTGTCACAAGTGGGCCTTTGCTGAGATCCTCTTTTGTATTGAATTCATTTTGTCTAATTTACCTTAGTATAGTGACATATGTTAATGGAATCATGGTTATTGGATTACAGATTTCCCTTGTTTTTTTATGGACTCCCAATGGGTGTTACACCTAAATAGTCTATTTTATGAAATATTTCCAAAATGTCAAATCATGATTTATATTTCCCAGATTGGTTTTAAATTGATTTGACCATGGTTCCTTTTGAATTTTGAACAATCCAAGACACCCCATTGGTATTTAGACCTCTTAGGAATGGAATTTCAATTTTGACCCAGTGTCTTTTTGATATATCATTTTTCCTTGGCTTGTACCCTTGTAATTGGTTTTCTATGTTGGGAAAAGGGAGTGATTGATAGAATGAGTTATCTAGGTTGAGATGGATTTCACCCCATAAAATGAATGGCCACCAATGGAATGATCTTAAGGGAGGGAATGGTCTCCCTTGACATTAGTTACATTGTAAAGGCATTGCTTAAATTTTTTTGTTTGTTAAACATGAAATAATGCAAGAGAGTTTTCCGTTCATAGTTTATTGTAAATGATTTGGTCTTTATTACACTCATGAATATTTATAAATAGTTGGGTTGGAGGAATTATTTCCCCAAACCATTAATAACATCTAGTATTTATGGATGAGAGGCATTCTTACCCCATTCCAGTTATAATATCTGTTTGGGAAAAAGTTATTCTTACCTCATGCAAATTATAACATCTGTTGGGATGGGAGGAATTCTTACCCCATACGAGTATCTTCTTTGGGTGGGAGGTATTCTTAATACACACCATCTATTACATATACATATACATATATATATAAAAATATATATATATATATAGACACACACATGGATATATATATATATATATATGATATGCATTCTTACATCATGCCTGTGATAATCTCTATATATATAGACCAACTGATTTTTTCCGAAATTTCATCCCTGAGCTGAAGTAGGTTGACCTTCCAGGTGTCCCTTCGAACCTGAGAGGGATGGAAATTGTTTACTTCTATATTTCATTACATTCCATCAATTAGTTGTACACTATTTACTTATGAGCTCCACTCAGATTACACATGCACACTATTGGTGGTGGTCTACTAAGAATTATCCCAAACCCTATTCAGGCCGCCTTTGGCACCTGTGTAGATTTTTTTCCTATAGGTATGGATAGAGGTGATAACCACTCATCTTTTTGTTGACCCGCATTGCTTAGATGGATCTTAGGATTAGAGGATCAGGCTTAGGCTCAAGATACTATGGATAATCTTCTATATTTTTTTTACTATTTTAGTATTGTACTATGTATGCTTGTTTCCTTGTTTTGTTCCCACTTTTTACTAGCATGCCATGCATGCATATTTATACAACACACTACCTATAAGGCCTTGTATTTATTGTCAAGTATTCTATTTATTTATTATTCCTTTTGATTATGCATCTGTTATTGATTATTGTTTCTATATTCGTTGTGCACTATAACATGGGGGTAGTGTCTCCCTACTAATTTCACCATTAAACTCTCGCTACTATTGGGTAGCCCCGGGCTTATGGGGAGATGCACTAGGGTTCATGTGTCCAACCGGGATTAGGGCACGTGACTTGTGGCAGCTGAGTATGGGATGTCACTGAGTTTTATCATAGGGGTTCCTTTATTGCATTCTTAATTTCTGACAATATAATGGAGTTTGCAAATGCTAAGGGACTTAGTCATGAGCCACACATGGGTTTCATTAACCCATGTATGGGGTAGAGACCAAGTTTCATTACATATTTTTGTAATTGATTATTCTATTACTATTTTTATCATTTCATCATTGTGTGATTCACATGTGTTGTGATATTCCCATTATTGATGATATTTAAATTTTGATGTCATTGTTCAACCTGATGAGATAAGGGTTATATGTAGAACATGCATCATAATAGGTACAATATGGATGGTCCATGAATCTTCCCATGACATGTTTAAGTTTCCAGTGATCATTTCATGTTGTATATTGATATGCCTAGTTATGTATATACAATTGTTCTGACACTTTTCTACAGGATTTGGATCAATCTATAGGGTGACTAGTGGGTGCCACTCCTTGATTCATAAGGTTTATGGGACCTTATGGATTAGAAAATGGGATTCTATCTCACTCAACCATTCTAGGAATGACATAATCAAACACATAAGAACAATTTAAAATTATTATGACATTCAAGTGAGTGTCATATTCTGACTCATATCGTGTATGAGTACTTATGGGCCAGAAAATGACATATCATTGGATTCAACTGTTTAAAATGACTTGTAATTTGAGAACATCCCTCTTTTTACACATTCCTAACTTACAATATTGACCTAACGCAACCATAGTAGTGGTTAGGGGTGTTCTTCATTCTTGTGACATGGTATGGTATGTTCTATCATCCAGTCATGACTCTACAATAAGGAAGAGAGGAGTGGTTTTTCTTATAGGAAGGTCTTAGTACATGTCCTAGTTTTTTAATTCCATCCACTGATTCAATTAAATCTCTTCACAGATTCTAATTTTTCATTGTATCATTATGCCACCACAATGTCCTCCAGTCGTGTGCCCTGAAGGTGGTGATGACCATGTTCTTGAGGTGGGGGTCCTAAGTTTCCATCTATTTTTCTAGTTGATCCACCTATGGTTCCTCCTCTTATATACTAATTGGGTGTTGATACCGAGTTTTGAGAGGGATTATTGTATATGATGTATAATATGAAAGGTAGAGTGAGACCTACCTCAAACATGTTAGAGATGAATCGTCAGTTTTAGTAGTAGTATCCAACACTTTCTTTGGGGATGGTGGAACTTTTGTTGTGGAATCCTAGATTGAAGCAATCCTTTCTATCTTCGAGCACCATGGGATGCCTCCAAAGTGGAGGGTCAAGCTAGCTACAAAAATTCTACTAAAATAAACCAAGAGTTTTTAGGATGTCATCACCCTGGAAGGTCAATATAGAGAGATGGTTTGGGCTAACTTCCAGATTGTGTTCTATGATTACATATTTCCCCAGACTTTGAGGGATGACTGAGCTATAGAGTTCATGATTTTTTTGTAGGGTGCCATTTCAGTCAAGTAGTACTCATCCTGTTTCACTAATTTTTTGTGTTTTTCTTCTTCTCTATCCATTTATGGCCTTTTATATTTTAGGCAATTTGAGGATGGGTTGTGTTATGCTATCCGGCCAGAGGTCAATGTTTCTAGGCTGGAAACTATTTCTATGATTGTCAACCAGGAACTAATTATATAGTAGAATATGATAGATTATGAGGGTTAAATATTTGGAGTTTTTTCCCTAGAATCTTCTACTATATCTTCTTTGGGGGAAAAGTGAAGATTCAGAGAGTCTCGTGAGAGTAGCGGTGCTTAGGCTCCTTCTTCCAGTGGTTCTCCTATCAGTCACCACTGTGGATTTCCAATACAGTTCTAGATCTTGTGTATGCAGAATCATGTAGAGAGAAGAGGTTGGGGTGGGTCACGTAATTTCCACTGGTTTTGTAGAACATTCCCAATAGGGCCACGTGATCTGGGATCTTCTCCTACTGCTTAATCAGTAGAGGGTTCGGCAAGATCACGATAGTAAAGAAAATGGAATATATATAGTTGATCAGGTTTTGGTGGTGGTTCAGGAAGATGCAATTAGGCATATGATTTGTAGTTCTAGAAGAGTGGCCCTGCTCATGGTAGTCAGTCAGTGACTCAAGGACTTGGTATAGGCTAGTTACATGCAGTCCAGCCTATGCTGCAAGAGTAGGGAACTGGACCTTCTACTCTATGAGGTACGATTCTAGTAGTTTCCACTTTAGTATCTACTTTATTCGATATAGGCACTTCTCAGTCATTCTTATCTGAGTCTATCACTGAGAGTCTAGAAATTGATCTGGAGTATTATCATAGTATCACAACACTAGATACACCATTAGGTATCCATTAAGAGGGAATTATCTCTTATCAGAACTTCCCCCTTGAGATAGTCGATCGTTTTAAAATGGAACTTGTATGTTCATGATATGATGGGTTTTGACGTAATTTTTAGAATGGACTAGTTAGTTCCCTATAGAGGCCATATTGACTTCTATCATCGAAGGATTACATTTACATCAATATAGGGCATTACACATGTGTATAACAGATAATGGGATGTTTGTGAGACATGATCAGGACCCGAGCAGAAGAGGATGGATAGTGTTATAACACAGGTCTCCAGTCTTTACCTTGATGACCAGGGTTTGAAACATGCCATTTTTTCTTCCTGTAATAGATCATTTTATAGTCTTTTTTCATGAAGGAATATATATTCTACCTCTAGTGTGAGAGGTAGAGTTCACCATTTATCTTGTGCCAAGAGTAGAACATGTGACCATTCATCCATATAGGATGGAACCTAAGGATCTTTTAAAACTCAAAAAATCAGTTGGAGATTCTAGAGGTGAAAGTTATTATATGCCCCAGAACATCTCTGCAGGTTTACTTGTCCTCTTTTCGATGAAGGTGGAAGGTACCCTTAGGCTTTGTGTGGATTACCATTAGTTGAATCAGCTAACAATCAAGAACCAGTATCCTTTTCCATTGATAGAGAACGTCTTTGATTATCATTGAGGAGTAAATGTGTTTTCAAAGATAGATCTAATGTCGAGATACTATCAGGTACATGTAAATACTTGATAAATACCTATAACAGCTTTCAAAAGTATGTATGGCCTCTATGAGTACCTGATTATTCCGATAAAGATCATAAATGCACCTATTATCATTATGGCTCTTATGAATTGAGTTTTCCACTTGTTTCTGGATTCATTTTTAGTTTTATTTGTAGACGATATCATGGTGTATCATCACTCGAGAAACATACATGTAACACATCTTGACAACATGATAAATATGCTTAGATATTGTTAGCTCTATGTTAATCTCATAAAATTCCACTTCTAGATCCATAATGTCTACTTCTTGGGTCATATCATCTTGAAGACAGAAGTTTCTGTTGAACCAGAGAAAGTGATGGCTATAATTTCTTGGGATCATCCCAAGAATATATTTCATATATGAAGTTTTTTGTGGCCTACCGAATAATATAGACACTTTATTTATGATTTATAATGCCTTTCAGTGCTGCTTACAGGTTTGACGAAGAAGGGTGTGAAATTCGAGTGGTCAAAATATTTTGAAGAAACGTTTCAGAAGTTTGAGGAAAGACTTAAATCAGAAATGATACTTATTCTTCCAAATCTAGGGTGGGCTTATACAATCTATTTTTATATATCTGGTGTTCTTCTGTGAGAATTTATAATATAGGAAGGGTGATTCACTGCGTATGGTTCTTCTCATTTGAAGCCTCACGAGGATAATTTCCTGATGCACTACCTCGAGCTCACTACAATTGTGAATGACTTACACTTTTGGAGACACTATTTATTTGGAGAGTTATTTATTGTGTTTACAGACCACAACAACTTCAAATACATCTTCACACAATGATATCTAAATCTAAAATAGCATAGGTGGGTCGAGTACCGGCAATATTTTGATTTCAAACATTCCTACACACCAGTGAAAGGGAATTCAGTAGCCAATTCTCTAACCCAAAATTTTCAGACATAGTCATTACATGCATCCAATGATGAATGGAAGCTTATGACCTTATTCTTTTATATTCATGTTGAGGTTCCAGAAGTCCCTATTTAGACTATCCTCTCATCCTTAGCGGTGACATATTCTCTTCTAGAAGGAGTAAGGTCGGGACAACAATCTGATCCTGAAGGTCTTTTCCTATGGGAGAGTGGTTCAAATGATGATACATCTTCTGGATTGATGGTCGATAGGTATAATAATCTTCTATTCTGTGGGACTGTATGGGTCCCAATATTAATCATAGAGGATTTGATGAGGTATTTCCATGCCTCAAGATGGGTGGTTCACCTTGGTGTCACCAAAACCTACAAAGATCTAGAGATTCAATAATGGTGGCCCATCATAAAGTGGGAGATAGTTGGATTCAATACATGATGTTCCACTTTTCAGAAGGTGAAGGAAGAACATCAGTGTTTTGGAGGGCTTGTATAACCATTGTCCATTACGAAGTGTAAATGGGATTATGTTTCGATGGAATTAAAAATCTGAATACCCTGATCACCTCGTGGAAATGACGTAGTCTGGGTTGTCATTGATCTTCTAACTACAGTTTCATATTTTTTAATTGTGTTAGATAACTTTCTATTGATGAGCTAGGAAGGTTTTACGTTAAGTAGTTTGTACATCTTCATGGAGAACCTCGTTCTATTGTTTCTATCAAAGATTCTCATTTTATATCATGGTTCTATAAGAGGTTAAAGATGGACATCGGTATTTAGGTACTATTGATAATGACTTATCACCCTCATATTGATGGGTAGAAGGATCATAAAATTTAGGTGCTAGAGGATATTCTCTATGCGAGCATTCTTATCTTTAGGGTTCCTGGGAGAAAGACATTCCCATCATCGATTTTTCTTATAACAGTAGTATTCAGGATAACATTGAGATGGATCCCTATGAAACATTTTATGTTAGCCTTGGTTATCTCCTATGTATTTGTTGGAGGTAGGGTAAGAAGCTGTCCATGGGCCTCATCTCATACATAAGACTTCAGAGAAGGTCCAGTTGATTTAGAAGCGTATGTTTACAACTCAGTCTAGACAACAGTATTATTCCATCAAGTATAAGTAACCTCTTGATTTCGAAGTTAGAGACATTTTTTTCTTGAATGTATTGCCTAGGTTGGGGAATATACTTATTGGGGAGAAGGGTAATCTATCACCAAGATTTGTTGGGCCCTTTTAGGTTATGAAGAAAATCAGACCAATGGCTTACCTATAGGAACTTCCTAAGAGATATAGGTCCATGCATGATGTCTTTTGTGTATATCAACTTCGCTGGTATTATCCATACCCATCCCATTTCCTTCATCTTGTTGTGGTTAATCTAGATATAGATGATTCTTTTGAGGAGTAAATAGTTTGTATTGTTGATCGGAGCATGAATACACTCGGAGGCAGGTGTCTTCCTCTTGTATGGGTGCTCAGTGGTCAGAACTCTTTGCTGATAGTACCTTTTTACCATTCGAAGGTCAACTCGGGGATGATTTTCTTTAAGGAGGGGAGTTGTAATGACCCGAATCATTGACCAAGGTGTGGATCATTAGTTTTTCTTTTTTAATGTCTTCAATGATCCTAAAGAAGTATTATAATAATGATAGTTAGGTTAAGGGAGAGTCCATGGAACTTCTAGAGCATGGAGCTTTGAAAAAGCAGAATGAAGGTTGGTATGCACAGTACTGGCCCAGGAACACGACAATGCAACGTAATGTAGAGGGTTGCAAAACATTGCACTGTTTCACATGATTTGGAAATGATTAGGGAATCCATGAAACGAGACCGTGAAATCCTACTGTAAGAGGTAGTGTCTTGCACACGGTTTTCACACGATTTCCCAAACCATGTGCAGAAACTGTGCAGAAAAATTTTAAGGTAAGATTTACTATTTTACCCATTTTTTAACATAAGTTATATTTTTTTCTCCACCATTTTTCACATAGAAACCCTATGAACCTCTTGATCTCCCATGATTATCTCCTCCATCAACTTTCCATTGCACCTACGTCTGGTGTTCGATATGTAGTCTGTCGGTGGTGTTGGATTCATAGAGGTAAGGCTAACCTCTTGCACCCCTATTCTTTGTTAGATTCTGCCATCGGTTGCGCTATTCAAAAGCAGTATAATTCTTTGAATTTTTTGGACATTGGACATAAACACAGATCTACTCCACCCCACTCTGAATATGAGGTATATACTCAACGAGTCATCATATATGACTCTACGTTAGGTGGTCACATCATTTTCCATTTGAGATTTGGCTGTCTTATACTTAAACACATTGTGTTGTGAGCTTGCCTTTTTCAAGCTCCACTTTTGTGTTAAAATATTCAGGTCTAGTTGACCCTAGTTTGATGACATAGGTTAATGGACACATGGTTAGGGGTTTAGATATTTCTATTTATTGTTATGGAGTCCCATGGGGTGATACACCTAAATTGTCATTTTTATGTTAATTTTCCAAAAATATCAAATCATAGTTCATATTTCCGAGCTTGGTTTTAAATTGATTTGACCATGGTTTCTTTTTTTTCGAATACTCCAAGACACCCCATGGGTTTTTTGACCTCTTAGTCATGGAATTTCCAATTTGACTCCATGACTTTTGGATATAGCCTTTTTCTTTGGCTTGTGCCTTTGTGATTTGTTTGTTATGTTGGGAAAAATGGAGTGATTGATAGAATTGGTTAGCTAGGTTAAGATGGAATGAACCCATAAAATGAAAGGCTGTAAATGGAATGATATTATGGGAGGTCATGGAATTCCCATGACTTTAGTTGTTTTGTAAATTCATTTCTTAAATGGTTTAGTTTTTTAAACATGAAATGATGCAAGAGGTTTTGACTTTCATATTTTATTGTAAATGATTATGTTTTTATTACACTCATAAGTATTTATATATGGATTGGTGGGAGTAATCCTTACCCCACAACATTTTTCTATCTAGTATTTATGGATGAGTCACATTATTACCCTGTTTTAGTTATAATACTTGTTTGGTTGGGAGGAATTCTTACCCCATTCTAGTTATAACCTCTATTTTGATGGGTGTTATTCTTACCACATGATAGTATATTATATGGGTGGGAGGCATTCTTACCCCACACCAGCTATTACTTATATATGATTATATATGAGAGACATTCTTACATCGGGTCAGTGATAACCTCTTTGTATATATATTTATTTATTTATTTATTTACTTATATATATATTTGTCCATACATTCTATCATAGGGATAAAGCTGGTAGATATTCCATGTGTCCCTTCGAACATGATCAGGAAGGATATTGTTTAATTTAATATTACTTTTATTTCCTGCAATTAGTTTCACATTGTTTACTTATGATCACCACTCGTATTACACATAGACATCGTTATTACTGGCCTACTGAGATTTATCATACACATTATTGGGCCTCTATAAGCTCACGAGCAGATTGTGTTCCTGTAGATATGGATATAGGAAATCACCACATGTATGGTTGTTGAATCTATTTGGTTATATGGAGCATAGGATCAGAGGAACAGGCTTAGGGTTGAGATTTTTTGGATAATCCTATCGATATTTTTCACTTTTTTATTACAGTACTATGTATGCATGTTTCCTACTTTTGTTCCCAATTTGTACTAGCATGCCATGCATGAATATTTGTCTTAGACACTACCTATGAGGCCTTGTGTTGAATATCCATTCTTCAATTATTTACTTATTCTATATTTTTATTATTCTTAGGTTATTTCTTTTTGTTTCTTTATTCGTTGTGCACTCTAGCATGGGGGTAATGTCTCCCCACTGATTTCAGCATTAAACCACTGATTCTAGTCAATAGCCCCTAGCATAGGGGGTTCTTCTAGGAATCATGTGGACAACCAGACTAGGGGCATGGTACATTTAGATGTTGGGTCTGTAAGATCATAATTATGACCTTATATTACCCACTTGTTAACAATTCTATGTTAATATTTCACTTTGGGTAATATCCGCTTTGTTATTCACATGTGTCTTAATTTGTAATATATTTGGTCCTTATACATATATCATTATTTAAAGAAATAAAAAATGATATAAATATATACTATATTTTTTATATGGGTATTATAATAACCTATAGGATTTAGAATTAAAAAATAGAATACACCATTAATGGAGATGGTAGTTCGTACGTACGTGTCAACACAGTTTCTATTTTATTGTTTTTTTGTAAGAAATAGAGTAAATGAAATATAATTATATATATATATATATATCTATTTATAGATATAATTATTCTTTTATAATTATTATATCATATATTTCATATAAGTTTACTAAACACATTCTCAATACATTACATGTAGTGTGTGAAAAAATCACATCAATTTGAGGGGGTGATAGTCCACACTTCCTTAAACTAATGTATCATATTTAAAAAACATGGAAAGTATAAATATATGTGTTTTAAATAATTAAAAATGTTTAAAAAATTATAAACATCAAAAATATTATATAAAAATATACTTTTAATCATTATTTCTAGTATGATTGTTTGTTAAGGAAGAATGAACAATCATCGTTTTGTGAGGTAGTAATTCATCATACACCTAAACAGTATGTTTGTTACCAATTAGATGGAAGTGTGCATATGTGTAGGTCAAAATCGTATCATAAAAAATCCCATTATATTGAGGATAATGGTTTTGTTTTATAATTATTGAATAAGGATATTGGATGGGATGGATAATGAAAATAAGATAAAGGAGCATGAGGGAAGATGTTATCTCTTCATTGGGAAACTCCTTTTGGTTTTCACCAAAGTACATCATTGGATTTATTTCCTCTAATAGGAAGTCTTAAAGGATGAAGGGAGATATGTTGTAAATCTGTTTGGGTATATATTTTCTTATCATAAGTGGCTTGATATGTGTTTGAATGTGTGTGGATTTGAGGCCTCTTATAGTTGAGTATGAGTGATACTCTTGTAATAATCTGAAAAAGGGATACCCCATCCAAATTATTTTTGTTTAAAGTGGATCCAATAATGCTGAAAAGGTTTTAAATGAATGGATAGGTTAGAAATAATTCCAGAAAATGGATTTTGTAAAATTTTCTAATCCATATTAGGATATAATTTTCAGGTTTTGTTCCCCATTAAGCTTATTTTAATCTTAATCGTTGTAATTAATTTTAATTATCTACACAAATATTTATGAAACAATAATAATTTTATATCCTTAGACATTATAAATTATTATTATTCAAAATGTTGAATCCATTTTTCAAAATTTCAATCCCAGAATTGGTATAAGTTCATTTGAAAATAACTCTATAAATGGGGCGATAAAGCAGGTTTCTAAATAAGAACATTCAAAAGTTTACTAGGTTTTTATAACTAATTTCATTGTGAAATTAATTAAAATGACCTAAATTAGATAGATAATTAATAATTTTATCTAATTAAACTTTAAAATAAATTAAAATTTTAATTTAACATTATAAATAAATTACATGAAAATGATTTCTTGATTTAAAGTTTTTAATTATCACTATTCATTAAAAATTCAAGCTGCACAGGAAAATACCAAAAATTCACCATAATCTAATGTTTATGTTTTTATTAAAAAAGTTAAAATTTATTCTAAAATATAAAATTTATAAATTTTCCAAAATTTTTATTTAAAACTTGTTCTCCATGAAAAAGAGCTAAAAGTTCCTTACAAAAAATATGAGTTTTTATGTGTAATATTGGGTTTTTTCTTATCATAAGACTATAAAAACTATTGGATTAATATAATAAATATTTAATTAATATATATATATATATATATATATATATATATTACATCAATATCAATCACTAGTTAAAATTAATTAAATTTATTGGGACAAAATAACATTTTGGGCAGAAAAAATATTTTTCTATTAAAATATTCTATTTATATTCAATTAGTTCTTGTATTCATTATAACTAATGAATTCATTAAATATAAGTGTAAACCATAGTTTTTCATTTGTTATTTAATAATATTCATAAAAGATAATTGAACTTCTAGTTTATATATTATTATATTAAATAATAATATTTTAAATAATATATTATTATTTGGTAACACTCGGCCATGTGTTTTATGCAGGATATTGAGGAAAGTCTGTCATGCATGTAACATAAGCTTACCTCAGTATTACTTATAGAGAAATATAACCATTATATTGTGTATACTGAATGATTGACTAAGCATTGTGTATAACAGAAGACAAACTTAGGACTTTAATATATATATATTTATGATAAATATTATAAGTCTTGTCTGAAATGAAAAATATCAAAATGAATAAATTAATTAGAAAAAATAATTCACAAATTATTTGGGTCATACATTATAGCCCCATAAAATGAATTTTACCCTCAAAATTCATCTAGGATATAAAATATTTAATGCTTGAAAGTTCCTTTCTTATAAACCCACATCCTAAAAATGAGTAGTAAAACATTATTTTAAAAAAGGAAAGTTCGAAACATAACTGTTACCTAGAGTGACATATAACTAGGTTTCCATATGGTAGAACATAGGTGGAATGTTAAAACATGGATATGAAAGAGAAATAAAACCATAATTTTCTGATAGAGGGTAATAGAGAATAATGTAAGGAGAAGGATATACATCACAAATCTATGATTTAATGACAAATTAAAGGACCGTATAATTCATCGGAAATAGAGATATATGGATATGATTTTTGGTTTCAAGATCCTTTTTCATAAAATTAATAAATTTTCATGAAAATAAATTCTTTTATGATTTCTTAAAAAACACACCCTTTGTTTTCCTTGATCAACTTCAGATCATGTTCTAAAAAGGACGGATACTTTTTCATTCCTAAAGCACTAACTGATCGAGAGACCCATGATATGTCATACCATAAATAATTACTTATCATCAACAACATGTATTTATAACAGGTTATCTAATATAAATAAATCCTCTTTCGGTGAGATAATACTTTATTCTCAAACACTTCATCCAATGTTTAACGTAATCTTCCCACAAATAGATAACCTTAAATCACTTGTGAAAGATGAATATCCAAAAATTTAGAAATAAGGTCAGAAATTCAGATTATCATTGATCCCATGTATATAAAAAAGTATCTCTTTGTTGTCACATTCCAAACATTTGAATATCCTCATCATATATTCTCTTGAAACATGTTAATAACCTTAATTACCATAAATAATTTTTTAAAACTTACATTCATCTATATTATAGTGGATACTAAATGTATTTTTCAAATACAGGATGTTGTAAACATCATCCAAGATGACACATACACCTTTTTCAAGAAATAAATAATCTTATCTAGGGTAATAAGTGATATTGAATTTATTTTATCCAAATAAATCATCTCTTTATCCAAGTGAAATATAATTTTCTGAACTACTTATTCATACTTAGTGTTACATTCCATTAATCAAAATATCATCCAACTTCACTATTAAACCATTACTCAGGCTTAATCATCTGGTTCCTTAATACCTATTTCCTAGAAAAGGAAATATTAATCATGTATTAAGGTTCCTCAACCTCAATATAATCATTATTCTTATGATTAATGTAAACAATACTGGAAAAACATCACATACCTTTCACATGTCATTTGTCATCTCTTATCTTCAGAATTATAATGAATATTCATACCACCTTTCTAATTTTCTTTATGATATTTACACTTGGGAAATCAATTTTCATAATGCCCATAATTTCTATATCTGATGCATTCAATGTCAACCCTATTTCATATAGTTCTCCCCATTGAAAAAAACCCAAAAGCATGGGGTGAAAAGAACATATCATTGAAAAAACATCATAATCATGAAAATTTACATATAGGATGTCTAAATCATGAATCCTACCTTTTAATAGAACGAACCTTAGGTTTATCCTAGGTTATTTATATTCATATTCAATTTAAATGTTACATAATGGTTTGTGATGATGTTGTGATTTTCTGAAGGAAAACCCCTATGAGTGTTAAACCAAGTGTGCAGTAAGGCCCGTTGTAGTATACCAGATTACAAAGAGTCAAGACCAGGATATCTTTTCATAGTAGTTACCCCTATGTACATCTATGAAAGAGGAACATCCACTTGTAGTTTCCAGATAGAGATGTATTTCATGGAAACCTAATAACTCTATCCTTTACCAAAATTCTATTACATTTTCCTGTACTTTTCCTTATCATTAGACATATCCATAGATTATAAAGTTCTCATTAGGGTTTTCTCATCTTAGTTTCCAAAGGTTAAATAATCCTCCACTATGATACCAACTATAACGACCCAATATTAATGTATAATGTCATTACATCTCTTTTTTGGAATACATAAAACATAATATGAATATATTCCCAAAGACTTTATTAATCAAAAGCCTTTAGAAACATGGAAACATGAACATTGGTACATAAGTTAACTAAATTACCTCCCCTAGGTTCTTCGTGAATAACACCCTTCTTTGATACATCATAGTTAACACATATCATTATAACATGTGGAAGGAAACATAAAAAGGGGTGAGATTAGATGCTTAATAAGGGTAAGCAATAGAAATTTTTAAGAATAAACATGAGAATAGGAGTATGATAACATGATCAAAAAAAATGAACATAATACCCTTCATACCAATGATCATAAACATGATACATGTGTTGACTCTACTTTCTATCATAGATTCTAAAAAAAGAAAAAGAAGAAATATCTTGAACCCAAAGTGATTCATCCTTTGAAGAAACATCAAAAATTGACAAAGGCATGAACAAAGATACATTTGCACTTGGGTCGTGCAAGTTCCACCAAGGTCGCGCAAGTATACTTGCGCACCTCCCAATGGTTGTGCAGGTGACGTGCACGCCCTCTATAATTTTCGCCCAGGGTCTTCACCGGCCTATATATACCCCCAGTGGGCCCCCATTTGAGGGATGAAAAATTCCAGAAACTCAGATTTGAGCTCCTAATGCCCTAGTCTTTTCTCGATGCATCCGAACACTTATAAGTTAATTTCATACCTAGAACGGAAGATCTAAAGAGGGTGAGTAGGGCCTAAGTGTTGAAACACATCAATACTTGTGCGCCTTAATGGCCAGCCCTTAAGGGAAATGGCCACACATGCGCTCCGTCTTACCCCTTCAATAGAAATTGTGCGCCACTCTTCTGGAAGGCTATAGGGATAGTACTAAGGGATTGAGCCATGTCTCGCCCAAGTATTTCCCTAAGGGTTGACTATCGTGCAAGTACCCCTGTGTCACGCAAGTATACTTTCGCAACCAGAACATGCGCGCCCACATAGGACCTGACCGTCCACTTCTTTTTAAGTGCCTCTCCTGCCTATTTCACCTCTCTTTTGTCTTTCCACCTCTCGTATTCAAGATCTAGCCTTCAAACCCCTCTTTAAAGACATTTCTTTTTGCATGGATCCCTTGTTGGATTTATTATCTGAAAAGAATTCTGTGGAACATCTCTGAAAACCTAGTGATTTACATATCTTTATGTCACTAAGGTTAGGGATTTAATACATTCAACCTCATCCTTTAAGATGAGAGAATCCTTAATTTTGGTCTCCTTTTTTGGAATAAGCCCCAATCCAAGTTCTATTAATTTGGGCATCCTCCTTAGGAGTAATCCCCAGTCATAATTTCCTAACCTGGTCCTCCTTTTCAGGAGTAATCCCTAGTCCAAGATCCCTGATTTGGGAATCATCCTTAGGAGTAAGCCCCAAATCCCAAATACCCTTAACCTCGGCCTCCTTCTCATGAGTAAGCCCCAGTTCTTAAGTCCCTTGAACTTGGGCCTCCTTCTCAGGAATAATCCGAAGTCATAATTTCTCTTAACCAATCTTAACTTCTTTTGATTTGGGCATCCTTTTTAGGAATAAAACCCAATCACAAGTCCCCTCCTAATTTGGGCATCCTCCTCAGGAGTAAGCCCCATGTTAGAGCATCTAAATCTCCATAAAGCACATATACCTTTATGGACCTTGTTCGAAGGCTTCTTATCTAAAATAATTCATGATCTTTATCTATTGGGGAAATCATAAATACATAATCCCCATATCATACCTTGTGATCACATCTTTCGTGGCACAAATTGTCTGGTTTACTGATACCTATTGTTTCTCACGCCGATCATGACTCATGTGATCTTAGAGTGTAAAAGTAACCACGACACATCTCTTTGGGCCATTAATTATACAGAATCCCCACAATTCCCAACTGAACTACGTGGAAATTGATCTTTACCTTAAAAGTAGAGTACATACGAATCCTTTCTATGTTTCAATCCCATCAACCATTAATTCTCATCTGTCCCATATGACGTTAAACTATATCTTAATTCTAGAACTACGTGGGTTTTGCTTCCTTTTCTAAACAAGGATACATAGGTATCCCATCTACGGGTACGATCCCAACTATAAAATACTTCATGTCCTTCTGAACGAAAATAAACATCAAGTGCCCCGCTGAGTGGCTATAATAGCAGTGTGGTTATCATAAATGACCAAGAGATCTTTATATAATGTGTTGAAGGATACCATTTACTAATAATCTCTAAAAAATACAGATGATTCTCTGTCAATGAAGAACATACAATACATATAAAATATTCTATAAATCTCATACATATTATTTATTGATTGTCAGATCTTAAGGAAAACTCATTTTCATGCTTCGTAGTGTAATAAGAATTAACAAACATAACTTAAATCTATAAATAGAGTACTGAAGTAGACAATAATTCCACCCAAAAAGGTGTGATGAGTCTGACCTCCCATCCTCTCAACCAATGCAAATTATTAAGCCTTATCGGTCCACAACTAATGAGAACCTACCTTTGGAAAGTAGGTCCAAATGGATATAGAATCATTGGATGTTTCCGGTTCTATGAACAAACCAGTTAGAAACCAATTGGAATGTTTAAACCTTAAACAAACAAGTTCATCCCCATTTCCAGAGGAAACAAAAAAATGTTTAACCCGACGTGAATCCTTAACCATGTTAAAATGATGTTTTACTAATTTTTAGGCCCCTATTTAAACTCAATGAGAGGGATAATAAAAAAATCAATAACATATGTGCTTATACAAAAGATTTAGTGGTAAAATATATCTTGATTATGTATATTATATCAAATAGCCACTCATTTCCATGATCTTCTGCATTACAAAAAATGGCTTCTTTTAAGTTCACACCTGTGAATACATCTGCTGTGAATGCCACTGCTGCTACTCATGTTGGATCGTCATCCACACTGAGGACGACATCACCTACTCAGCATCTTCAACACTGGGTATTAAATGCACTGGTTAAGCAGTAACGTCAAAATGGTACTATTCCGACTCTGGAGGCCACTCGACAAGCCCTCCAAGTCAATAATTCACCCTGGTCGTCTGGACAGCGACGACCAGCGATCAAGAAGTAGGTGGCGCCAACCACCGTTCCAACCGTTTCTGGTCGTTATCCTCGGAACGCAATCACCAGTCCCTCTCATATTATGGGGAGGTGAATGAGCATGTCCCTTAGGTCCTTAATTCAATGAGAAATGAGTCCTTCTAAAGGACTCCCATCAACAATCACCTCCATACTCGTGCGGAAGTGCACCCTAAACATGATGAGGGTGTTGTCTCCATGAGTTGAACTCAGGTTCCTCGAACCCGAGCTGGAAAGACAAACCACCAGAGGCGACGACCGGTCAATAGTTAGTAGGTTCTAATCTCTTTCATTTTCAGAGAAGTCCACCAACCTAACTTGGTTGAAAGCAACGAGCAGTCACACACACCCGTCCGTTTTAATTCCACTGTCCAGCAGACTCATCTGGCAGCAACATGCCAATCCCGCTAGGCAATTTGAGTGGAGTACTATAGAAAAGGACATACACCTATTTATAAGTAATTAGTTAGTCTGCAGGCTTGTCTAACTACATACGATGAAGCCTGCCAACCCAATGTGTTGACAACTGGTAAACATGCACAAACACCTGCTTACACTCATCAGTCCGGCTAGCAGCCTCGTCTGTTAGTATTAAAGGATGTTCATCAGCAACATTCGGAGGAGTGCAATCAGCAGGCACATACACCTACTAGTATTGATCAAGCCTACCAACAGTCTCGTTTGGTAGCATTCAGAGAAGTTAGTCGAAAAGCTCCAATGAAAAATAGGAGGCAGACTCAACTCTCTACCCCCACACATGAGTACTATCAGAATTCACTAATAGGAAAAGGTGGACATGAGCAAGAACACACACCTACTCCAAGCACGGAATGGAAGAATATTCTCATTCCAGTAGCTGAAGTCACCAAGCATATTTTTTCAATGGTGAAAGAGCAGAAGCAAATCCCTGCTCATATTCTAGATGCCTGCTAGGATATTATAACAGCTTCAGCAGCATCACAGGGGAAGAAATGAAAATCTATCCCTACTAGTGGACAGACACATCAACAATTCACTCCGGAATAGACACACACCTCTGTTCCAGTCCAGGAGGGTTGTGGGGCGTACTCCCCCATATCATACGGACAACCAAGTCAGGCACATACACCTGATTTTAGTGGAGATAATCAGCCGATCCTGATCATTTCTCAAAGCAGGAACATACACCTTCCCATAATAACCACTTTCATCAAAAAGTGGTTCCCAAAGTGAGTAAGAAGGATTATAAGAAGAAGACCCATCTAGAACAGTCAAGAAATCATAGGTCAATTTGTAACAAGGCCTTGCTCGATGCTAGAGTTCTTGATGCACTCATACAATTATCTGTTGCAACTCAAGATTCTAATCTCTCAGTTCCCAATAGTGGCAATATTAATTCTAAAGTCATGTATCTGATACATCCTAATGAAGGCTTTCTTCATGACAATTCGGTCGATCTCGAAGTTTCATATTTAGATGAGAGCCATAGGAACCCTCTGCGTGGCCAGAAGGTCAAGGCGAAAAATGTTTCATCATTTGCTATAACCCACCTTGGGGGTCATCCTCATGATGATGAATTTAGCTGTGAAAGTCCCCTCCTCAGTAATGATGCTCATTGTTTGGAAATTTTCCAATGGACAATATAGGGATGAGAAATACCTCTTATCTTGAGGCACTTACAAATGTGAAGCCAGTCATGTCTGATGCTTTACCACAATCAGGTGAAACACTTTCTAAATTAGAATATATCCTGGGGTATAGGTCATTCTCCTAACCACCCATGGGTCTTTCATCTTCTAGTTTTATTACTGAATTCTCCACCAAACACGTTGAATCTGATGAAGTAACAAGGAAGAACCATCTCTGGTCTAATCAGGTAGAATAATCTTCACTGATTGATAAACAGGAAACAATGAATCTGAGAAAACAACTGGTGAAAGGTAAAGTGCTAGTCATGTTTTGGCCTTTAGCTTATTCTAAGTATGACATTCTAGAGATGTTGACGGAAGACTGAATTCATGATATCCGTCTCAACATATGGAAAACTCTTTGTCAGTTGAAAAAGAAAATATTATCATATGATGAATATCAAAATCATGTCAAGATAATAGAAGGGTTACAATGCCAAATTGACTTGGCATCTCTCTCAGTTTCTTGATATCTGAAGGCTGAAAAGCAGCAGGCATCCCTTCAATGTTCATGCCTGGGCTCAATAAGAAGATCGTGCCAGTTAATTACTAATGCCACATATGGTATTCTTATCAGGGGATGGGGTGTTCATGGATCACTACATTTCATTGTACTCTTCTGTGAGCAAATCCCGCCGAAAATGGTCTCATGCAATGTTATTGCACATGGCTGGCCACAACCAATTGGATTTGTTTGTAATCAAAGGCTTGCTCAAGAACATGCCTCAACTAGTTCCGCTCAAAATCAGGCATATAGAGAACAAGTAGTTGAATTACTCCCGCATCAAGAGAACGAGAATATTTAGCATGCATCTCATTTGGAGAAAGCACATCATCAAGTGATAGAAGTCTCAGGAATCATCGAATGGTCTTTTGAGCCGGGTGATAATAGTGGATGTAGGTTGATGCATTTAGCTAATTTCTAGACTAAATTCCGTTAGATCAGAAGAGTTTTCAAGAAAGTCTCAGATATAAAAGCTCTAGAACCTCCCCATATTTCCATACTAGGGACTCTATTAATCCAACCCTCAAAATCAACAAATAGGATTCGAGGAGTTGAGCAGAGACAGTAGGAACAACCCCAGTCCACAAGACTGGGGACTTTTTCAAATCCTCAATCTCTCCCTCAGAGAAATTTAGTCTTCTCTCGATTAGGGAAGAAGCCTCAAGAGGAACTAAGAGCCAAATTATCAGGAGATTCCCTCCAAATCATGGTTCGTAATGATGTTCCTGATGGATCAAATCGACAAAAGGAAATGCCTCATCAGGGACATGGAGGTAGACAATATCGCAGAAATGCCGATAGAAGCGATGAAATGTGTTATGCATCAATAAATTTCATTATGTCTATTGTTGCTGATCCCCCAGATGAGGCTCACTCAAAGAGATCATATGAAGAGATTCCTTTTCAAGATGTTGTATGCATAGATACAAATGATGAAGGTGTGCGTACATGAAATCAAAGGATTACTCAGAATCTAGGTAATCCTTCAAGTAACCCACTTCCCCCTCTCTGAAAGGTGTCCAATAAGGGGAAAAGAAAGAATCAGGTTACATACCCTTCCTCTGGAGAATTCCAATCACTCTCACTTGAGAAAATATTTTCACAATAGGAGGAAAAAATAAAGGAATTGAGGAGGTTGAATGCAGAACTACTTCAGGGTAGTCTTCCTCCTAAGCATGATGGAGTCAATCAGCCAAGGGAATTTTTTGCGGCTATTGAGATTGATCAAGAATATCCTCCTCTACCAGTACACCCTCTCAGGTATAATCCTATGGGTCATGTGCAACAACAATTGGCGGTGCTACCATCAGTTGCAGTACCATCCACCACATCTGTCCAAGCTCCAGTCATGGCACCTGCTCAGGTCCAACCTCAACCGGATATTTCTCAAAAGTTAATAACTAATATTGAGTCATTAACATCTCAGTTGGAAGCTATGGAGGGAAAGTGTGCTCAAATTAAACCAGAAAAGAGAGCTTACCCTGAATGGGTTGATGCAATTCCTCCCCCATCAAATGTTACAAGTACCAGATTCCCAATCTTTAATGGTTTGGGAGACACAGAGCATCACATATCACAATTTTTTTCTTGTTGCGATTCTATGATGGAAACCCCTCAGTAACAAGAATAAGTTAATATCAGGTGTTTTGTACAATCATTACAAGGGCATGCCTTTGTCTGGAACACAAGATTGCAATCCCAGTCAATTACCGGATGGGAGGATCTCCTCCATAGATTCCTTATTCAATTCAACTAAACTTTTCCAAAGACAATAGCTTTTGATCATACAAATTGTAAGCAAAGGGAAAATAAAATGGTTTTAGATTTCATTGCTCGCTTGAAGAGATTAACATATTCCTTGATCTTAGCACTCCCTCAAGAAATTTTTTTGGCAATATGTGTGGCAAATTTTCATGATGAGTTTCACACACTGTTGATCCCAAGGAAATACACAGGAGGGTTTCGATACCATACTTAGATCGCTCAGCAGATTGAAAAATCTCTTATAAAGACTAAGGATAAAACTCATGTAATTCCATCATCTCCAGGAAGGAGAATGGGTAGAGCAGATATTGCTACATTTATGCTTAAACAATCACCTGTACCTGCTTATACGTCAAAACCTTCATCTTCCCAAAAGGATCCACCTTCTGGGAGTCAACAATAGAAGCCGTTTCATCAATATGATCAAAGAGATCAAATATGGAACCAATTTAATGATCTAAAGATAAAATTTTACACATTCTGAAATGAACAGGTTCCTGGTTACTTCATTTCAGCTCTGGAAAATAATTTGGTTCAATTTCCAAGCCCCTAGAGGCCAAACAAGGAAGGATATGAAGATTGTCCCAACTATTTCCCGTTTCATCAGATATTGGGGCATCCCATTCATGACTGTCTTGTCTTCAAGGACCTCCTACAAAAATGTTCGACATGTGACAAGTAAAACTAAAAGGTTCTTCAGCTCAGGTAGCATGTGTTACTACTACAGATCCATAGGAAGAAGGTGAGTGGAAAGACGTCAAGAACAAAAATTTGAAAAAATTATTATGATTGGATAGTCATAAAAACGATCAACCGAACTCATGCCATTTTACAAACGCAGTTGAAGAAACCAATTGTGTCTTCTTCCATGAATTCCAAAAAAACCCTCTTCATCAGAGGGAAAATCCTCAAAAGGCAATCATAATTAATAAAAAGTGGAACAATCAAAAGAAGATGAAATTGTGTCAAATCCTAAGTTGTCTTTGACTCTGGAAGATTTTATCCCATCTACTCTGAAGCCATGGGCACCATCCCACCAAACGGCACAGTCTATGTTGGCTAATCAGGTAGAGTCTTCATCAGACGAAGAGTTGATCTTTGGTTCCATTAACATGATTCACTTAAGAGATCCATATGCTAGTCACAGTTTCGATTTTGATGCGCCTGAATTCCCTGTATCAAACAGAGGAATCAGAGGGAGTTCCAGGGGATCAGGGTATTGGGGAAGATGTGGACCTTTCAGAGGCCACTATTCCAATTCTACCCCTACTAGAACTGTTTATGTAGTAGAAAATCGTGGCAGAGCCCTTCAATGGGCTCAACAAGAACAAGAAAATTCTTCCACCAATAGCAGACTCAGTCCTGGCGCAATTATTCTGGAAGTCTGGTTGGAGGTTCCATCTTTTTCCTCTCGTCATGTAAATAGACCGAATCAGTATAATCTTCAAAATCCATGAGTATTACGTACTCATACTATGATTCAAGATGCATCGACTTCCAGAACATCAAATTCTAATGCACCTGTGAAACGACATGTTCTTGTTGGGAAATGTTGACCTTTGGATCCAATGTATTATGTATTGAAACACCTAGCCCAAATACTAGACAAATTATCAATTATGGTTTCTTTGAATATATCAAAGGATCTTCGGGAGGCACTCATTGAGGCTTTGTCAAGTCCTCAGGAATTGGAAACTAAAATTGTTGCAGCTGAAGTCTACCATGTAGAAAATAATCATGCAAAATGACATGCAGTGATATCATTCACATATGAAGATGAAGATGATGTAGTGCATGGACATATTAGACCTTTATACTTATCTGGAAAGGTCAATGGTGTAGACATACGAAGAGTCTTAATTGATAATGGTTTAGGAGTCAACCTCATCCCCATTCGTACACTTCGTCGATTGGGCCTCACAGAATCTGATTTATCTCCATCTACATTGATGTTACAAGGATATGATAAAAATGATCAAGACATACTGGGTGAGATTACACTCAGAACTCAGTTTAGAGATCTTGTATCCTATTCAGATTTCATTGTTGTTGATCGAGACTCAGCCTTCAACATCTTTCTTGGTAAACCCTGGCTACATCAACATGCGGCTATCCCTTCATCATACCATCACTGTCTCAAATATTATTTCAATGGTCAAATTGGTACACTGTATGGTGATAAGTCCCCATTAAAGATATGTGAATCTCAATACATTGAGTCAAAATTCTATCACATGAAGTGAAAGGAGAAATCCACAATAAGGGAGATTTCCAACGTTAATGCTCCATATGCTTTGGAAAATATTCCAGTAAACCCATTCACACATGTGAGTACAGATTATGTATTGCCTATCAGTCAAATTTAAAGGATAGAACCAAATCAAAATACTCTTATGGAAACTTCCATAATGTCAATTATGGAAATCAAGACAGACAACATGGGAGAAAGTGGTGATCCACCATGCAATGATGAAAGCTCAAATGGAGATGTCTTCATTTCATCTGTCAAATTCCTGCAAGTCTATACTTCCCAAATCGGGCCAGAAGAAGTTATAGAAATTTCATAGGTGAATGATTATGTTGATTCTCAATCCATTATCTCCTCTATATTACCCATGTAAAACCCTTCATCATCAATAGGGTAAGAAATGGAAGCCTCTTCTTCAAGATGTTCAAATTTTAACATCTCTTCTGATCATAGAAATTCCACTTCTTCATCTATTATGTAAGTAGAAACAGAAGAAATAACACATGTTAAAGAAGAAGAGGAAGATCTTAGGGATGCTTCTCCATCATTTGAATAGGGTATCTCTACCACCGTGGATGAACTCAGAGAAATAAATCTGGTTACCGAAGAAGATCCACGACCCACTTTAATTAGTGCGGCCATGACTCTTGAAGAGAAAGAGATGTATATATCATTTTTAATGAAAAATATATATATATTTTCTTAGAACTATATAGAGATTCCATGGCTTGATCCTGATGATACCACTCTTCGTTTGGGTTTTCCATAAGAACATTGAGGATTCAAACAAGCCGCTAGAAGAAAACACCAAACCAATGCTTCCAAAATTGAGGCTGTAGTGGATGAGATTATCAAAGATAACATTGTCAGGGAAGTTCAATATTTAAAATGGTTGGCTAATATTGTCCCAGTGAAAAAGAAGAAGGGAAAAATTAGAGTTTTCATTTATTTCATAGATCTTAATCGGCATTTTCCTAAGGTTGATTTTCGAGTACCGATTACAGAACTCTTAATTGATGCAACAGCTAGCTATGAAGCACTTTCCTTCATGGATAGATACTTTGGATATACTCTAATCTGAATGGCTCCATAAGATGAAGAAGCTACAGCTTTCAGATCCCATTAGGGTGTGTTTTTCTATCGGTTAATGCCCTTTGGCCTGAAGAATGCATGCACAACATATCAGCATGCCATGAATTATATCTTCAAACCCTTTTTAGGGAAGTTTGTTGAATGTTATGTGTAAGATTTTGTGGTTAAATTAAAACAATGTTCTAATCACATGGATGATTTGGAAATCATATTTCACAAACTTTGGAAACATAATTGGAAGACGAACCCCTTAAAATGTGCTTTTGGGTTAACCTTAGGAAAATTTCTCATCTTCATTGTACACCATCGTGGTATCGAGGTCGATCATGAGAAGAAAAATCCAATCACTGGTATGTCACCTCCTCGAAATTTAATGTAATTGAGAGGACTTCAAGCACGCTTGGTCTATATTCGATGTTTCATCGCCAATTTGACAGGAAAAAGATTACCCTTCACCAAATTGATGATGAAGGGAGTCACTTTCTAGTGGACTGAAGAATATCAAGAAGGATTCGATATTATCAATAAGTATCTCTTGAGTCCACCAGTGTTAATGCCACTTGTTGATGTAAGACCACTTATCCTCTATGTGATAGCTCTAGATCGATCATTGTTTTCCTTTTTTGCTCAGAATAATGATGATGGGAATGAAAACAACCTCTACTTTCTCAAACGGACTATGCTTGAAGCAAAAACCCAATACTCTTATATTGAAAAGTGTTTCCTAGCATTAATCTTTACAATTCAGAAATTGAGAAACTACCTAAAACATCACGAGGTCCAATTGGTATCTCGCAATAACTCCCTCATATTCATCCTTAGTTTTCCAATGCTTACAGGACATCTAGCAAGGTGGGCAATTTATTTTGCAGTAATTTGATATTCAATATGTGTCTCAAAGGAAATAAAGGGACAAGATCTAGCTGATTTCCATACTGAACATCCTTCATTAGAAGATACATCTTCAGATATTTAACTTCCTGATGAGTAATTATTCATTATTCAAGATAGTCTTCAAACATGGGAAATGTACTTTGATGGTGCTTCCAGAAGTCGAACCGGGAGGAAAATAGAAAATCCTAAATTCAACAATGTTGGGTTAGGAATTGTGCTCATTTCTCCAGAAAAGGCAGTGTTAGCCTATTCCTTCTCATTGTAGGGAGGTGGTACAAATAATGAAGTGGAATACCAAGATCTCATCGTAGGATTGGAGTTGGCGCTTCAGCACAAGTGAATCACTTAAAGGTGAAAGTTGATTCAAACCTAGTAATCAAACAAGTCAATGGGGATTATGAAATCAGAAAATAAGAACTAATCCCTTTGTACGATTACGATATATATTGAATGGCGGAATTTCCTTCAGAACCGAAATTTTCTTATGTCCCGAGATCACAAAATTCCTAAGCTGATGCACTGGATAATATAGCCATAGCTCTGGCAGATCCGAATCGATACGAGACAACCATCAGTATTGCCCACCATCCTACAATTTCACCTTCTATTCAAATCAGAATAGTGGAAATCAATGAAATTAGTCCTATTCCTGAACCATATGGTCATACTATAGGATAGATGACACCTATTAGGGAATATCTTCAAAACAGAACACTTCCACCTGATAGAGCCGGGAATGAACATGTCCGGAGACGTGTGGTAAATTTTAATCTTTATGATAGCCCAGATCACTTAGAGAAAATTCTCTACAAAAGAGGTTTTGATGGAATTCTCTTCAGATGCATTGATAGTGAAGAAATAATGGTTGTCATGAAATAAGTGCATACAAGAGTCTATGGTGCCCATCAGTCTGTACATACGCTATGTGATCAATTTTGAAGTCTTGGGTACTTTTGGCCTTCAATGATACAAGATTGTGTTGATTTCACAAAGAAGTGTCATTCATTCCAAGTACATGCCAAATTCATTCATCAACCCCTAGAGTTTCTTCACACAACTAAATACGCGTGACCATTTGCTACATGGGGAATGGATGTAGTGGAACTGTATCCTTCAGCTACATCAAAGCAGTTTAAGTACATTCTTATGGCTACTGGCTTCTTTTCCAAATGGGCAGAGGAAATATTCCTCAAATAAGTCAGTTCTAAAATCATTATTAGCTTCATCATGTCTAACAGCATTACCAGATTTGGTGTCCCTCATACCATATTAACGGACAATGGCACCAATTTCCGATCATCTGATGTGAGGAAGTTGTATCAGGAATACAACATTAAATCCAACCATTCCTCTCAGTATCATGCAGTGGCCATTGGCCAGATAGAATATTTCAATAATACTCTTTCAAATATACTGAAAAAGATAGTGGATAATGATAAGAAATCAAGGCTATATAAACTCTTTCATGATTTATGGGCTTATCTAACCACCACACACACTACAATGTGGTCAACTCCATATTCATTTGTATATGGAAAAGAAAAATTCATGCCTATTAAGGTTCAGTTACCCTCGCACAGAGTACCCATTTGTGATCAGTCATCTATAGATGAACAACCTGAAAAGCAATTGGATGAATTGGAACGGTTAGATGAGAAAAGATTTTTCACCTTGAACCACTTGGAAATATATCATAATAAAATAGCATGATCATTCAACAAAAAAGTTCATCTTCGTTCATTTGTTCAGGGAGAATTGGTATTGGTTCTCAAAACTCCAATAATACTAGGAAATAAACCTACTAAGATGGATCCAAAATGCAAAGGACCTTATTCAATACATAAGGTCTACTCCAATAGAGCATATTCTTTAATATCAATGTATGGCTAACTCATCACTACTCCAACAAATGCTAGATTTATAAAGAAGTATTTTGTGTAATACAAATACTTTTGTCTAGGAAGATGTTAAACTGCACCATCACCGATCTATGCATATGACCTTAAACTATTCGCACCATTTTCCAACATGACGTTAAACTGTGACGTCCTAGCTACATGATACTTAACTATACATAAGTCCCTTACATCTAGCAAGACGTTAAACTGAATCATCAGTTTCGGTCCATGCATATTACCTTAAACTATTTGCATCTCTTTCTTCCAACATGACGTTAAACTATGAAAACAATCCCTAATACGTCCAACATGATGTTAAACCGTGTCATCTTTTGTCCTTACTGCATGACATTAAACATCACAGTCGCCCTTTCGTCAAACATGACGTTAAACTATATTTTTCCCATTTTCTCAGCTAAAGGAAGCTAAACTGTACAACACCTTTATCATCCAACATGACGTTAAACTATGTTCCTATATTTTTCCTACATTACATTAAACTGTATTTTGTCCATGCTACATGACACAAAACTGTGCATCACCAATAGTCCTCACTGCAAGTCTTTAAATTGCATAGTCCCTTCATATGTACTACATGACATTAAACTGTGAATCATTAAGGTTGTTTCTCCCTCTTGTTTCTCACACCGAGTATGACTCACGTGAGATTAGAGTAAACTTCAACCATAACACTCTCTTTGGGCCATTAACCAAGCGTAAGTCCCAAGACCATTTTTTTAGGTCGTTGTCCCCAAGAACTACTTCATCACTAATTCATTCTTTAATTGAGCTACGCGGACTTTGTTCCTTGCATTCTAGGCTAGGTACGTAGGCAACATCCTGAGGTTTAAGACCAAAACCAATCTCTTCACATTGGTTTACCTCCATCTCATATGTTGTGGATTCGTGAAGCCATCCCCATAATCCATATCTTTTCATTGGTTCACCTTTTTCCTTGTTATATGATGTTAAACCATACAACCCTTTTGTCCTGTATGACAATAAACTACAACATTCTTTAATACCCTCATTTGAGAGGGAATCATTATTTACATTGATCTACAATCATGTTATATTCCAAAGACTACGTGCATACATGGCAATACTCGAACCTTTTATCATGGGTCAAACCATCATTGCACTAATGTCCCCTTCACCCTTCACTTGTACGAACCAAATCTGCATAGAGGGTATTTCTAGAACTATATATGGCTTGATTCCCATCCATATGGGATACATAGAAATGTTCGAGCATCCCTCGAATCTAGCCCCAAATATTTGGGCCTAACCACAAATTTTACTTTCAGTCTCTTGGAAGAAAAGTCCCTGTGAAAACACACACTGTGTATTCATTATTACGGTCCAAGATCTATGACCCTAAACTACAATTTCCCATACATTCGTCCCACATGATGTTAAACTGTATTTCAATAACTACTTATGGATTGATTCCCATCCTTATGGGATATGTAGTGAAGTCCAATATCTCAATTTAGGACCCATCCACAACATGATTATGTTTAGAATTGATCTATGTATCTCTTTCATGAATTGGATAATACCCTTTTTCATGTGTCATACTCCTAACCATAAATAATTCTAGATATCCATAACCCTTTTCTTGAATTTTGGTCGCAAAATGTTTGATACATGAGAGTTCTTTTTCCTGACCATGCAGCATGTTCCCTTAGGTGGCCCTGCATAAACCGTCTACATAACATACATGTCAGCAAAAGGATACTATTATTTGACTATGCAGCGAATGCCCTTAGGTGGCCCTGCATAATTCAACCCCCTAACGGGGTTTTCAAACAATGTTAACATCATTCTTGGAAGGAAAACCTCTTTTTTCCTTAGTTTTCTTAACGACAATATGTAGAGATTCGTAAAAATATAGGCATCCTTAACATATTTGTCCCATACACTTTTTCATGATCTTAAAGTATTCAAGTATATGGTTTATATTTCCCTTCCCTACGTTTGGGTCAGACCTTCGTAGGAGTGACATTCATCCAGTTCCTAGAAAATCTTGTTTGGAAATATCTTCTCCATATTCAAGTAACTCTCTCCATACAACAAACTCTATGCTTTGGAAAATTGGAATCCCCATAAACTTTCACTGGTTTTTTGGAAGTATAAAAAAATTACATTTCTGAGAGTTTCCTTTTCCTGGCTATGCAGCACGTTCCCTTAGGCGGCCTTGCATAGGTAATCTATATAATGGACATATCAGCCAAAAGATGCTATTATTTGACTATACAACGAATTCCCTTAGGTGGCCCTACATAATTCGACCCCCTAATGGGTTTGTTAAATAGTGGTAACTTCATTCTTGGGAACTACTTCTTCTAATTCCTTTAGACATTTTTCATATCAGTCCTCAGATTCACAATTTCTTAGGTCATTGTTTTCATATTTTCCCTCATACTTGAGTATGGTAATGTTTTTTAAGATAAATTGTCAAGGAATTCAGTCAATTTTAATCCATTCGGTCAAAGCTATTTCGACCATAAACATTAGAATTTCTTTTTATGTCCGACATGCATGACTTTAAACAACCTATAAAAGACATGGGAACTCTGAACAAAAGTCATGTTCTTGCTCACTAAACATACATTTGGTATGATTTAGGTAATATTGAGAAATAAAAAGATTCAAAGTTTGTAGGGTTATTCATAATAATCCTAGAAAAAAATAAAACTATGATTGAAGATGAAAGTATCTTTCATTGATGCACAAGAGTTAAATGGACATCCACAGATTGGAGTCTCTTCACTTTTCCAAGAATTCAAAAAGGCTATCAACATAAATATTCATTTGATTTACAGCATCCCGAGCTTCATCAACAGCCAGTTGAAGCTCATGCACTCGACCAGCTTCACTCTATTCTTCTTGATGGAGTGATTTCTTAGCATCTGCAATGGCTTTCATACCATTCATTCGATCTCCTTCCAATGAATTGTTAAGCTGTTTAAGTTCCCCAGTAACAGCATCTAACTATTACTGAAGGTGCATCTACTGGACGACTTTCTCCTTGATCTTATGATTTACCTCCTTCAACATGGCAGCATGATCAGCCTCATCTCGGGACACCGTAGCCTCAAATACTATGATATTGGCTAACATCCTTACTCTGGTCAAATATTGATGGTACTTATGCTACTGTTCCCTTTTTAAGATGACTTTTTTTTACCACACCATGGATCTTTTGATACCCAGAACCGCCAAGTCCCATCATGACGAATAGGGATGATAGTCGGGGAATCTTCGATGATATCTCTTCTAAATTCACTTCAGATATGATCTTCCATATGTTCTGCCATGCCTTGCATCGTGAAAATTGGAGCTCTTTTTGTAGTTCCGGTTCTGACTCATCATCACTATCATAGGTGGGAATATATTCCAAGATTAATGCAATTAGGGAAGTTCCATGTTCTACTCCTTCCCCCGTGACCTATGTTTCTTCACTCTCTATTCCCGTTGGGGCGGAGGCTGAGGCATCACCTTCGGATCTAGCCACTGAAATTGATGGACTTACATAATCAACTGAATTCTTTGGTTATTTTCAAAGGATAAAAAAAGTTGACTGGATGTCTTGAAAATTAATTATAGTCACAAAAAAATGTTATCTCTTACCCAACGGTAGATCAGTAACTTGAGAAGGCTACTCCCTGTCTTTCCTAGCTTCAACAGGATTTTCAGGATGAGTTTTAGGAAGCTCTTCCAGGTTACGCTCCACTTGAGCTAATGTCTCTGCAATAGTAGGGTTTTCTGTACCCCCCTCAGGCATTGGTAGTTTAACATCTTGCTCAGATAGAACTACACATTTCAACCGATCATGATAAGAGATGTAATAAGATGTTATTTTTAATAGGACGAAGAATAACACTCATGTCCATAATCTTCTAAATTACATGGTAATTTAACATGCTCTAAAAAATCATCAAATGATGCGCCATGTTCCATCATTTAATCCAATGTAATCTTAGAATCCTGGTTAATCTCACCATTGGGAGCATTCGATATGTGTTCCTGACGGCCTTCATTCTGCAGCTTCTGATCTTGAACAGCCTCTTCAGATAAAATTATGACATCAGTTGCAATTTCTTCCAAGAGATCTAGTGCAAGGTTTGAACCTAAAGTATCACAAAATGGATTTCAGTTGATGTTTCATTCAACATTTTATGAAGCATTGTTAACTTACTAGAATAAGGATCTTCTCTCCTTGCAACAGTAGTAGGAGGGATACTGGGAACAGATGTTGGCTCTTCTCCAGGAGCAGCAAAGTCATCCTAAACTTGTGGTTGTTCACCAGCACCCTCCTTCATCCTCAAAAGAGGATCAATCCTCTCCCTCAAAGGGTAAATTGAAGAATCCCCTGCAATCCCAAAAAGTATGAGTAACCATTTCATTGGTTAAGACTCATGATTATTTAAAGAACTTACCACTACTTATGAAGCATTTAGTTGTGGACTTCTTCCTTCGATGCCTTTGTCTCTTTGGTTTTTTCAGAGTGTCGGTAGTCTCCTTTATAGGTACATGAATTGTTTAATGGAAAGCCATATCCAACTCCTCATCCATGGCTTTCTAGACTAGAGATATCTCACCCGACTCGCGAGGTGATTCAGCAGTTTCCCCGATGGAAGTACCACTAGGGCTATACTGTGGTGAAGAAACTTAAGAGGTTCCTTTCATTGCAAGCTGCAGGATGAAGAGAATAATTTACTTGAGTAACAAAGATTTAACTGGAATAATGTTAAAAAGAAAATAAGGAATGAAACTTACATCTTCAGTAGCCACGTAATCGTGCCACTCCTCATCTCTAGAATCACCAATCCCATTAGTGGTACCGTGATCTATCATTTCCTTCACCCGCATGGTGACAAGAATGGAATCATCGGTGCCACATATGAGAATTTATAGGTCTCTGATGTATGCTCTCACTTCATCGGGGTTAACATTGTAATGGATATCTGTAGAAGCCAGAAGATTCCCTATTCCAAGGATATGTAGCCCCTCGTACAAATCCAGCCAGGCAGTTTCAGTATCGCAGTATAAACTACGCCATGTATGGACAACCTCTGGTCATAGATATTCAGTATGTGTGCCAGAAGGCTGTGAGGAATGTCCTACAATCTTGGACATTAGTTTCTTCCCAGCTCCAACAACTACAAATAGAGAATAAGAAAACAAGACTTGATGCTCTATTAAGTAATGTTGATTAAAGTGCCTTAAATGAAGTAACTCACTAGGAATTTATGGAGTTTCTCTTTTGATTCTAACTGGATAATTATATTTGGAATGAGGTTTCTTTGCTACATGTGGTGCCTCATCATCCCCATCCCGAGAATCTGGCGAATCATCTTCGGGTGGTGTAGAAGAATCACCTTCAAGATGAAGGGTTTTTTTCTCTATCGTTCTTTTCCTTTTCCCCACCTGATAAAACATGTGACTCAGTACCCCTTTAGGTTATGATTCTATCCAGTTCTCGGTGTAACATGTGGTCAATTTATTCGCAGATTTATCAACTAGTAGATCAAACACTGCCCCGGTCTTCTCCCTAGATTTCAGCAAACATAGTTGTCAGGAAACCATCAGATGTTGCTCTGACCTGACATGCAAAGGGGGAGATATAATAGTCTGTTACAAACACTTGAATTGATGTGAAAATTTGTATGGAGCATATGCCTTGCATATAATCTCTCTGTCAATCCCGTTGGCTAGTACACCATCTATGAAGTCCAACATGTATGCCCTCAATTCTAGGATGGTTGTTTCATCATCAACAAACCACCCGGTTGGCGGGTTTCCATAAGGAAAGAAATTGAATTCCTTATACATTCCCAGCCTCACCTTCATTTCATAGGGATTGAGAACTAGCGATGAAATTCCAGAGAATGCCAGCACTGATGTCCTGAAAGAACTTCCGGGGATCTGTACTCCGTTCTGTACATTATAAATCCTGAAGTGAGTGGTGATCCATCCCCATAAAACTTGTAATGGTCCCACTATTGTCAAAGAAGACTTACACATGAATACAAGGAGTAAGATCATGTGAATCTTTGATAAAATGGGGGTATATAACCCAACCATTTTCCCCTCACCCAACTTGGGTGCAACAATAATGGTCCCTCGCCTAACGCCTTCCTTCGAGTCCCTGGCTGGAAAAAGATAAACACTGAGCCACAAAGCCAAAAATCCCGCCAGATGAGTCTTCTTTGGGATTCTCGGATTCACTTCATATCCCCATTTCTCAAATCCTCCTACTTCCAAGTTCGTCCAAAATGTGCCCGGAGCACCCCTCTTCTCTATTTTGGGGTAGGTAGTAGGACGAGTACAGATGGACCCCTTCTCCTTGGGCCCCTTCCCCTTTGATCCTTTATCCTTCGGCTCCTTCTCCTACTTCTTGGTAAGAAACATATTCATCCAATCCTCTAGATTAATATCCATTCTAGAATTAGTTAAGGAGGTATCTGAACTCTTGATCTTATGAAATATTTTCAATAATTCCCAAGCCAAAGTCGGGGTCTTCTCTGAATCATTCCAAG
The DNA here is from genome assembly GCA_963277665.1 of Viscum album. NCBI lineage: Eukaryota > Viridiplantae > Streptophyta > Magnoliopsida > Santalales > Viscaceae > Viscum > Viscum album. The sequence goes on from CAUJRU010000174.1 coordinate 825,818, forward strand.
TCTCCTTGGGGGGGTGAATTCATCGTACATATCACCCAAAATTGGAGCCCCTGAGATCTTGTGGATATCCCACAGACTGATTCCTACATCTCCATGAGTCAGATGGAAAGAATTGGTTTCTGTGCTCCAATGGCTGAGTATCTCCAGCACAAAGTCATTATTTCTATAAACATAGGTTTGCCCAGCCCAGACGGCTTCATATATTGAAACTCCTTTTAAATCCTCGACAAACTCTGTGTAGGTTTGTCGCACCCAGTATGCCCAAATCCAAGCTGGATTCACACCTCCTCCAGGATGAATGTCCCAACTCTTCTTCTAGCATTTGGAAGGATCCAACTGAGAGTTTTAGTAAATTGAAGGATAACAATGTGCTTTCAACTCAGGCTTGTGAGGTTTCAGATATGAGGTACAAGGGCTATGATCTATTATGTAGGCCTTCTCCACTATTCCAGTATTTATAAATTATCCTCCACTAGAGATATTTTCTAAAGAAAAGATTGTATAATTCTGAAACCAATACTTTGGGAGATAGTGCTTTGCCTCTGGAATGGTGACTTCTCTCAGATGTCCATAGCCATACAAAGGTAGATAAATACTCTGCGGGAAGTCAAGATGATACTTCTATAGGTACTTGGCCAAATCTAGAAGAGTGTTGTCACAGATAGTATAATTATCATGGTCAACGATGCTCATCATTTCAACAATTCACTGGCTAGACAATTCATCAGTCGCTCTGATTCTCTTTGGAGCCATTCGATCTGCACAAACGTTGAATAATTAACTCTCAATTAAGTTGATTTTTCAAAAAAAAAATTGAAAAAAAGTGAAAAAATGGCCAAGGCATTAAGGTGCGCAAGTCCCAAAATTGACACACAAGTATTAGTGTGTCACACAAGTTTTGGCGTGCAGGTATCACCATGTAAGTCCAAATACCTCTACAGCAGCGAGACAATAAAGAAACAGTGTAAAACAGAGCGACTTGCGCGGCGAAGGCAACTTGCATGGAGAGATCTCAAAAGTTTGAAATCCGGGTGCTTTGCGTGAGAATGGCCACATATATATAGGCCAGGCCTCAATCCTGTGTGCCTAAAGCCAGCATGCACAACCCTGCGCTCCTAATGCCAGTGCGCTCATCCCTTGTGCGCCGCCATTTGCGTGCTCAACACTTGTGTGCCGCAATTTCCATGGTTTTCTTCTTTACCTCAGAGTCACATCCTTATTTCTTTCGGATCCAACTCTGAGGGGGGGGGACTTTTTTTACGCTTATTTTCGTCACAGAGACTAAAAAAATAAAAAATTGGAAATACATATAACCTAAAGTGTTTCATTCTTCGAAGAAACATAAAAAATTTACAATGGCATGAACAAAGATTCATTTGCACTTTGGTCGCGCAAGTTCCACCAATGTCATGCATGTATACTTGTGCACCGCCCAATGGTCACGCAGGTGACTTTCACGCCCTCTAGGATATTCACCCAGGGTCTTCACTAGCCTATACATACCCCTAGTGGGCCCCCAATTTGAGGGATGAAAAATTCCATAAATTCAGATTTGAGCTCCCAATTCCCTAGTCTCTTCTCAAAGCTTCTGAACACTTTTAAGGTAATTTCATACCTATAATAGAAAATCTAAAGAGGGGGAGTAGGGCCTAAGTGTTGAAACTCATCAAAACATGAACACTTGAATGGCCAGCCTTTAAGGGAAATATAAGGCCCCAGCCTTAAACCTTACTTAATCTTGAGTTATTACAAGATTACACATTGAGGATATTTTCAGGTTTAGAGTTTTAGAGAATTAGATCATAAAACTTGAATTACATTCCACATATAAACAAAGTGGTTACATAAAGATATTATTTTTCTTTCCCATCAATGGAAACATATTTAAAATAAAACATGGATTCTTTCTTGACACTTCCTTGACACTATCATCATATCATGTACCTTTCCCTTGACCTGTGAAAAACATTTCAAAAAAACATGGGATGAGCATAAAAAGCTCAATAAGGGATATAAAAATATGGAAAGGAAACATGGGTACATATATACCTAATAATGCAATCATACTTTACCCATAAAACATAATCACTTTAACATACCTCATCAAATCATGAATAAATCATAGAAATCATAAGACATAAAGGTAACTTGAGGCATTTATAACATTCTTACGTAGGGAGTAACCCTCTTGTTTACGTTTGGAATACCCATCACAGTATATTCCCTAAATCTTTTTAGAGAAACCTTAACGTTTCACTCCTTCGTGTTACCCAATGCATTGGAGAGCTATATCGGGCTCACCCACCCTTAGTCTATCATGGAACCACCCTTCTTCATAACAATTCCCAAGAACCTCAACATAATCGTATCACATAAAAGATGCATAAAGGAAACATAACATTTCCACCTTTCAATCACAAAATATCAATACACCACATTGATATAAAAACATTATTAAAACAATTTTCAATACCAAAATAAATGAAAAGTAAAACATGGTATTTATTTTTCTTTTTTTTAAAAAGGAATGGCTTGTAGAGGAAGCAGAAACTCAAATAATGGTCACGGCGGCAGAGAAGTCGTTGTCGCCGCATACGTACGACAAAAAAAATTCCCTTTTGTCGTTTAGTAAATGCTTCGTATAAAAAATATTCCTTTTGAATAAACATAAATGTCAAAGGGGTTTATACACCGTATAAAAGAGGGTTGTGTATAAAACCAAATATGCCTCAATTAAAGGAGATTGAGACGAAATCCCATACCTCTAGGTCCGACATGACTCGGTCGTTCTATAATCTACTGAATAATAAACTTGAGTTAATTTCTAATTGTTTAAGAACCTTTTTTAAGTTCATTATTCCTTTTATATCACTTATTGCCATTTCATGAACACTATGTAATTATTTAAGTTAATAACGGTCATTTTAACGATCATTGGTACTTGAGTCAAAAATAATCCCTTTATAATTACAAGTTGTTCATGTATCCATTATATACAGAATGGTATTCATGATGTAGATATCATATATGTCATATATATCTAGTTCATTCATGCATTTATAATATTACATAATCATTTAGAGGTAAGAAATGAAATGCACCATTCATGGAGACAGTAAGTCGTACGTACGCATGAACGCTACTTTCATTTCTATTTCGTATTTTATAGAATGGAATCATAATTATATAAAGGTATATTATAATTCCAGTATAATATCATATATAATATCATAGTTCCATCCTTTATACGTCCCAGATATGGTATTTAACGAATCAAATCACTTTGAGGGGGCGGTAGTCCACACTTCCTTAAATGAAGATATCGCGTTTACCCATAATGGAAACCATAAAGGTATGAATAAAATGAAAAATACAGAAGCTTAAGGAAAACAAAAACATATTATATATCATATATAAATATTGTGTCATCTTAATGGACACCATTGAAGGTGTTAAAAGTATGTTGAACAATCATCGTTTCGGGAGGCATAAATTCACCATCCACGGAAACATTATGGTCTTTAACCATTAGATGTAGGTGTGTGTAATTTTATCTCAAATCCTTCTTATAAAAACATCATAGTATATTTCAGATACTAGATTTGTTACAAAATAAATGAATAAAAAGAGTTTAGGGGGTTGGAGAAGCAAAATAAAACAAAAGGACTCAAGTGAATACATTACCTTAAAATCGAGTAACTCCCTTTGGTTTCAAATCAAAGGCTTCCTTGGGAAGGCTTCTGCCCACAGTGAGGCTTCAAGGAGTAAGAGAGGGAAGTGGAGAGACAAAATGGGCAGGGGTAGGGAGATCCAAAGGCTTTGGAAGTGTGGGTAAGAAGGTAGAGGTGGGGGCCTTTTATAAGAGGAGAGGAGGGGCACTCTTGGAATGTAAAGAAATGTTACTTTATTTTAAAATGATTTTCAGATTAAAAAGGTCCCAAATTGATATAATTCGAGGGTAAGGTGATAAGGGTTCTAAATCCACCCATCCAATAGATTTTGTACTTGTGTAGGTCATATATTTTACATTATAATTTCATTTTATTTAAATCCTTTATTAATGAGGTAATGGCTGCATCATCATGATGTCATAAATAATTTATTTTATTTAAAGTCTAAAAATTATAAAAAAAATATCATGATGTAGGAAATCTTTTTATATTTCCAATGAATATTTATAAAAAAAATCTGACTTCTATAACCCCATGTAAAAATTGTTTTAGTAAAACATCTCATGTTTGTGTCATTTTTTACTTTAACATTAAATAAAAAGTTATTTATGTCATTTCCCAACAAAAGTGTCTCCATGGGTTCCCCAAGTTGACCCATGGATTGTATTGGTCGGCCATGACACATCCAATGAGGGTAGTACATGTTTTAATCTCATCTCATATTATTAAAACATTATTTTTACCTTAAACTACACTAGTTTCCACTAATCGCGATTAAGAACTTAAAAGTTACTATTCACCGAAAAATTATTTTAATCTCATTGAACAACATTTTACTTCTTAATGACAACAATGTATGTCGGATTTTTGAAAATCAAATCACATATGTGGAAAAGTTTCATTTAAACGAAAAATCAGTTTCTTTTACTACCACTTAGTGGTTTCACTATTCATCAAAAATCGAAGTTTTTCAGAAAGATACCAAAACTTCTCCCTAAGCTATATTTGATATTATGAATTAAAAAATGATGCCTATTTTACAAAATTCAAATAATTTAAGTTTCATTAATTAATTTAATAACTAATTTCTGCTGTCATGACAAATAGCGTGTTTTTATGAAACAATACGTATTAAAAGATTGACACTAGTTTAAGTCCAATTTCAAAGTGAAATTGATTCCCATGACCACCATTGGATAAAATGGTAAAAATGTATTCTAATTTCACTTAAAAACCAATTAAAAAGATAATCTAATCATATAAATAAATTAGATTAAAAAGAGGTTTTGAGTTAAAATACAACATTTTTCACTATTCATTAAAAAATGAACTTTATCGGAAAAATACCAAAAATTCACACAAAGTAAATTTTAATGTCCCAATCATAAATAATAAGTTTATTTTGAAAAAAATAGCTTATAAAATTGTCAAAAGATAGATTTAAAAAGGGTTTTTCATCAAAAGGCAGTAAAACAGTCTTTTAATAATATTAGTGTATTCCATGCATAAGATTGTATTTATTTTCATTTTAAGCCTCTAAAACTCTATCTTAATCATTAATAGTCATAGATAAAAATATCTATTATTCATTACTTACTTGGGATGTTACATCCTTCCCCCCTTTAGAAAATTGCGTCCCCGCAATTTATTTACTTATCGAATAAATGGGTGTACTTATCCCTTATTGCATTTTCAGATTCCCATGTTGCCTCTTCCATCATGTGGTTTTTCCAAAAAACCTTTACCTAATTAATCACCTTATTCCGTAACACTTGCTCTCTATGGTCAAGAATATGGACCGGTTATTCCTCATAAGATAGGTTCTCTTCTAGCTGAACTACCTCTGGACTCAAAACATGAAATGGATATGGAATATACTTTCTCAGCATCGAAACATGAAAAACATTGTGTACCTGAGATAAACTCGGAGGTAAAACCACTCGGTAAGAAACAGATCCAACTCTCTCCAGAATTTTATATCGTCCAATGAACCTTGGACTCAGCTTTCCTTTCTTACCAAATCGCATCACACTTTTCCATGGTGATACATTGAGAAAAACATGGTCACCTACCTCAAAAGAGAGATCTTTCCTCCTGTTGTCCGCATAACTCTTCTGCCTACTCTGAGCTGTTCTCATGTGTTTCTGTATCAGCTGAACTATTTCTGCCAACTCTTCTACAAATTTTGGTCCCATCAACTTCCTTTCACCCACTTCATCCCAGAAAGATGGAGTTCGACACCGCTTCCCATATAATGCCTGAAATGGTGCCATCTATATACTGGAATGAAAATTGTTATTATATGAAAATTAACTCAAAGAAAGATGTTGGTCCCAACTTCCCTGATAATCCATCGAACATGCTTGTAGCATATCCTCCAAGGTCTGAATTGTTCGTTCTGACTGCTCATCTGATTGAGGATGAAAAGATGTACTAAAATTTAATTCAGTACCCAATGACTTCTGAAGGTCTTTCCAAAAGTTATAAGTGAACCTGGGATCACGGTCAGATACAATGGAGAGAGGAACTACATGTAACCTGACTATCTCTTTAAGATACAAACGGGAAAGTTGATCTAGGGAAAAAGTATCTCATATAGAAAGGAAATGAGTAGATGTAGTCAAGTGATCAATAATAACCCAGATTGCATTATTACCTCGAGGGGTCTTCGGCAATCACACAACGAAGTCCGTGGATATATTCTCCCATTTCCACTATGGCACTGGTAAAGGCTGAAGCATCCCTTTCGGTAACTGCCGCTCTGCTTTAACCTATTGACAAGTCAAACACTTCACAGTAAAATCAGCAATATCTCATTTCATTCCATCCCACCAGTAATACTCTCGCAGATCTCTGTACATCTTAGTACTGCCAGGATGAACTGAAAATGGAGAACTATGAGCTTGACATAACAACTATCTCTTCAAATGTGAATCACAAGGCACACACAATCTCTTGCCAAATCTCAAAACACAATCATTATCAATGTTGAATTCAGGCAACTTACCGTTCTGAACCAGCTCTACCTTTTTCTGTAACTCACTGTCTTGCTTCTATGCTTGCTTGATTCTGTCTGATAGAGAATATTTCACTGATACCTAAATCCAAACAGAAGAACATCCTGGACCAATAACTTCTATTCCAAAGTTCATCAAATCCTTAACCAAAGGATCACGTTCCAAACGCAACATTGATAATGAAGCATTACTTTTTCAACTCAAAGCATCAGCCACTTTATTTTCTTTTCCCGGATGGTAATGAATTGTACAATCATAATCCTTGATTAATTCTACCCATCTCCTTTGTCTCATGTTAAATTATTTCTGAGTGAATATATACTTTAAACATTTATGATCTGTATATATTTCACACTTTACTCCATATAAATGATGCCTCCAAATTTTTAAAGCTAAAACAACAGCAGCTAATTCCAAATCATGTGTAAGGTAATTTACCTCATGAGTTTTCAACTGTCGGGAAGCATAAGAAATTACCTGATCATTCTGCATTAGGACACAACCAAGTCCTTTCAATGAAGCATCACTGTATATAACCAACTCACCATTCCTGGAAGGTAGTGCCAAAACCGGAGCATTCACCAATCTTCTTTTCAGTTCCTAAAATCAATCATCAAATTATTTTTTCCAGATAAACTTAACACCCTTCCGAGTTAGCTTAGTCATTGTACTAGATAACCGTGAAAAATTTCTAACAAACCTTCGGTAATATCCTTCCAAACCAAGGAAACTAAGAATCTCTGTTACATTTGTGGGTCTTGGCCATTATTCAACGACCTTTGTTTTTGCAGGATCAACAGTTATACCATCTTTAGAAACAATATGACCAAGGAAAGAAATTTGTTGCAACCAAAACTCACACTTGCAGAATTTCCCATACAATTTATTTTCTTGTAAGGTTTTCAAGATAACACATAAATGTCTTTCATGCTCCTCTTTACTTTTAGAAAACACCAAAATATCATCAATGAAAACCACCACAAACTTATCCAAGAACTCATAGAAAATTCTATTCATTAAGTCCATGAATACAGCAGGTGAATTGGTTAGCCCAAAAGGCATTACTACAAATTCATAATGGCCATATCTTGTACGAAACGCAGTCTTTGGAACGTCTGCTTCCTTTACCTTCAGCTGATGGTACCCCGATCTCAGGTCAATCTTTGAAAAATACTGAGCTCCCTGGAGCTGATCAAACAAATCATCAATATGAGGAAAAGGATATTTGTTCTTAACAGTGATCTTATTCAAGGCTCTATAATCAATGCAAAGTCTCATTGAACAATTTTTTTTAACAAATAAAACAGGACCACCCCATGGTGATGTGCTAGGTCGAATGAAACCTTTCTCTAATAAATCTTGCAATTGCTCCTTCAACTGAAAAAGTTCAATTTGAGCCATTCGATAAGGGGGTTTCGAAATTGGCTTAGCATCAGGAACTAAGTCAACAGTAAATTAAACTTCCCGATCTGGTATTTTTCCAGGCAACTCATCAGGAAAAACATCAGGATACTCATTTACCACTGGCACATCATTAATCTGAATAGTTCCTTTATTTTCAATGATGTGTGCAAGGTAACATTTATTTCCATATTTTACAAGTTTCTCGGCCTCTTGATAAGTTATCAACAGTAAGGGTTCATTCTTGTACACAAACTGAATGTCTTTCTGAAATGAAACTTCTTTAGCTCTACAGTCAATCTTAGCATGGTAAATAGAGATCCAATCCATACCCAGGATAACATCAAACACTACTAGAGGTAGAAAAATAAGGTTTGCAGGTAGGTTCTTTCCACAGATAAGGATAGGAAGATTCTTATAAATTCTTTTTGCCTCAAAATTTCCCCCAGGTGTTTTTACCAAAAGTTCAGGAGTCATTTTTTGAGATGGTATTCCCATTTTACTAGAAAGGTTTTCAGAGATGAAAGAATGTGTAGACCCCGAATCAAATAACACACTGGCATAATCTGAAAAAACAAACAATGTACCTGATACAACTTCAATTGATGGCCCAACATCTGCTGAAGTAGTTGCAAATGATTTAACCTCCCCTTTCTGCTTTTAGTATAACTACTTCCCATCACTCAAGCTCTTTGTCGGACACTCATTTGCATAGTGACCCATCTCATTGCACTTATAACATTTCACTAACTGTAAATAAAATTTGGTCTTACCTTCACATTAATCCTTTTCAGTGCAATCACGATCCTTATGTACCATCTTACCACATCGGTAGCACTTTCTAGAATTCACAAGACATTCCCCAGCATGCCTTTTGCCACATTTATCAAAAACTGGAAACTTAGTTTTCTTACCATCAGACTTTTTTGAAGAATTATTACCTTTCTCCTGCCACCTCGGTATCCTCTTCTGCTGGTTGTTATAGAAAACTTGACCATCGATAAACTCCATTTACACCTTCTCAGCACATCGAACAAGCTTTTCATAACTTTTAAACTCACAAGAAGCTAATTCCCTTTGATATTTTGGATTTAATCCTGAGTAAAAAATGATTGATTTTTCTATCAAGGTCTCGGATAAAATTTGGAGCATACCTTGCCAATCGAGTGAACCTTTATTCATAGGTAGCCACTCAGTCTTCCTCTTGCATCAATTCCAAGAATTTCTTTTCCATCCAAATTCGAACAGCCTTAGGAAAATACTTCTCAAGAAACATTCCTTTGAATTCATCCCAGTCAAGAGCATAAATCTCATCGGCGTCCCTGATATTTTCAACCATTGACCACCACTGATCTGCCTCACCCTCCAAATGGTAAATAGCAAGACTAACCTTTTTGATTGTCTGATCACCCCATGAAATCGAAAATCTTCTTCAATGCTTTAATCCACCCTTCAGCTAACACAGGGTCAGATGATCCTTTGAATGATAGGGGATGTTGCCTCATGAAATGTTCCACCACTGACATGTTCCTATGCGGTTGATCTGGCTGATCTCGTGCATGGATACCACCACCATTTATCGCTTGAGTCAACTATGCCATTACTACAACAAACTATTTAGTTCCAATTCCGACCATCTCAGGATGCTGATTCGGAAGTTTATTTCATTCTGCATGCCTTCCTAGCACTGCTTCCCTGTTCCCTCTACGAAAAACCATTCTGAACAAACATGTCTTAGATGAAGCAACATGGTAATCTTCAAATACTATATCACTTCAATTTGACCATAAAAAAATATTTTTAGATAATAATTTAATAGAATTCTAACTCCTAAAGATATCTAAACCGACCTCTGATACCAACTATAAGGCCTCGACCTTAAACCTTACTTAATATTGAGTTATTACAAGATTACACATTGAGGATATTTTCAGGTTTAGAGTTTTAGAGAATTAGATCATAAAACTTTCATTACATTCCACATATAAACAAAGTGGTTACATAAAGATATTATTCTTCTTTCCCATAAATGGAAACATATTTAAAATAAAACATTGATTCTTTCTTGACACTTCCTTGACACTATCATCATATCATGTACCTTTCCCTTGACCTATGAAAAACATTTCAAAAAAACTTTGGATGAGCATAAAAAGCTCAGTAAGGGATATAAAAATATGGAAAGGAAACATGGGTACATATATACCTAAGAATGCAATCATACTTTACCCATAAAATATAATCACTTTAACAGACCTCATAAAATCATGAATAAATCATAGAAATCATAAGACATATAGATAACTTGAGGCATTCATAACATTCTTACGTAGGGAGTAACCCTCTTGGTTACGTTTGGAATACCCATCACAGTATATTCCCTAAATCGCTTCGGAGAAACCTTAACGTTTCACTCCTTCGCGTTAACCAATGCATTGGAGAGATATATCGGGGTCACCCGCCCTTAGTCTATCACAGAACCACCCGTCTTCATAACAATGCCCAAGAACCTCAACATAATTGTATCACATAAAACATGCATAAAGGAAACATAACATTTCCACCTTTCAATCACAAGATATCAGTACAACACATTGATATAAAAACATTATGAAAACAATTTTCAATACCAAAATAAAAGAAAATTAAAACATGGTATATATTTTTCTTTTTTTAAAAAAGGTATGTCTTGTAGAGGAAGCCGAAACTCAAATAATGGTCACAGCGGCGGAGAAGTCGTTGTCACCGCATACATACGACAAAAATATTCCCTTTTTTCGTTTAGTAAACGCTTCTTATAAAAAAGTTTCCTTTTGAATTAACATAAAAGTCAAAGGGGTTTATACACCGTATAAAAGAAGGTTGTGTATAAAACAAAATATGCCTCAATGAAAGGAGATTGAGACGAAGTCCCATACCTCGGGTCCGACTTGACTCGATCGTTCATTAATCTCCTGAATAATATAGTTGAGTTAATTTCTACTTGTTTAAGAACATTTTTTAAGTTCATTATTCCTTTTATATCACTTATTGCCATGTCATGAACACTATGTAATTATTTAAGTTAATAAAGGTCATTTTAACGATCATTGGTACTTGAGTCAAAAATAATCCCTTTATAATTAAAAGTTGTTCATGTATCCATTATATACATAATGGTATTCATGATGTAGATTTCATATATGTCATATATATCCAGTACATGCATGCATTAATAATATTACATAATCATTTAGAGGTAAGAAATGAAATGCACCGTTCATGGAGACGGTAAGCCGTACGTACGCATGAACGCTACTTTCATTTCTATTTCATATTTTATAGAATGTAATCAAAATTATATAAAGGTATATTATAATTACAATATAATATCATATATAATATCATAGTTCCATCCTTTATATGTCCCACATATGGTATTTAACGAATCAAATCACTTTGAGGGGGCGGTAGTCCGCACTTCCTTAAATAAAGATATCACATTTACCCATAATGGAAACCATAAAGGTATGCCCAAAATGAAAAATACAGAAGCTTAAGGAAAACATAAACATATTATATATCATATATAAATATAGTTTCATCTTAATGGACACCTTTGAAGGTGTTAAACGAATGTTGAACAATCATCGTTTCGGGAGGCATAAATTCACCATCCACGGAAACAGTATGTTCTTTAACCATTAAGTGTAGGTGTGTGCATGTTTAGATCGAATCCTTCTTATAACAACATCCTAGTATATTGAAGATACTGGAGTTGTTACAAAATAAATGAATAAAAAGAGTTTATGGGGTTGGAGAAGCAAAATAAAACAAAAGGACTCAAGTGAAGACATTACCTTAAAATCGAGTAACTCCCTTTGGTTTGAGCTCAAAGGATTCCTTGGGAAGGCTTCTGCCCACAGTGAGGCTTCAAGGAGTAATATAGGGAAGTGTATAGACAAAAATGGGAAGGGGTAGGCCGAGCCAAAGTCTTTGGAAGTGTGGGTATGGAGGTAGAGGTGGGGGCCTTTTATAAGAGGAGAGGAGGGGCACTCTTGGAATGTAAAGAACTTTTACTTTATTTTAAAATGATTTTCGGATTCAAAAGGTCCCGCATTGATATAATTTGATGGTAAGGTGATAAGGGTTCGAAATCAACCCATCCAATAGATTTTGGACATGTGTAGGTCATAGATTTTACATTATCATTTCATTTTATTTAAATCCTTTATTAATGAGGTAATCGCTGCATCATCATGATGTCATAGATAATTTAATTTATTTAAAGTCTAAAAATTATAAAAAAAATATCATGATGTAGGAAATCTTTTTTTATTTCCAATGACTATTTATAAATAAAAATCTGACTTGTATAACCAGATGTAAAAATTGTTTTAGTAAAACATCTCTTGTTTGTGTCATTTTTACTTTAACATTAAATAAAAAGTTATTTATGTCATTTCCCAACCAAAGTGGCTCCATGGGGTCCCCAAGTTGACCCATGGATTCTCGTGGTCGTCCGTGACACATCCAATGAGGGTAGGACATGTTTCAAGCTCATCTGATATTATTAAAACATTATGTTTACCTTAAACTACACTAATTACCACTAATCGCGATTAAGAACTTAAAAGATACTATTCCCCAAAAAATTATTTTATTCTCATTGAACCAAATTTTACTTATTAATGACAACCATGTATGTAGAATTTTTGAAAATCAAATCACAGAAGTGGAAAAGTTTCATTTAAACGAAAAATCAGTTTCTTTAACTACAACTTCGTGGTTTCACTATTCATCAAAAATTGATGTTTTTCAGAAAGATACCAAAACTTCACCCAAAGCTATATTTGATATTCCGAATTCAAAAATGATTTCTATTTTACAAAATTCAATACATGTAAGTTGAATTCAATAATTTAATAACTAATTCCCACTGTCATGACTAATAGCGTGTTTTTATGAAACAATACGTATCAAAAGATTAGCACTAGTTTAAGTCCAATTTCAAAGTGAAATTTATTCCAATGACCACCATTGGATAAAATGGTAAAAATTATATTCTAATTTTACTTCAAAACCAATTCAAAAGATAATATAATCATATAAATAAATTAGATTAAAAAGATGATTTGAATTAAAATACAACATTTTTCACTATTCATTAAAAAATGAACTTTATCGGAAAAATACCAAAAATTCACACAAAGTAAATTTTGATGTCCCAATAATAAATAATAAGTTTATTTTGACAAACATAGCTTATAAAATTGTCAAAATATAGATTTAAAAAAGGTTTGCCATCAAAAGGCAGTAAAACAATTTTTAAGAATATTAGTGTATTCCATGCATAAGATTGTATTTATTTTCATTTTAAGCCTATAAAACACTATATTAATCATTAATAGACATAGATAAAAATATCTATTATTCATTACTTACTTGGAATGTTACAGGAAATGGACGCACTTGTGTGTCATCTTACCCCTTCAATAGAACTTGCGCGCTACTCTTCTGGAAGCATATAGAGATAGTACAAAGGGCTTGAGCCATGTTTCACGCAAGTATTACCCTAAGGGTTGACTATCGTGAAAGTACCCCTGTGTCATGCAAGTATACATGTGCGACCAAAACTTGCGCGCCCATGCAGGACCTGCGAGTCCACTTCTTTTTGGGTGCCTCTCCTGCCTGTTTCACCTCTCTTATGTCTATCCCCCTCTCTTATTCAAGTTCCAGACTTCAAAACCCTCTTTAAATAGATTTATTTTGGCATGTATCCCTTGTTGGATTCCCTATCCGAAAGGAATTCTGTGGAACATCTATCAAAACCTAGTGATTTACATATATTTATGTCACTAAGGTTATATATTTCATTCATTCAACCTCATCCTTTATGAGGAGAGAATCCTTAATTTGGGCCTCATTTTCAAGAATAATCCACAATTCAAGTTCTCTTAATTTGGGCATCCTCCTTAGGAGTAAGCCCCAGTCATAATTTCCTAACCTGGGCCTCCTTCTCAGGAGTAAGCCCCTGTCCAAGTTCCCAGATTTGGGCACCCACCTTAGGAGTAAACCCCAAATCCCAAATTCCCTTAACCTTGGCCTCCTTCTCAAGTGTAAGCCCCAGTTCGTAAGTCCCATTAACCTGGGCCTCCTTCTCAAAAATAAGCCCTAGTCATAATTTCTCTTAACCAATCTTAACTTCTTTGATTTGGTCTTCCTTTTCAGGAATAAAACCCAATCACAAGTCCCCTCCTAATTTGGGCAACCTCCTCAGGAGTAAGCCCCAAGTTAGAGCGTCTAAATTTCCATAAAGCACATATACCTCTATGGACCTTGTACCCGGGATTCTTGTCAGATGTAAGACCTGATCTTTATCTATTTGGGAAATAATACATACATAAGCCCCATATCATTCCTTGTGATCACATCTTTCATGGTACAAATTGTCAGGTTTACAGATACCTCTTGTTTCTCAGACCGAGCATGACTCACGTAAGCTTGGAGTGTAAAATTAACAACGACACATCTATTTGGGCCGTTAATCATACGTAATCCCCACAATTCACAACCAAACTATGTGGACTTGGATCTTTACCTTAAAATTATTGTACGTAAAAAGCCTTTCTAAGGTTCAATCCCATCACCCATTAATTCTCATCTGTCCCATATGACGTTAAACTATATCTTAATTCCCGAACTACATGGGTTCTGATTCCTTTTCTAAATAAGGATATGTAGGTAGCCCTTCTGTGGGTATGATCCCAACTCTAAAATACTTCATGTCCTTCTGAACGACAATAAACTTCGAGTGCCCCATTGAGTGGCTTTAAAACCATTATGGTTATCATAAATGACAAAGAGATCTTTATATAATGTGTTGAAGGATACCATTGACTAAGAATCTCTAACAAAGACAGATGATTCTCTATCGATGAAGATCCTAAAATACATATAAAATATTATATAAATCTCATACATATTAATAATTTATTGTTATATCTTAAGGAAATCTCATTTTCATACTTTTTAGTGTAATAAGGATTCACGAACATTACTTAAATCTATAAAGAGAGTCCTGGAGTAGACAATAATTCCACCCAAAAGGTGTGATGAGTCTGACCACCCATCTCTCGACCAATGAAAATTCATAATCCTCATCCGTCCACAACTAAAGAGCACCTACCTTTGGAATGTTGGTCCAAATGGATATAGAATCATTGGATGTATTCGGTTCTATGAACAAACCCGTTAGAAACCGATTGGAATGTTTGAACCTTAAACAAACAAGGTCATCCCCATTTCTAGAGGAAACAACATGGAATAAATCATGAAATCTCATAATACATGAATCTAATAGAAATAAATAAAATAATCCATGAGATCATAAACTATTAATAAAACATTGAATTTTAGAAAACATATAAACATATAATGTGATTTCCATAGTTTCCAAGGCATCACATCCAAGACCATCTTAGTAGTATGGTTTCACTCCCCATACCATCTTAGTCGTCATGGTTCACTCCCATTTCTATCATAGTAGCATGAGTTCAGTCCCCCTGCATCTTGGTAGTCATGCTTAACTACCATGGCTATCTTAATAGTAAAAGTTCACTCATGTTACCATCTTAGTTTATCTAATTATATATAAATCTTTACCAAATATATTGGTGGGAGATATAGGTCCCACAAATATCATAATTAAATCATACATACCTGTGCCACAAAATCATAAACAATAATATCATAACATGTGAAATGATATGGGTATCATAAACATGTAATCATATCATAGAATGTGAAATAGATTCAGGTTTCATAATTATTTCATCATAAACATAACCCATGAAAATAAGTGTGTTTCAAAAGAATATACCCCATAAATTAGAAATGGGTTTAATAAACATAATTCCATCAAATCATTATCCATTCAAAGGAAGAATATTAATTGAAAAATTTGGTCATTTCCCATAAAGTCGTCTGTAACACCAATGGATGTAATCATTCAAGGAAATAATTTAGAAAACTATTTTAAAAAATATCATGAGGAAATTATCCTTTCTCTTTAAAAAAATTATTCATAACATTTAAGACCTTTTGATAACTATTTTCATGAAAATAAACATGATATCTTATAAAGGAGTCATTGACAACATTTTGGTATCCTTTTTCCTTTGTATAATTTTATAGGATCTCAAAATCCTTTTGAAAACTTTTTTTCATTGAAAACTTAAAAAAGAATCTTAAAAACATTTTTAAATCCATTGATATTAAAATTGATATTAAAAACGGTTTTATTAAAGTTAATCGTTTTTAAATGAAAATGAATATTCAATGAAAGGACTTAAGGTAAATATTTACATGGTCTACGAGGAAAGAAGAACATTCCATTTACATGGAAAAAGGTAGAAGAAATATTTATTAGAAAGAGAAAAGATGACTTCTTTGAAAACATTGGTAAAATAAAGAATGGGAATAATTTATTTTAATGATCATAGGATGTTAGTAAAATATTTCTTGAAGCATTTTTATAAAACATTTTTTAAGGAAAACATATTTTTGACAGAAGAGAGCGGTAAGGTAATATTTTATTAAAAAATATTATTAATTTTCATAATTACCCAAGAGTGGAAAATAAGGTACTAATACATGAAGACATAAATATTAACTAGAGTATATGAAATTTCATGACTGTTCTCGAAGTATGTTTGATAAGCTTTCAATAATGAAAACATGATCATAAACAATCTTGATAAATGTTGAGATTATTTCAATAAACTTTTACAACATTGTAACTATGAGTCATACTCACCTTATAGGAAAATGAATTTACATAGAGATTTAAAAAACCATTAAAATAGTTATATTCATGTTATAAAATTTCAATGAAATTTTATACACCTCATATAAAAATATAGATGTATAATAGGGCATGTTTCTCAAAAAAGACAAATTGAGACAAAATTAACTTACCGAAATTGGAAATTTTGAAACGTAAACCTAATGATAGAAAGATCATAATATAGTAATGTAAATACCCATAAATTTAAGTAGAAGAGGAATATAATACATGAATGGGTAGTATATACTCCACACAAAATAATTGAGTGTCGAATAAGGCATGTATCTCACAGAAATAAAGAGTGAGATGAAATTCATTTACCTTGTGTCTTGACTCTCTTCATAGTCATAAAATATTCCAATATAATAAATATAATTTTATTATACATATTTTAAAGAATAATATTTTTATATTTTTAACCATATATGGTTTAATTATGACCTTATATTACCCACTTGTTTACAATTCTATTTTAAGTTTTCACTTTGGGTAATATCTGCTTTGTTCTTCACATTGTATTAATTTGTTATATCATTGGTATTTGTACTTATCTCATGATTAAAATAAATTAAAACATGATATAAATATCATTTTTATTAAATATGTGTTTATTATAATAATCTTTAGAATATAGAAGTATGAAATGGAATACACCGTTAATGGAGACGGTAGGTCGTAGGTATGCATGAACGTTGTTTCAAATATATTGACATATTGTAAGAAATATTGTAAATGAAATATGAGTATATATATATCTATCTATATATCTTTATTTAATAATAATTATTATATAATATATATCATATAATTTCACTAAACACATGCTTAATACATTCCATGTAGTGTGTGAACAAATCACATCACTTTGTGGGGTGGTAGTCCACACTGTCTCAACTAAAAATATTGTAATTACAGAAGATGGAAATTATAAATATATGTGTTGTAAAATAATTAAAGAAGAATAAATACATTATAAATATCATAAATTTTATATAAAATTAGTGTGACTATTTTAATTTCATCTATTAGATGTGGTAAAGGAAGAATGAACAATCATTATTTTGTGATGTGGTAGTTCGTCATAAACATAAAAAGTATGTATGTTTCCCATTATACGTAAGTTTTTTATGTATAGGTCTAAATATTATCATACCAATATCAGTATACTATGTATAATATTTTTTTATAATAATTAAATAGGGATAGTGGAGGGGGTGGAGAATGAAAATAAGATAAAGGAGCTTGGGGAAGGAGGTTACATCTTTTCTGGTTAACTCATTTTTGTTTTAAGCAAAGGACTTCCTTGGATTTTTTTATGAACAAAATTATAAATCAAGGCTTAATTTAGGGATATTTGGGAGATATTTGTTATAACAATTTTCAAAATTAATTGTCTTGAGAGGTGTGCAGAATTCAGAGAAGAGAAGGCCTTTTATTTTGGAGGTTGAGTGACACTCTTGAAAAATTTTAGAAAAGGGAAACCCCACTCCCATTATTTTTATTGAATGTGGATACAATAAATGTAAACTGTAGTCCTAGGATATGAAAGGGTCTAAATATATCCATCCAATGGGGTTTTTAACATTTCTATGCCTTATTAATCCTTAATTTTATGGTTTAGTCCCTTGTTAATCATAGTTTAATCTTAAATGTCTTAATTAATTTTAATTACCTTCACTAATATTTTTGGTAAAAACATATTTCGACACTATTTGAAATTATAATATATTATAATTCAAAATTTGGAATCCATTTTTTGAAATTCTAATCACATAATTTGAAGAAATTAATTTAACTTTAACTCTATAGACAAGAAGATAAAGTATGTTTCTAAAGTAAAAACGCTCATCATTTTGCTAATTTTTTATTACTAATTTCCATGAGAAATTAATTACAATTACCTAAATTGGATAATGTTGTAAAAAATTATCTAATTAATCCTTTAAAAAATTAAAAATACAATTTAACCATATAAATAAATTTGATGAAAAAGAAGTTTTGAGTTATATTTCAACATTTTTCACTATTCATTAAAAAGGGAATCATTATAGAAAAATACCAAAAAATCACCCTAAACTAAATTTTATGTTTTGTTTTAAAAATTGAAGTTTATTTTTACATATACTATTTTTTAATTTTCTAATATTTATAATTAAAATGGGTTCTCCATTAAAAAGAGGGAAATGTGCCTTAATAAAAATATAGTTTTTCAAGTGTAATATTGGGATTGTTCTTATCTTATGCCTATATAATTTATTCGATGAATATAAAAATATTTGATTGAATATATACATATATAAATTACATGAATATCACTAACTAATTAAAATTAATATAATTTATTAGGACAACATTACATTGTGATCTTCAAAAAATAGTTCTTTACAAAAATATTCACCAGAGAACTGTTTATCAAGGAGTCTTCCTTGAAATAGTTTAAGGGATACATCATAACTATTGAAAAATAATAAGAACATAAAAAATGATATGATAAGACTCTATACTGATCCTCAAAGTCCTATATTTCAAGGACCATATCCACAGTGTAGAGAAGTATACCAAACTACATTGTGCTTTAATCCAGAATAGTTATAAGGAATTATTTTCATACTTTAAAGGCATTAAAAACAAAAATTAAAACATTAGATCAACCCAAGACTTAATCAACACTCATTATGTCTATAAATAAATACCTTGGTTGGCTTGGAAACTACATATAACTGACTTTATCATTCATTATCCAAATATAATGTTCTATGATCACCAATTTTGTTTCAAGTGATCTCATTTTCTAAATCATATCTTCTCCAATCTATATTGTATGCATATTGTAATTTTTTTCTCAATCTAAACCTTTTTCTGATCCATTTTAGTTGTTTGTTATATTATTTTAAGAATAACAATACTTTATTAAAATGTGTTTTTTCTATGAAATCCTCTCTTCTACTTCATTATCGTATTATTGGTACTCACAACCTTTATAGTGAGGGAATCAAGTTTTCATACCATAACTGTTAAAAGGAAAGATAATATTCTCATTGAGGTTTCTATTTATACATAGTAAAAATCTAGTGTCTATTTTAATTTTGGTTTTTTTAAAAACTAAAAATGATGGGAGTTTTTGGGATATTGTTTATATTAAATCCAAGGGAGTAATACATCAAATACTTGAGAAATTGAGGTGGTAGAGGTAATGGACATTCCTCATATATTTCTAAACGGTCTTACCAAATTTTATACCTTATACATATTCAAATTTATTTATTTATTTATTTACCACTTTTGGATCATCTAATTAATTAAATTTTTAATCCATCAATTTGTATAATCAATTTTTATTCTTATTTGTTTTTCTTTTAATCTTTTGATTTTATAATATAATAATTTCACACTTTAAACTTTGATTTGTTTTCCTTTATTTGAAGGGGTTTAATTATCTCAAATCTTTCAAAAAGTGGTTTTTATTCTTTAAGAATATAATTATTACATTAATTTTTTAAAGGGAAATTAACCCCCTCTCTATTTTACTATAATCAGACATAAATTTTCTATCCAAGAGTTCATTAATTACTTATTTTATTTGTTTAAAAATTCATATGAATATTACTTTTTAAAAATTTCATTAATCCATTTTCACGAAATTTTCCTTTTTTAAATATCTTTTTAAACACCCATGGTGCCCCCAAATGACATACTATGGGTAATGAAACTATTTTTGGTAATAAGTATTATTATTGAAGCACAGAGATGTCTAATTTTCATAGATATATTGGTTATTTGGTATAGAATATATTTATTCGTGGTTATATATTAAATAATAAAATTGAAGATAAATGGATCCCAGATGATGTTTCTATATTTGATTTAGATGGTACATAAATTAATTCCTCGCATTGTGGTTAAGGTAAAAATGAATTTAGTCACATTTCTTCATGTTAAATTAATAATTAAATGTGTAAACTCTTATAATTAATTAATAAAGTAATTAAATAATAAAATATACTATTTTATATATGTTTAAATATGACATTGAATGATTATATATGTATCATATTGAATCTTTTAATGACATGTTTACTTTATTAACTGATATTTATAATGGTTGCAATTCCATTTCATATTATATTTCAACCAAAACATTGGTCAAAATATCCTCTGGGTTTTACCAATCAATTAGAAACATATGGTTACCCCAATCCAAGAATATAAAGACAAAAAATATGGTGGTTAAAGAAAGACATTGACATTTCCCAACTAGGGAAAATATATCATTGAGAGGGGGGATCAGTTTTATCTATTTCTTTTCATTTTCCATATTTTTAAACAAAATTTTCCTCCCATTTCATAGACAACACATTATTTAAAAAAATCACACATCCACAAGAACACGACAATTTACAACGTTCACTACTTAATAAGAAAATCTATGTCCCCGGTGTGCTTCAGATATTAACTAATACCACACAATACACAAGAAAAACCCATTTATGTGGATACAAGAAGTAGGATATTCCTTTACACTTGTATAGATCTATGATTAATAGAAACGTGTGTGTGATTCATGTAGCATGAAATTATGTAATAAAAATGTTTATAACAAGTTAATAAACATTCACTTGATGCTTCAAGACATGTTATAGTATTATCTTTTCAACTTTCGCAAATATAATATTCAAAACAATTATTCACATTCCTACTCATTAGATGATAAGAACTTCTATGGATATTTTAATCATAGTTGTCTTGATACCCTAGTCTGATTTTTTAGTCCAATTGCTCAGGTTGGAAATAAAAATCTACCAGAATGTCACTGAAACAATTCTAAATTGCTTTTGTATTAGTCCGAAAATCCTAGTCTGATTGCTCAGTCCGATCGAAACTCTCTAAACATGATCCTTATTATTCTTCTTCTATATATGAATCTTCTTAAGGAAATGTGGAACCAAAAAATTATTTTCTCAAAACACATTCTTCCCGCTACCTCCACCCTTCACTTGAAATAGTATATGTGTCAGTAATTTAAAAGTACTGTCCACATTTTATAGGTGCACCAAAAATAGTTTGTGAAGGGTTCTAAAAAGTATTCATATTTTACCATATTTTCAAAAACATGAAATTCCATTCAATTTAAGATACATATTTTACTTATTCAATGTTTCTCAAATCTTCATTATTTTTCATGAACCTTATGGAATCATTACAGAACTTCAAATCCTTTCACACTTTCTATCCTTTCTTCAGTCTAATTCTGATTTCCATTCCTATTTCTACATTGTGATGATGACATATATATTAAATATTATTCTTAATTATGTCTCTTTTCACTAATTGAAGGACATAAAAAGCAAATGTATTCTCATTATAATTCCCAAAACCAATTGAAAACAAATAACTGATTACAATTCTTCCTACCAACTATTAAATATAACACATTGAAACCATTATTCCATAAACATTATTACTACTTTTTTATAATTTTGCCTCCTTCAATTTTCCATAAACATAGTCACAACTTTGAAGGATCCCTACACTTCCTTATCCACACTTATTCACCAGATGCAAACTCGTCAAACGAATTTTCAGTCCCCCTTTGACAAAAATATTCCAAAACTCTTCAAAAATCATTTTCTTATTTTTATCAGGTCGATGATCATATGTCTGATGATGTTATTGATTTCAGAAATCATTTGATGAATCTATAATTGTTCTCCCCTATGGATTGGTTTAACCTTCATCCTGATACATTGAACCACATGTTTTTTGACGACTCTTGACTCATTTGATAAAAATACAATACATTTATTCTATATCTATTAAACCAATTAAAAACGATTTATCCTAATGAATATGGTTGACTACATTTTTTACTGACCCCAGATTGAATTTTTCATTTATCCAAAAAAATCACTTTCTTTTCTTTTCACTAGTCTTAAATACTCTCAATAAAATTATTTTTGACTCAGATTCCCTTTTTTAACCATCGTTGTGTTTGATGATCGGTGTAACACCACATCCGATGAAACGATGTCTAAAAACCATCTTTCCTTCTTTGATTACGATAAATGATTTTCTATCATTCATCATATTCTTTCTCTAAATATTTGTATGTCATGGCTAATTAGTCAGACTAAAAACCAACACCTTCATTTTATCAGATTGCAAAAAAAACATTTATCCTATAAAAAGATATTTATCAAGTGATCTCACACCAGTGAACTGAGACAAAATATTTATGACTTCATGAACATTATTCTTCTACATACATCATTTTGCATCATGATTTACACATAAATCAAAGAACATTTATTAACGGCAATTCATTTTTTTTAACTTTCAATGGAAAGTATTATGAATTCCCATTTTTACCATCATCTTCTTTCTTTCCAATTAAACGTCAAACTAATTGGTATCACTTTTCCCCCCTTTCATTCATAATGATTTCATACCTTGTTTTAAAGAATAATTATGATATTTTAGAGTTAAAAAACAACAATGAATCCTTATATTTTCATCAGAGCCATTCAGACATTGATTCACTTCCTTATTACAATAAAAACATTCATACTAGACCTAAGGTGAGTTCGATGAAACCTTTCTCCCAGAAAATGTATTCACAACCCGATGGAATTTCTTAATCATTTTTAATATGAAATTATGAAAAAAAATTATTATGATCAACAAAAGTTTACAAATTCAATTGATTTCATTATCTGTGAAAAATAAAATACAATACATTGAATAGAAACTTCTTCCAACTTCTAAAAACAACTTCTTTCCCACTTGGTCCCAACAATCTCACCCATTGGATTTTATTGTCAATGAAGGTTCATAAATAAATGAACATTGAAACATCAAGAAATAGATTAATTATAATCAATTATATGAGTACATGAGATAACTCATTATAGGAAATAAGAATCTATGTTAGTGAAGCCATGTTGTCCAAAAGTACTAATGCATGAAACATTTTCATCTTTTCTTAACAACTTTCTGTTAGAAATGTTCACACACTTAAATGTTGAAATCCTAACATACCCAAAAATTACTCTATATAAATTCTTCCTTAAGTTTTGTAGTGTGTATCAATGAATATATTTATGAAATGGATTCTCCAGCTTGAAAGTAGTATCCAAATAAGAGATGATAGAGTGGATAAAAACACGTCCATAAACCTTGATTATAAATAGGTTGGATGTCCATGTTCAACCTCAATTTATGAAAATACTTCATTTGTAAAGATTTTTTGAAAACTTCAAAAACTTGTTTTGAAGTATGAACATACTGAAACATCATTTAATTCTTCTACACTTGCCCTTTGATGAATTGGTATTTGATTTCAATATGTTTTGAATAATAATGTTATGGCAGAATTATTTTATGGTTGATGAAACCTTGATTACTAAAAACTAAGAGTAAGGGTAACATTACATCAAAAATTAAGTCATCCATATGATTCGACATCCACATATGATGGGTAGATTCTTGAGTGGAAACAACATACTCAGTTTAGGTCATGATATGAGTTTCTGAATTTTTTTCCTTATATGCCATCCAACACAACTTTTTCCCAAAAAGAAAACACCACCATATGTTGTTATTTTATCATTAATATTTCCTACCAAATTATTATTTTAATACCCATACAATTCACTACTTTTTTTAGCTATCATACTTGATTATAAAAAATTTTATTCCTTTGATATATCTGAGAATTATTTTTGTTATCAATAAATGTGATTCTTTTAAGGCACTCTGAAATCTTTCACATAAGGTAACAACATAAATAATTTCTCAGGTATAAGGCAGTGAAAAATAAAAATCCCATAGTCAAATCTTGAAACAATTTAGATTCATCATCCTTTCTTTCCCCATATTTAGTCAACTTGGTTCCTACTAAAATCATTCTAGAAACTAGTTTCCAATTTTCTATTTTGAACTTCTTAAAAAGTTACTTAGAATTATTTTCCTAGGAAATAATTATGTGTTTCTTCTTTTATTGATATTTATGAACAAAAAATTATTTCATTTTATCAATCATGAACATCTCAAACAACTATTTCATTTATTTATAAAATATTTTACAAGTTCCTTCATCATTTTCGACAAGGAAAATACCATCTACATGAACAGTTACAATAAAGGAAAACACCTGACATTATTTGATTTACAAATGATTATCATCACTTCCTTTCTAAAAAATCATCATTCATAATAAGGTTTCTAATTTGGAATACTATGCCCAAAAATATTTTTTCAGCATATACAATTCTTTCTTTAACCTACACACACATATGTCATCCTTTCCAATAGAAAAACATATTTGTTCAATATAAACTTCCTCATCAAGTTCACCATTCATAAATCCCGATTTCATATCCATATAAAAAATTTCTAACTTCTTCTTGCAAAAATTATTTTCTTTAACCATTCTATAGGATAAAAAGTTTATTCAAATTTGATTCCATCTATTTATGAGTAACCTTTTCACACTAATTTTTATTTTTTTAGCACTTCACCTTGTTCAATAAAATTTTTTTAAAACACAATTTTTACAAAAAACATTTTTTTATTCAGATTAGGTGTGAGTTCCCAAGTATCATTCTTCTTAATCTCATCCAACTCACAATTCATAGCCTAAATCCATTCCAGATGCACAAAATCATCATTCACATATTTTGTCTCAACTTTTGAATATAATAAAGTATGTTTAATAACATTTGATGTTCTTCTAGTTTGATCATTTTTTGTAGATCACCAATAATGTTTTGAGATTTAACATGCTGCCATATCATGGGATAATATTTTAATGATTCTTCTACATCATTATAAACAATAGAGACTGATTATTCTTATTGAGCAGGATTACAATATTTTGTATCCTTATCAGAATTATTAATATAAATTATTTCATTATGCTTATCTTCATTATCTATATGAATCTATTTAGAATATTCCTCATCTTTTTCAATACCTCTCACTACAATTTACTCAGCTAATCACCTTGTCTCTTTGATGAAACATATATGTCCTCTTCATTCTGAAGCTTAACCACAACAAAATTACAACTTCACCTCTCTACTCAAATATTACAATGTTTCAACCTTATTTAGTTTTCATAGACTCCCAAAAACTCTTAAGTGTTTCAAAAATGGGGTTTTGTTAGAAAACATTTCATATTGATTCATATTTGAACATGGATTGTAGAAACGTCAGTTTTGAATCTAAACAGAAGTGGTCATGGATCCCCTCTAAAAGTAATGAGATATACTATTTTCACGTAATGTAGACTAACCCATTTCAACAAATCTTCTATTTTTTATTTCAGAAAATAGATTTTATTTTGGAATTTATAGTGTAATAAAATCATGATAAATTCCATTCCTCTCAAGATAACATTCAAACCATTAATTTTTTTACTCACAACCATTTTCTATTCTTATCTTCATCATTGTATACTCATATTCCTTCTCATCTTTCATCTTGAAACTGTTAAAAATTTTCAGACAATCTAACATATGTTTCATATACATAACACAAGTAATTCAAGTAAATTAATCAATGAATGTAAGGAATTACATATCTCTACGAATTAATTGTTTTATCATGTTTCCATACATATCTGAATGAATAAGTTATGTGTTTCTTTTTAATAAAATTTCAACTTTCATATACATAGAGATTGTAATTTTTCATTTCTGAAAAATCAGACAACACCAATACCTTGTTCTTAACATATCTAGAATTCCAAAAACACTATCTTTATTTGATAACATTATCATTGATCTCTAACACATGTTTCTTATCCTTTTATGACACAACTAATTTTCTTCAATCATAATCAGGTAACAAGAGTTTTGAACCTCTCCAACTTGGAATAGATTTTATTTTTATGTTGGCCTCTTGTAATTATCATTCCATATTATTATATTTTCATAAAAACCCATATTTTCTGAAAATTTGTTTTTCCGTCATCACAATGTTTTGAAACACAAAGAAATTTGTGTTTTATCCCATAAACAAACAGTGATTTCTTGGACTTTAACTTTTCTTCTGGAATGATGGATGGTCTAACACCTTTGATTTTGAGATATTCTTCATTAAAAAAAGTAACTATTCCTTCTTGGAAATATTTCACATTACTATAAAAATTTAATTCTCATGTCACATGATTTGAACACCCACATCTAAGAACCAAATTCATTATCATTTTGATGATTTGAGAGAGGTTTCTATAACAAAAGCCTTTTATTTCATGTTATATTTCATAACATATAACTTCTATGAATTTTTAACAAACATTTTTTATGTAAGTAACAAAATAATACATCCTTTTTCCAGGTGTCCAAGTTTATCACATATTTTACAAATAGTTTCTAGAGGTCAGAACCTATATTTCAATTTTTAGGACAACCTTTTTAGGTTTCTTGAAAACATCCTTCTCAGACTTCTTCATTTTAGAGTATTGAATACCCTTCCATATTTTCCTTATCTAATTCATGGAATAGTATTAATTATTTTTTTAAACCCAAAAATATATTTGTATTCGCGAATACACCACAATGCCAAATATATCCACAAAAATAATATTTTCCCCTAAAACATTAATTATTTTATGTGTTTTGAGCATGTCCCTGAGAAACCATCATGTCTTTATTAATAGAATATTTTGACCACAAACCATTATCTTATCAATCAAAATATTCTTTTTAGGTTATATTTCATTCAAATATTATCGGAACCTGAATGTATAGAAAATTTTTGAGACTAAATATTTCAAGAAACTTTTGTCTTCTCAAATTTATTGGACTTTACCACATAAATAACATTCCCACCTTTCTTATTATCAAAAATAATTTCAAATTTCTTTTCAACAATTGATGTTATCTTTTGATCCTTCTAAGGTTCACCCTTTCAAGAAATATCACCAAATTCCACGATAGAGTTCTCGATACCTGTAACCCTCTCTTCAACATTAGAAAGTATTGGTTGGATGTGTTCCCACACTTATTAATTTTACCTTCAAAATTGCTATCATCTTTTTATTCTGAACATTTTATTTCTTACTAGATTTCATCAATTTATCAATTACTTTTTGCAGCATAACTTTCTCATGAGTATAACATTCTTGATTATTTGTTTAGGAACTCACATTTTTCAATTTATTGATTTCATTACAAAGAATCCTAATCATTCTATGTTATTCATTAAAATATATTTTCAAATTAAATTCTAATCAAGTTTCTACTTCTTTAGAACTACTACTTATAAAATCTATAAAGTTAATGATTGCAATAAACTTATTTTTTCTAGTAAGCTCGGTTGAAATTTTGGATTCAGATATAGTATCATTTTCTTCTTAATATTTATAAAAAAATATTCTCCTTTCAGATTTGGAGAACATTTTATCTTTCCCTTTTGAATATTTTTTACCCTTATCACCATGTTTATTCAATAATATTATTGGCCTTATTTTATATTAAACTCTCACATTTACATTCTTACTTTGTGGAAAATTTGTTGTAAACTTCTCGATGAATCCACATTCAAAACACTTCAAGGGATGATTAACTTTATATTTACCTATACCTATTTTCACATTTTTAGAAAAAAACAACAAAAATTCAACAAAATTTATACATACCTCGTTTTTGGAATAAAAATCACCAGCTTCTTCATCAAGATTCATCTTGAGATTTTCTTTATTTGAAACCTTTAAAGGCATTTCGTGATAAAATTTTGTTTTTTACATTCACAAATTTATCTATTATCATTTAATAAGTAGGTGGATTAATTTAAAATCAACTATAGATAATGTTTCTATATATTTATCTTCCAATAAGAAAAACATTGGAAACATACTTGTTAGGAATAATTGTTAATATATTTTCAACAATGGTGAAGTCTTCAAAATTTTCACCCAGACACCTAATAGTGTTGACTCTGTAATTCACCCTAGTAAAGATGTCACCAGAAGATTCATACTCACCTATAATGAAGTCATTATACACTAGCCTCTAGATTTTTAACTTTTCCATATTTAATTTTTTATTGCCTTAATAATTGTTATCAAAATTTTCCCTGATACCCTTGGTAGTTACAACACCCTTTAATATTAGAAACTCACTTTTAGAAAGTAATAAGAGTAAATAATTGTTATCTCTTCCAAGATTCTAATTATTCTTATTATCAATAGATGTTAGAGGAAAATTTTCATCTATATGAAGAAATACATCTATTGTAGCTTCATGAACATAATACCCAAGAGACATATGATAAGGAAACATTATATCTTTCAAGATATGATAGTTCTTATGATAGAAGACCAAAACCCCCTTAATATTCAAATAATTTTGACTTTCCATCACAATTTATTATTCAAAACTTTTGTAAAGAGTAAATGAAATGTACCCTGGATCTGATACCAATTGAGATTGACCAATCAAGATCAATGTATAACTGAAAGGGGGAGGGGTGAATCATTGATATCATATTCTTTTATATTTCCTTCTTTTTTAAACAACCTTCACCTCTAGTAAAGTGTAATCACTTTTCTAAAAATCACATAACCATAAAAATAGAAGAATTTACAAAGTTCGATACTCTACAATAGTATCTTCATCCTAAGAATGGTTTTGAAACAATACAATACCACACAATCCAACGTAAAATAATCTTGTTGTGTGGATACAACATGTAGTATATTCCCTTAAACATGGGTAGCACTATTATTAATATAATATTTCATGTTCAAAAGTGGAAAAAATGATGTAATACAAATTTTTGTAACAATTTATGAAACATACACCATATGATTGAAAACATGTTATTATGATTCCTCATAAACTATCACAAATATAACCTTTAAACAAATTATTCACCTCATGCATGGCAGAAGTTAATAACTTCTCTAGAATTTGTAATGATAATTAGTTTGATAATAAATTCAGATTCATCAGTCTGATTATTATGTTCAGAATATAAGTCTTCTAGAATACCACAATATCAATTATGAACTACTTCTTTATCAGTCTGAAAATCCCAATACAAATGCTCGATCCAATCTAGAAACTCTTAATATGATCTTTATTGATATTACTCTATCTAAAAAACATCATAAGGAAATATCAAACTATAATCCTATTCTCTCTAAAATATTTTAGTTCTCAGACTTCACTATTCACTATTTAATTGTACAATTTTCAGAAAGTACAAAGTATTCTCTTCATTTTATAGGTATACCAATAATTATTTAGGTACGATTCTAAAAGGTTTTCATGATTAACCATTTTTCATAAAAAAAATGTTCCTTCCATTTAAGATACATATTTGACTTCTTTAGTTCTTGTCAACACTTCTTGATTCTTCATGAACCATATGTAATCTTCTCACAACATTAAATTTCTTCGAACTTTCTTACCATTGTTCTATCTGATTTTGATTGTCATTAAAATTTCTAAATTACAATGATGATATATGTACATAATCATATTCATCATTTTTTTCATCATATAAATTAAAGGATATTTAAATCAAATTTATTATCATTATGATTCTCAGAACAAACTAAATTCAATGTTCTCATTCTGATGCTTTGTACTAACTTTTAGATATAGCACATTGAAACCATTATTCCATAAACATATTTTCTACTCTGTTAATCATTATTTGCCTTTATTTTTTAAATAAACGTAGTCAAAACCATTAAATATTCAGGAACATAAATATAATCACTTCAACACCAGCTTCAAACTCTTCAAATAAATTTCTATTCCACCTTTCACAATAATATTTCAAAAATATTCAAAAAAATCCTTTTCTATTTTCATCAGGCTGATGAACATAATTCCAATGAAGTTAATGTTGTTAGTTTGTATCAGATGAATCAGTTTCTTCCTTCCTCTGATGGATTGGTATCGCCTTTAGTCCAATGTTCAGAAGCACATGTTGTCCAATGACTCTTGAACCATTTGATAAAAACACAAGATAGTTCTTCTTTATATCTTGATCCAATTGAAAAACAATTTATCCTGATGAAAATAGTTGAAAACATTGTTGATTGATTGATGATAGAAATTCTCATCAGCCCCAACTATCTTTACATTTTTTTTATTTCATTGTTCCCAAATACATCCAATAAAAACAATATTTCCTTGAATTTTGTCTTGCAACGATCATTATGTCTGATGATTGGTTTCAGGATTACACTGATAATTAGTGGCCCACCACATCCAATGAACTAGTGTTACAAGAAACATCATTCCTTTTCTAGATACGATATATGATTTTCCAGCCATTATCGACTTATTTATCTGAATTTTATATCTCATTGATTATTTTTCTAACAGAAAACAAGAATCTTTTTTCTCATGATTCAAAAAAACATCCATCTGTCAAACAAAATTGTGCCTAGTGATCTCACGTCGATGAACTGAGACCGAAAATCATTTAATTGACAAACTTTCTTCTTAAAAAATCATCAACTTGTTTCATGATTTCCTTAAGACATTGATAATGTTTAATATCAGACTATCATTTTCAAACTTTCAAAAAAATGTACTATGACTTACCATCATTTACCATATATTATTTCATTCTAATTATACCTAAAAATGATTTGTGGAACTTGTTATCCACCTTTTCCTTCATATGTATTATGATAAATGTTTCCCCTATAAATTGTGATATTTTTTAATTAAAAAATGTAATGTATTGTCAGATCTTCATCAGAGTCATTTAGAATCTGATACACATTCTCATTATGATTGAAACATTATTATAAGACTCAAGGAAAGTCTGTTAAACCCTTTTTTCAAGAAAACTTCTTCAAAACTCAATTGACTTTCTTATTTATTTTGAGCTTGATATTCTGAATATTATTGTGAGTCCAACAACTAACATTTTACAATGTAAATTTATTTTTTTCTCTTTTACAATAAAAATATATATATTAATTATAAACTTCTTCAATCTACCAAAAAATATTCATTCCAACTTTGTTTAATAGTCATTAGTTCACTCATTATAGATTATATTACTAATATAAGGGAACCCAAAAAGAAGGAAAATGAGGATAAAAATATAAAATGAAATCAACAATGACTCATCCAAAATATAATGTCATATTACAAACATTTCCATATGGGTGAAAAAGTATATGAATACAAAATGATATACCCATCACCTCCAAAATGGAAATAAAGAAATGGAAATTACATTCATTAATAGAAAAAATAAAGGCCGCATCAATCCAGATTTTCCCTTGAATAAAAAGAAGAATATATATAAAAAAGCATTAATATTTTCACTTAGAGTGCTAACAAGAACATAATTTCAATATACGAATCAAGTGATGAATGAATAAAGTGGATCATAAACTATGTTGATATATGTAAAGAATAAAATTCTATATGTTTCTATTTCTTACCCTTTAACTTCATCAACCACCTCATTAAGATATGAAGATTTTCATTTTATTAAGAATTATATTCAAGATGGGTTTTAAAACACTCAGATATTTTAAAAAGAGAAAAACATATTGGAAAGACTATATGGAACACATCACAAACCATTGACGAGAATGTAACACCCATAGACTTTACGATATATTACAATAAAAAAAATTCAATCTCTTTGATAACTTGCGGTGCATGAAATATAAGGATTAAATGGAACACAATGCTCTATTGAAAAAGTTTTATTTAAACATGGAAATTACAACATAGATGTTAAATTAGTAGGTATGATTCGGAAAAACTAAATTATTAAATATATTTTTCACACAAGTATAAAATAAATTCAATGGTTATCTATTGATTAGAAATAAAATAAAAACTATTTGAAATAGAAAAAAATGTTTTCAAAAAAAATGTATTTTTTAGAAAGGTAGATTGATCGTTCTTTGTAAAAAAAATTTAAATAAATTATAAGAACTTTTAGAAAATTTACACGGAATAATAAAATTAATTTTTTAAATATTCATGTCAAAATATTCTTTGGGTGAATTTTTTATAATTTTATAAAATGATTTATTTTTGTTGAATAGTGAAAATACTGTTATTTTTTAAACTACATTTTTTTAATTATTAACAATTGTAAATTATATTTTTTATTGTTTATAATGTATTAATAGTTTAATAATATAAAAATTTAACTAATTTTGATCATTTTAATCAATTTCTTATTTAATTTTGATATAAAAACTGTTTAAAAATTTGAAAAACTTTATTGGAAAACATGTTTTTTCGACATGTAAATGGGTTTAATATTAAATTAAATTACTCCACTTCTTTGTGATGAATTTAAAAAAAATATTCTACATTTTTAATAATCATAATTATAATATCAAATAATTCCATCATAATTTTTTACATAATGAACAATGGAAATTGAAAAAAATATTTACTATGGTTTTGGTAAAAATTGGTTTACTGAGTGGGTTAAACTAAAAATAAAAGGGTTGAAAATGAACTAAAACATTTATAATTCATATTTAATTGTAATATTTATAACTAAATGTTTTAAATTTATAAAATGGCACATTTTGGAGTAATGTTTTTTCATAAAAACGAGTTCGGAATTCTTTATTTTCAAAAAGTCCAAGTGTGTCCTCTCTCTTACTTATAAAAGGCCACCCCATCTATTATCCATTACACTCATCCAAATCACATTGGTTCATAAAATACCTAACAGATAACTTATATACTTCCCAAAACACATCATATAATCCTTGTTTTTTTTATAAATCCAAACGTGAAAAGAATTTGGTGCAAACTAAAAGAAGTTGTCCATAGAAGAGGTAAGAGCCTTTACTGAGAATTTTATTATATTTATTATTGAAAATCCATAAAAAGTTATTGAGAAATTATGATATAATAAAAATATAATAATCCATATAAATATTATTTTTATTTTATTTTCTTGAGCATAAACTATATCCTCCTCTATTAAATTGAAAACAAAATTGTTAACTGTGTATATAGAGGACTACCACCTCCCAAACCAACATAATTCTTTTTCTATCCCCACTTATCACATATAAATATAATTATGTATATAATGTTTATATATTACATTTTTTATATAAATATAAATATGTAATTATAATATAACATATAACTTCTTATGTTATATTCTGTGGATAATACGACAATGTCACTTTTGTGTATGGAAGACTACCGTCTGGAGAAGTGATTTGATCTGTTTTTTACTTATGATTTACATGGAAGGTAATTTGGATTAATATAAAATTTATGATAAAATTTATACAATAAAAAATTAAAATTAATATATCAAATCCTGTCATACCTTACAATCTATTGAAAATGATAATATCGTTCACGTTCCTGGCGGACTACTGCCTTGCGAAGTGATGTGATTCATTTATTTAATTTATTATTAACTCACAAGATGGATGGTATGTGTAATTGAATTTAATGAAATAATATGATATTGATGAATTAATTATAATAATGTAAATGTAATATAAAAATTACAAACCTTCCATCTTTTTCTGTGATGAATAGAAACGTTACACAAGTGTACGTATAGGCTACCATCTCCATGATTGTAACGTAGTTAATTATTTCATAAAAATATTACATAGTTATTTTAAAAACTATATTTAATGTATATAAATGATAATTATTTCATATTTAACATTATTACTATTACTAATAAATAATCTATTTAACCTTATTCGTCTTACCAAAGTGATTTTGATATATGATTCATTTGTCGTTAAAACGTACAACATGGAATTAATTTTGTTACGTAATTGAATATGACAATGTAAAAATTTTAAAAATGGAATAATAAAAAAATCAAATGGTAACAATTAATTATATAATTATCTTATGTTTATTACTCACAGAGATAAATTATGTGCTTGAAAATTCGGGCTTCAGGTGTGGGATCTCTCTAAAAACCCCTTTTATTAATGTTATGCTCTTTCTCTATCTAACTCGTGTTATCTCTATCATAATGTTTTTTAATTATTATAAATTATACATATATTTTTCTCACATATATACCATTATTTTTCTTTATTATATTGATGGATTAATACTTTCCATATTATCATTTTTCAAATTCATGCATTATGAAATTTCATTTGTTTTTTGATATGAAGCCTGATTATGAAATCAATTTTCTTTCCATTGCTCAGTATTATTTTTTACCTTATGTTTGATTAATTTATTTGGCACACATATATCATAAACATATTATAATGTTTTTTCACAAATAGAACATCAACTCATTGGGTATAGCATTAGTCTGATGAGGTTTAATGTATGAGATTAGGGAGTAAGCCTAATATTTTATGGGAATTTGTCAAGCATGTGGTATTATCTATGTAGTTTTCATTGACTCATGTTTATATCATGTAATATGTAGTTTCCACTATTACTATGATGCCATGATCCTATGATACCATGTTATTTATGATATGATTCCATGAAATTACTCATGGGCCTTCTCTTTAATGATATCATTTTATAGCTTTGACTCACATGTGATGGTTCTTTAACAGGTTTATCCTATTATTGAGATTTTTATATCACACTTCTCTTTATGTATTCCCCATGTTATCTCATTTAGTTTTATGAGCTCAATTTAATTTTAGGAGATCACATTGGTGAATAAAATAATAATCCATGTTTATTTTTCCTTTTATGTAATATAAACATACTCATCTAAAGTTACTTGGACTTTATAAACCTTTTTATGTATTAATAGATATTTAAAATTAATAATAATGTGATTAAATGTGTAAAGGGAATGTGTAACCATAGTATTTGTGAATTTATTTTAGAATTTAAGGATCATAAAAATAATTAAAATTTTTTTTTTTGAAAAAGATAAAAGTTTAAAACAAAAGTATGATTTTATTTTAAAACAAAAAATATAACTAATGATAAGAATTTTTAATTTAAAATTAA
Organism: Viscum album; assembly: GCA_963277665.1. Taxonomy (NCBI): domain Eukaryota; kingdom Viridiplantae; phylum Streptophyta; class Magnoliopsida; order Santalales; family Viscaceae; genus Viscum; species Viscum album. The sequence continues at coordinate 861,672 of CAUJRU010000174.1, forward strand.
TAAAATCAAAAATAATTTTTCCACATTTTACCAAACTTGAATAAACCATCAATAAAATTTTTGGATCACATAATATTACAAAATGTAATTTTAGGATTGGGTTTTCAAAACAACATAGTTTTCCAAAAAATTCTAAATTGACTAATTTTGTCAAAGGAATATAAAAAATTAATTTTTTACATTATTGTTAGAAATTGGGGTATATTTTTATGGATATAATTATAAAATTTTTATACCTATGATGATTCATCATCCATCTCTTATTTTTAATGTAAAACATAATTATACATAATTTTGGATTCTCAAATATTTATTTTTTAACTTAAGAATGTCCATGATATGGGTACCAATAGAATTTTTCTCTTAAAAATTTTTAAGGAAAGGTTCTCATGAGAGAAAACATTATAAGATACTTGTAATATAGATAGTAGGTTCTCAAGACAAATTTGGTGATCCTTAAGAACTATATAATCACAAAAACATTGATGCAGGGAATGTCACATTTGGAGATGACTCAAAAGGTAAAATTTCCAGTATTAGTATGATTGATTTATCTAACACTTATTTTATTAAATATTTTATCTATAAATTTATGTAATCATAGTTTACTATGAATTTTTCAATTATATGATATATTTTTCAAAATTAAATTAAATTTTATTTAAAAAAATTAATTCTAAATAAAATATTATATTTACTGCTTCTTATTTTTGAGGTTTTTAAATTATTGATGTAAAATATCATCAATGTTTAAATTTAAACTGTTTTAGTACACATGGAAATGAAAGGATTCTTTCTTATCAGTACCTACCTCATTGTAACATCGAATATCATTTCAAGATCAAACACAATGGACTACAGAATCTTAGAGTGAGCTCATTTAGGGGAGGATGTTGATCACCTTTCACAAAAAGCTTGGAAGACTTAGGAGTCAGCTTTAGTACTGGGCCAAAGATTTCCCCCCATAGTAATGAATACTTTGAGGATGTAATGGAAGATATTTATTGTTTTTATGTGATCCATGAGGGAAACTTGGAGGAATCAGTGTTCTATGATTTATCTAGAAGAAAGACATCTTTTCAAATATGCTACTCTACAAGGAACGATTGGCGAGGTAATCTTATAGGTTTAGATGGTTTGATGAAGTAGATAGGAACACTACCTTATTCCATGCATGCATTAATTTAAAGAACCAAATGGTTCAACCTAACATTATTATGGAGTATGGTATGTACTCAAATGTTAGGGAGGTGGTGGGAATCCTCACCCACCCTTTCTTACGAGACCTCCACGTAGGTCCCGATCCTTACATGCCTGATTAGTACATAGGGGGAAGTAGAGTTAATTTAATAAATTAATGATAGGTGTCTCACAAGGAAAATTATTTTATAGAGTCCCTATTGATGAAATGATACATCAATGAGGAAATAATGTATCTCAAACCAGAAATTTCTCCATGCCCAGACGGATTTCCAGGTTCTTTCTACAGAGATTCATGGGAGGTGGTTATCGGTGACCTTATCGAGATGATTTGGCATTATTTCAGGTGTGGGTCTCTCCCATGAGTTGTGTCTTCCACGACACTATTTCTCATCCCCAAAATCAAGAACCAAAACTCAATACTCAATTATCACCTAGTTAGTATGTGCAATTTTGCATACCAAATTCTTGCAACCATCATTAATATAAGATTGCAGCTCATCTCCCTCGGTGGATGTAATTGGAACAAAAAAATTGTAAAAGGGTGTTCTATTCAAGGGGTAATAGAGAAGGCCCAAGAGCTGGTAATAGATATCAACACCAAGGTCCATGTATCAAATCTGGTAATTAAATTGGATATGAACAAAGCATATGATCGAGTCGATCTCGGGTATGGGCTTCTCTCCTTGGTGGACAGACCATATCTTTCTATGATATAGTTCTTCCTGGATGGAAGGCTAGTTAATAGAAAAATCACATGGATTTTTTAAGGTTGTTTGAGGTCTAAGGTAGGGAGACCCTCTCTCCTCGAGCCTCTTTATCCTTTCATAGGAAATCCTCAACATCCTTATCTACAAAAATATGAATAATGAAATTATCCTTCACTATAGAAGAAGATGGAATTCCATCCATCTCTCACCCCATGTTTTCGAAAGATATAAGGATTTTCCAGAATGTGAATAGATGGACTATTCAAGGATTCATTATGGTTCTTGAGGATTATTGTCACTAGAGCAGACAAGCCATCAAAAAGATTAAGAGCAATGTGTACATCTCAAGAAAATGCGCTTCAAATCGGGATGCCTCCATATGAAACCTTCTTTGCATTGAGAGAAGAAGCAAGCCGATCTACTACCTAGGGGACCCCATCTCCTCTATCCCCCATAATTTTGGGGCTTTTTGATCATATTTTGAGCCACATCTTAGATATAATTCTCAAATAGAGAAATAGATACTTTTCATGTGGAGGACATCTTGTACTGGTAAATAGTGTTCTTACAGCCACCCTTTTCCATGAACTCCCATCCCTCAAAGAACAAAAAATATTTATCACGAATATTGTTATGAAATTGAATCGTTTCATCTGGTATTCAAGGGTTGATGGAAAATTATCCTTGGTTTCTTGGGGGATGATGGAGAGGCCTATTCAAGAATGTGGTATTAATGTTCGTAGTTTTGCTGATACTCTACTTTTCATGAATTATAAATAGACTTGGGAGCATCACGAATGTAGAGCCTTAAGTGGTAATACCTTTGGCAGTCATTTTGTAGGTGGTTCATATTTGGAAGAAGGGCACATGTCTCCTTTTATTCAAAATTTACTTTCCTTATTTCATGTTATACTTACCCATGTTCGGTGGATCATTGGTGAATGGAAAGTGCCCTTTTGGCATGTCAACTGGGCATTCAATGTTTATGGCTTCTTGTGGTGCCCTTATTTCAATATTATGTATGAGGAGGCCAGTAGGTACTCTTACTTTATTAAGTAATTGTTGGAAAACAATCAAAAAGAGATTTTTCAGCTTATCGACATCAATATTGAAGCAAACAAGTGCGTCTTCACCCCCTCTAGCTTGGGTTCTATCCCTTATATAGCTGGTTGTAGCATACTATTCCCCCAAGACCAGTCATATCAATGGAACCAAATCCTTTGGATCAAGTGCTTCCCAAACAAATATACCTTCTTTACATTGAGTCTTAGGAATGGAACCCTGGCCACTAATGATAACATCAATAAATGTTGTATTCTAATTACTTCTTGCTACTCGTAATGCAAAGACCATAAAGTGGCAAGTATTTAGAACCTTTTCATTGAAGGGCTATAGGTCCAAGAGGTTTGGAATGCCTTCGGTTTATTAACTACTATTCACAACCATGCTCTAAATCTTTTTTCTTTCATTACCCACTGGTTTCAGGCTTTCGGGGACATGGGAGTGGAAGAGACAGCCTGGGAAATCATCTTTCTTGCAGGTTCATGGTGTATCTAGAATGAGAGGAATAGAGATACATATAAAGGGATCAATATATTTGGGAGGTCCATTATCTCTTGAATTTGTAGCCTCCTCTTTGAAATGATAATATATATTAAGGGATGGAGAAAATCTCCCTCTCTTTAGTCTATACAAGTGTTTTTGCATAGTTTCCCAGACACATCCTACCATGGTAATTGGTTTTGGTGGCATCTGCATCCCTACAGCATGACTCTCAACATGAACACCTCATGATCTGAGGGTAACATGAAGGGAGGAGGGTGGTTCATGATGCAATGGGTTCCTTTATTTTCTCATTCCCTATTTTCCTAGGTATGGGTACCTACATCCAATAGGTGGACCTTTGTTTCCTTTTAGGCCTTACCCTCTGTCTCCAGGGGGAATTTACATTACCAAAGCTGAAATAAACTTCCAAATTCTCCTCAACTCGCTACATTTCACTTTCCCAAACCCCTGGTCTATCCCATACTGTATCAGAAAATGTTGGAGCATCCTCTTTAATATCCTGGTGAGGTATACATGGAATTAAGGGAATAAGGTGGTAGACTATATAGCATCGATTTCGGTACAAGACCTAGGTACCTCTTTTTTCTACAATTTAAATTTTCCTAAACCTGAAGGGTTTAACCTTGTGAGATGGGATGCCCTCAACGTACATTTCTTTCACCACCTAGGCCCTCCTCATGTGTAATCTTTTCCTTGTGGTCCCCTTCCTTTATAAATAAATGTGATGATTTTTATCCTTGAAACTAGGAGAGAAAAAGAAATATTATTTGAAATATCAAATGATTTTTTCCTCTTAAAAATCCTTATAAATATTCCACCTTGAAATTACTGGAACAAATAATATTTCTATAATAAATTGTAAATATTAAACCTTTTTAATTATTGATGAGTATACAATATTTACATGGGGTTTCTTATTAGATCATAAAAATGAGTCTTGTAATTTTATTATCAACAATTAAATGGATTTCAAAAATGAAAAATGGTATAAAATTTTATCCCTTATAATTGAAAATGGAGTAGAATTTGAGGATAAATACATTTATGTGTTTTTTATTCTTTTCAAGGTTATCATCACTCATCTACTCATAAAACACCTTAATAAAATAAGGTTGTTGATAGAATAAATGAGACCCTCCATGAAATGTCTAGGAATCTTTTGATCGAGTTTAACCATCATCAATTATTTTTAGACAAGGAATAAAATAATGATTACTTTATCCTTAACCATATTCTAATAATACCAATATATGTAAATACCCATTATGATCAATGTGAAGGAAAAATTCAGAAAACTAACTTCTTCAATGTTTTCAATTCAAAATGATTTATCCTTAATAAGAAGGATAATATTGGAAATTTTGTCCCTAAATCTAGTGAATCTATCTTTTATAGTTACTCACACTCAAATAAATTCTTCTATGTATTCATTAAGATGATAAAGACCAAAGATTAATCAATTCACATCAAATTCTATTACAATATTCCTAAATAAACTCCTCACATTGATGAGGATATAAAACAACATCGTTTTATCATACATAAACCTCAATATTAAAATATACTTTAATAATCTCTAGAACCTCCTTCAAATCTAATTACAAAGGAATGGGTTTAATTTAATTACAATACCCTTGATAATGTTATCATTATATTATAATCATGAACTCATACAAGATGGTTTCTCTTAAAATAGTTTAAAAATCAAGATTTTATGTCTCAAATTGAATCTCATTTCCTTAATACATATTTTTACAATGATAATTTGATACCTTCCCTGAAATTGGATTTCAATCAATTTTAAGGGAATGATGTTTGGAATCTTATTGAAAGACCTGATAATTATTTCATTATTGGAACTAAGTGTGTTTTTCAAAAAAACTATATGATTAATGAATTATCATCCATTATAAGGCTCAATGATTTTATAATGTATTTAATCAAGAATAAATTATTGGTTATGATGAATATTTTTCATTTTTTACACGTTATAATCGACTAGAATCTTGTTTTCATTTGTTTCTCATTTTAATTCAATAAATTTATCAAATGGGCTGAGTTTTTTTTAAATGGTTTTATTTAGGAAAATTATTATGCAGATCTACCAAAAAAATTAAAAATCATAAATTTCTAGATCATTTTTTCATATTTAACAATTATATTATTTTTTAAAACAAACCCCTTGAGTTTGGAATAAGAGTTTATCTATATTCCATTTATAAAATGATTTCAAAATTAGAACACGAATTCGACTCTTTTTAAAAAATATTTTCCAAATATTAATTAATTATTATAATTTATGATGGAAATTTTATTTTTTGATCGAATAAAGAATCCCATTATATTGAATTTTTTGATTTAATGAATAATTAGTTTGAAATGAGTTTTATGGGAGAACTGAAATTCTTCCTCAGTATTAAAATTTTCAAAAATTCTGATGGGAATTTTTTAAACCAAAGTAAATACACTGATGAACATCTAAATTACTTTGGTATAGATCATCATTAGTAAATTATAATTCTCGTGATTACAACTTGTAAGATAATATTTGATGAATTAAATCTATTTATCATCAAAAAATATTTATAGGAGTTTGATTGGAGGTCTACTTTACCCTACAATGAACCAAAGAGTCATCATGTTTAGTTAATGCCTTTGTAATAATTTTCAATCCAATCCAAATGTATCTCATTTAATAACCCTTAGATGAATTTTTTATATTTTATAGGAACTAAAAACATTATACTGTTTTATCTAAAGGAAGATTATTGTTTCTGATGCAATTTTCGGGGTGCTCACATCTGTCTGTGGAGGATGTGTAGCTGTTGCCCTACATTAATTCTTTCCAAAGGCAGGTGGCATCTGTCTCCTATTCTAGGATGTTTACTCCTTGATCGAAACGAGATGATGGGATGTAAATTCATCCTTTTGTGGATTCCTCCTCATAACTCGTCACCTAGTCTAGGTCCCCCTTATAGACTAAGATGTTGTTCATGAAACTCTTCCCAGTGCCATGTCTTCATGGACGCCGATTAATTACACTTCTTCTGTCGGGACATTCTGAGGGGTCTGGTCAGGGTAGCAACAATCGGTTGGGGGAGTAGTCATATTGGATATCACTAACGTGTCTGGACGCTAGAACACTTGATTTTCTAGGTTTTTTCCCCTTATTATAGAACTTTTCTAGGGCATGTAATCCCAAGGCATCCCACATCGAATGCAGGGAATTATATTCCGCAGGCATGTCTCTGAGGTTTTCCTTAGATTCTCATGTTTAACATGGGGAATGTCGCAGGTTTAATGTCTTGCGGAGACAGATCATACTGATCATAACTCTGAATAGAGTGGATCAGATGGGTGAAACCCCTGGAGGTAACACTAATGTCGGGGCTAATAAATGGTTAGTTACCTAGTTACTACTAGGATCAATTAAGAGGTGAATTGACATGAGCTCATTAGGATGTAGCGGCTTGGGTAAGAATCAAGATTGATAATGGATGGCCTAGTGAAATAAATGGAGAATAAGATGGAGTCGACTAGAGGGAGATGGTGACATTGGGCATGACCCTAGAATGGACATCCTACGTATCCATGTGGCAGGGAATCAATGTCTACATAGTTCGGTGGGGCGATGGGACACCTGAGGAGGCGGCTCGTGGGAATGGACGCATGGATGGGATCCGGAGGAAGTAAAACATTCAGGATGGGGAAATAACCTTCCCAAAGTACATAGGCTGGAGTAAAAGACCAGGATGAGTCATGGGGGAACTTGATCCTCATGGAGGCTTCCTGCATATATTTCCTTGACAAGTATCAAATTCCTCATAGTTCAGGATGGGGGCATATAATAGAGGTGAGTGCAGAGGAAAACTACCCAATGATATACTGGGGATTACGCATGGTTAGCAGCCCGGGTTGGTCTAACGCCTGAGGACGGACCAGGGATGTGGGTCCCAATGAAGGGGACTAAAATGTATTACCACTGGATTGGATCCCAACATATTACCGCTCGATAGGGTCACAACAGCTTACTGCTGGATGGGGTCAGAATGGATTTCCGCTGGAAGGGGTCACAATGGTTTACCACTGGTTGGGGTCACAACAACATACCACAGGTTGGGGTCACAATGGAATATCACTGGATGGGTCATAACAGCTTACCACTGGCTGTGGTGACAATGGTTTACCACTGGATGGGGTCATAATGGCTTACCGCTGGATGTGGTCACAACAGCTTACCATTGGATGGGCTCACAACAGCTTACCGCTAGATGGGGTCACAATGGCTTACCACAACATGGGGTCACAATTGCATACCACTGGTTGGGGTCACAACGACTTACTACTGGTTGGGGTCACCACAGCATACTGCTGGTTGGGGTCACAACGGCATACCACTGGATGGGGTTGAACCTCATGGAGGCTTTTTATGTACACAATCTAAGAGATAGGGATCAAAACCCACGTTGTTCGAGCAAGTGTAGTTTAAAATTGTGTGGGATGAAAAGGGGTGTATAGTTTAATGTCACATAGGATGGGGATGGACCGATGTGAAAGTGGATCGGGACCGATGGTTGTTAGGCTTGAACCTCAGGGAAGCTTCCTACATCCATTGCCTTGGCAAGGATCAATGTTCATTTAGTTCAGTATGGGTTTTGGTGAACTGATGGGAAGAAGGTTGGGACCAATGGGTGTTGGGTTTGAACCTAAGGGGGGATTCCTTTGTACCTTTCCTTTTCAAGGATCAAAGTCCTCATAGTTCAGAATGGGTTTTGGTGAACCGATGTAAAGATGGTCGGGACCAATGGATGTTGGGCCTCAACCTCAGGGAGGATTCTTATGTACCTTTCCATGGTAAGGATCAATGTCCACGTACTTCATAATGGGTTTGGTGAACCGACGTGAAGATGATCAGGACCAATGGGTGTTGGTCTTGAACCTCAGGGATGCTTCCTATGTACGTTTCCTTGGAAAGGATCAAATTCCACATAGATCAGAATGGGTTTATGGGTATTGCACTCTAGGATGCCTAGATAGGGTGTTGTAGTCGATGTTTACTCTTACCCCACGTGATTCATGCACGGTGTGAGAAACAAGAGGCAGTAAAGGATTGATGATCGTGTTACGTATGGTGCATCTGTGGGATGTGGAATGGGTCATACATGTGGTTAGCGTCCAAAATATGAAACAGGGGAATACGCGTGGTTAGCAGCCCAGGGATATGGAGATTGGGACTTAATCTTGGGTGGGGGCCTGGTGGTGACAAAGCCAAAAGGGAGAGGGATTTGGCTCTAAAGAAAGGAGGGATATGTTTCCCATTTCCCCTCTAGTCTTCGTCCTAGAAAAAGATTCGACGAGTAGGGGTGCTTCCTCCTGCAAGAAAGGCTAGGGGCTTACACAAAGGTGGTTTCCCTTTCCCCACAAACAAACACCACTCCAATAAAAAGGATATCATTCCATGTGAGGAATGATTTCACTCTTGTGGAGACCAGTGGGCATGTATAATTTCCATGGTGGGGAACCCTGCATACGATGCATAAGGAGAGGTCATAGTTTAAGGTCATATGCTGAGGACAATGGCACTTGGAGGTTTAACATCCTGCAGTTTGAACGAGGTGGGTTCACACTACATCCCTTATGACTTACATAACTGATACCCACCTTCCCTTGAGGAAGGTAAGGCATCAGCAATGTCGTGTCGAGGGGGTGTTATGGAGTGATCTATTTAGGGGTCCACGTTAACATGACTATGGGAAGAAGAAATAGTTGATAGCATGTCTATTCCAAGAAAATTGAGGTGAAGCAACACAACAGGAAGCACTGCCCAAGGGACATTGAAATCACTTTGTGCAAACCTGGAGGGTCGCATGGTAAAAGGTGTTGCGGAGCAAAGGGGTTCAGAGGTAGAGTCCTCATGAAGCTATGGTAATCTAGGTAGTAGAGGGGCTTCACGAAGGGGTGTTCTTTGTGAAGTGGTGTGGCCTACAATAGACGTAGGGCATAGGTTCATATGGAAGGTACTTCGCGAAGGGGAAAGTCATTCGTGGAGAAGTGCTTTGTGAAGCATGGGTGCCTTGAAAGGCATAGCATTTTGAAGCAATGTTCTTCGCGAAGCACAATGACCCTGCCTTAGCATGTTTGTCACATGTGTATGGAGGGTATTTCACAAATCATAAGTACTCTATGAAGACCTGAGTACCTTTGGTAATCTCCTTCCTTTGCGGAGGCCCATGGACTATATGGAGGGCATCCCTAATTGAAGAGGAGATGAATCCATGTAAAGGGGGAGGCACTTTCAAATGCAAAAGTACCTTGAAAAGCATATGGTTCGCAGAGAAAATATTTCTTCGCGATTTGGGATCTAAGAAGATGAAAGGTCAGAGGATCTGTAAATTGGGCTCCAGGGGAGCCTGATATTTATCGGCAAGGGGCACCACAGAGCAGAGCTCGCTTGGGACAAAGACAAATTTCATTTTGTCGTAACTGTGCAGCCTTCATGAACGTCAATGTTTTTTGTAGTGCATCATGCCTCTTTGTTCCGCGGTGGCTTTGCAAATGTAAAATTAGTTCACAGAGCATCCCACCTCCTTGCTCTGTAGTACCTTCGCAAACATCAAATGGGTTCAAAGATAATCTATCATCCTTGATCTATGGCACCTTCGCGAACATCAAATCAGTTCACGGAGCACCCCTCCTCCTTTCTCCAGAGCGGCTTCGCAGACATCAAATCAGTTCGCGGAGCATCAATTCTCCTTACTCCGTAGTAGGATCATGAAGGGGGATCTTTTCACAAGCTACGGGGCTACGGGGAATCCAAAAATAGGCTTCACAAGGCAACTCTTAATTCTTTCCATTTGTTCATGCTCTTCCCAAATTTTGGCACCAAAAAATTCACCCCTCAGACTAGGAGCCGAGGAGAAAGTGATGTTCGATGTCTGAGGGTCAATCTCCAAAATCCATCATTTAATCACAAATTTGACTTCTGAAGGAGGTTCGTGAAGTGGAGCATCGATTTGTGGGATGAGAGTTTCTTGGAGATCACCGCGGTTGGATGTACCACGAATCCCCAGGGTTCCTCACCTATAAATAGGGGAGATGACCTCTCTTTAGTCCATTCTCTTCTCTGCATTTTTTGGACTTTCACACTCTATATTCATAAATCACCACGTACTCCACGATTGATCTCCAAAAATAGGGTCTTCTGCTTCACGGTGCATAGAAAGTCTTTGACATCGCATCGGTGTGCACTATGACTTCTGTCTGATGGCCAGGGCAGGGCTTCATGAACTGCCTTCACGAATGACCTTCATGAATGAGCTAGATGAAACGAGCTCTTCGAATGAGATTCACGATAATGAAAAAAACATCCAAATATCTAAAACTAAATATATCTCAAAAAGGATACTATGGGGTCCTTGGAGATGCTACCTAGTGGGAGAAGATGGAGAATAGATTGGGTCTAGGGCATTCTGTTCGAATCCATTTGGACCACAATTTGTAGGTGGTGCTTTTGTCGGAAATCCAAAAGAACTATTAGTTATTAAAGAGGTTTCCTCTATATGTATTTGGACCGAGGGATGATGTCTTCATCCCTGAAGAGAGAAAGGACAAACTATACTACTGGTTCAGGAGAATGTCGTGTCCGCACCATTGGTTTGGGGTAGCTGACAGCCATGCCTAGGAGGACTTCACACCCATCAATGATGATTGTGTATACAACTATTTGAATGAAGTTGATGGGAAGTAACAATATCCAGAGACATCCCCCTCTCTGTACAAGACTATCTTGAGGGCAGCCCTGGGGAACCTAGGGAAGGGGTTGTCCGATGAGTGGGATCTGTGCCAGGGAGGCAACTTCACAAATGACCGGGCCCGAGCCTACTGGGTAGGTGCTTCATGTGATGAATTTAGGGTAGAGTTGAGGAGAGTGGGTCTATATGAGGCATCTTGGGCCACCCAATTCCACATTTATCAGTAGAAGCAGTTGATGCTAGAGTTTCTGAGCAGATGGTCATTGGTGACCAATACCTTTCATTTTCACCATGGAGAGTTCGACATCAGTCTATGGGATCTGCATGAGTTATCATGGGTCCCAATATTGGGGTAAATGTATGATGAGATCCTCCCCTTTATGAGTGTGTGGGAAGAAATAGATCATATTACACCAATAGAGATGCCATTAATGATCTTGGTGTTGGGAGAAGGCTAGGAAGCAGTGAGGGATGTCCATTTCAGATGATGGTTCAAGCAGTTCTAGAACTTCTGGGAAGATAGACAGTTTCTGGTGAGGCCTCAAAAATTCCCAAATGGTGCTCAACGAGGAAATAAGCACTCGTGATGGTGGATCTTGGAGGATATCCAGTTGAAGACGTGGGTATTCTACATCAGGTCAAAGAAGCAACCATTAGTCAGGTTGGGTGCCTTTATTATAGTGCTCATCTATGGCGGGATTCTACCGGTGAGGGACACAAACATGGGCATGTGACCGAGCATGTTTATCATGGAATCCAGGTTGGAAACGAGAGGGCGGGACAACCTAAGGATCCTGTTGGTCACCAAGCTATACAAGATGTTGTGGCATACTAGTGAGGGTAAAAATCCATAGAGAATATGTGGTCTATTCCACCTCTTATATGGGTGGATAGCGGCGCAATTTAGGAGGGTCTATGAATATAAAAACCCCATCTCCCCTCTGGGATTGATCATTCGACCATCCATTTTGAATGTTGAAGGGAGATTTCGGCTAAGCTGACCGTGAAATCAGTATTGAACTCAATCTAGAAGGTAGTGGATTTCAAATTTCTCTTGTTATTATTGCCAATGGTCATTTTCACTGATTATTTCCAGGGAATAGAAGAGCATCATTCCTACCTCCTGGACTTTCGAGGCAGATTCCTCGTGGAACAGTTGGATCGTGATCCCCACTGTGAGTCATACACCCCACACCGATTTGCAAGGCAATTTCGGTGCATGAAGAGACTTACCTCACAGGTCTATTTTGTGGTGATCCACGAGGATCACTCATGCTTTATGCGACAAATGTGTCTCATTTTCACATCAGAAGATGGGAAAATGCAAAACGAGCTCCCTCTTCCCATAGTTGTCTTCGGTTTGGTGAAGGAGTATGTAAAAAGCTGGGAGGTGGCCTACCCTGGGGAGATTCTGAAGTAGAAAACCATTCAAACTGGTGATGGTGTGCCTCCACAACCACAAGGCAAGGGTATGAAGGTGATAAGTACATCCCGCAGTGGCAGGGATGTCGTGGAGGTGAGGCCCATACTGGTTGAGGAGGAGGCAGCGACAACGGATACAGAAGCGGTAGTGGAACTAAAGGTCCTAGAAGAGAAGAGTTATCTGGAGGGGAGGCCACCAATAGGATTCCGCAGAATATCCACTCAGGATCTGGGTAAGTGGATGTGCTATATAGACATGCTAGATAATGTTATCTTCCCAGAGTCGTGAGACATCAAGGATGTCAACATGATATTCCTCAGCCCGTCCGAGATGTGGCAACACATCAACTACATCAGGATGGATTTTCAAGGAATCAGCCCTGTCAGGGCCATCATTGCAGTATCCCAGGCAGTGTTTGAGCAATACCTAGCTGATATGGAGGACTTTGTGCACCCCTATGGTGCCCCACATCCAATGACAAACCGGGTGAAGGTGTTTTTGGATAGAACGACCCCTCAGCAGTTGTCAGCTAGAGAATTGAGGGAGTGCTTCCCTTTGTTGGTAGAATCAGGCGAGTCCTCCTAGGGGGAGCAAGCCGATAGAGGGATCCCTATGGAGGAGGGCGAAGTCAGTGATCAAGGCTCAGATCTTAATGAATTTGTAGAGGTTCTTGAGGTTACAACCTAGACCCCTTTCACAGGGTCTGTTTCCATGTCATTTTGAGCTCCTTAAGAATATTTGAACTATGTAGGAGGGCCTCATACACCCAACCCATTCCCACACTATAGAAGTGGTAGATATTGGGCCTTTGGGATTTTTGCCCGCTGCTATGGAGATTAGTGCATCCAGTAGGTCCAGGACACCCGTGGTGGCTCCTCCAGAGTATTCAAACCTTCCGACAATATACGGAGGGCCACACCTTAGGGTATCGATGGAAACAACCCAGGAACAAGACCAAGTGTTCAATCAATGTAAGTCTTTTCTACAAAATTCATGACTTCCACCCATCGATTAAGTTAACTGACATCCATGCACTTCCTGGTATCCACAGTTCTTCAAATGGTGTGGGCTGCCTTGGCATGTTTGGCTGGTTCTTCTAGGGGCACATTTCCCAGGGGAATGCTGGTTTTTGTGGAGGCGGATATCCAGACTGACCAAGCAGCGACATTCCCAATCACTAGCAGGATTGTTTGCAAGGCTGATCCTAATATTATTGTAGTAGGATCCAACTTTTAAAATCGATCGAACAATATTGGTCCTACCTTACCTGATTAGACACAATATGTGAACCCTGCTGATGAGTTCATGGGGGATTTCCCTACGTATGAGCCTACCAACCATGTAGAATTGGACGAAATGGCCTCTGATGAAGAGGATAACAAGATTGTCTATCACCGGTCATGGAAGGAAATCAAGGGTTTCATCTTTGACACCCCTCATGCACAATAATAGTTAGACCAGATGGAGAGACTTCGTTCATGATTCCAAGAACTCTGTTTTGGGGGTTGAACGCCCAACATCCCCACATGATCGTCTGTGATCTCATGTCAGATAATATTCGAGAGTATGATTGTGGCCTTGGCGTGGGTTTGTAGCAGAGAAAATAAGTGAAAATCAAGAGGCTCTGGGAGGCTGAAAATGAGATTTACCAGCTGCACATCTAGGAAGATGACCATGTTTCTTCCCTCTATGCATAGTCGAAGATTATATCAAGGGAGAATGCATAGCTGGCAGAGGAAGAAGAGCGCATGAGGAAAGCCTATGAGGAGATGATTGTTATTCAAACCAACTCGAAGTAGGTCCAGATTATAGCTGACAAACTATGCCCCCTTGTAGCCGAAGAAGAGCGGGAACTGAACATGCGACAGCGAGTCCTAGATTCCACAATACAGATGGTGGCGGAGCTACAATGCTCTTTTTTATGGGGTCAACTCATCCATGGGAGGGGTTGATCCTTGGGTACTGTGATGCATGTAACTTTTGAACACACTTTAATGATTTGACAGTTTATGCTATATGCATGCATGAGTTCTTTTATTCATTATTTGTCTATTTCATTTTCGTTATATTCAAGGAACATCCGACGACTAGTCCCTAAGCTTGTGTGGGTCTGGCCCAATGTGAGAAACATGGGATAACCACCTTATCATTCCACCTCAATATAAGAGTGAAAACTGAGGTCCATGCATTCGGGGTTTGAACCACTAGTCGAGAATTACAAGAAGAAAGGGAGAGGCTCAAATGGATGATGAAGCTCTCAGAACAATCAAATCATCACTTTTCTAGTGTGCTCTAGTGCACGAGCGGGGTAACCCCATGGGTGTTCGAATTAATCCGAACATTGGGGAGTGGAAGGTGTGAATCATGATTCCCAAAACCTAGAACACCATAGTGATGGCATGAAAATGAAGAATAATGGTTGACCCTATTCAAAACACGGTATCCTTATTGCTTTAGCCTGAAACGGGGATAAAAAATGAGGGCTGACTGCTGACCATGTTTGAAACATGGGGCCTAACTCGAAATGTCATCCATTAGTCTTCTAGAATTTTTTCCCAGGACAATAGGTGAACCATAGGCCAAGAATCCATACAATTAGGGGGTTCTTTTAGACATGAAAGATGATGAGGGTCCAAATAAAGGTAACACAAAGCATGGAGTGTGGAGTGATGGGTTGTTCGAATGGAGTCCAATACTCTTGAAATTACGCCACTGTGGTGAAGACGCATTAGGTCGGTGCATCGATCGGATCAGGGATCATACCTACTTTTGAATAATATCTATCTAGTAAAGACTGAGAATGATATGTAGTTTTATTTCATACCAATTAGGATGATAGACACGTAGTTTAACATCCTACGGTGAGGACGTTGCACATAGTTTTTGAGGTCATACTTACTGGACCAGGATCAGGCCTGAGGGTCCAAGAAGTTTAATAACCCTGAGGTTGGGCCCAAGGTGAACTGCATGGGCATCTCTACGTATCTCATAAATATGAGAATCAATCCAAGCGTATTTCTTATGTACAATGTTGTCGGAGGCCAATAATGATATGGGAAATCCTCTATGGCAAGTGATCTAGTGCATCACATGACTAACATGAGGAATCCTGAACTTGATTAGGGTAGAACCATAGTTTAGTGTTAGGTGTCAAGGACCTATGGGATTGTGCAATTTAACATCATTAGATAGGATGATGAGTGTAAGGGAAGATCCCAGGAAGAGAGTATGTGGTGTGGTAGCTATAAACCCAACGTGAATGAGGACATAAGGACTCTACACCACACCATGTATCCCTGGAAAAAGTTTTTTAGGTCATGGAAACAAATGTGAAAGTTAGGATGGGCCTTTAGAAAAGTATTCAAGCATTCCTGCGTATCCTATGAGCAAGGAAATCAAGCCTCATCTAGTTTTAGAGTGCAGTTCAACGTCATGCGGTACGATGAAAGGCATGTGTGGCATGGTGGTGCCAGTACACGTCCTGCAAAAACTACTAAGCACATGTGAGTCATGCTCGATGTGGGAAACAAGTATTACTGATGGGACATTCCTAGCATAAGAAGGAACATGTTAGGGGCGATGGGATGCTAGTTGAATGACATCCCAATAATGATGACCCACCTACTTGACACACCTAGATGCAAGAAGGTGTAAATCTTAGTATGATGGAATTCCACTTGAACATAAGGATGTGAAAATATGTGAATCATAATGCTTGAGATCTGGACCACAATGATGATGGTGTGACGATAGGGGATTAATATAGACCATGTACAAAACATAGTATATGTTTCGCGTTAGCCTGATATGAGGACATACATATGAGGGTCGACCACTAACCATGTTCGAAACATGGGTCCTATCGAAAATGTCATCTAGGGTCCTTAGGTACTTTGGACCAAATGGTTGGTAAGACAATGCGGCATGAGACTAGGCCGCAAAGGGGGTCCCTTCAGACATGGAATAGGATAAGGATACAAATGATGTGCACATGATGCTTGGACAAGGAATGAGGGAATTTCCCTTTGAAAATTTCACACTTCGGGCACTGCCACAATGCATATAAGTACAACAATAAGATGTATCAGATATAGGGTGTCAAGTCCTCCTCCAAAGAAAAGGGTCCTAAGGTTGTACACTTCCTACTTAATGGTTCTAGGATGGGCCATTACGGGGGACATGATTTAAGGGGTTCTGCACAAGGTGGCGCAGTAGCCAAACATGACTCGCAGTTCCCATAGGGAGATCTTAGTTTAGGGTCATAGAACTCAGACCAGGTTGGGAAAAGACATGGGGGCACATGGTACAGCTATTTTAAAACCCGTCATGAATGAGAAACCGCGAGGCACTCTCAACACCACATGTTCCTAAAAGGGTTTGGGCCTAAGGTCCAAAAGAGAGGGAACAAGATTTTAGATTCTTGGGGCTGGACCCTGAGATAATAAGTCTAGGTGTTCCTACGTATCCATGAGGATGGAAATCAAGCCATATGTCGTTCTGGAATATTTCGTGCAGTTTAACGTCTTGTGGAAAGGACGTAGATTGGTCAATGATTATAGTCATAGAGCTCGGCCACAGACGGAATTGAAGAAGGGAGACACGCGATGAAGTAATTACTAAACCTTACTTGAATGAGGACATTGGGAGTCTGTATCACCGCATTGTGTTCCCCAAGAAACTTCTAGGTCAAGTGTCCCAAAGTGAATGTTAGGTTTGACACGAGGGAAAGTTCATGGGAGTTCCTACGTACCCCATGAGGATGGGAATCAAGCCATACGTAGTTATGGGAGATGTCATGCAGTTTAACGTATTATGGAAAGGATGTATAATGATGAAAGTTTGTGGTCATAAAGGAAAAAACCATAGATGGTAAGGAATTAAAGAAACACATTGTGAGGTAATTATAAAACCAGACATGATTGAGGACTTGGAGTCCAGATCACCATGTGTTCCTTGGGGAGGTTTCACTTTGAGGGACCAAAAACGAATGTTAGGATGGGCCCAAGGTAAATCGCACTAGATTTACTACACACCTCATGATGATGGGAATAAATCCTTACATGGTTCTAAAGGTGGAATGGTAAGATACTAGTTCCAGAGATAATAAGGTCACGTGGGTCTGGCCATTTCACCAAAAGAAGCAACATTTGATAGATATTGTTTGTCCTTTAGGATGAATGTGTGTGTTTTTTTTGGAGCGACAGACCTAGGATATAATGTACATGCATCGTCACAAGAATCATGTTGTATCAAAGCGTTGAAAAAAGTTATGGTGGGTGATCCATACCAAACATGATGTCCTGTTGAATTAGGACACTACGATGCAGTGTCGTTTTTCATTGTGCGTCCAGGACGATAATGTCACAGTTTAGGGTCATGAGATGGGACCAACAATGTACATTAATGTCTTTCAGTATATGAATAATAGTTTAATGTCATGTGGGACTAGGAATCAAATTTTAGATTCATATGTCTCGGACATATACAAGAGAGGTGAGGTTCAAGAGGGAATTCACACAGCGTGATAAAGCATACCAGACGTGTTTGAGGATGAGGCCCCCATCACAACACGCGTGAATCCAAGAAAGAAACCTTAGCATGAGGGGATAGATATGGTTAGGGAAATGGGGCAGGAGATACTAACACTAACTTGAGATAGAACTTAAGAAAAGATGTCTGGGTGTTCCTATATATCTCTTGAGGATTAGAATCAAGCCATACGTTGTTCTTGCGGTTTAACGCTATGCAGGAAGATATACAGTTTAATTTCATATAGGAAAAGAGGTAGGAGAGACTAGATCCTTGAAGGGGAGTACATGGTGCGGAAATTTTAAACCTGATGTGAACGATCACATAAGCCGACACATGCAACATCACATGGTCCTATAAGAGGTGGGTCCTAAAGGTAGAACAAAAGAGATAAATTAGCAGAAATCAAGATGGACCCAAAGATGATATGTTTGGGTGTTATTATGTATCCCATGAGTATGGGAATCAATCCATTTGTAGTTATTGAGAGGGAACGTATAACAAGATCATAGTTTAAGGTCTTAGATCTTGGACCATCGAGAAGAAGAACTCTTCCAAGAAAGCGCAGACCTCAATCCAATTCCTAAGCCCATGTGTGTCAAAATCGGTGCGGGAAACAAGGGCGGAAGTGGTTTTTGTAACAATGGAATACACGCCAAGTGGAAGTCGACGCAAATCCCTGAATGACACCACACCATGTCTTGTTCTTCCTAACGTGAAAATGTGCAGTGAGGGATAGTACTGAGATTTTTGAAATTCCACTTGGACATGATGAAGTGGAAAATGATGTGAATCATATAACCGACATTTAAGGCTTGATAGGTTTGGCGTGATGATGGAGGATAGATGTTGATAGTGTTCGAAACCCCGCATCCATATCATGTGACCAGAAATTGGAACAAAAAATGAGGATCGAGCACTGACCGTATTCACAAAGAAGGACTTGTATCAATATGTTGTTTGAAACCATCAAGGATGTTGGCTTGTAATGGAGGTACAACCCTTTTCCCGAGTAACCATGCCATTTGGGGGTCCATTCGGATGTGAAAGATAATGGAATCCCAAATGAAGCAGAACATGAAGCCTGAAAAATGGGTGAAATCATGTCCAGGTAGAATCCGACCCTCCAGATTCTGAACCAGAGTACTCTTGGGAACATTGTTGAATCACCGAAGAGGGTTGAGGTACCTGAATTAATAGCATTCAACTTCAAGAGATGAATGTAGGTTAAGGGAGAAATGGGTAATCTAGAGAGACTGGTGTGTGGTGTGGTTGTCATTAACCCGATGTGAATGGGCACATAATCCCAAACCAGACAAAATACCCCTCTCTTGGAAGAATGCATGCCATGGGGCAATGATTATAGAGAGGTTTCTAAGAGATGGTGCTGGACCCAAACACTAGATAATTGGGTGGTCCTACATATCCCATTTGGATGGGAATCAATATATATATAGTTCTGATTAGGATGATATGTAGTTTACCATCATGATTTAAGGATGAAAATAAGGGCAAGATATCTTAATGAGGGACGTGTATGGCACGACGAGTAACCCGACGTGAATGAGGACATAATCCCATACTACACTGTAATATCCTATGTGAGAACTTGGGTCAGGGGCCTGAGAAGGCTGAGGGACCTGAGGCTGGGCCAGGAACAGAATGTCACAGCCTGCTTGTGGTTTAACATATTGTTGTGAGAATGATGGTGATCTTAGTTTAAGCACATAGATCTCGGACCATATATTCCTATTTTAATGTCATATACATTGGAAAACTGGTCCGAGAGGGCTAATCGTCGTGCCTATGGAAGACCACAAAGCATCAACGATGATAGTGGAAAACTGTTGACCAGGTTCGCAACACAGTATCTACCATTGTGTGACCAGATTTTGGGGCAAACAATTGAGCATCGACCATTGACCATATTACTAACACAGGACTTGTATCAATTTTTCACTCTCAATCCTCGAGGAATTTAGCCCATAATGGGAGGAGAGCCCTTGGGCCAAGCCTCTATTCCATTTAGGGTTCCTTTTGGATATAGTACATGATGGAAACAAAAATTATGGGGCTCATGAAGCACAGCAGGGCATGTTCTTGTAGAAAGGACGATAAACAGAGGGATGTCTCAAAGGGGGGATGTGTGGCAAGGAAAATTATCCCGATGTGAATAAGTATGTTAGTCCAGACCACACTACACACTCCTTAATGAGAACTCGGACAAGGGGCTGAAAGGGTCGAGGTACATGAGGCTTGGCAGCTCGACCAACTATGGTCATATGACCTCTTATGTAGGAATTTCATTACCTCATCTCTTTATCCCATGTGAGCAATGCTCGGTGTGGGAAACAAGGAGTGGGACTAGGATATCCCCATAATATAGGGGTCAGACATCTGGAATCACACTCATGTTCAAGGCCAACTGAAGCTTGAAAAGACAGTAGGGCAGAACGACCTACGACACTCAATTTTTGTGACATATGGGGAAGGTGACAGTGACAAATGATAGCTGTTGAATCGATTTGAAACATATCATCCACATCGTGTAACCTATACAGGGAAAGACTCTAGGGGAGATCTTCGAGTTTGGGGCACTGCCTATGGAAAAAATTTCTGGGCATTCCTACATATCCCATAAGGATGGAAATCAAGACATAAATAGATCTGGAAGGGTCATGCAGTTTAACTTCATGCGGTAAGGATGTTGGAGGATTAGAAGAACGAGGAGGGGCACATAGTGAGACCTTCGTAATCTTTCCACGAGTGGGGAAAAAGAAGCATAGGTTGTGTTGCATGAGATCCTCTAAGGGAACTACACCCAGGAGGGGTAGCCAAACAAGAAGGAACGAGGTTGGACTAAGGACGAGGCATCTGGGAATTACTACATATCCCATGAGGATGGGAATCAATCCATACATAGTTCTTGAGATGCAGTTTAACATCTTACAGGGCGACAAGAAATTTAATGTCATGTGAGATGTTTCACAGTTTAAGGTCATGTAGGACCGGACAGTTTAAGGTCATGCAGGAACCTAATGCATTTTAGGGTCATTCGGTACCATAAGTACTCAACCAATGTATTTCTTGAGGAATATTGAATTGGTGGGAGGAGTTATACACTCACCATCCATGGTATCCAGTGAGTATGCATCATTGGAGTAAACCATGTGAATGATATAAGGTACATCCCATTTGGGCTCCAACTAGGGTAGTTTCCTACCGGGTATCATCGGTGTTCTTGGGGCCAACACCAAGTTTCCTTGAAAGTAGAAGTAGGGGTGAACTCTCTTGCTGAAAGCTCTAGCTATCTTGTTTTGATGCCTTTCCAGATTGTGCAGGGCACGAAAACTTTTCTCGTTGACCGCTTCCAACTCAGCCAGATGTATTATGACTACCTTATCTGGTGCTTTGCTGATCATACACATATTTTCACAATGAGGGAAATTGAATCTCGATAGGCATGATGGCCTCTATTCCGTACACCATGGAATATGGGGTCTCCACCATGGAATTATGAGTCGTCATCTGATAAGACCAAAGTTCATTGGGGAGTTTGTCTGACCAACTATTCTTATTCTGACCAACCGATTTCTACAGAATGTTAGAGAGGGTTTTGTTGAATGCCTTGATCTGTCCATTTTCTTATGCATGATAGTGGGAGGTATGGTTAGAACAGATGTTGTACTTAGAGTACAATTAATTCATCTCATCTACTCAGTAGTTCATGTCGTTATTGGTGAGGACGGCATGAGGGACTCCAAATAGGTAGATGATGTTGGAGCTCACAAAGTCAACGATAAAACGGGCCTTCACCTCCTCGAGCAGATCTACCTCTACCCACTTAGAAAAGAAATATGTAGTAGTCCGGATGAATTAGAACTGGCGAGATGTTGCCGGTGGATATGGTCCCACGACATTGAGTCCCCATACCACAAATGGACAAGAGTATATGGTGTAGTGGTGAGGCTCTGGTGGCCAATGCATGATGTTAGCATGAATTTGGCATGCATGGCATCTTTTGGTGAACTCAATGCAGTCATAGATAATGGAGGGCCAAAAATACCCCAGTCTCTGGATTTGGTGAGATAGTTTCAGCCCAGTCTGATGAGCCCTGCAGGAACTGGTGTGAACATTCTGCATGACCTGGGAAATCTCAGCTCTTTGAGTGAAATAGAGGAGGACCCCATCAAACCCGCACTTATAGAGGATCTTCTCATGACCAGGGCCATCTTAGAGGGTGAACTGTAACACATAGTATCCGATTCACTCACGGTCGGACCAATCTGATGGGAGATTACCTCTTTCAAGGTACTCGACAAAGGAGGCTATTCTGTCAGGAGTAATTTCAATCACTGCATCTAGGGGACTTGGGGGTCCTAGCGTGGAGGAGTTGTGGGTAAGGTGGCTTACCTATGGGTTGTCATCATCATCTGGAGTGACAGGAGGAATCACTCTTCTGTGTGAAACATGGATAATCAGATCATCCTATTCTTGATCTTCAAGTGATATAGCTAGGTCGTCCAGTGCATCATATCAACTATTCTAAGATCGGGAGACATGAGTGACTTCTGTCCAAGATGGTAACTTGGCCATTAGGTGGAGGGTGTGATTCAATAATAGAACGAGAAATTTATTTCCGACGACAACGTCACTGTTGATCTGCTTGAGGACTAGATTGAAGTCTCCGTTCACATCCAAATAGGGAACTTCTATCTCGAGGGCCAAATTGAGGCCGGTAATGAGAGTCTTATACTCTGCCTCATTGTTGGTGCACCTTTATAACAATTGGAATGAATATGGAAAACAACATGTGGTTGGGTAATGAAGATGATACCCATGCAAAGTATATTGATCCTCTTGTCATTGACCCTTATACTGGTGGGGATCTGGGAAGCACCATCAAAGAGAATTTTCCAACATGGGATGGCTTGGTCTACTGAGAGGATTGCCTCATTAAGAAAATCAAGGTCTAGAGACTGGTCCATGGGAGATGGATTGGAAATAAGGAATTCTTCAGATGCTTTCACCTTAATAGCCTTCTAAGGGACAAACCTAATGTCAAACTACTTGAGAATCACTACCCACCGAGATAGATAGCCAGTCAACATTGGGCGGTACAGGATGTACTTTAGTGGATCTACTCGGGACACCAATTGTTCCTCATGGTGCATCAAGTAATGTATCAATTTCTGTACTATGAATACGAGGGCAAGGAAAGTCCTCTAATAATGGGAGTATTTGGTCTCCAAATAGAGGATCATGCGGTTGAGGTAGTAGAGGTTGTTCTCCATCCCCTAATTATTATTCTGAGCAAGAAGGGATCTGATAGATCACTCTAGGATAGTCACATAAAGGACCAGTGCCTTTCTGTAGAAAGGTGGAATTAAGACTAGAGGTTGGAACAGACACTGTTTGATTTCCTGAAAATCAATCTGACACTATTTGTCCCATTCATAGACGGTGCCATCCTTTATGATCCAAGAAAAGTGCGACACTTGTCGGCCAAATTCGCGATGAATCGGCATATATAGGCTTAGTGGACTTGGAAGCCTCAAATATATCAAATGTTTCTCGAAGGAGACATCTGGATAATGACCTTAATCTTCTCTTGTTCTATCTCAATGCCCCAGTATATGAAAATGAAGCTGAGAAACTTTCCAGAGGTGACCCCAAAGGGACACTTCAATGGGTTCATCTTCAGGTGACTGGAATGGAGGAAGCTGAACACATTCTCATGTTCTTAGAGATGGTCTAGACGCTGGTGAGATTTTTCCACAAGATCTTCCATATAACATTCCACCAACATTCCGAGGATCGTCTTAAATATGCGATGCATAGCCTGCTGAAAGGTGGCACCCACATTCTTTAAACCGAATGGCATGACTTGGTAAAAAAAAGTACTTTTTTGTGGCTTGAAAGTTGTAGACTCCTCATCCTCAGGGGCCATTCAGATTTGGTTATACCCAGAGTACCCATCCATGAGGAGAGGGATTAAAAGACGGTTTTAGTGTTGATCAAAAATTATGTCACACGGGGAAAATCATCCTTCGAACACTGACGGTCAAGATCCCGGAAGTCGACGCAGACTTTGATCTGTCCATTCTTCTTCCTTACTAGAATAATGCGGGTCATCCACTTAGGTTACTAGACCTCCTTAACAAAATTATCTCTGATGAGCTTATCATCTTCTTCCTCAACCCTAGCATCGTGAGAAGGGTGCTTCTTTCTTGGAGGCTACTTGAACCCGTGATGATTTGCTGGGAGACCGAGGAAGTGGATGGCTACCTATTGATCTAGTTTTGGAATCTCATCATAACTCCAAGAAAATAAATCATGGTGTTGTTCAAGGAAGCCTATGTATTGTTGTCTCTCTTCAAGGGTCATAGTGGAACTGATCAGTGTGGGTTTCGGGTCTTCCTCACTATCGAGGTTCACATATACCAATTCATTGTCCATGATAGAGGATCCCTCTTCAAAGGTGGGGGAGCATCCTCTAAATCCTATTATTCACATATCGAGGTGGGATCCTTGGTTGGAGGAGTTTCTTCTGAGTTGGCAGTTCCTGATGGGAGGCTAGTACCAGCCTGAGCGGCAGTGGACACTGCATCGGGGAACTCCTATGCTACTGCAACCATAGTAATGAAGGTTGTAGATCTGATCGCATCTGGTCTTCAGCCCAAGGGGCCACACTTGATGATATCGAAGCAACAGTGGTGCATCAGCTTGATCTATTTAATTTTGGCCTGACAAAACAAGAATGTATGACGTATTTCCATTTCTATGGGGTGGACATCTCAATACCTTACAGGAGTAGGGGTCCTCGAGATCACCTGAGCTTGATTTGTGTAGGAGTATGATGTTTTGATGTCACCTAAACATGGGAATGTGTTCCCCCCATTTCCTAGAAACAACGAAGAATTGTACCATGTCTAGGGTTGTAGCCTCTAATCAGTGGATTGAAATTACTTATGCCTCATTTAGATCTATCCACAGGTATGTCGCATTTGTGGCATGCTCGACCTCATTATTCTGAATCTGCTTGTCCTTTCTCTTATAATAGTCGGCATCTGGATAGAAGGATTCACAAGAGTCAAAGGGATACACATCACCTTGGAGTACGATGACTCTACTATTAAGGGAGTACATGAGGTAGTGGTGATATGATGAAGAAACCACCACATGCAGGTGGAGCCATGACCTACCCATCAGTGCATTGTAACCTGTTTCCTGCGAGACAACTATGGTCTCGATACTGGAATATAGGCCACCAAAATAGGTGTTCATGTGAATCTTGTTGACCGGTGTTTGTTCCATCCTATCATAACCTTGGATTATTATGTCATAGGGACTCAGATCATCCTCAAACAATCCCAGTTTTCGCAGTGTCCGAGTCGAGATTAGGTTGATTCCAGAGCTTGTGTCGACAAGACAGTGATGAACCTCCACACTGTTGAACTGGCCAGTGATGTACTGTGGGAGAATGTTACATTATATGGGAGACCCTTCATCATCACCATATCACAATATTATGGCCTATCATTTATCAATCTTGACTTACTCAGCATGAAAAGCATCTACATCTGCTACCTCTATCTCAAATTGGAGGGGTCTTATTAAAGCCTTCGTGAGGGCCTCATGCATATTTGATGATAGGAGAAGGGACTCAAGGATAGAGAGCTTTGCAGGATTGTTAGAAATATGTTTGATAACATCATACTTTCATGCCATGCATGAAATTATTCTTACAGGAGGTCTCTCTATGACAGGACGTATGGTGGGCCCTGCCTACTAGGTCGGCGGCTGACTGGTGCTAGGAATATCCCACCGCTCACTAGTCGAATCCTATGTAGTGACTACTATACAAGGACAAGAAAAATGAGAACGTCCTAAAGTAAATTGTGGTTGGTCACAACGTGGTCGAGGTGGCTCTGCCTGATCCAACAATATGAACGACGACAAAGGCGGACCTGGTGTCACCAGATGAGAAGGCTGCGTATACGGAGCTCTACACTGGGCCAGCTGGCCGGTCTCTGTCATGTGAATACCCTAGCTGGAAGTACATAATGAGGTACTATGATGGCCCATATTTCCACCACTTCGTCTATGATGATGATGGATTGGGATGTTGGGAGGATCCACCTGGCGCTCCTCATCATCATGAATCGTGTAGGGGTTTATGAACTCTACGGTATTAACCGAGGCATACCCTTGACTATCACTCAATGTGTCTTCTACTATTGGATGGATTCTATGAGACATCTCTATCTCCATGGGCATGAAGTTTCCAAGAGTACGGGATGATGATGGCATTGGTGGGGGACTTTGATTTCCCTTATACCGCCAGTGTTTTCTCTTATGGGAAGAGCACGGTTGAGACCGTGATACAGAAGTAATAGATGTGGCTTCTGAAGGCTCTGGCTGATTTAGGCATGCATAGATTACATCGTGGGCATGAATGACTGTTTTATGATCCATCTAGCCGTCATACATAAGGGACCTACAGTTATAAACCTGACGTCACTCGCCTTCATTGTCACTCCAATTGTTTGGCCTAACGAAGACACATGCCACCTGTTCCGGAGAAGGTCTAAAAAACTATGTTCTTATCCACCTGGTATTTAATCCATCTTTTAAACACATATCACTATTTGATGGTGTGCCCTAGGATCCAATGATAGGGGCAGTAATTCGGGTGATAAGTGAGGTTTGACAATTATGGCCTCCTGCACTCAGGCCAACATACAATCCCCCACTCCAAGGCACTGCAGAATTAACCGGGGACCTGGGCCTTGTTGAATGAGTAGGTCTGGTTCCTCCTGTCTAGAAAGGGGGTCTTCTAACTTGACCATTACGAGTGGTAGGAGGATCCTGTCATGAAGGTGGAGCCGGTTTAACTTTCTTGGGTGGTGTCGATACCTTTCATGGGGGAACCTGCTGATTCTGAGGTGGGCGTTGCTGGGCCGGAGGCTGCGCCTGAGTTGGAGGGCCTCTGAAAGGATGAGGAGGATTCTCCATTGGTAACAACTCTAGTTTCCTGGGGGCCTCTATTAGAGCCAATGCGATAGGCTCGTCCCTGGCATCCCTTCTCGGTTGGATTATAGGAGGCAACGAGCATGCATGGATGGCCTTTTGTAAGGATTATTATAGGTGCTGGGCCTTATCAGAGAAGTATTGGAATCCCCTAGTGTAGTTCTGGGTTATCAAATAGGGGACCAGTTCCATCTTGACATTACATACACACATCATCAGCAATTTCTCCTGATTCAGCCGAATGTCAAGGGAGTATGTGATCCCTTTTCATGAGGGGACAAAGTCTACAACATGCTCCACAGGCCTCTGCTTGCACTTGAAGAGGTTTTTGATACTCGTCTTTCGAGTGGTTGAGTTGAACTGGTATAGGAATCTCCTACAGAGTTCCTTACAGATGGCTACTAATCTGATGGGGATCTGGATGTAAAAGGCGAACGTCGTCCCCTCTAATGTCTGTATGAAACACCGGAGTTTGGCGGCTTCGTGCTACACTGGAGTTCTCAAAGTGGGTCCAAACCACGAGATAAAGTGGGATAGGTGCTGTAGCGGGTACCCTATCCCTTTGAAGATAGAAAATATAGGATTTTCAAAACCTAGGGGTGGTGGAATATCTTCCACCCATGTTGGGTATGGCTTTCCATCCGATGGGATTGACACCTATCGAGTCTCTAAATCTTTGAGGCGGGCGATGAGTGCCACCATTGGATCATCTGGGCAAGGATTCTTTTCTGGACAGGGATCCCTGACCACTAGTGTATTTTTGGTTTCTTTATCATGATAAACAGGCCCAGCGGCTCATGGAGAAGCTGGTGGAATGTCCTAAGGAGTAGCTGGGGTAACCTGAGTCGGGTCTCGATGATTGTCACACTATTTGGGAGGATTTGGTGACACATTCCACACCATTTTACAATAAGTTCCTTCCTCAACCCTTTCTGTGTGGGCAGGATGGTCATGGTGACCTGGGGGCAGTTCGGTAAGGAGAAGTTGTGTCTGCCCCTACTTCCCTGGCCGAGGATCACTATAGTCTGGCCGTCACTCCGTTGCACATTCTGTAAGGAGGTCATCGACCACCTTCTTGTGTTCGATGAGTTGCTGACACAACATGACTTCTTTGGGATCATCCTCCACCTTCTCCACTAATCCAGGAGGGTTAGAGGGTTTGACAGCTCTGAGGTGTTCCTTTCCCGTGTTGGGATTCTGGATGAGGACTTGTGCCTTAGTGGGAACGATAAGACCAAGTAGTTTTTTTTCTGGTTAGCGACCACACCCAATGGATCCAATAGCTGCAGAACTCCCTCACGGTTTAAGTTCCCATCAAGGAGCTCCAACTCATTATCTCCGTCTGATAGGCCATCCATGTTAACCACGATCCTACTTAGAGTCATATCCTCTATGCCGCCTAAAAAATCGTGTTGGCTCTAGATGGAACTGAAATAGAGGGAAATGTACTACCCCAAGCCATAGATTTTCACATGGGGAGAATCCTCCTTGATAATAATATGGAGCAGTTTAATGATCTAAACACATCATTGATGGAGGGTCTTATAGAGGCCTTGTGACTCAGGGTGACGGTCCACGAGGAGTGTGGTGAAATCGACTAAACCACATTGTTGGATGATATCATCGAAATGCATCTGACTGCTGGGGTAGGCCACTCCAAAATGTTGAAGGCATAAATGAGTCACCCAGAGGGTTTAGTGAAATCATCCAACCTTCTCCTGGGTGAGTGCTTCTGGTGCCATAAAACATCGCACTGCAATTGGACAAAACAATTCAGGGAAATGGTCCACTGCGAGAATATCTCACAAGATCCTCAGTCCAGATTCAGGGTCTAGCCCTTAATTTCCCCACTCATCTACTAGAGGTGGTCGGGGGACTGGTAGTGTTACTGAGGCAAATGGCTGAGATAGTAGGCTGGCCGGTAGAGAATATGGAGAGCGAGCTGATAAACCACCACATCTCATGCTATCCTCTGAAGAGTGTAGTGACTTAGGCACCACATCGCGGTAAGACGGGTTGACGACCATAGTTTCTGGCACAAGAACTATTGCTGCTGGTGATGGGCTACACTGCTGCTTGTCCACCATTGATCCCCCGAATAGCTCCCAATTATCCTTAGTCGAGGTAGAGAGTTCTTCTAGTGATGATGGTGGCGATTGCATGGCCATAAACTGTAGAGTTTCCAAATTTTCATCCTCTTGGATATACATGTGGAGGGAGGAGGAAATATGAAGGACCTCACATTCTAGAAGTATGAGGTTAATGCACCTTGTTCCTGCCCCAACCCTTTACACAGAGGATCTAGGTTAGGGTTCCATTGTTGAGTAATATTCCACCTCCGAATCTGAGAAGCAGTCTAGTTTAATCTTTCTCTGTATCTTCTAATTATTATTTTTATGGTGGCGATGACCCACCCTCCTACCACGGGATGGTTCATCAGGATAGGGTAGATTTTCAACATGAGGAGGTCCTTCAGTCATACTGGTATTGGGGCAGGGAGGACTTCTACATGACTGAGCTGGGGTGTGAGGAGAACCTAGAGATATATCAAAGGGGACACGAGGAGAACCTATGTGTCCATTGAATGATGTGTGGAGGGGACCTCCTTCAGAAATTCTTGAGAGGTTAGGACCTCTGTCGGAGATGATATGAGCATGGGTGGGACCTCCATGCTTGCTTCCCTGGCAGTGTTAGCGCATGGAGCGTCCTCATACTGGTCAATCCGAACACAGGTAGGACCCCCATGCTGGGTGCCAATGTAGCGAAGAAGATCATCACCCCTCTGATTTCTGAGGTGAGGAGAGCCTTTTCTAACTATTTTAAGGACATAGGGATGCCCCACATAATATATATTACCCGTATGGGTAACATATCCATATCGGCGGTCTGTGGAAGAGGGAATGACCTCATACCCGATGTATTGAGCATGAGACATGATTCTGTACTGAGTGTCACTGTCATGTGGAGGACCCTCGTTCGTATTGAATATAGCATGGGGTGGACCTCCATAGTGATCCTGACAGTGGGGAGGACCTACATTATCACTGGTGGCAGTACATGAAGGACCTCTGTACTGGGTGTCGCTACCGCAGGTCTGTCCAGGGCGGGTGCTCCATGCACTGGCAGCTGAGAGAGACGACCCAGACTACCCGGGGGGTAGTTGGGGCCTTGATTTGGGATGGGTGATTAAGTGAACCTATCCAGTGTGCATAGGAGGATGATGATACACGTCGTTGGTGGCCTGGTCCACAATAGTTTCTGACGTCGATGCCCCTTTGGAGGCCGCCCTCCTCAGCCTACGCCTGACACTGGCGTCAGGTTAGCCGGACCATGGCTAGTGGTGTAGGTACATAGATTACCTTCTATTCAGCCCATAGGACAGGGTGGTGGAACTGGCGTGGCCTAGTGGGGGACCTTCTAGGGGGCCCTTGGAACGGGATCCTAGCTGGGCTGGCCCCAACATCCCCTACTTTGTCGGCGTAGGGGAGGGAGTCATCGAGACGTTCTAGGGAGAGACTTTTGAAATTATTGTACATTGGGGTGTGGAGCAGTGGCTCCCTACATGGCCCATGGGGGACTTCATGGTGAAGAGGCATGGATGGCTCTAAATCATGGAAGTCAATATCCCAAGTAGGGATAATCCCCTACTCCATGTATTGGCATACAGGGTTTCTTATCACCCTTCATTGTAAGAATTCAGAAGGGGAGATGGTGAGTGTAAGAACCCAGATCTTTGTTTCAGGTACACCATTCCTTTTTCTGGAGTTTTTAAGAAAAATGGTGTTTCTGGAAATTTTTGAAGTACACGTCGTGTAATTTTTGAGTACATGCCGTGTACTCTTCTCTAACTCGATGCCATGTATGGTCTATGCCCGGGCCACACACAAGGTGTGTAGGGGTGACATAAAGGCTGATTTTGGCGGAGTACAAAAAAACCTAGTACACGCCGTGTACTCTAAATGTGCACACTGTGTAATTTTCTTTTTTTCACGAAATGCACCGGGGTCGCACCTGACGGAAAAAACATTCTTCTTCTTCAGGATCTTCGTCTGAGAGCGACCCGTACGTCTGAAAATCTTCCCCAAGCCCCCGTGCCTCTGTCTGATCTCTGTTCCAACCACTGTCGATTACATTGGAATTACAGCGTTGAGTTCTTCCTTCTACTTGAGCCTTGTTTTCCAATTTCTCCTCTTTCTCATGTTATCATGGTTTAAATGTTTCAGAAGTTTTATCCGATCTATGATGTTCTAAGGAGAATCTGTCATTGTTTTTCATGTATATAGATCTCCTTGGATCGAGGTAGGTGGTTTGTGCCTTTCTATAGAATGTCATTGAGTATTTTGTGAAAATACACCAATTACCTTGAAAGGGAATTGTGTGTTTTCATGTTTTTCCCTTGATTGATTGTCTTATTTCTTGATTGTTATATTAAAGGTTTACCTTTGTGAATAGAGTAGTTTTTGTTTCACTCTGGATGATTTCCATGTTTGTTTTGCTTGTTTGGCGTTTTCCAGTTTCTAGGACTAGTTGTAGGATAGTGTAACTGTTGCTTTGTTATGTTGTTGAGCCTTATAATGATTGCCAAGTAGTTTTGAGGATTACTTGGACGATATACATGTGCTGAGCAAGTTTATTTTCACACAGGACTGTGAGAACCTAGTGTAGTAGACCATATGGAGAATGGACATAAGGGTTTCTACAGAGTGTCTTTTATTACGATGTGAGACCACATGGGGAATTAACGATGAGTGCTTCCTCAGAGAGTCTTTTGTTCCTCAACGCGGACCATAGGGCAAATGAGATGTTTAGTTCTTCACCAAAGATCCTTTAGTACGATAAGAGATTATAGGGGGAATTGACGGTGAGTGCATCCTCAGAAATTCTTAGCTGAACTAGTGGGGTGAGACTGTGGGTGCCTCTTAGAGGGCTTCTAGTACTTGTAGGTTGAACTATAGGGGTTAGGCTATGAGAGCTACCCACATGTTTAACAGTTTTCTACTTGTTGTTGGTTGTTTACTTGTGTACTTTATATGCCAGAATTGTGGATTGTAGCTGCTGTGTGCTTTTCTGTTTACTGCTTCCCGCACTTTTACTTGCCTTGTATTCATTGACTGTTAGGCACAGATCTTTGGGTGATTGCCTACTGAGATTGTATCTCACAACCTGTTTGGGCCATGCTTTTGGGCCCAAACAGACTTTGTTGTTACATGTATAGATAAGGAGAAGCGCCCTTCGACTTCTGATACTTGATTGTTTGGAGCTGGAGAGCAAGGGAACATGCTTATGCTTGCGATGCTGCTGGAGTTTCTGTTGATTTAGTACATGTGTTCAGTTGTATTTCAGCACGTTGTTTTGTTTGTTTCTTTCCTTAGATACTTGTACCTGCTGCATCATTATCATCATTGATATATATTTATTCTTCCACTGTATGGTTCCAGTTAGGTATGTTGTTACTGCTTCCGCTATTGACTGTTGTTTTCCTTACATTGTATACCTTACCGAATGAGGGAATAATTTCCCCAATAACTTACCAAGGCCCTTGCTTGTAGTCGGCAACCTATGGAATTTGTGGAAAGGCGCTTGAGGTCATGTGGCGAACCAGGTACGGGGTACCAATGGAGGGGCTCCGGATTCAGGTCATTAAAGGTGGTATCAGAGGAGTTTTTTTCTCTTGATTTATTGTTTAGAGCCTTTAGCCAGGGGTAGGACGGATTTGGTACTTTTTATTAAGATGTCCTGGGAGTAGCTAACCCTTGTACATGGAAAAGACATACTACCTCGTTTACTACAGTTTTCCGGTCTTGAGATTTTACAGTTGATATGATTTCACCTAGAGTGATTCACATTCTTTGTTTTGTTATTATCTTGACTATTGTGGTTCTATTTCTGTCGCATCCCGATGATATGAAGGTATGCCATTTCATGCATCATATATGCACTTGTAGAAATCACATTCCATGCATTCTTACCAAGCCATCTAGGGTGAATTAGCGATTTCATGTTGTTGTGATAGACATTGTGTACATTATGTATGCTATTGTGATAGATGTTTGATAGAATCTATGCTGCCTTGATAGAGGATTTCTTGTATTCTTATTTGCTTAAATAAATGCCAAAATATGATTATTGAGGTGTTATGGGCCCTCATGAATCAAATATTGGTGGATAATGATCCTGTTTTCACTTGTTTCTGACTGTAGGAGATGTTGAGCATTGATTCGCGGGGAGTATGGGCCCTCACGAATCAGAATTTGGCACCTATCTTCCTTGTTTTCTGTTTTTTCTGGGCTTCTTTACAGTTTCTGAGCTACTGCCAAGAAAACCCCAGAATAAACAGTGTGTAATTTTTGGCTACACATAGTGTAGTTTTTAGGCCGTGTCACTGATCGTGTGAGCAGGGACATGCTATTGTGGAAGTAACTTCAGGAACACGCCGTGTATGTTTTGTACACACCGTGTACCTGGCCGTGTCACTAACAAAATGGGTCGGGGAAGCTTGAGTAGAACATGCCGTGTTGTAAAGGAACACACTGTGTAGTCCCTTCCAGGTACCCAGCCGTGTCATGAACAACACGGGTCAACGTCACCTTCTCTTACACACGCCACGTGGTTTTCGATACATGTTTTGTAGTCTTGTTCAGGTACCCGGTCGTGTCACGAACAACACGGGACGGTGTCACATACACCATTACATGCTGTGTCTGTTCGAAACAAGCCATGTAGGGTCCAGCCATGTAGACGACCATGTATTTAACAACATGGGCCGCTGAAGCCTTTCTAGTACACGCTGTGTTTGTTCAAAACATGCGGTGTAGTCTTGGGTTAAGTCGGACCGTGTGGGTTAGCCATGTAAAGAGACTTGGGGAGGGGAATATTTTTCAAGTACATACCGTGTGTTGGGTCAACACGCCTGTAGTTTGAGGTGTAATATGACCTATAGGGCAGAGGTACACGCCCATGTCAGTGGATTTAGAAGACACGTCGTGTAGTTTTCATACACATCGTGTTGTCGTGTTTTGTAAACTTGTGTGTTTTCCTTCCCATGTTCCTGTTTTGTACTCTTGTGTTTCATGTCCTTGTTTTTCTAATCTAAGGTGTGATTTTGATCTTTCAGAGCTATGCCTACGAGACATCCTCTGGTTGTACGTCTATTGTTAGACAGTGACCAGATGCTAGATATTGCTTATCAGAGATTTCCTGCTGACCATCCAGTCGGGTCAGCCTTGGCACAAGTTGTCATACCAATTGTAGGCACTGATGCATAGTTCAGGGAAAGTTTTATGAGGATGATGCAGACCTTTCCGGGATCACCGCCTCCTGCCATGATTATGGAAGACTTGACAAGAATTTTCTAGCAGCAGTATCCTCCAACGTTCTCGAGGGAAGGAGGACCTCAGGCTGCAGAGTCATGGCTGGAAGCCATGTTGACCATCTTTGAGCATCAAGAGATGCCTCCAGAGAGGCGGGTCAAGCTTGCTACCTATATTCCATGAGACTCCACCAAGAGGTGGTGGGACGTGATCTCATAGGCGGTTCACCATCAGGTTATGGCTTGGGAGGAGTTTCAGCACGTCTTTTATGACTACTTCTACCCGGAGACCCTAAGGGCCGACCGAGCCCGGGAGTTCATGAGCTTAGAGCAGGGTACTCTTTCGGTCATGGATTATTCCGCTCGTTTCACTGAGGTGCAGCCTTTCAAACCCCTCCAAGATGGGAGTGGGGTGTTCTTGGCAAGGAAGTTCGAGGATGGTCTCAGGTGGGAGATCTGCTCGCAGGTGAATCTCATCCAATTGACTTCCATCACTTCCATCATCAACCAGGCACTGATTTCAAAGCACAATCTGAGAGACTCTGGAGCTGCAAGCCAGGGCGGTTCAGCTTCCAGAGCTAGTTTTTCTCCAGATAATAGCAAGAAGCGTTGTAGGGAGTCTACACGCGGTTATCCGAGGAAACAAGATGCATTGTCAGGAAGCCAGGTGATATGCTACTAGTGTGGCCGGTCAAGGCACATGAGGCCGCAGTGCAAGAGAGACCCCGTGGAGTGTCGATGTTGCGGCAAGATGGGTCACCATTAGCGTTTCTTCCAGGTTTTCTCACCAGAATATGGTGACTGGGGTTCTTCCATGACACCTCGTTCAGGAGCAGCAGCACCAATTTCTCACCAGTCGGGGAACTAGAGTTCTTTCGGCTGTTCGGGCTGAGGTGGAGGTCAAGGTCGTGGCAGTCAGTCACTAGTCCCTCAGTACCAGCAGGGAGGATCAGCTCAGGGTTGTCAGGCAAGGTCATAGGGTCGCCGGATAGGCCAGACTTTTGTAGTGGAGCAGACCTATTAAGAGCAAGATCTCGGACCTTCTACAGTTCGAGTTACCATTTTACTAGCCTCAGTTTTATCATCAGCTCCTTTCGATACTGGTGCTACACATAGCTTTATCTCTGTTACTGTTTTGGAGAGCCTTGGTCTCTACATCATTTCATCTGTCGACTCTTCGACACTAGACACACCTCTAGGTACAAGGACATATAGTGTACGTCAGTGTAGAGAGTGCACTCTAGAGGTTTCAGGGTATCGTTTCTTATGGGATCTCTATGTCCTAGAGATAACAGGCTATGATGTCATTCTCGGGATGAACTAGTTGGTTCCCTTCCAGGCAGTTGTCGAATTTTATCACCACAGAGTGAGTTTTGATTCACCAAAGGGTGAATCTTTTCTTCATAGAGGCGAATTGGATGTACATGCGAGTCGAGTAGGAATCGAACATCATGGGCTAGTAAGGGTGACATCCCAGATTGATAGTATTTATCTGGATGATCAGGGGACTTCGCAGTTGGGATTTCCTCCAGTGGTGGATCATTTTAGGGATGTCTTTCCAAAGGACTTTTCAGGTTTGCCTCCAGAGCATGAGGTAAACTTTTCTATTGAGCTCGTGCGACTAGCAGCACCGGTGTCCATTCCTCCTTATAGTATGGAAACACCTGAGTTTCAAGAGCTTAAGAAGTAGTTGGAGGAGTTGTAGGCAAAGGGTTTCATCCAACCCAGTACTTCACCTTGGGGTTCACAAGTCCTATTTGCGATGAAGGCAGACGGTACCCTTCGACTTTGTGTGGATTATCAGAAGCTGAACCAGTTGACGGTCAAGAACCGATATCCCTTGCCGAGTATTGGAGATCTCTTTGATTAGCTTCGAGGAGCCCGGGAGTTCTCGAAGATCAACTTGAGGTCCGATTATCATCAGATTCACGTTAGACCATCAGATATTCCTCTGACAGCCTTCAAGAGTAGGTATGGTCTATACGAGTATACATTCATGTCGTTGGGTCTCACGAACACGCCTGCAGTTTTCATGGAACTAATGAACCAAGTGTTCCATCCATACTTGTATTCCTTCGTCGTGGTCTTCGTGGACGATATCTTAGTGTACTCTCACACTCGACACGACCATGTTACCCATCTTGAGATCGTTTTTAGTACACTGAGAGAGCATTGGCTTTATGCTAAACTCACAAAGTGCTACTTCTTGATGGATTAGATTAACTTTTTGGGTCATGTCATCTCAGAGGCAGGAGTATATGTGGATCCAGATAAAGTGAGGGATGTAGTTTCCTGGGAGTAGCTGAATAACGTTTTTGAGGTACGGAGTATCCTAGGGCTAGATGGATACTACAGACACTTCATTCAGGACTTCTTGCACCTAGCAGCACCCTTGAAATGACAAACTAAGATGGGGGAAAAGTTCTTATGGTCAGATTCTTGTGAGTCATCCTTTCAGGAGTTGAAGGTAAGATTGATGTCAGCACCAATACTAGTATTTCCAGAGTTAGGAAAGAGATACTCTATTTATCGTGATACTTAAGGTATCGGGTTGGGCGCTGTGCTTATGCATGGAGATGGAGTGTTTGTGTACGGGTCTTGGCAGTTGAAGCCACATGAGAGGAACTACCCGACGCACAATCTGGAGTTGGAAGCTTATGTTCATGTCTTATTCTGTTGGATACACTATCATCTGGGAGAGAACGTTGTGGTATTCACCAACCACAAGTGTCTAAATTATATCTTCACTCAGCATGATCTGAATCTGAGGCAGTGCAGGTGGGTTTATTATCTTTAGTATTTTTATTTCAAGATATCCTATACGCCGGGAAAGGGCAACGCGGTGGAAGATGCATTGAGCAGCAGAACTAAGATTCAGGCAGTTCATGAGGCCAGCAGTGAGTGGCAGTTGATGGCTCTATTCTCCGAGTGTCAGGAGAGGACCCTCTTCCTAGATGGGCAGTGGGAGAGGATGAGATCTTGCATTTCTAGGGACGCGTATGGGTTCCATCAGAAATGCATGAGGAGATGATGTGGGATTTTCATTCCTCAGTTTGTGCAGTTCATCCTGGCGTCACTATGATGTATCGGGATCTTCACCGCCAGTACGGGTGGCCAGGTATGAAGAAAGATGTTGCTGGTTTTGTCATGAGATGTTCTACTTGTCAGCATGTGAAATGAGAGCATTAGTGACCAGCGGGGCTTTTGTAGCAGTTACCCATTCCAGAGTGGAAGTGGAATGATGTTGCGATGGACTTCGTGACCAGGTTTTCGAGGTCACCTCAGGGGGAACGATTTTGTTTGGGGTGTCTTCGAAAGACTCACGAAGGTCGCACACTTCTTGTCAATCAAGGAGACATTTAGTGTCGATGATCTGGGACAGTTGTACATCCGAGAGATTTTACGTCTGCATGGAGTTCCACACTTAATTGATTCAAACAGGGATGCACGTTTCACCTCTCAGTTCTGGAAAGGACTTCAGAAGGCGTTGGGTACACTGGTACTTTTGAGTAGAGCATACCATCCCCAGACAGATGGCCAGCCGAGCGTACGATCCAGGTTCAAAAGGATATGCTCAGAGCTTGCATTCTGGACTTTGGCGGTTCTTTGGAGAAGAATATACCTCTGGTGGAGTTCTCCTACAACAACAGTTTTCAGGTGACTATTCAGATGGCACCTTATGAGGATTTCTACGGTAGGCCATGTCGATCACCCTTATGTTGGATGGAGGCAAGAGAGACGACTTTTTTGGGACCTCGTCTTGTTCAGGAAACCTCAGATCATATAGATTTGATTTGGAAGAGGTTGGCTATAGCACAGTC
The DNA here is from genome assembly GCA_963277665.1 of Viscum album. Lineage (NCBI taxonomy): Eukaryota > Viridiplantae > Streptophyta > Magnoliopsida > Santalales > Viscaceae > Viscum > Viscum album. The sequence continues at coordinate 900,014 of CAUJRU010000174.1, forward strand.
TCGGCAGAAGTCTTGTGCTGCTCAGCGGAGACGGCCTCTGGAGTTCGAGGTCGGGGATCAGGTTTTCCTACATGTCGCACCAAGGATGGGGCACAAGAGGATTCAGAGACAAGTTAATATTTCACCACTGTACGTTGGGCCGTTTGAGGTGTTGGAGAGAGTTGGGATGATTTCCTATAGGCTACAGATACCCCAGAGGTACCAGGCCATGCACGACGTCTTCCATGTCTCTCAGCTCTGACATTACTTTTCAGACCCGTCTCATGTCTTTCAGTCCAAGGATGTTGAGCTCGAAGCGGATTCATCGTTTGAGGAGCATCACATCCGGATTGTCGATCGTAGTGCGAAGGTTCTCCGCGGGTGGTCTGTCCCTATTGTATAGGTTCTATGGTAGCATGGGCGAGTACAGGATGAGACCTGGGAGAGAGAGGTCGGTGTACGGTCGCAGTGGCCGGAGCTATTCGGGGCTTCTTCTTCTATGCCTCGCTAGGGAAATTCGGGGATGAAGGTCTTTAAGGGGACAAGTTTGTAAACACCTGTATCTTCATTTTTGGTATGCCTTTCCTTTTTCTAGAGTTTTTAAGAAGAATGGACTGTCTAGAAATATTTGAAGTACACGTCGTGTACTCTTCTCCGGCTCGAAGCCGTGTGCTGGCCGTGCCCCGGGCATACACACGGTGTGTAGGGGTGATATGTAGGCCGATTTTGGTGGAATACAAAAAAACCTAGTACACGCCGTGTACTTTTATTTTTTTTTCACTAAATGAACTGGGGTCGTGCCTGATGGATAGAACTTGCTTCTTCTTCAGAATCATTGTTCGAGAGAGACCTGTAAGGCTGAAAATCTTCCCCAGGCCCCCATGCCTACGTCCGATCTCCGTTCCAACCTCCGTCGATTGCGTTGGAATCGCAGCGGGGATTTATTCCTTTTTCGTGAGCCTTATTTTCCAGTTTCTCCTCTTTCTCAAGTTATCGTGGTTTAAGTGTTTCAGACATTTTCTCAGGTCTATGACGTTCTAAGGAGAATCTGTCGTTGCTATTAACGTATATCGATCTCCTAGGATTGAGGTAGGTGGCCTGTGCCTTTCTGTAGAATGTCTTTGAGAATTTTGTTCAAATACTCCAATTCCCTTGAATGGGAATTTTGTGTTTTCCTGTTTTCCATTGATTGATTTCCTGCTTTCTTGATTGCTATAGTAGAGGTTTACCTTTTTGAATAGAGTAGTTTTGGTTGTACTCAAGATGCTTTCCATGGTTGTTTTGATTGTTTGGAGTTTTCCAGTTTCCATGCCTAGTTTTAGGATAGTGTAACTATTTCTTTTTATATTTTTGAGCCTTATAATTATAGCCAAGTAGTTTTGAGGTTTACTGGAATGATATACGCGTGTTGAGCATGTATATTTTCACATAGGACTGCGAGAACCTAGTGTAGTAGACCATAGGAAGAATGGATGTAAGGGCTTCTCCAGAGTGTCTTTTAATATGATGAGAGACCACAGGGGTAATTGACGATGAGTGCTTCCTCAGAGAGTCTGTAGTTCGTCGACACGGGCCACAGGGGGAATGATATGTTGATTGCTTCCCCAGAGATCCTTTAGTACGATACGAGACTATAGGGGGAATTTCCGGTGAGTGCTTCCTCGGAAAGTCCACTCTTAGCTGAACCAGAGGGGTGAGACTATGTGTGCCTCCTAGAGGGTTGCTAGTATTTTTAGGTTGAACCATAGGGGTTAGGCTGTTAGAGATACCCATAGGGTTACCTGTTTTCTACTTGTTGTTGGTTGTTTACTTGTGTACTTTATATGCTAGAATTTTGGATTATAGCTGTTGTGTGATTTTCTGTTTACTTCTTCCCGCACTTGTACTTTCCTTGTATTCATTGATTGTTAGGCACAGATCTTTGGGTGATTTCATACTGGGATTTTATCTCACACCTTGTTTGTGCCATGCTTTTGGGCCCAAGTAAACTTTTTTTTGCAGGTATAGATAAGGGCATGCGCCCTTCGACTTCCGGTACTTGATTGTTTGGAGTTGGAGAGCAAGGGACCAAGCATAGGCTTGCGATGTTGCTGGAGTTGTTGTTTATTTAGTACTTGTGTTTAAGAGTATTTCATCACGTTGTTGTGTTTGTTTCTTTCCATAGATACTTGTACTTGCTACATCATTATCATCATTGGAGTATATTTATTCTTTTGTTGTATGGTTCCAGTTATGTATGTTGTTACTACATCTTCTATTGACTCTTGCATTCTGTACCTTGTATACCTTACCGAATGAGGTCATAGTTTCCCCAATAACTTACCAAGGCCATCACTGATAGTTGGTAGCCTCTGGCGTTTTGGGAAATGCGCTTGAGCTTATGTGGCGAACTTGGTATGGGGAACCAGTGGAGGGGCTCCAGATTCTAGTCGTTACAGCGCATGGGTGCCAGAAGTCGTGGGTCTAGAAGCTGTCACATAAGCAGTTGAGCCATGAAGGATTGCTACGTTGGTGTTTCCCCAACCCCTACATCGGTGGGAAGGTAGCAATCGGGTTCCTAGTGCACCATCTTGGTTCCTGAAAGAAGGGAGATTAAACAATTAGTGATGAAACAAAAAAAAACTGACATCAAGTTCCCCAACGCCATTCTGTCTCCCATGGCTGGTAAGAAGGATCCACGCTGACAACATTGCATACTGGAACATCCAATGATTTGACTACCCGAATTCTGGTGAGTTTCACGCTCGACCCACTATTTTTTTGGCGGGACCTGACGCTGGATAATTGGATCTCATGAAATTTTAATCCACTGATGTCACAAATGATATTAATATACACATTGAGGATAATAAAATCACGTCGGGTTCACCATTTTTGTTTTCTATGCTTTTTCCAGGCTGCACACATCCTTCTATGGAGGACGTGCAGCTGTTTCCCAGCATTCCTTCTTTTTAAAGGCGGGTAGGATCCAACGCTTATTCAGATATTTTTTTTCCTTGATTGAAATAGGATTATGGGATTTTTGTTCTTCCTTCTGTTGATTCCTCCTCAAAACTCAACACCTAGTCCATGTATCTCTTATAGACTAAGACCTTGTTCGTGAAACTCTTCCCAGTGCTATGTCTTCATAGACACTGGTTAATTACACTGCTTCTGTCTGGACATTCCATGGGGTCTGGTCAGGGTAGCAACCTTTGATCGGGGAAGTAGTCACGTTGGACATCACTGGCATGTCTGGATGCCAAAACACTATAGCGTCTTGGTTTCTTCCCCTTATTATAGGGATTCTCAAGGGTATGGATTCCCAAGGCATCCCATGTCAAATGCAGGGAATTATATGTCATAGGAATGTCTCTATGGTTTTCATCATCTTCCCATGTTTAACACGGGTTATGCCATAGGTTTAACATCTAGCGGAGACAGATCGGACAAATCGAAACACTGACTAGAGTGGATCAGATGGGCGTAACCCCTGGAGGGAACACTGATGTCGGGGCTAATACATGGTTAGTTTCTGGTTACATCTGGTAGTAGTGAAGAGGTGAATTGACATGATCTCATTGGGATGTGGTGGCCCAGGTAAGAATCAAGATGGATAGTGGATGGTCAAGTGAAGTGAATAGAGAATGAGATGGATTCGACTTGAGGTCGACAGTGACGTTGGGATTGAGCCTCGAAAGGACATCCTACATATCCCATGGACAAGGAATCAAGGTCTGCATTGTTCTGGTGGGGAGATGGGACTCTTGAGGAGACGACCCATGGGAATGGATGCATGGATGGGATATAGAGGTAGTGGAACCTTTGGGTTGGGGGAATGACCTTCCCGAAGCACATAAGCTCGAGGAAAAGACCAGGATGAGGCATGGGTGATGGGCTTGAACTTCATAGTGGAATCCTATGTATCTTTCCTTGTAAAGGATCAAAGTCTACATACATCAGGATGGGGGTATTGAATTAGGGTGTGCGCAGAGGACAATGACCCGATGATATACTGGGGCTTATAAGTGGTTAGCATCCCGGGATGGTCTAACGCCTGAGGGAGGACCAGGGATGTGGGTCCCAATGAAGGTGACTACAATGACTTACTGCTGGATGGGATCACAATGGCTTACTGGTGGATGGGGTCACAATAGCTTACCGTGGGATGGGGTCACAACAACTTACCGTTTGTTTGGTTCCCAAGTGCTTACTGTGGGTTGGGGTCACAACGGCCTACCACTGGTTAGGGTCACAATGGATTATTGTTGGATGGGGTCACAATGGCATACCGTTGGATGGGGTCATAATGGTTTACCGCTGGATGGGGTCATAATAGCTTACTGTTGGAAGGGGTAACAATGGATTACAGCTTGTTGGGGTCAAAACGACTTACCACTTGTTGGGGTCATAATGGATTACGACTGGATGTGGTCACAAAGACTTACCACTTGTTGGGGTTACAATGGATTACTGCTGGTTTGGGTCCCAACGTCTTTCCGTTGGTTGGGGTCACAAAGGCTTATCGCTGGATGGGGTTAAACTTCATGGAGGCTTCCTATGTACCCTCTCTAGGGGACAGGGATCAAATCCCACATAGTTCCACCAGCTATAATCTAACGTCGTTTGGGTTGAAAAGGGGTGTATAGTTTAATGTCCTGAAAAATTGGGATAAACCAACATGATGGGGATCAGAACCGATGGTTGTTGGGCTTGAACCTCAGGGAAGCTTCCTACCTACCTAGCTTTGGCAAGGATCAAAGTCCACATAGTTTAGAATGGGTTTTGGTGAACCAACTTGACGATGGTCGGGACCAATGGGGGTTGGTATTGATCCAATGGGAGGATTCCTATGTACCATTCCATGGCGAGGATCAAATTCCTTATAGATGAAAATGGATTTGGTGAACCGACGTGAAGACGGTCTATACCAATGGGTGTTGGGATTGAACCTCAGAGAGGCTTCTTACGCACCTTTCCTTGGAAAGGATCATAGTCTACATAGTTTACAATGAGTTTATGGGGATTACACTTTATGCTACCCATTGAGAATTTCATGGTTGATGCTTATTCTAATCCCACGTGAGTCATGCTCGGTGTGAGTAACAAGAGGCAACAAAGGCCTGACGATCACGTCACATATGTTGTGTCTGTGGGAAGTGGAATGGGGCTTACATGTTGTTCGTGGACCAAAGAGGAAACATGGTCTTACCTATGGTTAGAATCCCATGGAGATGAAGATTGGGACTTACTCCAGGGTGGAGGCCTGGTTGCGACAAAGCCCAAAGGGATAGGGATTTGGAACCGATGAAAGGAGGGCTATGTTGCTCGTCCCCCCACTAGTCTTCATCTAGAAAGAAGATAATATAAGAAGGGGTGCTTCTTCCAACAATAAAGGCTAGGGGATTACACCAATGTGGTTTCCCTTTCCCCATAGATAAATGCCACTCCAATAAATAGGATCTCATTCCTTGTAAGTAATGATTTGACTCCCGTGGAGACCAGTGGGCGTGCAGAATGTCCAAGGTGGGAATCCAAGCATATGACACATGGGGTGAGGTCATAGTTTAATGTCATGTGCTGAGGATGATGGCATTTGGATGTTTAATATCCTACATCTTGGACAAGGTGGGTTGACTATGCACCCCTTAGGACTTAGATAACTGATACCCACCCACAGTTGAGGACAGGATGGCATTAGCAATGTCGTGGTGAGGGGGTGTTATTGAGAGACCCATTGAGGGTTTCATGTTAGAGTTGCTATGCAAACAAGCAATAGTTGTTAGTGTGACTATTCCAATAAGCAGGAGGTGAAGCAATCCAATGTGAAGCACCATTTAGTGGACTTGGAAATCAATTCGTGAAAACCAAGAGGGTTACACAGGAAAAGGAGTTGTGGAGTAAAGGCTTCATAGGTAGAAGCCTCATTAAGCTCTAGTTCTCTATGTAGTAGAGGGGCATCAGAAAGGGGTGTTCTTCGTGAATTGAAGTGACCTAGCCTAGGTGTAGGGCATAGGTGTATATGGATGTGCATTGAAAAGTGTAAAGGCCTTCACGGAGCAGTTCTTTGCAATGAAAGGGTGCCTTGAAAAGCATAGCATTTCAATGCAATGTGCTTTAAAAAGCATAGTGACCCTGCCTTAGCATGTTGGTCACATGTTCATGGAGGGTATTTCGTGAAGTAGAAGTTCTCCATGAAGACCTGAGTCCCTTTGGAGATCTCCTTTCCTCGCATAGGCCCATGGCCTCTACAAAGAGAATCCCACTTTGAAGAGGGTATGGATTCATGCAAAGGGGGGGGGGGCACTTCGCGATGCAAAAGTACATTGAAAAGCTCATGGTTCACAGAACCAAAATTTCTTCATGATTCGGGATCAAATAAGATAAAGGGTCGGAGGATGTGTTCGTTGGGCGTGAGGGGAGCCTGATATTTATAGGCAAGGGCCTCCGTGAAGAATAGCTCACTGGCGTGAAGCCACGTGGCATTTTGTTTTAACTGTGGAGCCTTCGCGGATGTCAAAGCGGTTTGTGGAGAATTTCACCTCTTTACTCTACGACAACTTTTTGAATGACAAATCAATTCAAAAATCATCCCACCTCCTTGCTCCGCGGCAGCTTAGCGAACATCAAATGGGTTCATGGAGAATCCTTCCTCATTACTCCATGGTGGTTTCGTGAATGTCAAATCGGTTCACGGAGCATCATGTCGCCTTGATCTGTGGTGGGTTTGTGATGGGGGAGTATTGTGTCAGTCGCAGGGCTATGGGGGCTCTGCGAATAAGAATCATGAGGTAGCTCCTAATTCTTTCAATTTGTTCTTGTTCTTCCCAAATTTTGACACAAAATATTATTTTGAACGTTCATGTTTTAATTTTGTGGAATTTGGTGGATACCAACTAGTTAAGAAATGTACCAGTAGGACTTTCCACTAACTATGAAATTTTCTCATCTCAATGAGTGGAATGATGAAAAACTATGTTACATTTCAATGTTTTTGTGGATTATGTATCCACTTTGATTTGTTTCATCCATATCATATTAATGAACCTTTCTCTCTTTGAATTTGGGCTAACAGATTCTCAGGTATGTATTATGCGTGACAAAACTTGTGTTATTTGTATCTTAAAAAATATATCCAATACTTATTTTGTAACCACATTGATCAAAGACACTGTTTTCAACAAAATCATATTCCAAAAGGTAATATTATTGTAAAATTTTGTTTCACCAACCTTTAAAAAATTGAAATATTTAGAAAACCCCTTCCTTATAATCACTACCCCTTTATTAATGGTGATTTGGGTATTGTTATGTAATGATAATTTACTTTTACTTGGAATTATTGATAAATGTTAAAATATATACAATTTAAAATCAGTTTTCAAAATATTTTAATTTAGTATATTTAAATTTTTTTATTTTCAAAATATATAAAATTTTGTTAAAGTTCTGTGAGTGTAATTCTCTATGAAAAAAATCATTTTCGATACAAATAAGTGGTTGTGGTTCAGATATAGATACAATTAATGTTTATATCACTGAAAAGGGCTATTTGGATTATTACATTGATCTTCACTATGGGAATTTGTAGTATTCCATTACTACACACCTTGTTTGAAACTCCCATAGAGTTTTCTATGATTTATTAACAGAATCATTGAATAAACTAATTAGGAAATATATTTTATTTAATATTTAATTAATTTATTTAGTTTTGCTTATTATCCGTTTAACCCATGTTATTCATTATTTTTAGGGGGGAGGGCTAATATTTTTAATACTTAAATGATCCTTGAAGATATTCCTATTTTCTAATATTTTCAATTTTTTTATATTTTATCTTTTATAATATAAAATTTCAAAATGTTTAATTATCTATTTATCATTATTTTGAAATTAAAAAATTTGGTTTCTTATATCTGGATATTTATGGAAAATCTCTCTTTCTATGTTTTCATCATTCAAAATTTTTTTGAAACACATCTTTCATCTCGCTCAATATATCATTAATGATGATAAATGTAGTTCTAAATTTTATTACATCATTTTACTTTAACCCCATCCATGACTCATTTTTGATAATCATAAAGGGAGAAGTATTAAGGGGATACTTTTTAAATGGATAATATTATTCTTATCTTGTTATACTTTTAAAATTATTATTTTAATTTATTTATTATTCACTTTTTTCCATCATAAAAAAGGGTGGGATTTTTATTATTCTCTCCATATATTTTTAAAAGATCACAAACACTCTTTTAAGAGTATTAGGATTTAATTTAAGTGATTAGAAATTAGACACTATGAAATCATATTATAATCATTAATGAAGCCTTGTTAAAGTCTTATTGGACTTGTTAAAATCTGGGAGTGAAGTTACTAGAAAAAAAGGCATTTGATCTTCATAGATTCACCATAGAGAAACACTCTATACCACACCAAAAATGGTTTGGGAACCAGATATATGGTTTAGTGACAAGGTTTATGTCAAAAAATAACTCGGTCCAACTTTATCTCAGAACAAAATAATGAAAATTCGAGATTCCACATCATAGTCAAATATTAGATCTTACAAACCAAGAAAAGGCTACAATATTAGCTAAATATCTAACCATATAATTATTTAAATATGAATATTACATGACACAACTTAAGGGTTACACCATAGATCCTAGTAATCAGAAGAACCTATAAGATGATCCTATAAGATTTCACATAGTATCTCTTTGTCCTACACCGCAGTGACAATTTCCACAATGAAGAGACATCTACAATAATGTATTGAGATTCCATCCAGAATAGTCAACAAGAATTAATTACATTATTTGATGTCATTTAATTGGATCATTAATGAATTTCATCAACCCAATACTTCCTCAGCACTCATTGAGTTTTTAAATTGACACCTTGGGAGGATTTTCAGCTATATTAAACTAACCTCTTCATCTATACTCCAATTCCAACAAGTTATGATCACAAACATGGTCTTAAATTCTCTCATTTTCTAAACCCTCACGCATCCCATATAGAGTGTCTCATTATTGTAATATATTCTAATTATCATAATTTTCTTCATTCTCTCCTTGTTTTTAATCATATTCTTTTGAGAGAGTCAAGAATATACTAATATATTATTATTTATAAAAAATTATCCCTTCTTACTCATTCGTATATATTTGGTGGTCACTATGTGGGAGACACATGTTTTATTAACAGAACCATTAAAATTCATGTAATTATTCTCCTTGAGGTTCCTAGTTATACCCAATAAAAAGATAATGTCTCTTGTAATTCTGGTTTTTAATCGTAACCTAAAAAATCAAGGGAGTTTTGGTATCGGGGATACCATTAAATCCAATAGACTAATACATCAAAAACTCAAGAAATTGAGGTGGTTGACATAGGGGATCCTCTATGGTTATTTATGAGCTTACATACCAATTTTTAAACCATATTTTTCTTTCCACGTTATTAAATTTATCACATTACTTTCCTCTAATTAATCAATAATTTAATCAATCAATTCTCTTTCTAGTTTTTTTATAAAAAATAAGATTTCATTTATTCTTTGATTGTATTATCTTATACAATTGAAATTTTATAATTAGTATTCATATCTCTTCAAAAGTATTAATTATCATCAATATTTAAAAAATGTTTTTTTAGTCATAAATACATTAAATATTTCCTTCATTTTTATGGTCAATTCCCCCCTCTTATAATTTTACCCTAATCCGACCTAAAACACATATTAGACTATTATTTCAGTTCAAAAAAAATGAAAAAGAGAAAAACAATGATACCATGAGTTAAAACCAATTAACCATTAGATGTTAATACTCTTGATAGACATTATTTTCTTTTAAGTTCAATGTGAGTGGAGAAAACGTTTCTTAGGCCTCCATTATATGAAATTTCTGGCCCCCTATTGTGTTCCTAAGAATGGTATTTTATCACAACAAAAATCTCACAAACACCATTAACCTATACATAAGTAATTCTAAAAAGAATAAAATTAGATATAAAATTTCCTAACATAGTATTCTATATAGAGTAATTTAACTATACATTTTCATCCAATTTAAACTCCATATTTTAAATAAGTTGATTATAAAAGTCATTGGTTCTCTCTATGTAAACCATATAATTTTCAGTGGTATGTCTTCCCATTTAATTCTAAATTATTAGATCATGTAACCTCTTATCATAAACTATTTCTTTGTCAAACTATAGGGTAATCATTACAAAATACAACATATGATATTTCCAAATCATTAGGTGGAATGATAATCCCAAAAGGTTCTTAAAAGTGGAAATGTTTAAGTGTTATTTAAATTCTATTATATAATCCCATATAACCTTATAAAATATAAAATAATAATACATCCTTTAACCTATCATATATTTTTATAAAATTTATTTCTTACCTTGATTAAAAAAATTAAATTTCCCACTATTTTATGGGAAGTATTTGCTATATATTTTTTAGTATCCCTATAATTATATATCATGGTTTGAACTTAATATTCAGAAAATGGGACCCATTATTGTTGATTTCAAACTTTTCAACCCAAATACTTCAGAAAATATTATTCATGATGAATTTTATAACAATTGGGGAATTATTTTTATTTAGTGAAACCACTTCAAACCAATTTGTTCCATAATTCACCACCACTAAGATGGTTTCATTTTCACAATTAGGAGAGAAAGGTCTAATAAATTATATAACCTAAATTGCAATAATATCAATATTTAGAACTAAATTTTAATGAATATATTTTTTCATTCATATGTTTCATAACCATATATACTTTTCAAATGCAAGAATAAAAATACTATAATAGTTAAACATATTTAGATAATATAAACTTGATTGAAGAGCCTTGTCTGCAATCCTCTCCCCCTTAATTTACTCACAAAGGTAAGGAGTGAAAAAATCATGAATGGGAATTATTTCTTCTTCCAGCATACATCAAATCACTATTATATCACCTCAATTTATAAATAAAAATAAGGAAACCCAAACATAGTGTTTAACCATCGAAATAATTTTATTATGTTATATGGGATTGAGGTCATAGGAGATCACTTTACAAAACAATATTCACCAAATTAGGGAATCATGTTGATTCTTATATGAGATAACAATAATTTTTTGAAAAATAAATGTAAAATTAATCTATCTAAGGAAAAAAAATTCAATGTTGTTAAACCTAGAAAAGTTGTCAAAAATATAGTATTCAACCACATTAATCCATTATTTATATTTTAATCACATGACGTAAAAGGTTCAATCTAATCAACCATTATATAGTTTTTTAATGGTCTAATAGTATATTAAAATAAATTGGTTAGTGGAAACAATTACTTTACAACCAATGAGGTATTTCTTGAATCTTTAAGGGTAAAACTCTTCGAAGCGATACTTTTAAATTTTAATTTAATTTCATTGAGCCACATTTAACAACCAGAAATTATTGTATACTATATGATGTGGTTGAACTTCTATTCTCATAGGATATACCAAACTACAACCTCACTAGTTTCACACATTAACTAAAAAGTGAGTTTATAATTAGGGGTTATAATGAATAGTTAAGAGGTTAATTTTTTCTTCTAAATATTGAAGGGTTGAAGTCATTTTTATCAAAAAAAGGGGTTATCCATTAATAATTTTTATCATAATGGTTTGTTGATTTTTAAGTCCAAGGAAACTCTAATTGGTTTTGATGTGACTTAGTGGATATATATATTTTATAACATTTAACTTGTTCATTCCAGCCTCTATCTATATTATATAGACTTTTGGACTGTGAATAAATCCTCCAATGACAATGAATTATCACTTATTAAAATTAATAAAAATAATATCAATTATTAGAACCATTGAAAAACAAACTGGATGTTCTCAAGAAAATGCTAGAAAGTGGCTCCCATAATGAAAATTCATCCATAAACACCCCTATTATACTCTTGAAAAAATCAAAAAAATGTACAACATATAAATTTTAAATGTTAGGAGCTCTAAAATTTCCCGATGGAATTCACTAGAAGGAAAATATTTCCTATGGGTATGTCAATGTAGTCGTATCTTTGTCCTTGGGGGATACTAGGACATGGATGCAACCTAACTACCCATAAGAGATTAAATAAAAATAATTCCATATAAAAAACTATAAAATTTAATTTAAAATTCAAATGGAAATATTCATTTTTTATTATAGCTATTTCAACATCTAGTTTTCAATAAAAACAATTAATATTGTCACTTATCTAGTTGAAATTTTCTCATTTATTTTAGTAGTAATAATAGTGGAACATTTATTCTTAGAAAAAAATATAAACTATACTCACCGTTGGGATATGAGAGAACCGGTATGTAATATCAGTATCTTGGAGAATGATTACCACTTCTTGTACTTCCACATTTATACTTGGGTTGAATCTCCTTCATCTCTCTACCCTAAGAATGCATATTGATTCCATTGGAAAATTATTCATGAAACAAATATGAACTAATACCATTGATAAGAGACATTATCAATGTAATATTTGTCCAATACTATATTAAATCATTATGATAGCTTTTCTTTTAATATTTTTATATCTCAATAAAAATATTGTTTTTATGTTCTTCACCCTCACCAAAAAATGAGTATTTCAAGTGAGTTGGTAGTGGTTTCATCTCAAATAAATGTGTTTACTATAGTTTTTATATTATTTTATAATGAGGTCGTAAAATGTATTCAATGGGTGGATTATATATAAATTGGTGTTAAAAACATTGATTATTTTCTTTGTTACACTATCATCATCCCCATAAAATCCACTTCATGATATATTTTGAGAATTTCCTTCCTTTGAAATTAAATAATGATTTATAAAAAGTCACCATTTATTTCATTTAATGGAACTTATTCCTTAAATCACCGATATTTGTGGAATATTATTTTTCTATAACTGATTTTCATTTTTTAAAAAGATTGATGTCATAAGTTCTATCCCCAATAGAAAAGATCAACTTTTCTTTGGAAACATCAATAAAATCCCCTTTGATGGAAATTATAGTTCATTCTATGATGATGATCACCTCTTTATCAAACTTATTATCTATTATTAAGAAATTTGTTAATAATAATAATTTCTCAACTCTAACCAATATTCCATCAATCCTCCTCAAGGGGTAAATTATTGACCTATTGGCTAGTTGAAATGTCACTTTTGTGGGATTCAAGATTCTAATTCTAATATAATGAATCATTTATACTAGAATCAATTTAGTTCTATATATTAAGTCCTAATTTTTTTCTCATGATTCTAAAATATTATAATAAATTAAAAATCTACTTGTGCCTTGAAATTTTGAAGGCATATTAATTTTTTATAAAATAAAATTACACTATTATATGAAACAAATTATGGAAAATCATATAATCTATTTTTTTTAGAAAATTATTTTTAAAAAATTTGAGATTGAAGGTATTTCGGATAATACAATTGTGAGTGAGATGTTTCCTTCAATATTTCTACACATTTTAAGGAACTTGGGAAAATATTATTTTATTATTTTAGGTTTGAATCATTGGGGAATAAAATGTATGGTGTAGAATCCCTAAATTATTTTGATTCAATTTCAATCTATTAAGAATATATCTTCCTCACATGGAATCTATTTCATTTCACTGCATTTTCATGGTATTTTTTGTTTTATAAATTGATTTTTGAACTAAAATACTATATATAAATTATTTCTAACATTTGGTTACAATAAGTTTCATTCATAGACTCACTAAAACCATGGTTTTATTTTTATTATCCTGATTTGTGAAATGTTTATTATTTTTAAGATCATTAATATTCATACTATCCATAATTTTCTCTCATGGATTTAGTTTTATCATGATATAAATATTCCATTTGTCTCTATCACTAATATTTCATGCTTTTAAAAAAATTAAATCTATATTATATATTTTTTATTTTTTATAGCCTTTTTAGAGCCTATTTTATCATTTGAGAATACATTTTATTTAATATTCCTTTCACCATTCCTTCTAAATTTCTATAATGAACAGTAGGAGTATTCTAATTTTTATTTATAAATAATTGTCTAGGAAAATTTTAGAACCAAATGGTAGTGGGTTACCTAATATCCTCTTCATATTTCTAATATTGATTTGGGTTTCTCCTACAAATAGTATTATAATTATAATAAAAACAAATAAAAATTACTCTAATGTCTACCCCCATAATAAGTAAAACCAAATATTCAATTATATTTGTTGTAATATCCAACATATAACTATATCCTTGAAAATACCCATACATCCCATTATATGATAACTGTCCCTTAAGTGTTCATTCCTAGTTTTTAAATAATTAATGACAACCATTTTGGTGGGTTTTCCAATTAATTACAATTTTATGTGTGTTTTTTAATTCATCTAATTGAAAATTATATAAATTCCCTAAGTCAATTCCGTAATTCATTGAGAGTTTTTCATATATGCCAATATCCCCCTACTGAGCATCTGTCATAAGTATATGGAAAATGAACTATGTATTTTTATTACCTATTTATTTGTTTTTTGGGAATAATTCCAAGATTCCACTAGATTTATAATGACATCTAATTATGGAATTAATCATTGATAAAAGGAGTAAATTAAAAATTATTATGAAAATCGGGGATGAAGATACTACCATTAAATTACTTGAAACCTGAAATATTATTTTCAAAACTTATATCCTTCATCTTGTAGAAACCATGTTATCATTTCCTTATATTCCATAGTCATCCATTTGGGGGTGGTACATTTTGAGGAAGGTAATTTAAATTTGGACCACAGGTATAAAATGTTTTAATCCATTTAGAGAAACTAATTTCATTATTTTTTATGGAGGAAAATTTTAAGAATCGCATCCAAATATTATCATGGATTAGTATTTAAATAGAAAACTACTTGTCATTAATATAGAAATTACAAATAAATCCCAAAGTATCTGCATTAGGAATTCCATTGAATTATAGAATGATAAATAAGACCGTTAAATATTTTAATCCATTTCACATTAGGAAAATTGAACATATGAGGCTTTTCATGAAATAAAAAACAAATATTACTCTTTAATCCTAGGAATCTCAAGGTATTTTTCATTCCTTGCAATGGATGGACTAAAACAATATATGGATTTTATTTCTATTGTTTTATTATAAATCTTATAGTTAGTGTAGTTTCTTTGAGTTTATTTCATAAAGGAATCTATAATAGACAATATAGAATTCATAGTGTGTATACTCAAGATTGAGAAACAAAAATATTATAAAATGTGATATATTTTCTTAAGAAATATCATTGCAAACCCAAAAATAAAAACTGATACAATATTGCTTTTAGATAGAAAAGGAAATTTTCTAAAGGTTAGGCATAATGATATAATTATTCTCCCTTTAATATTCCCAATGTTCTTAGGATTTGATTATAATTTTCTATTGTATCCTCTTTATTCATGCATAGGTATGCATCCTAACAGATCATCACATGGTACTAGGGATGCACTTGACTAATGATCTTAGAATTAGTTTGAATCTTTTGCGTTGTTCTTGTTAGGGGTTTATCATTATCCTCTTCCACCTTATAATTATTTCTATATCATGGGTTTTTCTTGATATATATTCTATATATCTATATATAGGCCTCATTGATTCATACATCAACTAATTTGGATCATCTTATTTTGTATCCTGGTTTGGTGGTATGAACTCAATGGAATCTATATTATTTGGTTGTTTCTTTAGTCATTTACGATATTCCCACATGGTATCGATGGAATTTATTCAAAATAAAATTAATTATATTAATTTCACCTAGATTAGGTGGGAACTAATCATTTATTTTAGATCATGGTTTTTGTAAAAATCATCAGTGATAGTATGTTCATGTACCAATTAATGTTTTTAAAGAATTGGTTTGGGATATTGGGTTTTAGTCCTAGTTTTTGGTCTAGCTTTCTATGTTTTCCATATAATTTACCTTAGGTGGTCCCTTTATGGTATGTTCCATCCATCGGGCATAATTTTTCCCTCAATAGGTTTTCTAGTCTTTTAGTTAGTGTCATTTTCTCAATGATTTATTAAAATCATTAGAAAACTGTGAAAACAATTAAATAAATAAGGAACCCACAAACACCAATAAAATAATATCTGAATTTCCAAAGAAGAAATGGTATTCAATATATTTTTTATGAAGCATTAAATGGAAAAAAATATTTGATATAACTAAAAAAATCAAAACTTATTTGAATTAAATTAATAAAGTTTGATATGTTTAGTGATTTCATATCAAATAAAATTAAAATATAAACCATTAAATAGGACGTAAGGATTTATATACTGCATCCAATTAGACTACATTCATGTGGTAGGATTATAAAACAGTAAAATAAGTGTTAGAAGACAATAATAATATGTAAAAATATATAAAAGAGATACATGATGATAAAAAAAATATGCACAAAAAATACATCTATACAAACAATAAAGAACATCATAAAAAGGGATATGACCTACTTTCCAAGGATCAATCCCACGTTTTTCTCTGAATAATTCCTCTATATGTGTTGAGATAATCATTGTATTCTTATCAAGGTTTGAAATTTTCAAGATCATATCTATCCATCTTCATCACACACTATAATTACAAAGATTCTTTGTTCAAGAACATTGAGTAGCTTTTTCATTGCAATCCTCCTTCACTCACATTGGAAAATGGAATTTCCAGAGCTCCAACTAAGTAGTAGTGACCATCCATGGAGGACGCAACATCATTTACTCTCTTCATAATCTCCATAAAATTAGTAAGTAGAACCAGCTACCTCTCCTTGATATTGTATATATTTATATTGGTGACTTGAACCAAGAAGAAGTGATTATTTCCATCTCCTTACTGTACTCTCCTTCGATTAGCAGAACTATTAAGCATGTCCCTTATTCTCCTCTTCCTCTAATTACATGTTGTGCATTTCAAATCCTAATAACATTAATAATTTTTTTTACCTCATATGAGAATGTGATCAATGATATAAGGGTATTTCACTAATCCCTAATGACACATTATGATAGGAAATGCACAAATTTCATGAGTATTAATGACAAATATACATGATAATACACACAACACAAAGATAGTTTTTGGTAGGAGGGAATTGTATTCCATCCCTATCAACCTCATAGATATATAAAAGGAAAATAATACATGATCCTCTCAATAAAAGATAATCTAATGTTCAAAATGATCCAGGAAATGGAACCAAGTAAGAAAGGGGAACACATGCCAACATTTAATATTAATATTTAGATGAAAAATATGGGATATTAATAAATGAATATAAAATTACAATGACAAGGAATATAAAATTCATAATTCTCCACCATGGTAATTAAATACATGAATACAATTTAATATTAAAAAATACTAAAAAAATATTCAACTTGAAAATTTAATCATAAGCTCCATGATTATTATAAACCACCTACCATCATCAAGCCTGATGTATCCTAAACATGAATTGACTTAAATTTATATAGAGGTCTTATCTCCTAACATTCATCAATGTGACACAATTTTACTTTCATAATTTTCGTTTTAAATATACTAATAATTCTCAAAATTAAAAGGCTTTAAACAAACCACATGATTAAAAATCCTTCATGAAATTGCTCAAATCTCCCTATGATAAAATTCTATTGTGGAAGATATGGATGAACTATTATAATTTGAATAAGGGTCACTATAATAGATAATAATTTTTTATAAAATTATTATAAATAAATAATTAACAATCCTAAAACAATAAATATAAAAAACATATAATTCAAAAATAAATATAATTTAATAAAAAATAGTCCAGTCATGAAAATAAAATCCAAATAAAATGTCAATATAAAATCAATGAAAACTATAAACCCAAAAGAGTCACCACATGAACCCATAAAAACAAAAGGATAAAAACACCTCGC
Source organism: Viscum album (assembly GCA_963277665.1). Lineage (NCBI taxonomy): Eukaryota > Viridiplantae > Streptophyta > Magnoliopsida > Santalales > Viscaceae > Viscum > Viscum album. Next base: position 917,994 of record CAUJRU010000174.1, read on the forward strand.
ACCATCGTCTTTAATCTAAGATTCACCACTTGAAAATAAAAATTCAGAATACATTCAATGGAAGGAACTTATCAAGTATGAAGAAGTTGGATCTGGGATTTCTACCTAAGGAGAAAATTTCTTATGACTATGCATATAGGAGAGTTACTAAATTATGGGTACACAGAAATATAAATATATCCCCAAGGGTCCTATAGAAAATGTTTAAATTACAAGATATAATTAAAATAAAAGGGAATTAATGTATATACCAAGGAAAACCCTCATCCAGTCTACTAATCATAGTGATAAAATGATTCTAATTCCTAGGATACCTATAACCGGATATTAAAAGTTTTAATTAGTAATGACATGAATATAAGTCCCCAATCATAAACGTTACTTAATATTGAGATAAGTCTATAATTTGAATTTAATTCACATTGAGGGTATTTTTAGGTATAGATCATTAGAGAATTAGGTTATAACTAATACATAACAACTTAAATATCACATGTCGACACTTTTACTCATTGTCTATTTTTTCTCACAAAAAAATCTATTTAAAATTTAACATGGTCCTGTTTCATGTTTTAATAGCATAAATTTTCCTTGAACCCATCCTTGACTCTATTCTTCTTTAAGTCGTATGAAAAACAATTCAAAACATGGGATGATAATAAAAAGATCAGTAAGGGATTCATAAATAATAAAAACTATAATTCTTGAAAAAACATGTAAACCATGAATACTTTATTAGAAATTATCACTTTTCAACATTAAGAAGAAACAAAAACACATAACTGAATATAATCTCATTTCTTAACCTTTTGTAACTAAATGTTTACAATAAATACCATATAAAGAAACACATGACCACTATAGGTAACTTGTTACATAAACATACTTAAATTTTATAACCATATGGTTTACATCCACACATATCACAAAATAGAATAGCCTTATGGCCAACTTCCATACCCAATGCATTGGAGGTTATAACATAACCATCCGACCGTGGTTTATCAGAGAACCACCCATCTTTTTTTTATCATGTAACCACTTTTCTTCGGTATATCACTGAACCACTGGTCAAATATCCAAGTACCATTATATAATCATAACAAAAAAAGGATTACAATTATCAACATTTCTCTCATAAAATTTCATTTTCAATCACAAGAAATAATTTTAGGATATTAAAATACAAAAATCAACTTTCAAAAAAAAAAATTCAATACCAAAACACACTAGAAGGGAATAAGGGATTTCATTTCCTTTTAAAAACATTAAGTCTTATAGAGGAAGAAAAATATCATATAACTGTTACGATTTGGTAGAATTAGTTATTTCCGCATACATTAAAAAAATACCTTTAAACATTTATTAAATTAATTCATTGAACAAAGAATCCAACAAAATTAAAATTAAAAGGGTTTTATTATACAACACATAAAATAATGTGGGGTATATTATCACAATATTCCTCTATTAAAGGAGATTGATACAAAGTCCCTTACCATGAGTCTGACTAGTCACATATATTCATTATGTTCCTAAATAATAAACATAAGTTAATTTATAATTTATTAATAACCTTTTTTTATGTTTATTATTCCTTTTATATCACTTGTTACCATGTTAAAAAAATTACATAATTATTTTATTTCATATCGGTCATTTTGTTGATATTCGGTACTTGAGTCGAAAATGAACTTGTTTTGATGTAAATTTTCCATGTAGTCAAAATTACATTATCTCCAGAACATTATTCAGGATTTAAAGATCATATATATCTTGTTTATACGTATTTATAATATCATAATATTTGGAGATAATAAAATAAATGCACCGTTTATGGAGATGGTATGCCGTATATATTCTTGAACGCTACTTTCATTTATTTATCATATTAAAAGAATCATAATAAAATGATATAAAAGTATATTATAATACCATTATTATATTAATTTCATTCATTTCTCATAGGTTTAATAAAACAATTCTTTATATGTTCCATGTATGGTTGGAACGAGTCACATCGCTTTGAGGGGGAGGCAGTCCTCACTTCCTCAAACAAAATTATCGTATTTTCAAAACATGGAACGAATAAATGTATGTTATAAATAAAATTTACAAAAGAATAGAGAAAATATAAATTTAAGATATATCGTATTTAAAGATAGTTCCATTATAATATAGACCATGATAGAGGGTAGGAGAAAATTGAACAATCCTCGTTTTATGATGTAGTAGTTCGTCGTACACAGAAACAATATGTTAAATATCCATTAGATGGAGTTTTGTGTAAATTTAGGTTGAAAATTTAGAATTAAAATTCATATAATATTTATTAAACTCGTTGTTTTATAAAATAATGTATTAATGCGAGTTTAGGGGGTTGTAGAAGGAAAATAAATGAATGGAGCTTAAGAGAAGACGTTGCCTCTAAATCAGGTAAATCCTTTTGATTTGTGCCAAAAGGATTCCTTGGGTAGACAAGGTGAGGCTTGTAGGAGGAAATTATGGAATTTTAGAGATTATTTTAGTAGAATTTGGATTATCCAATGGGGTGGATAGGTGTGAGTAAATTGGTAGATGTGGTGTCCCTTTATAAGGGGGGGGGAGGGGCACTTTATAAAAGTCTTGAAATTTTATTTTATTATAAATTTATTTTAAAATTATGAGAGTCTCAAAGTGATATATTTCGAGGTTGATATGAGTATGGGTATAAATCCTCTAATCTAATAGGTTTTAGACAAGTTTAGGTCACAAATTGAACCTTCTCTTTTGGCTTTAACCCTTAGACAATCAAATTAACACTTTCCATATCTTCTTGTATTTTTACACTATATGGTTTGTATAGTTACTATAAATTTATAATCAAACCTAAAGTGGATAATTAATGATATTTATAAAATTATATAATTCATTTTTTCCAAATCAGATATTTTTATTACTATTATATAATTTAAAAAATAGAAATTTATTTAAAACACATTTATGTCAATTTTAACACTATTTAGTAATTGATTTTTGTTAAAGTCATAAAAACATGATTATTAGAAAAAACCACATTAACTAAAACATAAAATTTCATAATCATCAATACAATTATTTTATGGCCTAAAAATGTTCAAATTAAATTTATTTTATTATTTATAACATCATTTATTTGAATATTTCATTAATAAGGTAATCACTACATCATCATTATGTCGTCAATAAATTTATTTATTTAATGTCTAAATTTTATTAATAAAAAATCATGACGTATTAAATAATTTTTATCTTAATAATGAATATTTACAGTCAAAGTGATCAATTATATAACCCTATATTGAAAATTACTTAGTTAAATATATAAGTTTATGTTATATTTCTCTTTACTTTAAATTAATTTTTATAACATGTCATTATCACATCCCAGTGGCTCCATGAGGTCCTAAAATTGACCCTAGGATTCTTAGGATTGGAAATATGTCATCCAATATGAGTAAGAAAAGTGTTATGGTTGTCTTATATTATTATAATATAGTTTTTTACCCCAATTTACCTGATTTACCCTTTAAAATGGTAAATAAAAATAATTTCTGAAGTTACTATTCAGAATGTCCAAAAATAGAAGGTAACTATTTAAGAAATTTTGACATTATGTTTCGAAATATGGAATCCAATTTTCCAAATTAAAAACCTAAAATTGGCAGAAATTTATTTAAAATTAATTCATATTGTGAAAACCATAAAGCGGGTTTTTAAGAAGTAAAAACAATCAAAAGATTGACATGTGTCTATGTCCAATTTCAATGTAAAATTACATCTAATGACAAAAATTGGATTAAATTATAAAAACATAATCCAATTAAACATTAAAACTAATTAAATGGACAATATAACTATATAAATAAATTAGATGAAAATTTAGTTTTGAATTAAAATGTAATATTTTTCATTAATTTTCTAAATGTGGATTTAATCATAATAATTACAAAAAATTAAAAGAAAGTAATTTTTTATCTCCCTATTATAAATAATAATTTTATTTTGTCAAATATAACATATAAATGTGAAAAAACTAAATTGAAAAATGTTTCTCCATCAAAAGGCGGTAAAATGACCTTTAAAAAAATATTAGAGTATTTTATTCTTAAAAATGGATTCTTTCTCATTTTATGCCTCTAAAATTTATAGGATAAATTTAAAAACATTTAAAAAACATGTGTAATAATATTTTAGTTATTTATATTTCAAACCTTCCAATACAATGGCTATGCATTAACTACCATTTAAAATAAAAATAATAATAATAATGTATTATTTTTCGGTATAACTCAGTGTTGTGTGCAATGTAAGATTTAAGAAAAACCCATTGTTGCGTTTTGAGTACACTATCAGAAAAAGTGACCCATTTAATATTAAATTAATATCTTATTAATAAATATTAATAGATATTAAAATTTATAATTCTATAAATACATTGTATGTTACATCCTTCCCCCCTTTTATAAATTACATCCTCATAATTTTGAAATATCTCTTGGTTACATCATTAAAAATACCACATAGTAAAAAGAGTCAATAAAAATACATCATTAAAAGAATGAAAGTTAAGTATAAAGGTCACTTGAGGTATCACATACTAGTATTTCTTTTAATAAAACATGTATATGGAAGAAAAACTAACTATCTTTTGAGGAGAAAGTTTACAATAAGAAAACCACAATCTTGGGATGGGTTAAATGTTCATTGATGTTATAGTAGTAAAAGTAAATATAAAGTGTTTTTTAAGGTCCTTTTCATAATGTTGAGTAATTTACTTATAAGCTTGAATAATAACATAAGGAAATATACATACCTATCAAGTATAATTTCATATTTTAATAAATTTATACCACAAATTCTTCTTTTCTCTAAACAAAAAGTATTCAAGACGACTTAGTCACACCTAAATCACTAGAATCATCTTCTAGTGAATCACATAATCCATAAATGACAAATAGCTATTAATCCTATATTTTACCATTAAACAAAACCAAAATGGTTAGGATAAGATAATATAATTCCCCAAAATGAATAATCATTTCTAAGAAAAAAAACTACTTTTAATCTCCAAAATTCAAAAGTAATACCCAAAATCCAACATAGAATATTCAACAAAAAATTGTCCATATAATTCCTCAAAAATATTACAAACTATGTTTTAACACCACAACTGAGAAGGTTTTGATAATATATTCATCCAAGATAAAATTTAATATTTATCCCAAATAACATCAACCACTCTTAATGGCTCGTACAAAAAATTAATTTCTAAAATCACATATTCTCTAATATAGGTTAATCATTTCCATGAAAAACCCAAATAATCATAAGTACATAATGAAATAATTTATTTCACCATAAATATTTCAACCTTTATTCTTCAAAATAAAATTCAATAATATTATATTTAACATTATCATAACAAGCTCCCAAAAAAGTGAATGCCTTCCAAAATAAAATTTATCACTTAATCCCAAAATCATTTCCAATACCAAGGATATAATGTTTATAAAACTATAGTTAAAAAAATCATCTTATTCTTACTTCTTCAACTCATTTAACTAAATTGGAAATCCATAATAACTGGGGACATTGCATAGGTTAGTGGTAGGCAATAAAGCATTGTCATACTTCAGTTGTGGGTTTGATCCCCACATCCTTTTCCGGCAAGATGGGTTTCCACCCTTCCTATAGGTAGTCCAATTCTAAAGATATATAATAAAAATATCATTCCCCAAATGAGATAAAATCTTAAAAAAAACCATAAAATATTTTAATCTCAAATTTTATCTCATTTCTTTCAGTTTTCATCCCAAAAAGTAATATCTCATAATTACCTCAAAATCAAACATCATATAATGTTTATCCAATACTATATAATTGTGTCCAAAAATGAAAATATAATTCTTCCTCTAATAATATTTTCACATAACAATCTCTAGTCTTACACATACTAGAAATGTCTTCCAATGTAATGTCATCCTAAAAAGAGCATAAATTATTTTAAATATTTCGTCATCCAACAATCTACCATAATTCTTGATTCCATTATATGTATATATTTTAATAATTCAACATTATTCGTGATACGATAAAAAGGATTTTCCATCTTATTCTTTAATTCTTATTTCCTATCAATAGAAAAAATTTATAATGTCCTATGATCCTACAATTTCAAAACATGAGAAAAGAAATAATCCATAACTTTCATATATCGTTTTTAGTTTCCTTATCATAAATTGGAATATCATTAGTTATTTCTAAATATATATTTTTAGGGTGCAACTGATCCCATTCCTGAACCTTCTTTATTGGACATCTATTTGCAAAATGACTATACTCCCCAAATTTAAAACATTCAATTGATAACTCAGAAGGATCTTCTATACCTTTCTTGGAGTCCACTAAATGCATATCTCTTCCTTGCCAGTATATTACTTTATGTAAATAATTTTTACATCTATAACATCTTCTTATCCTATCAAAACATTTATCTAGGTGATTATTTCCACATCCTTAACACATAGGTTGTTGAATATACTTAAATTTATGATTATTACCTCAACTTCCATGGGGATTCGTTTCTCGCATATATGATGCCATAAAAAAGTCACTATGGTTCATGTGGTCAATCAAGACTCCAAATAGTTGGTTTAGAATAACCACAAGAGTTCTCAGTGTGTCTCCCATTACATTCGGTTGGTTATTCAAAAAACAGCCAATGTTTCAATCACATCCATTGTTACTTTGGTGCCTTATAGATCCAACAATTTACTAAAACCATAAATTTTAGTGAGATTATGTTAGTAAAATAATCATCTACTATAATATGATGTAGATAAACACTAAGATATACTCATCTATGTTATCTCAACCTTATTCAATTTTCTAAAATAACAATTACTATTTATAATATGCTAACCATTATGGTTATATACATCTTTTCACTTATACATAAATTACACCGTAACCTCTAAAGTTATCCAAACCAACCTATGTACCAACTATAAGGCCCCAGTCTTAAACAATACTTATGCTCTAGATAAGCCAATAATTTGTCATTAATTCACATAGAGGATATTTTCAGGTTTAAAGCTTTAGATAACTAGGTGCTAACTCATACATAACAACTTAAATATTACAAGTAGGCACTTCTACCCACTATCAATTTTTTCACACAAAAAACTCTTTAAAAAGAATCACGGCATCGTTTCATGTTTTTACAGTATAACTTTTCCATGACCCCATATTTGACTCTATTCTTACTTATGTCATGTGAAAAAAATTTCAAATCATGGGATGAGATAAAAATATCAGTAAGGGATATATAAATTATGAAAACTTTTAGTCTTTTTAAATCATGCAAACCATGAAATCTTTATCATAAAGAAATAATTTCCAACTTTATGAAGTAGAAAAAACACTTCACTAAATTTAAACTCATTTTTACACTTTTTGTAATGAAAATATTACCATAAATCCCATAGAAATAAAAAAATAACATATAAAGGTAACATGGGACATAAAAATAATTAATCAAAATAACCATTCGGATGAATTCTACACATATCACTAAATGGAATATCCATACGGACAACTTTCATAACCAATGAATTGAAAGTTATAATGAAACCAACCATACTTGGTTTATCACGGAACCACCCATCATTGGTTTATCATGTAACCACCAAAATTTGGTTTATCACATAACCCCCTGTCAAATTTTAATGTACCATTATATAATCATAACATGAAAAAGATTTTAATTATCAACATTTCACTCATAAAATTTCATTTGAAAACACATGAAATCATTTCAAGATAATAAAATAGTAAATCCACCTTCAATACCATTTTCAATACCAAAACACCAAAAAATGGAATAAGAAATTTCTTTTCCTTTTAAAAACATTAAGGCTTATAGTGGGAGAAATATATCAAATAATGGTTATGGTGATAGAGAAGTCGTTGTCACTGCATACATTAAACACATTACTTATTGTCATTTAATAAAATGATTCCTAGAAAAAATATTCCATTTGAATTAAAAGTCAATGTAGAGACCCAATAATGACATACATGGACATTACATTACTTTTTCGGAATACCTAATACATAAAAAAAACAGACACCGGAGGACCATAATAGTTTAGTGTCTTTGGTCACTCAGAATATTATCTTTAAATCTTGGTGAAAGATATTCAACAACTCCCAAAAAGATCTTCCTTTTTTTCTTACCTAAAACTGTTATTTATATCCTGGGGAAAAGGAAACATATAAAGGGTGAGCTCAAATGATCAGTAAGGGTAGGCATGGATAAAATAAAACAAACCATATGCATTTGAACTTCAAAACATGAACATAAATTTTACACATCAAAACCATGAGTTGTGAAATAAATCATGGTAGTATGTAATGTATAGGTCATAAAGGAACATAAATCATCATAAAATAGCATGGGAATAAAACATTTAATTGTGGAAAACCATTAATCACCTGATATTATTTCTATAGTAGCCAAGGCATTGTTCCCAAGACCATCTTAGTGGACAAAGTCCCTTTCTAAATCGAGTTCACTCCTCGTTTCATTCCTGTATCATTGAACCAGATTAACATACCGTTCCAGCCATGTCTATCTCAAGAGATATAAATATTTACCCAATGCATTGGAGGGATATATAGGTCCCAACCATCTCATGATTAAATTATTTTTACTTGTTCCCCAACATAAACAAAAATCATTCATCATAACCCAAAGAATAAAAATGGGTTTCATAAACCTCATCCCATCATAACATAATATATATAAAACAAATGGATATCATCTCATCATAAGAAAACTGAAAACATGTATATCATAGAGATATTATACTTGAAACAAACACATATGAAATAATTTCATCTTAGATGGAAAATGGTTTTGATAAAACACTTGAAAATAATTCTTGTGGAAAATATCCTTTCTTCTTAAAAATCATTTTCTTCTCAGAAAATGCCAAGAAATTTTAAGAGAAATGGATTTTATTGAAAATAAACATGAAATATTGTAGATTAAACTTCATGAAAATAAGGCATTATGAAACCTTAAAAATCTGTTCATGTCGTATAAGTTAAAAAAAAACTTCTCCATGTACTTTTAATGGAAAAGTAAAAAAGTACCACATATGGTAAACAATAGAATGACTCCTTCCATAACACAAAGTAAAAGTCAAAGAGGGGTAAACATGACTATAAACATACATGGAAGAATATTAAAAACTTTATGAAAAACATTTTTTATGGAAATGGATTAAAAATATAACCACAGTAAAAACTTAAGAATAAAAAATCTCAGATAAGAATGTGATTGGAATAGTTATCCCTTACATTAGGTCTGATATTCTTCGTACATATCCGAACCTCCTCTTCTCTGATTCACCTCTTTTATGCTTCCTCTTATGGAAGTAGAGTTGGCCTTTTGAGGAGACGAGAACCTCTATAATGTTTCTAGGGAAGTTTAGAGTGGAAATGGTTAGGGGTTGGTCAAGCTTGAAAGCTCAAAATTGTATAAAGAGAAGAGGGAGGAGGTTCCCTTTTATAAGGGAGGAGAGGGGCACCTTAGGAAAAACTTAAAATATTATTTTATAATAAAGTCATATTTGGTTTATAATAGCTCCAAATTGATTTATTTCAAATCTAAAGTCGGGATGGGTCGAAAGCCTCTCAACCAATAAGTTTTAGACAAGTTTAGTTAACTATTTTAACCTTATCATTTAGATTTAACTCTATGTTATGTAATTTACCTTTTACCGTGTCTTCTTGTTTTCTTACACTATATGGTTAATAAAATTACTAAAACAAGCCAAAATAACCCCAAGCTATTCATTATTAATATATATAACCTTATCTAAGTCATTTGATTAAACCTTATATTTTTAGGAATAGAATAACAATTAATAATATAATATTTTTTTTAAAAACTATTTTATGTGAATTTTGACACTATTTGGTAATTGATATTTGTGAAAATCATAACATCATGATTAGTTCTAAAAAATTAAGTAAATAAATACTAACATGTCATATTAACCTATAAAATTAGTGGAATTTGTAACAACTCCAGATTTTATGAGAATTATTATTTTTAATTGATGTCTTTTGTTTTACGCTACACCAAAATTTGCTTGTTCTATACGCAACACCATATTAGCTTGCAGTATACGCAACACTATTCTTGGATCGTGTTACACACAATTTCATGTTTGATTGATAGTTGTTATTCTAGGAAACATTGAGTGTATATATATATATATGTATATTCATTTTATAAACGAAATATGGTTGGATTCTATTATACGCAACAACAAAGGAGACTTTCACTACATGAAACCCTGACTTGGCTTGCATTATACGCAATCACAACCTTCCTCGATAGCGTGTGTTGTACGCAATACTGGGTTTCACTAAACAACGACAAATGGTTATAATATTATTATGGACTAGCTATTATGAATAAAATTTACTACATTTTTATTTTTATAACATTATTTTTCATCTTACATATTTTCTAAAAGATGGTATGAGAACAAAATAATGTTTTCGGGTCAAATAAGTATTTTTAAAAAAATGTCGTTTTGCTGCCTTTTGATGGCGCACCCACATTAAATCTAGTTTTTAACATGTTTATAAGTTCAATTTGACAAAATAAAATTCTTCCTTGGAATCAGGATATAAAAATTTAATTTGGATAAAGTTTTCATATTATTTTGATAACATTCATATTTTAATGAACAGTAAAAACACGTTATATTTTAATTAAAAATAATTTTTTTCATCGCAAAAATTTATATGGTTAGAATATATTTTTAATTGGTTTTAAATTATAATAGGAATATATTTTTACCATTTAATCCAATTTTGGTCATTGGAATTAATTTTACATTGAAATTTGACATAAACAAGTTTCTATCTTTTAATAGTTATTGTTTCTTAAAAGCACACTATTTGTTTTGATAATGGGAAATAATTTTAAAATTAATTAATTATACTTATATATTTTTAATTTTGAATAATAGACATAATTTTTGGATTCGTAATATCGAAATTATCCAAGGGTGAAAATTTGGTATTTTTCTGAAAACTTTCAATTTTTGATGAATAGTGAAAACACTGAGTTTTTGGTTAAAACCGACTTTTTATTTAAATAATAATTTATTTTATGTAAATTTATTTTAAGTCAAAATAGATACATAATACTTATATAAGTTCAATTAAATTCATTGGAGTCATTTTATAATAATTTTAGATATATAAAAATTGTATTAAACATTTCCCCGTCTTTTACCCCCCCTCCTAGGAGCATTTAAATTGTACATAAAACATAATTTTATGGCTTCTGTGAGTTAAATTTCAAAAATATAAGAGATATGGTTAATATCAAGGAGTAAAATGTGGTTCAATAAGATAAAAATAATTTTTGGTGAATAGTAACTTTTTACTTTTATTTACCACGGTTAAAAGTAAATATGGTATTTCAAGGTTAAATGAATATTATAATAATTCAAAATTACATTAACACTTGTCCTAACCTTATTGGATGAGTATTGGACGACCATGGGCATCATTGGGTTGATTTTTGGGCCCCATTGGGCCACATGGTAGTGATAATGACAATTTGGATAAATTAATTTAATTTAAAGACAAAATTGACATTAACAAAAATCTTTTAGTAATTAATTTTTATAAGGGGATATATAAATTATATTTTCGACTATAAATATTAATTGTAAATATAATAAAATTTCCTACATGGTGGTATTTGTTTTATAATTTTAGTAATGAAATAAAATAAATTATTCATGACACAATAATGATGCAGTATTTACCTCATTAATAAATGATTTAAATAAATAAGATTATAATGATTTAAATATTACCCAAAACCTATCAAATTGCTATTGGATGATTTTATTTCGAATATGAGTCATCTTATCTTCGATAGTAGTGTGTTTTGGACCTCTTGAAACTGAAGATAAGTTTATAATAAAATAATATTTTCACACTTTCCGAAAGAGCCCCTCCTCTCCCTTATAAAAGGAGACCAATCCTATGCAATTCCTCACACCTCTCGAGCCATTTGGCTCCTCCAAACTCTGCCCAATTAAGATCCCTACATCCCTCTCCTCCCCCTATAAGACTTAACTTAAGCATAAGGCACTCCAAGAATTCCTTTTGATTCAAACCAAATGAAGTTACCCAAATTAAAGGTAATGATTTCTCTTAAGTTGTTATATTTTATTTTACTTCTTCAACCCATAAAATCCTTTTATTTACATTCTTTTGTAACAAAAACAGTATCCTAAATATACTAGGATGTTTCTTTTGAAAAATATTCTTACTACACTTACACACAACTCCATCTAATGGATGAAGATCATAATGTTTCTGTGGGTGAAAAAATAACGCCTCACGAAACGATGATTGTTCAATTAAATCTTACCACCTATCATGGTGTCCAATATGATGGTACTGTATTTATATATGATATATATTATGTTTATGATTTCCTTATGCTTCAGCACTTCCCCATTTATATCAATCCTTTATGGTTTCCATAGTGGGTAAATACGATAATCTCATTTGAGGAAGTGCGGACTACCACCCCCTCAATGTGATGTGATTCGTTAAGGACTTATGTGGGATGTATAAAAGATAAAATTAATGATATTATATATGATATTATACTGGATTTATAATATTAACTATGTATCATTATGTTTTAATTACATTGAAATATGAAACAGAAATGAAAGTAGCGTTCATGTGTACGTACTGCTTACCGTCTCCATGAACGATGCATTTCATTTCTTACCTCCATATGTTATGTACTATTATAAATACTTGTATATACTGTATATATATGATATATATGATATATAAATCATAAATATCATTCTGGATATAATGAATCTTTGACCACATGAAGAACATGTAATTATAAGAAGTCCATTTTTGACTCAAGTACCTAAAATCGACAAAACAAACGTTATTAACTTAAATGGTTAAATAATGTTTATAACATAGTAATAAGTGATATAAAAGGAATAATAAACTTGAAAATTGTTCTTAATAAAGTAGAAATTAACTTTTTATTATTATTCATGAGATTAAAGAACGATCGAGTCAAGTCAGACACAAGGTGAGGGAACTTCTTTACCCAATTTCCGTTCTTTGGGTTGATCTTCTCATTCGTGTTTATGTCGTTCCTTGTTTATGTGAGAAACAAATATCTTATCATGTATTTATATGTTCTTTATTTGAACTTATAGTGAATACACAAAATTGATCTATTTTTTTTACAAAAATATCCTCGTAAGGGATTACTATTTCAATCTCGTTCTTATCTGAGATTGTTTATTCATAAGTATTTACTGGGGTTATTGTTATCATCCATGTCCATGTTTCCTAAAAATAATTTCATGTATTTTTAAATTCCTTTTTAACCATTTTTTACTTTTACTATATTTTATGTAAGGAATCTTTCTTCTTTTACCATATGAGGTACTTTTTGACTTTTCCGGCAAAAGTACGAGAAGAATGTTTTTTTAACTTATACGGCATGAACATATTTTTATGGTTTTATGACATCTTATTTTCATGAAGATTACTCTACAATATTTCATTATTATTTTCAACAAAATCCTTTTCTTTTAAAATTAAATGTAATTTTGTGAAAATAATATGATTTTGAAAAAGAAAGTAAATTTTCATCAAGAATTTATTTCAAGTATTTTTTAAAAACTGTTTTCCATCTAAGATGTCATTATTTTAATATGTGTATGTTTCAAGTATAACGTCTCTATGATATACATGGTTTCACTTTTCTTATGATGAAATGATATCCATTTGTTTTATATGGATTATGTTATGATGGGATAATGTTTATGAAACCCACTTTATTCTTTGGGTTATGATGAATGATTTATGTTTATGTTATGGCACACGTAAGAATGATTTAATTATGAGATGGGTGGGACCTATATCTTCCTTAAATGCATTGGTAAAAGATTTATATGTCATGAGATAGACATGGTTGTAATGGTAAGTTAATCTGGTTATGTAATACAGGACTGGAACAAGTAGTGAACTCGATTCAGAAAGGGAATTTGTCCACTAAGAAGGTCTTGGCAACAATGCCTTGGCTACTATGGAAATAATATCATGTGATTAATGGTTTCCACAATCACATGTTTTATTCCCATGATATTTTATCATGTTTGATGTTCCTTTATGATATATTCCTTACTTACTTCCAAGATTTACGTATTTGCTCACGATTTTGATGTTTAGATTTTATGTTCAAGCTTTTGCATTCAAATGTTTATGGATTGTTTTATGTTCTCTATGTTTACCCTTACTGAGCATTTGAGCTCAGACTTTGACTTATTAATTTTCCCCAGGTTATAAAGAATGGGTTTAGGTAAAAAATAAGAAGATCTATATGGGAGATGTTGAAGATCTTTCACAAGATTAGAAGATTATGTTCTGAGTTTCCAAAGACACTAAACTATTGTGGTCCTTGTGTGTCTGTTTTTGTTATGTATTAAGTATTCCGAAAAAGTAATGTAATGTCCATGTACGTCAAACTTTGGGTCGCTACAATTTGTATCAGATGGAAGGTTTAGTCAATATCTGGAAACTAGGATGCAAGATCTTTAGTGAGATCCCTAGAGATATTTCTGATGTATGTCTAGGGATGTCCCTAAGGATTAGTATAACAATATGTTACAGTCCAAGAATTATGTTGATGATATTGAATAACCTCGGTTGAACTGAAGGTTTCATGGATTAAATAATGTGTGATAAGTTAGGCATACCATATGTAACTTTTTATGATTACGTGGTTCCTCATTATTTTAACTGTTTCTTAGACCATGGTTTTTTATTTTAGTCAATGGAGGGAACCAGAAGGAATTGGGTAAACATTGAATCCAATGGACAAATTGGTGACTATGAGCAAAAGAAATATTTTGTGATTTTTTCAAATCAGTCATCGCGATATATGATTTAAATGGTGAACATTAGTGGTATTCCCAATTCATCAAATAAGAGGAAGATGGACTTTTATGCATGTTCACATGTTGAGGAGAATAGAGAAAGGAATATTGAGATTTATAAAGAAGGGAAGAAGAACCCTGATGAATAAATTAAATAAGGGGTAAGATGTTATCTATGTGGAGAGAAGGGTCATAGAGTGACAAACTGTTATGGAGTTAAATGTCTTATCTGTGGAGAACATGGGAATTACCGAACACAATGCCCTAACTTAAGAGGTTACTTCTGAATCAAGGAAGTACTTATTCCAAGATAATCATTGAAGAGCATTGTTTGAAGTGTTTATGTATTGGTATTCACTAATAATTTTGTTGAGGTACTTTTATGGTATATTGGAATACCTACATATTGGTCCATTGTGGTTTTCCATAAGAATATGGCATCAGTTACCATAAAAAGTGATTGAAATATTTTTGTAAAGAAGATGATATGCACATAATTAAGTTATAAAGAGAAAATAATATGTTTGATAGTATTCATGAGCTCATGACTAATATAAGGACAAAGTGATATCACGGTTTGGGTATAAATAATTTTTGGGATTTTGGAATGTGGAAAAAGACAAATTTTCACAGCATTCATGTTTTCAACTAAGGTTCTAGGGTAATTCAGGTTGAAAAAAAATACATGATTAAGGTATTCACATGTTTGGAATGTGAACAACAAGATATATCTTATAAGGGGGATAAATAATGGTATTCACATGCTCTGTAGATGACATTTATAGTAATCGTTTTCTTTCTACTATAAGATTGGACAGAAGTATTTTGGATAAGCCTAAAGATTGGAATAGATTATGTTGGACATAATTTAGTATTGATTAAGGCTATAACATTTTCAATATTATTAATTTAATGTTATAATAATTTATTTTTAAAAAAAGGACAACCTGCAGGATGGGTGACAACCCGTCGTGTAGGACAAGGTTTCGGGAATCGAACCCACAACCGAAGTGCGACAGGCCTTTATCGCGTACCACTGGCCTACAAGAAGTCCTTGGTTAGTATAATCAAGTTTTATTTTATTAAGTGGTATGATGTATGTAGTATAAGTCCATTTTTGGAATCATATACTATTTATCTCATCATAGATGGACTTATGTATATTTAATAAATTGTGTTAATATTTTTGCGATAGAAATAGATGGAATGACCTATCATTCTATCGCATGATCTGCTAAAACATCATGAAAGACAAATTCAACTTTTTTCCTTTAAGAGATGAAGTGGAAATTGTTTAAGGAATGAGAAACGTTGATATTGTACCAAAATCAAGTAAGTATTTATTTTAATTCAAAAATTTATCAATATTAGGGAAATGATCTTGAAAAATAAAAATGTTGTCCTAGTGCTCTCATATCTGATAAATCAGATGGTACCTTATATCATCACCAATTTATGGATTTGTGATTATTTGCTTTTTCATAGCCATGTTCTCTACCACTATGTGGAATCCCAGGGATAAGTTAATTTGGTTAACTGTTACGTTTCATACATCAGTTTTTAAAATTATGGTTTAGTATTCCTTTTTACGATGTGTGTTTCTTTGAAAGAAACTTTCAAGTAGTAAACCATTTATAACCCTGACGAATTTCGAGGGTGAAATTCATTTTAAGGGGGGTAGAATGTAACAACCCGAGATTTTATGAGAATTATTATTTTTAATTGATGTCTTGTGTTTTACGCTACACCAAAATTAGCTTGTTCTATACTCAACACCATATTAGCTTGCAGTATACGCAACACTATTTTTGGATCGTGTTACACACAATTTCAAGTTTGTTTGATAGTTGTTATTCTAGGAAAAATTGATTATATATATATATGTATATTGAATGTATAAATGAAATATGGTTGGATTCTATTATACACAAAAACAAAGGATTCTTTCACTGCACGCAACCCTGACTTGGCTAGCATTACACACAATCATGACCTTCCTCGATAGCGTGTGTCGTACGCAATACCGGGTTTCACTAAACAACGACAGATGGATATAATATTATTATGGACTAGCTTCTATGAATAGTATTTACTACATTTTGTATTTTATAACATTATTTTTCATGTTACACAGTTTCTATAACATGGTATGAGAACAAAATAAAGTTTTCGGGTAAAATAAGTATTTTTAAAAAAATTCCGTTTTGCCGCCTTTTGATGGCGCACCCACATTAAATATAGTTTTTGACATGTTTATAAGTTAAATTTGAACAAATAAAATTCTTCCTTGGAATCAGGATATAAAAATTTAATTTGGATAAATTTTTCATATTATTCTGATAACATTCATATTTTAATGAATAGTAAAAACACGCGATATTTTAATTAAAAACAACTTTTTTCATGGCAATAATTTATATGGTTATATTATCTTTTTAATTGGTTTTAAAGTGTAATTAGAATATATTTTTACCATTTAATCCAATGTTGGTCATTGGAATTAATTTCACTTTGAAATTGGACATAAACAAGTGTCCATCTTTTAATAGTTATTGTTTCTTAAAAACACACTATTTGTTTTGATAACAGGAATTTATTTTAAAATTGATTAATGCCACTTCTATATATTGAATTTGGAAAAACAAACATCATTTTTGTATTGGGAATATTGAAATTATCGTAGGGTGAAATTTTGGTATTTTTCTGAAAACATTCAATTTTTGATGAATAGTGAAAACACTGAGTTTTTGGTTAAAACCGACTTTTTTTAGATAATCTCTTATTTTATTTAAATTTATTTTAAGTCAAAATAGACACATAATACTTATATAAGTTCAATTAAATTCATTGGAGTCATTTTATAATAATTTTAGATATGTAAAAATTGTATTGAACTTTTCACCGTCTTTTACCCACCTCCTAGGAGCATTTAAATTGTACATAAAACATAATTTTACCTCTTCGGTGAGTTGAATTTCAAAAATCCGAGAGACATGGTTAATATCAAGGAGTAAAATTTGGTTCAATAAGATTAAAAAAAATTGGTGAATAGTAACATTTTTCTTTTATTTACCACGGTTAAAAGTAAATAGGGTAATTCAAGGTTAAAAGAATATTATAATAATTCAAAATTACCTTAACACTTGTCATAACCTTATTGGATGAGTAGTGGCCGACCATGGGCATCATTGGTTCTATTTTTGGACCCCATTGAGCCACATGTTAGTGATAATGGCAATTTTTATTAATTAATTTAATGTAAAGACAAAATTGACAATAACCAAAATATTTTCATAATTAATTTTTATAAGGGATTATATAAATTATCTTTTTGTATATAAAAATTCATTTGAAGTATAAAACTATTTCCTACATGGTGGTATTTTTTTTAATTTTTAGACATCAAATAAATTAAATTATTCATGACACAATAATGATGCAGTATTTACCTCATTAATATATGATTTCAATAAATAAGATTACAATAATTAAAATATTATCCAAAACCTGTCAAATTCCTATTGGATGATTTTATTTCTAATATGAGTCATCTTATATTCGACATTAATGTGTTTTCGACCTCTTGAAACCGAAGATATGTTTATAATAAAATAATATTTTCACACTTTCCTAAAGAGCTCCTCCTCTACCTTATAAAAGGAGACCACTTCTATGAAATTACTCACACCTCTCAAGCCATTTGGATCGTCCAAACTCTTCCCAATTAAGCTCCCTAAATCCCTCTCATACCCCTATAAGCCTTAACTTGGGCAAAATGCACTCCAAGAAGTCCTTTTGGTTCAAACCAAAGGAAGTTACCCAAATTAAAAGTAATGATTTCTCTTAAATTGTTTTCTTTTATTTTACTTCTCCAACCCCTAAAATATTTTTATTTCCTTAATTTTTTAACAACAAAATTATCCTAAATATACTAGGATGTTTTTAGGATAAATATTTGAACTAGACATACACAGAACTTCATCTAATGGATGAAGAACATAATGTTTCTATGGATGGAAAACCAACACCTCACGAAACGATGATTGTTCAATTACATCTTACCGCCTCTCATGGTGGCCATTATGATGGAACTGTATTTATATATGATATGTATTATGTTTATGATATCCTTATTCTTCTTTACTTCCCCATTTATATCAAGCCTTTATGGTTTCCATAGTGGGTAAATACGATAATCTCATTTGATAAAGTGCGGACTACCGCCCCCTCAAAATGATGTGATTCGTTAAGGCCTTATGTGGGATGTATAAAGGATATAATTAATGATATTATATATGATATTATACTGGAAATATAATATACCTATGTATCATTATGTTTTAATTCCATTAAAATATGAAATAGGTATGAAAGTGGCGTTCATGCGTACGTACGGCTTACCGTCTCAATGAGCGGTGCATTTCATTTCTTACCTCCATATGTTATGTACTATAATAAATACTTGTATATGCTGGAAATATATGATATATATGATATATATAAATAATGAATATCAATCTGGATATAATGAAACTTTGACCACATGAACAACATGTAATTATAAGAAGTCCATTTTCGACTCAAGTACCAAATATCGACAGAATGAATGTTATTAACTTAAATGGTTACATAATGTTTATAACATGGTAATAAGTGATATAAAAGGAATAATAAACTTGAAAACGGTTCATAAGAAATTAGAAATTATCTTTGGTTTATTATTCATGAGTTTAATGAATGATCGAGTCAAGTCGGACACAAGGTATGGGAACATCTTAACCCAATTTCTGTTCATTGAATTGATCTTCTCTTTCTTGTTTATGTCGTTGTTTGTTTATGTGAGAAATGAATATCTTATCATGTATTAATACATTATTTATTTGACCTTATAGTGAATACACATAAGTGATCTATTTTTTTTACAAAAATATCACTGTAAGGGATAACTATTCCAATCTCGTTCTTATTTGAGATTTTTTATTCGTAAGTATTTACTGGGGTTATTGTTATCATCCATGTCCTTGTTTCCTAAAAATATTTTCATGTATGTTTAAAGTAATATTTAACCATTTTTGTATTTTACTACATGTTATGTAAGGAATCTTTATTTATTTTTACCATATGAGGTTCTTTATGACTTTTCTGGCAAAAGTACGAGAAGAATGTTTTTTTAACTTATACGGCATGAACATATTTTTACAGTTTTATAACGTCTATTTTTCATGAAGATTACTCTACAAGATTTCATGAATATTTTCCACAAAATAATTTTATTTTATAATTTAATGTCATTTTTTGAAAAAAATGATTTTGAAAAAGAATGGAAATTTTCCTCAAGAATTTATTTCAAGTATTTTATCAAAACCATTTTCCATCTAAGACGACGTTATTTTAATATGTGTATGTTTCAAGTATAATGTCTCTATGATTTACATGGTTTCACTTTTCTTATGATGAAATTTTATCCATTTGTTTTATAGAGATTATGTTATGATGGGATGATGTTTACGAAACCCACATTATTTTTTGGGTTTTGATGAATGATTTATGTTTATGTTGTGGAACACGTAAGAATGATTTCATTATGAGATGGGTGGGACATATATCTCCCCCAATGCATTGGGTAAATATTTATATCTCATGAGAGAGACATGGCTGGAACGTTAAGTTAATCTGGTTCAGTAATACAGGACTGGAATGAGGAGTGAACTCGATTCAGAAAGGGTCTTTGTCCACTAAGATGATCTTGGCAGCAATGCCATGGATACTATGGAAATCATATCATGTTATTAATGGTTGCCACAATCACATGTTTTATTCCCATACTATTTTATCACTATTGATGTTCCTTTATGATATATTCCTTATGTACTTCCATGATTTATGACTTTGCTCAAGATTTTGAGGTTTAGATTTTATGTTCAATATTCTGCATTCAAATGTTTATGGATTGTTTTATGTTCTCTATGTTTACCCTTACTGAGCATTTGAGCTCACCCTTTATATGATTTCTTTTCCCCACTTTATAAAGAATGGTTTTTGGTAAAAAAAAAAAGAAGATCTCTATGGGAGATGTTGAAGATCTTTCACCAAGATTAGAAGATTATGTTCTGAGTTTCCAAAGACACTAAACTATTACGGTCATTATGTGTATGTTTTTGTTATGTAATAAGTATTCTGCAAATGTAATGTAATTTCCATGTACATCATCCTTCAGGTCACTATAGAATTCATAAAAAGTCTCAAATTACATTTATTTGTGTATTTATAAGGTCAATTATGTTAATATTTCATTAATAAGGTAATTATTGCGTCATCATTGTGTCATAAATAAATTAAATTATTTAATGTCTAAAAACTATAAATAAAATAACATTATGTAGGAAATATTTTTATCTTTATAATGAATATTTATAGTCGAATTTATCTTATGTATTACCTTATATTAAAAATTCTTTAGTTATTAAACATTGATTTTAACTCTTTTAACTCTTCTTTAAATAAAATAATAACAAGTGTCTTAATCTAATACAAGTGGACCTGAAGGGAAATATTTTTTTCCCTAATGTTGTTTTTGGTATAATTACACTTATCCAATAGAATTAGGAAATGTTTTAGCGTAATAATAATATCATTTTTTACCCTTAATTACCCTATTTACTTTTAACCGTGGTAAATAAAAGTAAAAGTTACTATTCACCAAAAATATTATTATCTTATTGAACCACATTTTACACCTTGATATTAACCATGTCTCTCGGATTTTTGAAATTCATCTTAAATAAGCGGTAAAATTAGGTTTTAGGTACAATTTCATATTCTCCAAGGAGGTGAGTAAAAGACGGTGAAAAGTTCAATAAAATTTTTATATATCTAAAATTATTATAAAATGACTCCAATGAATTACATTGAACGTATATAAGTATTATGTATCTATTTTTTCCTAAAATAAATTTCAATAAAATAAATGATTATTTAAATAAAAATTTGGTTTTAACCAATAACTCAGTGATTTCACTATTCATAAAAAATTGAAAGTTTTCAGAAAAGTACCAAAATTTCACCCCAGGCTAATTTCGATATTCTGAATCCAAAAATGAAGTCCATTTTGAACGATAAAATTTATAAAATTTCAAAAAGTGGGTATTAATATTTATAATAGCTAGTTTATATAATATTTTAATAACATATCGTTGTTTAGTGAAACTCGGTATTGCGTACAACACACGCTATCGTGGAAGGTCGTGATTGCGTGTAAAGCAAGCCAAGTCAGGGTTGTGTGTAGTGCAATATTCCTTTGTTTTTTTGTATAACAGAATCCAACCATATTTCATTTATACATTGAATATATATATATATACACGCAATGTTGCGTAGAATAACTTCGATCAAATGATCTTGAAATTTTGTGTAACACGATCCAAGAATAGTGTTGCATATACTGCAAGGTAATACAGTGTTGCGTATAGAACAAGATAATATTGCTATAGCATACGACACAAGACATCAAATAAATTAAAAAGAATATATCTCATAAAATCTCAGGGTGTTACATTCTACCTTCCTCAAAATGAATTTCTCCCTCAAAATTCATCGGGGTTATAAATCGTTTACTACTTGAAAGTTTCATTCATAGAAACCCACATCGTAAAAAGGAATACTAAAAATTAATTTTAAAAAGTAAAGTATGAAACATAACGGTTATCCAAATTAACTCATCACTCGGTTTCCACATAGGATAACATAGGTGAAATATGGATATGGAAGAGAAATTTAACCATCATGTTTGGATGAAGAGTGGTAGAGAACATGGCTATGAAAAATCCAATAATCACAAAGCCATAAATTTGTGATGATCTAAGGTGACATCTGATTCATCAGATATGATGGCACTAGGACAAAATTTTTGGTTTTCAAAACCATTTCTTTAATGTTGAAGAATTTATTAATAAAAATAAATACTTACATGATTTTGGTACAATCTTACTGTTGTTTGTGCCTTGAACAATTCCCACTTCATCTATTATATAAATGAAGTTTAATTGGTCTTCCGTGAAGTGTTAGTAGATCATGTGAGAGAATGATAGGTCATTCCATCTGTCTTAAACATAAGGTTAGGAAAATTTATATACATAAGTCTATCTTTTGGTAAGTTTAAATGGACTTATACATCATCTATCATACCTCTTAATAAAATAAAACTAGTTTATACTAAACAGTGACTTCTTGTAGGCCAATGGTAGGCGATAAAGGCATGTCGCACATCGGTTGCGGGTTTGATTCCTATAACCTTGTCCGACACGACGGGATTTCTCCCATCCTGTAGGTTGTCCCTTTTTCTAAAACAACATTATTATAACATTCCTTCAATAATATCCAAAAAACATCTATCCTTAAACAATAATATCTTATGTATACCTTAATTCATTCCAATATTTTGGCTTATCGAAAATACTTCAGTCCAAGCTCATAGTATAAATAAAACTATTAATTGAAAGGTCACATAACAAGCATGTGAATACCATCATTTATCCCATATATATCATAAGATATATCTTGTTGGTCATATTCCAAACATGTGAATACCTTAATCATGTATTCTTTTGAAACATGAATTACCATAGAACCTTAGTTAAAACATGAATGATGTCAAAAGGTAACTCTTTCCATATACCAAAATCCGAAAATTTCTATATACTCAAACCATGATATCACTTTGTCCTTATATCAGTCATGAGCTCATGAATACTATTAAACATATTATTTTCTCCTTATCCCTTCATTATGCACATATCATCCGCTTTCCAAAAATATTTCAATCACTTTCCATGGTTACCGGTACCATACAATTATTGAAAACCAATACCTCGATATTCCAAAATTATATGATACTATAAATGAGATTCCATGATACTATTTTGAAATCCCATTACATAATCACTTATTCATTCCACAACATCATTGTCATACACAGCATCACAAATAGTTATCGCATGTGACTTCCCTTTGTCCTTTTCCTTAAGAGGTTGCTCATGTTGATCATCATTAACCCATAGATTAGTGCATTGATTAGCATAATGCCCTATTTACTTCCACTTCATGCATTGAAATGTTGGTGGACCATTATCTGTAGTCTTTTCTCTATCCACATCAATAGAAACCTTTTTCCATTACTTCGGCACTCAGCTGCTTGATGACCTTATTTTTCACACAAGAAACATTTTCTAGTACCTTTTAGACAATCTCCACAATGCTTCTTTCTACACTTCGAGTATAAAGAAACATTCACCTTCTTTTCACCATTGTTCTAAGATTTTTCCTTGAACTCCATCTTTACTTTCTTGTCAAAACCATGAGATGGATATGTAACACCAACTTCCAGTTATACCTTGATAGCACAACACGTAATTTCTTCATAGGTACTGAAGTCTCTTACAGTTAATTCCTTTCGAAGACTTGGTTTTATGCCACTGTAGAATCGATCAACTTTACTTTCCAGTTGGATGATAAAGCCAGATGCATACCTTGCAAGCCTTGTAAAATTCACTACGTATATACCAACAAATTAATCATCCTTTTCCTTAAGATCAATGAACTCATTTTCCATATTTTTTTGAAGAATATGAGGTAAGTACTTATTGAAAAATATGTTCTTGAACTCATCCCATTCCATGGATTCAATTTCATCGTGGGGCCTTTTATTCTTAATTTGAGTCCTCCACTGGTCTGCTTCACCTTCTAACTGGTAAACAACCAAAATGACTATTTCATGTTTTTAACAGCGAAGTATCGAAAATATCTTTTCAATGGTACTAATCCATAGTTCAAAAATAAGTGGATCAGAAGACCCACTGAAAGAAGGTTCATGTTGCCTCATAAAGGACTCAATAGAATAATGTTCCTTTCTCTCCTCATTTGAAGTCCAGAATGATTCATAGCTTCTGTATGTATAGTAATAAGATTTTTCACTCCATCTCCCATAACATTGGTTTGTTCAGGAGCATAATCATTGGATTTTCTATTACATTTATCAACATGGTTCCTTCGTGTTCCATCCATTGTCTAAAACCCAAAAATAATAGTGTGAGAGGCACAAATCATGCTAGGAAAATAGAAAAATAATGGGGGATTACTTTCAATATATAACATCTTAGGTTTAATTCTAAGATCGTTACCATAATTCTAGGACTATATCATATACATATAATTATCCTTAGTCACATACCTAGACATACCATAGAAATATCTCTAGGGATTTTACTAAAGTTTTCACTTCCTAGTTTCCCAAGGTTAACTAAAACATTCCTCTGATACCAACTGTAGAGACCCAATTTTGAGGTACATGGACATTACGTTACTTTTTAGGAATACCAAATACATAACAAAAACTGACACCAAAGGACCGTAATAGTTTAGTGTCTTTGGAAACTCATAATATAATCTTCGAATCTTGTTGAAAGATATTCAACAGCTCCCATAATGATATTCCTTGTTTTTCCTACCTAAAACCTTTCTTTATATCCTGGGGAAAAGAAAACTTATAAAGGGTGAGGTCAAATGCTCAGTAAGGGAAACCATGGAGAAAATAAAACAAACCATAAACATTTTAACTTCATAACATGAACATAATGTTTACACATCAAAATCTTGAGTTGTGAAATAAATTCTAGCAGTACGCAAGGCATAGGTCATAAAGGAACATAAATCATGATAAAATAGCATGTGAATAAAACATTTAATTGTGGAAAACCATTAATCACATTATATGATTTCCATATTATCCTAGGAATTGCTGACAAGACCATCTTAGTGGACAAAGTCCCTTTCTAAAGCGATTTCACTCTTCTTTCCAGTCCTGTATCCCTGAATCGGATTAACTTACCATTCTAGAAATGTCTATCTCATGAGATATAAATATTTAACCAATTCATTGGAGGGATATATAGGTCCCACCCATCAAATAATGAAATCATTATTACTTCTTCCACAACCTAAACATAAATCATTCATCATATCCGAAAGAATAAAAATGGGTTTCATAAATATCATCCCATCATTACATAAACGATATAAAACAAATGGATATCGTTTCATCATAAGAAAAGTGAAAACATGTAAATCACTGAGATATTACACTTTAAACATACACATATAAAATAATGTCATATTAGATTGAAAATGGTTTTGATAAAACACTAGAAAATATTTCTTGAGGAAATTATCCTTTCTTTTTAAAAATCATTTTCTTTTCACAAAATACCACACAATTTTAAAAGAAATGGATTTTATTGAAAATAACCATGAAATATTGTAGAGTAAACATAATGAAAATAAGGTGTTATGAAACCGTTAAAATCTGTTCATGCCGTACAAGTTAAAAAACATTCTCCTCGTACTTTTAACAGAAAATTCAAAAAGTACCACATATGGTAAACAAAATAATGACTACTTCCATAACACAATGTAAAAGTCAAAGGGGGGTAAACATGACTTTAAACATACATGGAAGAATATTAAACACTTTATGAAAAACATTTTTTATGGACATGGATGAAAAATATAACCACAGTAAATACTTAAAAATAAAAAATCTCTGATAAGAATGATATTGGAATAGTTATCCCTTACCATAGGTCTGATATTCTTCGTACGTATCCGAACCTCCTCTTCTTCAACAAACCTCTTTTAAGCTTCCTCTTAAGGCACTAGAGTTGGCCTTTTGAGGAGACCAGAACCTCTATAATGTTTCTAGGGATGTTGAGAATGGAAATGGGTAGGGGTTGGCTGTAACAGCCCAAGATTTTATAAAAAAATATTCTTTTTAATTTTATTAAAGTCTTGTGTTGTACGCTACACCAAAAGGAGCTTGCACAACACGCATCCTTGACTTGCCTTGCATTACACGCAATCACGACCTTCCTCGATAGCGTGTGTAATACGCAATACCGAGTTTCACTAAACAACGATATGCTATTAAAATATTATTAAAACTAGCCGTTATGAATAGTAATAACCACTTTTTAAACTCTGTAAATCTTATTTTTCAAAATGAACTTCATTTTTGGATTCGGAGTATCGAATTTAGCCTAAGGTGAAATTTTGGTACTTTTCGGATAACTTTCATATTCTGATGAATAGTGAAAATTACTAAATTATAATTAAAAACAACTTTTTTAATCGAAATAATTAATAGTGATAAATTATTAATTTGAGTGGTTTTAAAGTATATTTAGAATATATTTTTACAATTTAATACAATGTTGGTCATTGGATGTAATTTCACATTTAAACCAGACATAATCAAGTGTCAATCTTTTGATAGATATTGTTTCTTAAAAACACGCTATTTGTTTTAACAGCGGGATTTAATTATAAAATTAATTAATGAAAATTCTATGATATGAATTTGGTAAAATAGACTTCATTTTTGAATTCGGAATATAAAATATAGCTTAGGATGAAATTTTGGCATTGTTCTGAAAAACATCAATTTTTGATGAATAGTGAAACTACTAAGTGGTAGGTTAAAAACTGAATTTTGCATAAAACTTAATTTTACCGCTTCTGTGAATGGAATTTCGAAAATCCGACAGACACGGTTGATATCAGTAAGTAAAATGTAGTTCAATGAGATAAAAATAATTTTTTGGTGAATAGTAACTTTTTACTTTTTTAACCGCGGTTAAGAGTAAATAGGGTAACTAAGGGTAAATATGATATTACTATTACCCTAACACATGTCCTAATTCTATTGGATAAGTGTAATTCGACCAAAAACAACCTTATGAATAAAATATGACCATTTAGGCCCACTTGGATTAGATTAGGACATTTATTATTATTTAATTCAAAGAAGAGTTAAAAGAGACAAAATCAAAGTTTATTTACTAAAACATTTTTATGATAGGGTTATACATAATATAAATTTGATTGTAAATATTAATTAGAAATCTAAAAAGATTTTCTACGTAATGATATTTTATTTATAATTTTTATACTTTAAATAAATTAATTTATTTATGACACAACGATGATGCAGTAATTAACCTTTTTAAGGAAATATTAACATAATTGATGTTATAAATGCTCAAATGAATGTAATTTGAGACTTTTTATGAATTCCACTAATTTTCTAGGTTACTATGATATATTAGTGTTGATTTAATCAACTTGGTTCGAACATATAATTCTGTTATGACTTTAACAAAAATCATATATCAAATAGTGTCAAAATTGACACAAAATAGTTTTTAAATCAAATATTATATTATTAATTGTTATTTTATTCCTAAAAATCTAAGGTTCGGCCACATGACTTAGATAAGGATATATGTATTAATAATAAACAATTTGGGGTTCGTTTGGCATGTTATAGTAAGTGTATTAACCATATAGTGAAAGAAAACATAAAGACACGGTAAAAGTTAAAATATTTAACTTAGAGTTAAATCTAATTGATAAGGTTAATATAATACCCTAAACTTGTCTAAATCCTATTGGTTGATAGGATTTCGACCCATCCCCACTTTAGCTTCGAAATAAGACCCTTTGGAACCATTATAAAACGATTTTGACATTAATATAAAATAATATTTTGAGGTATTCCTAAGGTGCCCCTCTCCTCCCTTATAAAAGGACACCTCTTCCCCCTCCTCCTCACACCAATTTGAGCACTCAAGATCGGCCAACCCCTGCCAAAATCTCTTCTCCACTTCCCTAGAAACATCCTAGAGGTTCTGGTCTTCCTCAAAGACCAATTTTAGTTCCCTAAGAGGAGGTCTCCAAAAGGCGCTTCAAAGAAGAGGTAATTACCGTTACCAATTCTTTCATCTTTATTTCTTCTTCCACTTCTTCTTCTTAGGTTGTTTCATTATGAAGTAATAACATCAGTATCACTCATATACTGATATGTTATTATAAGTATGAAACAACCCTATTTCACCATCTATCCATCCTACGGAAAAAGAAATCACCGCGCGTGCGTACGTACGGAATACCGTCTCCACGCCGTGGTGTAATCTATTTTCCACCACCACCATAAATGGATGGGTATAATGGTGTAAAGAATAACTATACATAGTTATTACAACATCATATTGATTCTGATATATTGTATAATCCACTCCAATTCAATTCAATATTTATGGAAATGATATCATCGCTCGTGCGTACGTACGGACTACCGTCTCCACGACGCGATGAGATTCATTCTCCATGTTAACCATTTAAGAATGATTATAAAGTATATATAAGATATAATAATGAAATATATGACATTATAAAGATACTGGATTTATGTATATATATATATATATATGTATGTCATCTACTTACTTCCATTCAAGACAATAAGGAAAGGAAAACAGCGTTCATGCGTACGTACGGACTACCGTCTCCATGAACGGTGTTTTTCATTTTATTTATCTACCTATTATATATATATATATAATGAATATATATGATATATAAATCATATTTTATATTCTGGAAGTAAGTAAATCATGATATAAGTAATAATTATGTCAAGAACAACAAGTCAAAACACCTACGATAAATGAAACGATTTTACCCAAAACGCTTCTTTAACATGGAATTTACAAAAGAACGGGTAATATAATGTCATAAGTGGACCATATATGATATCATAACAATGAATATGATTCTTTAATAAGTCAATAACATGATTTAAATCATTATACAGGAGTTTCAGACACGTACAAAGCAAGTCGGACCTAAGGTAAAGGAAATATCACAATCTCATTTTTATCCGAGATTGTTTATACTTTAGTATTTACTGGGGTGTATTTTATCATCCACATCCATGTTTCCTGAATATGTAATAGTATTTCCATCCACCTAAAAATGTTTAAATCCAATTTTACCCTTCGGTGAGTTTATAGTAAAAGATATGAAAGGAATCTTTTGTCGTTTTCGTACGAGGTACTTTTTTTTACTTTTCCGACAAAAGTACGAAGAATGTTTTTTTTCATACGGCATGAATGGATTTTTAAAAAATTATTTCCAAGAAGCTTCCTTTCCAAGTTTTCAAGTTTATTTTTAATCAACTTCTTTTATTTTAAAGTTGTATGACATGTTATGAAAGGAAAAATGTTTTTGAAGAAGAAAGGATATTTTCCTCAAGAATGGAGTTCAAGTGTTTTATCAAAATTATTTTCCATCTAAGATAATAAAGGGTTCTGTTTTTATCCCTATTATTAAATTGATTTGATCATGTTGTGATGGAATTATTTTTATGAATTCCTTTATCTTATATGAATTGTTTTATGATGTCATGATGTTTAAGAATCCCATTTTTATTACATGGGTTATGTGATGATGTAAGATTTATGATTATGTGGCACACATAAGAAAGGATTCATTATAAGATGGGTGGGACCTATATATCCCTCCAATGCATTGGGTAAAGATTTTATATCTCATGAGATAGACAAGGCTGAAATGGTAGGTTATACCGGTTCAGTGAAACAAGACTGAAACGAGGGTTACTCGATTCAGAAAGGGACTTTGTTCACTAAGATAGTCTTGGCAATGAGTCATGACTAACAAGAAATGATTTTCCATGATTATGTGTGTATGCCACAAAGTTTCATGTTTTAAGTTATGATTATTGGGATTACATTTCACTTCTATGATATATCCCATGTTATGATATTATGAGCTCTTTTGCAGGTTAAGATTTCCAAAAGCTATGTATATGATGTGATTGATTTTTCTTTTGTTTACCCTTACTGAGCATTTGAGCTCACCCTTTTATGTTTTCTTTTCCCCAGGATATAAAGAAAGGTTTTAGGTAGAAAAAAGGGATGACCTTTATGGGAGATATTGAAGAACTTTCACCACGATTAGAAGATTACGTTCCGAGTTTCCAAAGACACTAAACTATTACAATCCTTTAGTGTGTGTTTTTGTTATGTACTAAGTATTCCGCAAATGTAATGTAATGTCCATGTAAGTCAGGCTTCGGGTCTCTACAGTTGGTATCAGAGGAAAGGTTTAGTCAACCTTTGGAAACTAGGATGCGAGAACTTTAGTGAGATCCCTAGAGATATTTCTAAGGTATGTCTAGGGATGTCCCTAAGGTTAAGTATACGTATAGGTTATAGTACTAGAATTACGCTAACGATCATAGAATTAAACCTAAGATGTTAGATATTGAAAGTACTCCCCCTTTACTATGTTGTTTTCTCTAGCATGATTTTTGCCTCTCAATGAATTCTTTTTGTGTTTTAGTTAATGGAGGTAACCAGACAGAATTCGGTTAACATTGAATCCAATGGACAAATTGGTGACTATAAGCAACAAAATTATGTAATGCCTAGAGAGAAAGATATTGTGATTATGCTGAATCAGTCCTCGCGATATATGATTAACAAGGTGAAATTTAGTGGTATACCTAATTCATCAAAGAAGAGGAAGATAGACTATTATGCATGTTCGCATGTTGAGAAGCATAAAGAAAGGAAGATTGAGATTTCTAAAGAAGGGAAGAAGAACCTTGAAGAATACCTCAAATGGAGGGACCGATGTTATTTGTGTGGAGAAAAGGGACATAGAGTGATAGACTGTTATGGAGTTCAATGTATTATTTGTGGAGAACATGGGCATTACCCAACTCAATGCCCTAACCTAAAAAGTTACTTCTAAATCATGGAAGGACTTATTCCAGGACAATAATTGAAGAGGATGGATTGAAGTGTTTATGTATTGGTATTCAAGAATAATGTTGTTGAGGTACTTTTATTGTTTATTAGAATATTTTTGTATTATTGTGGTTTTCAATAATTTTAAGGTACAGGTAACCATGAAAAGTGATTCAAATATTTTGGAAAGCAGATGATATGCGCATAATGAAGGCATAAGGAGAAAATGAAATGTTTGACAGTATTCATGAGCTCATGATTGAAGTAAGGACTAAGTGATATCATGGTTTGAGTATATAGAAGTTTAGGATTTTGGTATGTGGAAGGTGTTAACTTTTAACTGCATTCATGTTTTCACTAAGGTTAAATGGGTATTCAAGAGAATACATGATTAAGGACTTTGAATGTTTGGAATGTGACCAACAAAACATATCTTATGATATATGGGGATCAACGATAGTATTAAATCTCTGGTAATCGTTTTCACTATGTTATGAGAATGGACTGCAGTATTATGGATAGGACTAAAGATTGGAATGGATTATGTTGGACATAAGTTAGTATTGTTTAAGGATAGAAGTTTTTTCGATATTATTTATGGGATGTTATAGTAATATAGTTTTAGAAAAAGGACAACCTGCAGGACGGGCGATAGCCCATCGCTTCGGACAAGGCTGTGGGAATCGAACCCACAACCGAAGTGCGACTGGCCTTTATCGCCTACTACTAGCCTACAGGAAGTCCCTGTTTAGTAGAAACTAGTTTTATTATATTAAGCAGTATGATATATGAAGTATAAGTCCATTTTAGGAACCATATATGATTAATCTCACTATAGATCGACTTATGCATATAATTTTTGCTAACCTTTTGTTTGAGACAGATGGAATGACCCGTCATTCTATCACATGATCTGCTAACACTTCATGAATAACAAATTCAACTTCATTTATTTAAGAGATGAAGTGGAAATTGTTCAAGGCACGAACAACAGTGAGATTGTACTAAAATAAAGTAAGTATTTATTCTATTTCAAATTTTCAACTTTAGGGAAATGATCTTGAAAACCAAAAATGTTGTCCTAGTGATCTTATACCTGATGAATCAGATGGTACCTTATATCATCACAAATCTATGGATTTTTGATTACTGGCTTTTCCATAGCCATGTTCTCTACCACTCTCCATCAGAACATGATGGTTAGATTTCTCTTCCATATCCATATTTTCACCTATGTGGAAACCCAATGATTAGTTTATTTGGGTAACCGTTACGTTTCATACTTTTGTTTTTAAAGATTGGTTTTTATATTCCTTTTTACGATGTGGGTTTCTATTAAAGAAACTTTCGAATAGTAAACCATTTATAACCCCGACGAATTTCGAGGGCGAAATTCATTTTAAGGGGGGTAGAATGTAACAGCCCAAGATTTTATAAAAAAATATTCTTTTTAATTTTATTAAAGTCTTGTGTTGTACGCTACACCAAAAGGAGCTTGCACAACACGCATCCTTGACTTGCCTTGCATTACACGCAATAAAGACCTTCCTCGATAGCGTGTGTAATACGCAATACCGAGTTTCACTAAACAACGATATGCTATTAAAATATTATTAAAACTAGCCGTTATGAATAGTAATAACCACTTTTTAAACTCTGTAAATCTTATTTTTCAAAATGAACTTCATTTTTGGATTCTGAGTATCGAATTTAGCCTAAGGTGAAATTTTGGTACTTTTCGGATAACTTTCATATTCTGATGAATAGTTAAAAATTACTAAATTATAATTAAAAACAACTTTTTTAATCGAAATAATTAATAGTGATAAATTATTAATTTGAGTGGTTTTAAAGTATATTTAGAATATATTTTTACAATTTAATACAATGTTGGTCATTGGATGTAATTTCACATTTAAACCAGACATAATCAAGTGTCAATCTTTTGATAGATATTGTTTCTTAAAAACACGCTATTTGTTTTAACAGCGGGATTTAATTATAAAATTAATTAATGAAAATTCTATGATATGAATTTGGTAAAATAGACTTCATTTTTGAATTCGGAATATAAAATATAGCTTAGGATGAAATTTTGGCATTGTTCTGAAAACATCAATTTTTGATGAATAGTGAAACTACTAAGTGGTAGGTTAAAAACTGAATTTTGCATAAAACTTAATTTTACCGCTTCTGTGAATGGAATTTCGAAAATCCGACAGACACGGTTGATATCAGTAAGTAAAATGTAGTTCAATGAGATAAAAATAATTTTTTCGTGAATAGTAATTTTTTACTTTTTTTACCGCGGTTAATAGTAAATAGGGTAACTAAGGGTAAATATGATATTAATATTACCCTAACACATGTCCTAATTCTATTGGATAAGTGTAATTCGACCAAAAACAACCTTATGAATAAAATATGACCATTTAGGCCCACTTGGATTAGATTAGGACATTTATTATTATTTAATTCAAAGAAGAGTTAAAAGAGACAAAATCAAAGTTTATTTACTAAAACATTTTTAATATAGGGTTATACATAATATAAATTCGATTGTAAATATTCATTAGAAATCTAAAAAGATTTCCTACGTAATTATATTTTATTTATAATTTTTATACTTTAAATAAATTAATTTATTTATGACACAACGATGATGCAGTAATTACCCTTTTTAAGGAAATATTAACATAATTGATGTTATAAATGCTCAAATGAATGTAATTTGAGACTTTTTATGAATTCCACTAATTTTCTAGGTTACTATTATATATTAGTGTTGATTTAATCAACTTGTTTCGAACATATAATTCTGTTATGACTTTAACAAAAATAATATATCAAATAGTGTCAAAATTGACACAAAATAGTTTTTAAATAAAATATTATATTATTAATTGTTATTTTATTCCTAAAAATCTAAGGTTCGGCCACATGACTTAGATAAGGATATATGTATTAATAATAAACAATTTGGGGTTCGTTTGGCATGTTATAGTAAGTGTATTAACCATATAGTGAAAGAAAACATAAAGACACGGTAAAAGTTAAAATATTTAACTTAGAGTTAAATCTAATTGATAAGGTTAAAATAATACCCTAAACTTGTCTAAATCCTATTGGTTGATAGGATTTCGACCCATCCCCACATTAGCTTCGAAATAATACCCTTTGTAACCATTATAAACCGATTTTGACATTAATATAAAATAATATTTTGAGGTATTCCTAAGGTGCCCCTCTCCTCCCTTATAAAAGGACACCTCCTCCCCCTCCTCCTCACACCAATTTGAGCACTCAAGCTCGGCCAACCCCTGCCAAAATCTCTTCTCCACTTCCCTAGCAACATCCTAGAGGTTCTGGTATTCCTCAAAGACCAATTTTAGTTCCCTAAGAGGAGGTCTCCAAAAGGCGCTTCAAAGAAGAGGTAATTACCGTTACCAATTCTTTCATCTTTATTTCTTCTTCCACTTCTTCTTATTAGGTTGTTTCATTATGAAGTAATAACATCAGTATCACTCATATAATGATATGTTATTATAAGTATGAAACAACCCTATTTCACCATATATCCATCCTACGGAAAAAGAAATCACCGCACGTGCGTACGTACGGAATACCGTCTCCACGCCGTGGTGTAATCTATTTTCCACCACCACCTTAAATGGATGGGTATAATGGTGTAAAGAATAACTATACATAGTTATTACAACATCATATTGATTCTGATATATTGTATAATCCACTCCAATTCAATTCAATATTTATGGAAATGATATCATCGCTCGTGCGTACGTACGGACTACCGTGTCCACGACGCGATGAGATTCATTCTCCATGTTAACCATTTAAGAATGATTATAAAGTATATATAAGATATAATAATGAAATATATGACATTATAAAGATACTGGATTTATGTATATATATATATATATGTATGTCATCTACTTACTTCCATTCAAGACAATAAGGAAAGGAAAACAGCGTTCATGCGTACGTACGGACTACCGTCTCCATGAACGGTGTTTTTCATTTTATTTATCTACCTATTATATATATATATATATACTGAATATATATGATATATAAATCATATTTTATATTCTGGAAGTAAGTAAATCATGATATAAGTAATAATTATGTCAAGAACAACAAGTCAAAACACCTACGATAAATGAGATGATTTTACCCAAAACGCTTCTTTAACATGGAATTTACAAAAGAACGGGTAATATAATGTCATAAGTGGACCATATATGATATCATAACAATGAATACGATTCTGTAATAAGTCAATAACATGATTTAAATCATTATACAGGAGTTTCAGACACGTACAAAGCAAGTCGGACCTAAGGTAAGGGAAATATCACAATCTCATTTTTATCCGAGATTGTTTATACTTTAGTATTTACTGGGGTGTATTTTATCATCCACATCCATGTTTCCTGAATATGTAATAGTATTTCCATCCACCTAAAAATGTTTAAATCCAATTTTACCCTTCGGTGAGTTTTTAGTAAATGATATGAAAGGAATCTTTTGTCGTTTTCGTACGAGGTACTTTTTTTGACTTTTCTGACAAAAGTACGAAGAATGTTTTTTTTTCATACGGCATGAATGGATTTTTAAAAAATTATTTCCAAGAAGATTCCTTTACAAGTTTTCAAGTTTATTTTTAATCAACTTCTTTTATTTTAAAGTTGTATGACATGTTATGAAAGGAAAAATGTTTTTGAAGAAGAAAGGATATTTTCCTCAAGAATGGAGTTCAAGTGTTTTATCAAAATTATTTTCCATCTAAGATAATAAAGGGTTCTGTTTTTATCCCTATTATTAAATTGATTTGATCATGTTGTGATGGAATTATTTTTATGAATTCCTTTATCTTATATAAATTGTTTTATGATGTCATGTTGTTTAAGAATCCCATTTTTATTACATGGGTTATGTGATGATGTAAGATTTATGATTATGTGGCACACATAAGAAAGGATTCATTATAAGATGGGTGGGACCTATATCTCCCTCCAATGCATTGGGTAAAGATTTTATATCTCATGAGATAGACATGGCTGAAATGGTAGGTTATACCGGTTCAGTGAAAAAAGACTGAAACGAGGGTTACTCGATTCAGAAAGGGACTTTGTCCACTAAGATAGTCT
This sequence comes from Viscum album, assembly GCA_963277665.1. Classification (NCBI taxonomy): domain Eukaryota; kingdom Viridiplantae; phylum Streptophyta; class Magnoliopsida; order Santalales; family Viscaceae; genus Viscum; species Viscum album. The sequence goes on from CAUJRU010000174.1 coordinate 954,885, forward strand.
TGGCAATGAGTCATGACTAACAAGAAATGATTTTCCATGATTATGTGTGTATGCCACAAAGTTTCATGTTTTAAGTTATGATTATTGGGATTACATTTCACTTCTATGATATATCCCATGTTATGATATTATGAGCTCTTTTGCAGGTTAAGATTTCCAAAAGCTATGTATATGATGTGATTGATTTTTCTTTTTTTTACCCTTACTGAGAATTTGAGCTCACCCTTTTATGTTTTCTTTTCCCCAGGATATAAAGAAAGGTTTTAGGTAGAAAAAAGGGATGACCTTTATGGGAGATATTGAAGAACTTTCACCACGATTAGAAGATTACGTTCCGAGTTTCCAAAGACACTAAACTATTACGATCCTTTAGTGTGTGTTTTTGTTATGTACTAAGTATTCCGCAAATGTAATGTAATGTCCATGTAAGTCAGGCTTCGGGTCTCTACATTGGCCGATCTTGAAAGCTCAAAATTGTGTAAAGAGAAGAGGGAGGAGGTGAACTTTTATAATGGAGGAGAGGGGCACCTTAGGAAAAACATAAAATATTATTTTATTATAAAGTCATATTCGATTTATAATAGCTCCAGATTGATTTATTTCAAAGCTAAGGTGGGTATGGGTAAAACTCCTCTCATCCAATAGGGTTTAGACAAGTTTAGGTTACTATTCTAACCTTATCATTTTGATTTAACTCGAAGTTAAATAATTTAACTTTTATCGTGTATTCTTGTTTTCTTACACTATATGGTTAATAAACTAACTATAACAAGCCAAAATAACCCATAGTGGTTAATTATTATTATATATAACCTTATCTAAGTCATTTGGCCAATCCTTATATTTTTATGAATAGAATTACAATTAATAATATAATATTTATTTTAAAAACTATTTTATGTCAATTTTGACACTATTTGGTAATTGATATTTGTGAAAATCATAACAGCATGATTAGTTCTAAAACAATTAATTAAATAAATAATAACATGTCATATTAACCTAGAAATTTATTTTAATTTATAAAAATTCTCAAATTACATTTATTTGGGTATTTATAACATCAATTATGTTAATATTTCATTAATGAGGTAATTACTGCATCATCATTGTGTCATAAATAATTTAAATTATTTAATTTTTAAAAATTATAAATAAATTTCCATTATGTACAAAATATTTTTATATTTGTAATGAATATTTATATTTGAATTTATCTTATGTATAACCCTATATTAAAAATTCTTTAGTTATTATACTTTGATTTTAAATCTTTTAACTCTTCTTTAAATAATATAATAATAAGTGTCCTAATATAATCCAAGTGGACATAAAGGGTAATATTTTATTCCTAATGTTGTTTTTGGTCGAATTTAACATATAAAATAGAATTAGGACATGTGTTAGGGTAATAATATTATTATTTTTACCCTTAATTACCCTATTTACTTTTAACTGTGGTAAATAAAATAAAAAGTTACTATTACCCAAAAAAATTACCTTATTGAACCAAATTTTACTCCTTCATATTAACCGTGTCTCTCAGAGTTTCGAAATTCAACTCATAGAAGCGGTAAAATTAGGTTTTATGTACAATTGCATATGCTCCTAGGAGGTGGGTAAAAGACGGTGAAAAGTTCAATAAAATTTTTATATATCTAAAATTATTATAAAATGACTCCAATGAATTACATTGAACTTATATAAGTATTATGTATCTATTTTGACCTAAAATAAGTTTAAATAAAATAAATTATTATTTAAATAAAAAGTCAGTTTTAACCAATAACTCAGTGTTTTAACTATTCATCAAAAATTGAAAGTTTTCAGAAAAATCCCAAAATTTCAGCCCAGGATAATTTCGATATTCTGAGTCCAAAAATTAAGTCCATTTTGAAAGACATTTTTTAAAAAATTTCAAAACGTGGGTATTACTATTCATAATGGCTAGTTTATATAATATTTTAATAACATATCGTTGTTTAGTGAAACTCGGTATTGCGTACAACACACGCTATTGTGGAAGGTCGTGATTACGTGTAAAGAAAGCCATGTCAGGGTTGTGTGTAGTGAAAGATTTCATTATTGTTGGGTATAATAGAATCCAACAATATTTCATTTATACATTAAATATATATATATATATACGCAATGTTGCGTAGAATAAATTCTATCAAACAATCTTGAAATTTTGGGTAACATGATCCAAGAATAGTGTTGCGTATACTACAAGCAAATACGGTGTTGCATATAGTGAAAAATAATCTTGGTATAGAATACAACACAAGGAATCAAATAAATTAAAAATAATATATCTCATAAAATATCAGGGTGTTATAGTCAAATAGGTTTATTATACACATATAAAAGAATGTTGTGTATATTATCAAAATATGCCTCAATGAAAGGAGATTGAGACGATGTCCCTTACCTTGAATCCAACTCATCACATACAATCGTTATGTTCCTGAATAATAAACATAGGATAATTTATAATTTATTGAGAACATTTTTCAAGTTTACTATAACTTTTATATCACTTATTTCCATGTTATAAAAATTACATATTTTTTTATGTTCATATCGGTCGTTTTGTCGATATTTGGTATTTGAGTCTAAAATAAACTTGTTTTGATGTAAATTGTCTATGTAGTCAAAATTCAATAATCTCCATAATATTATTCATGATTTAATTATCATATATATCTATTATTTATGTATTTATAATATCATAATATTCAGAGATAAGAAATGAAATACCCCGTTCATGGAGTTGGTAGGTCGTATGTATGAATGAACACTACTTTCATTTATTTTTCATATTAAAAGAACAATAATAAAATAAAATAAAAGTAGATATATTACTAGTAATATATTAATTTCCCTTATGTACTATAGGATTAATAAAATTATAATTTATAAATTTGATGTATATAGGGAATGAGTCCCATCACTTTGAGGTGGTGGTAGTCCACACTTCCTCAAATGAAATTATCATATTTACACAACATGGAACACATTAACAATACTAGTAATAAACCCTTTAATAATGGTTGCAAACCATTGGTAATGGGTGTATAACCATTGGTATAATATATACCAATGTTTATCGAAACCGTAGGGAAGTATGTCATAGAGAAAAACACATGCCAACGGTTTCTGGAAAATCGTTGGTATATGTTAGGAAATCTACATTATACCAACGGTTATGTCAAAACGTTGGTATAACTTTTCACAAAAGGTTAGAAACCATTGGTAAAAAACTATTCTAATGGTTTCAAACCATGGAATGTAGTTTTATAATGCTTTTAACCAACGGTTTACACAAACTGCTGGTATATCTAAACATTTCACCTATATCTCAATGGTTTGTAACATGTTGGTAAAGTGTTTTTACCAATGGTTCTCTTAGAACCGTTGGTATAAAACACATTCATAGCCTTATTCCAATGGTATTAAACTGTTGGCAGAGTATTTCTTGTGCAAATTAGGCAGCATCCTACTTCTCTGTGCTGCATTGTGATTTCCATTAGCAGGCTGCCCTTTCGGCATTTCCAGCTTCCCCAACTCCAATTACCTGGAATAACCAACTATAACACATAAATATACCCAATTAATTCATTTAAATTTAACACCTAATTCACACAACAACTATACACATATAGAATTAAAACATAATTCATAAGGTAATTATAAATATACATAATTGATTTAGAATTCAATTCAGAATTGAGCTGACAATTACATGTAAAATACAGAATTCAATTCATAATTGAATACTGAATTGAATACATACATAATTTAATTATCAATTATGAATACATTACATAAAAAACATAACTTGTAATTATATGTGTTATGAATAATTAATAATACATTAAAAATTCCATTTTGTATAACACATACACGATTGAATTCGTAAATTAGAAGCTAATAGCCCTAAAATAAGGAAATGGATAAATGAAATTCATCAAACACAAATATAATGTCCCATGTTTTGGGGAGGGAGTCATTGAACATAGTTATGATGATAATGGTTGTGTATCAATGAGCTAGTGTGACATAGGGAATGTTGTTGTCCATGGAGTATTAAATGTCATGTGTTTTAGAATAGGGGTATGAGTTGACTCAGATGGAGTGGTACCGGCCACATTGTGCCTCGATTTGAGTGGTACCGACCTCACTATGCCCTGTATTGTGTTTTAGTGGACTCGTACACATCAAAAATGACCCATGGATCGTTTTTCTAAAGTATAAAAAGAATCTGAATGTTTTCGGTCGGTTTTCCGAATCCCAGTTTTTGTTTTCACATAAAATGTTGTCCACTTCAAATAAAAGTGAGACACTTTGACTGGTACCGGCCACACTGTTCATCGGAATGAGGCGGGGTTGACTCGTACACATCCCAAAGGACCCATGGATCCTGGTTCTAAAGTATCAACACAATCCAAAGCTCCCAATATCTCTTAAGGTCGGATCCCCTTCGATCCTTGGGCGTTTTGAGTGCCATCAAGTGTGGATTGATGATCTGGGTGAGTCTAATACCCTCCTTAATTCCCCTTTTAGATTAGGTTTTTCACTCTTCTCTCAAATTCTTCTGAATCTCTAAAACCCTCTTTTCAATTAGGATTTAGGGTGAATCTTGAAGAGATCATAGATTGGGATCTGAGATGCCGAATTAAGAGTGTGATTGTCTCTGGAATCAAGGTAGGTGGTCCTTAGCCATTCATGAATGGTTGTGATGCTTTATATATACCAAATCACTGCTTGACCAATTTTGGGGAGTCGGGTCGGGGGCTATCCAGGGTCCAGGGAGCAGGGTGGGGGGTTGTCCGGGGGGTTGTCTGGGGTCCAAGAAGGAGGGTGGGGGCTGTCTAGGGTCCAGGGAGGAGGGGTGTTGTCCAGGGTCCAGGAACGAGGGGGGGGGGGTTTCCAGGGAGTTCCCAAACACAAAAAACTCTTCAAACATCCTCAAGATTCACCTGAATAAAAAACAGACACATAAAAAACCTTATATAAAAAATAGACACATAAAAATAGTCAGGCCTGCATAATACACTTCATACACCTACATAAAAACACACATAAAAAGATCACAAAAAACAGACACACTACATAACGCACAGCATAATACACTTCATACACATCACGACATACGCTAGTATAAAAAACAAAACAAAAAACATATAAAAACATACTTCAAACACCACAAAAAACACCTTCAACAACATAAAAACACATATGTCTAGAGACAAGGGAGGGGGTTGTCCTGGGTCTAGGGAGGTGGGTGGGGCCTGTCCGAGGTCCTGGGAGGAGGGTGGGGGTTGTCCCGAGGGCTGTTCAGGGGGTGGGGTTTTGGGGTCTAGGGAGGAGGGTGGGGGCTGTTCGGGGGGCTATCTGAGGGGCTGTCTGGGGGGTTGTTCGGGGTGCTGTCTGAGGGGGTTGTCTGGTGGGTTTCCTGAGGTCCATGGACGAGGGTGGGGGTGGGCTCTCTGGTGGGCTGTCTGAGGTCCAGAAAGGAGGGTAGGGAGGATATCAAAGGGGTTGTCTGGGGGGCTATCTAGGGTCCAGGGAGGAGGGGGGGCTATCCGCAAAGCTATCCGAGGTCTAGGGAGGAGGGTGAGGTGGGGGCCGTCCAGGGGCTGTCTATGGGGCTATTTACGGGGCGGTCTGGGGGCTATCCGGAGTCCAGGGAGGAGGGTGGGGGCGGTCTGAGGGGCTGTCCGAGGGGATTTCCCGTGTTCATGGGATAGTGTTTACTTATTTTCTAAGCAAATTCATCCATGGTTAAAAAAATAATTTCATTATATCAACTTCTAATTAGACCACCAAATTTCTAAATTCCACTAAAAAAATACAATTTCATTAAAATATGGGGATTTCACAACATCCATGATTTTTGAAAATAAAACATTCATAATATCTAAATAATCATTTCAATCATTTAAAATCTCATTTCCTGTCAATCAATAAATTTAAGGTTTCATTTATGGACAAAAATTTTATGGAACCCCCAATGTTTTATCAATGTTCAAATTAACACCCAGAACTAGAAAACCCATGAAAAGAGGGTGGGGGATGTCCATGGGGGTGGGAGGGATATCCACAAGTGTGGTGGGGATATCCAGGGGGTACTGGTTGTCCAAGGGGTGGGGTGTCCAGGGGTGGGGGCTGTCTAAGTGACAGGTGAATCAGTCATAGTAAATCATCAAGTCATGTTTTATCATTTATAGATTAAAAAATAAAGATAATTTGACCCACCTAACCAGACGCATATTCTGGCACAATAAATAAATAAACATCAAAGGTGAGTAATATCAGTCAAAAATGTAACAAATCAATCTGTCCCTCGTCACCATCACTATCATCACCATCATCATCACCCTCACCCTCACCCTCACTATCGTCCCGATCATTTTACCTTCCCTCCTCCTCACCCTTGTACTTAGCCTCGACATCCTCATCACCCTCCTCCTCCACCTCGGCCTCCTCCCCGCCCTCCTCCTCCGCATTAGCCTCCTCCTCTCCCTCCTCCTCCTCTGCATCAGCCACCTCCTCTCCATCATCACGACCAACACTAGAACTTCCACCTAGTGAACCATATATATAACGCATCGATGATATATATTCCTCACAAACAGTGTTGGCCTATGGTGGAAGTGTGGGACGTAAAACTTCCATCAGTTTCATAAATGTAGTGTTTTCCCTAGCATACTATTATGCTGTCTCTGTGGCACTTTTTCAGCCTTTTCTGCCTGTGCCATAACCTACTGCAACTCGGTGGCACTACAACTCGTACCTAAGGAGTGCCAATACCTCTTCGTAACTATACTCTTCCCAGGTCATCAGTGTACTCTTCCAAGGTGCTCATCTCCCAACACCTAATGTAAGTGATCATTTGGCCCAAAATTGTCAGGTTTCTGGGCATGAAGGGCCTCTATAGCAGCCTGTTACAAATATAAATAGATTATTTAGTTACAAAATAGTGATTAAAATTTTAAATCTATAATGTAAAACTTACAATCTACTGCCGAGTCAGTTCATTAATCACACCTCCATCTTTTTTCTTTCTACTCATGATAAATAGTGTTTCTCGAGGCAGACATCCTACTATATTCAATTTATGCCTCTATAATGACATTTGATGTTTGAAACCATTATTAATAATAGGATACCAAAAAATAGTAATTTAATAAATAAAATTATATAACAACTTTAGTAATTGAATAAATTATGGATGAAGCAATAGAAAGTTTAATTCGTAAAGAAAGATTATAAATTTTCATACCTATTGTCTCTCATGATCTGGCATCATAGTATGTCCCAATGTTTAGACGTATTTCTTAGCATCAAGGTTTTTTTATTTCTTCAATATGAATCCTAAATAAAATTCAATAATTATCATTAACCAAAAACATAAAAAATTTCATTTAAATACCTATAATTTGATTAATACCGTAAATTGGCTAGTTGTCCAATCAGTAATCGTGTGTCGGTATAGTTCTAATGGAGAATCATTCATGATAGGGACCACCTCTAACTCTATGCCCACTCTATCATGCCATCCAATGTACAACTCATGCTTACAAGCTCTCCAAATCTCACCTAAATCCTTTAGATGTGCACGTCATTCACCCTCACCATCGGGGAAATTAAACTGCAGCTGACACCAAAATGAAAATTCATATAAATACAAAAAATAATATATTGCATTAAATAAAACTGATTCTTTTACCCATATCTCTTCCCAGGCATTATCCTTGACTTCATTTGGCAGCTGTCTCCATGAGAGCGGGCTCACAGGAATGATAATGGGGTATTTGTCAAGCGTCGTCAAAAAAGTATGACATTGATACCCTTATTTTTCAATCATCTAACTATCTTAATTGTAGTCCACCATCAACTGCATGCGGTAGTTCCAAGCTGCACGCATGCATGTATGCCCCCACCCCCACCTCTTATTAATAGATGTCACTCTTATGAATGAAAAACAAATAGTTTATCAATACATGTTATAATGAAAATAAATAATGGTGTAGCAATTTGTTAGGGTGGTATAAGTATAACTGTGTTAGTATAATCAATGGGAACTTCTAGATCCACAAAAACTGAAGGAACACCCTATACAGATGGAGTGGGTCCCAATGTATGCTCTGTTGGGATAGACTCTGGGGGAGCAGGAGTTGAAGAAGATGGAATATAAAATCTCGGAGAAAATGAAGCATTAGTAAAAGAAGATGATAGGGATGGCTGGCCAAAAACAAGATGGGGAGTGGAAATCGTCATTGGAAATGTTAAAGAAGGGTGAGGAGGCTCAGATGTAAAGGGTGGTGAAAACAAGGGAAGCCTAAATATCCTGTGTTTCCCAAATGGTACATCAGGATCAGAATTTGGGACGGACGGTATGTCAGAGGGAGGGGCAGGGTCTAATTGGGTATGACAACCAAATCATCTATCTCTCATTCCACCCCCCCCCCCCCCTCATACAAACACCCCTAGTACTGGGACCACTTCTATGATGCTCATAAAATAACTATCGACTAATAGATGGATCCTGAAAAAATGATAAAAAAATTAGTCACAAGACATTATGTATTATTTAAATATATATATATATGAATTAAATTACTCACTGCAGGCACTAGTGGTAGAATGCCTAGCTCAGTCATGCGATGATTTTTGTCTATAATTTGTTTTCGTCACCTCATTTCAATTGGATTCATTTCCGGTATTTTAAAAAAAATATGGAAGTAAATATAAAATTTTGACTACTGTGTAACCCAAAAAAACAAAATAAATGAGAGGGAATAGGGGGATTCGTGGATAATTTTACTAACCATTGTTTTATGTGATCTTCAACAAATATATAATGAATTCAATAAATCGTACAAGATATAATAATGAAATTTAATTTTTAGTATGATGATTATTTATTAAGTTTCATCAGTCAATTAAAATCTTAGAACATTGATTCTACTAGATTCATAAGTGATAAATAATTTTTCAAAATTAAGGAAAAATTTAATTTATTTAGCTCAGACAGAAGATTTTGGTTTCAATAAATGTTTTGTAGAAGAATACAAACCATCTTGTTCATTACCTGGTAAAATGTTAAAGAGAGGTCTTAGAGTCTTACAAATTTTTTACAAATAACAGTTCTAGAATTGAAATGTTCACCAAGTAAGTAATGTTGGTTTCTAAGGTTTAAATGCAGTTCAATTCTTAATTAGAAAATGCAATTGAAATAAAAATTCCAACCAATAAACATTGAAAATTCACATAACAGTCAAGTCAGATACAACATTTTTGTAATAAATATTTAATAAATTTGAACAGTACCAACCTCAACAACCCAACTCGAGGTAGACCAAATGAATTGAGAATATGGATGTATGATTCTATATATTTTCCACCACAGCTTCAGGTTCACAATCAACACTGAAAATTAAGCTATTAGAGTCGTCAAAAGAAATAAATGGACTGTTTCCAATGGTAGTAGGAAAATTGTCAATTCCCTCATCACTATCATCAAAAATAATCATTGGAATTACCTCCACTATGACACCAAATTCAGGTTGAAGTTGGCCTTTGACATAAAAACATGTTTAGACATTGATTCCAATACATATGGTTCTTTGGTAGTAGTATTTCGAGTCATATTAATTACTCAAAATCCAAAATCATCAATAAATGTGCCATGTCTCGTCATCGAATCAAACCAATGACATTTCATCATCTTCACTTGTCTGTGAGAGTAACAATCCAATATTATTATTTTTTCAAGGACTCCATAAAAACCCACATTTTCAAATATAGGTCTACAATCTGATGAACTACCATAACAATATGTTGTTGTAGTAACCATAACACCATAATGTTTTGTTCTCATGTTCTTTGCTAATTCAGTGACAATAAATTTATACCCATTGATAACAATTTATTTAATGTCATGAACCATGGTATTTAGACAAAAATCCGAATTTATTATTTCCTCAGAGACAGAGTCAGTCAGAAAACTCAATAAATGTATTATAAATTAATATCAAACTTAATTAAATATTGATTTAATTATTTTAAATAGTAATATTTTTACTGTCAATTTTAACCATGAAGAAAACACTTTGCTATGAAAAGTCTCCCTCTTTATCAAAGAAAAAGAATGATTCTTTCTGTTTATCATTTTTGTATGTTTTCTGTAGATAAAAAAATATGATTCCTTTAATGGATATATATGTAAGATATAGATATTCAACATAGTTACCTGATTTAGTCGTCGAACAAATCATAGTTGAACAAAACTGTGTGTTGTGCCATCTCCCACTCTTCAAGGATAAATGTATTCAATGTATATGATCAAATAATTCCTCCTGTTTGAGGAAGTGATGGAAAACTGGGTTCAGTTTTCTCATACTTTTATCCTTCATTTCTCATCAGTTTGTTTATTCTTGTACTAAGATCAGACAAATAAATTTAGTAGAAATCAATACATTCTTGATCCACGTAACCATTCATAATAGAACCTTTGGGATGATTCTTTTCTCAAACATAAGACTAAAATATGAACATAGTTATTTAAATTGGATACATCCAACAAAAAGAAAAAGGTCCTCTGGGAAGTATTTCAGTGGGAATATGGATAGTCAGATGTAGCATGCATGTGAAAAATGATGGAGGAAATATTTTCTGCAACTCACACAAACTTAATGGGGCATCTGTCAACATTTTTTGCAAAAAAAATACATGGACAACATCTTAGCACAAATATCTATAAACAAATGGCACAACCAAATAACATTCACCCTTTAATTATTGTACAAAAGATGACAGATTTCTCTTGGAATCATCTCTTTCAGAAGAATGTGATAATCCTGAGTCACTAAATAGTTTAGCTTCAACTCTTTTCTGTTGACTCGTTTAGATAAGTTTCTTAAATATCCATCATGAACTCTAATAGTCTCTAATACATCCAGAAAGATTTCACATATATTCTTTTCAATGTGCATTACATCTAAGTAATGACGTAAAAAATTGGTTGACCAATAATGAAAATCAAAAAAAGATACTCCTCTTCCTCCAATTGTAACAGGTTTCAGTGGAAACATACATTTTCTTTCCAGATTTCATTTGTCCCTTCCCAAATGAAACACTAAAATCATTCAATTCATTAAGCACATTAGTTCTAGACATACACTGAGGTGGATCATCGGTCACTATGGTATTATCAAATCGTTGACGATTATTTCTATATGGATGGTACATTGGCAAGAATCATCTGTGTCCCATAAAACTGAATCTAAAGTGATGTTTCAGTCTTTTGGATTGTGTATTCTTCAAACAAATAGGACATGACAGTTCTCCCTTCATGCTCTATCTAGAAATCATTGCATAAGCTGGAAAATAATTTACCGTCCACATAAGAAAACCACACATATGAAATATGTCTTTCGAATATGCATTGTATGTGCACACACCCACATCCCAAAGAAGTTTCAACTCTTTTATTAAAGGATGCATGTATACATAAATATCAATTCTGAGATTAGAAGGGCCTGATATGACTATAATCATGAAAGTGAAAGGGTTTTTCATAAAAAACAATGGGGGATGATTATAAATGTGTATAAAACTGGCCATGTGTTGTGCGAAGTAAGCGTATGACCAAATGGATTAAAAATGTCGCATAAAAGACCCAGCCACACATTACGCACGTCAGCTACAAAATCTGGATATCGAGCATCAAATCTCTACCATGTAAATCCATCTACAGGGTCAACCAACTCATCATTAGTCTTCTTTCTCCCAGTATCATTCCATTTCATTTTTATTGATATTTCATCACACATAAAAATATTCTAGATTCTGGGGATCAATGGAAAGTGACACATTAATTTCTATGGTACACGGGATGGTATTCCATCAGAAATTGACTACCAATGGGATGTAGCACATTTTATACAATCATTTCATTCAACATTTTCCTCCCATAATAAAATGAAATCTTTCCGGAAAGCATGAATTTTATTTCTTGAAAATCCACGTTCCTCAACTAACTTCCACGCCAAATAGTGGTTTTAGGGAATATCTACATCATCTAGAAGTAAATACTTCAAGAAGGTAAGAATTTAATCTATTGTTGTATTGGAAAACCCAATAAATAGGTTTCACATGAAACAGTCAGATTAAAAATTCCTACATTTTCATTTTATCACATTGTTGACCAAATGGAGTCGTGTCAACATCATTCAATTTATTCTCCCTAACTATATCATCATTTTCATTAGATGTATCATATGTCCTCATATCAATGTTTTCTTGAGTTGAAATCCTTTCTTTTTCATGATAAAAAATAAATGGAAACCGGTCATCTAACAAAATCTACAGTCCAGCCCTTTCATTTCGATCATTACTAATTTGAGATTTCATTTTCTCCCTATTATGATACCACAAATTGTAGTTTTATTGAAAACCATATTTGGTTATGTGGTATCTGAATTCTTCATGGCTCAACCATGGACTACCAACATAATTAGAACATGGGTAGTGTATGCGGCCACTATCTGAATCATTGTGAAATGAAAAATTTAAAAATATTTTCAAATTGTTTTGAAAATCGCTTGAGATCTGATCGGTTTCATACATTCAACGTTTATCCATTCTGTAAAAAGAATTTTTATAAGTCATTTATTCATAAGCAATTCAATATGATTGAAGTTTAATCAAAAATATATTTAAGTAAAAGATAATGGATGGAGGTTCTAGTTGATGTAGTGAACTATTAAAACAATGTAAAGATATACTAATTCAGTTATGTGTGCCTAAATTTTAGGTGAGATGTGTTTGGTAATTTTTTCATTTATCACATACAAGAAGACACCATAGACCAGATAAAACATTTTGAAAGATATTACAATGTGAAGGATTTTCATAAAAGTTGTAGAATGTGTAAATAGAGTTTTTTAAATAAGTTATTGATGCTACAAAATGTAAATATTGTGAAATGCTAGTACATTTCATAACACTGAAACTAATGTCCAAAGAAAGTACCATATCACCCCACTAAAAAAAGAAAAACCACCTACCCCACTACCCCAACAGTCCCCAATCCCTTCACATGGATCATCCTTATATCCATTACCCACCTCAAGAAAATATGACTAAACAAATCATTTACCATCATTCAGTGGGGATATATCTCACCAGCACCTCCATTAGTCGATATGATTCCCTAACTACATAAAAGGATTGGATATGAAGACTTCAAATCAAGTTGATTCATATAATCATGACACTTGAATTGTAAAACAAAAATATAAAACAAATCAAACCTCACTTATTGAGTATGTCATGCTACACACGTCACCACCAGGTTTAGGTCAAATCAAAATAGAAACAAAGAATAATAGATGAAAAACATTAAAACAAAGTTAAGCCTTACAGATTTGGAGTGTAGAACTAAAAAATTGATTGAGTTCAGATAGATTTATATGGAGGAAGGAGTTTTCAAACTATGTAAAGAGGGAGGCCTCTAATTTAGAATCAAAGGGGGACTTCCCCATGTCTTTCTAAATCATGATCACTATAAATCTATGGTCGATTTCCCCAAGGTATTCTAAACCAAATCATCATGAATCCAATTGAGTTTCCAAATGGAATTAAAAGCTATGTTTTTAACATGAATCCTTGGTTCGTTTCATCAAGTAATTCCAAATCCTTAATAAAAGAACAAGTAATCAAATATTAAATTAAAATTTAATTAAATTCATTTTCAATAGATCTCATATAAGAGGAAAATGGATTTGGTCCCATTATGTGTTATAGGAATCCCAAATCATTCACTCATGTTCCATAACTCATTATTGGCACCCCTATGGTCATAACTTTCATTACCCAATTAGTAACCCAATTCAAGTTCACTCCTTGGGTGGATAAATTTTAGGCTTCTACACTAATAGGTTGTTCATGGAACGTAAAGAGGATTAATTTCATAAAGTATTGACAAAAATATTTATTTTTAAATTTGAGATTAATAATAAAGTATATAAATGATTATAAGCATCATAAAGAACATAAAACAATGATACTTTTAAGGGATAGTTTATAAACCATCTAATATATACTCACAGACATCTACCAATCAAGTATTAGTCATTGATTCAATATCAAATAGTGTGAATCATAAAATTAACCAAAATACCTAGAAATAGGGAATAATGACATGATATTTGCATATAGTGAAATAAATGGAGAATGGTTGAGAATAAAATAATATTCTTATAAATAGATCCTAGTTGGGATGAACAACACTAGAAACGAATAAGATACCTCAACTCGCCATGTTAGCTCACAAAGGTTGGTAGACCACACAAAAACCATGTCAATTACCTCAATTAGGGCTTCTATGTCTGTATTTGGGAAGTGGTTGAAGGTGTCTAACCTAGATGGGGGAGTTGCAGCCGATCGGATGGAAGACCTCAAGTTAGGGATCACCTATGTGGGAGCATATAGAAATCAGGGGAAATGTTGAGTTATCTGCTTTTGTGTAATTAGGGGAGGTTTTGCTTCATTTGGGGGGACTTTTCACAATGGTTTTTGAAAACCATTATGAAAAGAATGGAATTTACTAAAAAAAATTACAAACCCTTGGTAAAGGGAGAAAATTTTATAGATTTACCAATGGTTTCTTCAAACCATTGGGAAATCCTTAACTAACTAATCCATTACCAATGATTTATTCAAACTGTTGGTAAAGGACCCCTATACCCACAGTTCTATTGAACCATTGGAATAAAAGCATTGGGAAAACCCAACATCCCAGTATTGAAAGGTACGTTATAAAAAAATTAAAGAAGCATAGGGACAATATAAATATAATATATATCATATATTAATATAGTTCCATCATAATGGCCACCATGATAGGTGGTATGAGAAATTAGAACAATCATCATTTCAGGAGGTAGTAGTTCTCCATACATAGAAATATTATATTCTATATCCATTAGATGGAGGTACGTGTAAGTGTAGGTCAAACAATTAGCATAAAAAATCCTATTATATTTAGGATACTAGTTTTTTTATAAAATAATGGAATAAATAGGGGTTAGGGGTTGGGGAAAGAAAATAATTGAAAGGTGTTTGAGAGAAGATGTTACCTCTAAATCAGGTAACTCCCTTTGATTTGAGCCAAAAGGATTCTTTGAGTTTACAATGTAATGATTCTTGGAGGAAATAAGGTGTGTTGGGAGATTATTTTTACATGATTTGTACCACCCAAGGAGATTTATTGGTGTGAGCAAGTGGGTATAGGTGTTGGCCTTTTATAAGCGGAAAGAGGGGAAATTTTGGAATGTCTTGATATATTGTTTTATTATAAATTGATTTTAGAATTATAATAGTTACAAAGTGATATATTTCGAGGATGAGATGACTATGGATCATTATCCCCTTGTACAATATGTTTTAGATAAGTTTTGGGAACAAATTTTACCTTTCCTTTTGGCTTTAACCCTTAGTTAAATAAATTAATTATTACCATGTCTTCTTGTATTTTCACACTATATAGTTAATATAGTTACTATAAAATTAATATCAAAACTCAAGTGGATAATTAATAAAATTTTTAACGTTATCTAATTCATATGGATGATATTATATTTTTATGACTATTATATCATTTAATAAAATAGTATATGTTTTAAAAACACATATATGTCAATTTAGACACTATTTAGTAATTTATTTTTGTTAAAGTCATAACAACTTCATTCATTAACAAAATACATTAAATAAAATATAAAATGTAATAATAATCCATAAAATTATTTTACGGCATAAAAATAGTCAAATTAAATTTATTTTTATATGTATAGTATCATTTATTTGAATCATTCATTAATAATGTAATCACTACATCATCATTGTGTCATAAATAAATTTATTTATTTAATGTCTAAAAATAATAAATAAAATACCATCGTATATGAAATATTTTTACATTTATAATTAATATTTATATTCAAAGATATCTTTTATATAACCCTATATTAAAAAATTTTAATTAAAAGATACATGTTTATGTTATATTTCTCTTTACATTTAATAAATTATTATAACATGTCATTTTCAGATCCAAGTGGCTCCATGGGGTTCTAAAATCGACCCAAATATTCTCATGGTTGGAAATATCTCATTAAATAATATTAAAACATGTGTTAGGGTATTTTCATGTTATTATAATATTATTTTTACCCTTATTTATCTGATTTATAGTTTAACCATAGTAAATAAAAATTATTACTAATGTTACTATTCAAAAAGTCAAAAATAAAATGTACATTTTTAAAAAATTTGGATATTATGGTTCCAAATATGGAATCCATTTTTTCCAATTTAGAAAACATAATTATAAATTAATTAATGTAAAATTAATTCTTGTTGTAAAAATGAAAAAGCTGGTTTCTAAGAAGTAAAAACTATCAAATGATCAACATGTGTTTATGTCCAATTTCAATGTGGAATTTCATACATTGACTAAAATTGGATTAAATGATATTAAAATAATCTAATTACAATTTAAAACTAATTAAAATGATAATGTAACTATATTAATAAATTATATCGAAAGAAAATTTTGAATTAAAATGAAGTATTTGTCACTATTCCTTAAAATATGGATTTTATTAGAAAAATACTAAAATTTAAACCAAAGTAAATTTTGATGTATTTTTCTAAAGAATATGTTATTTATTTCAAATTTAACCTATTAAAGTGAAAAAAACTTTATTTAAAATGGGTTTTCCATAAAAAGGCAGTAAAATATCCTTTTAAAAAATATTAGAGTTTTTTATGCTTACAAATGGGTTCATTATCATTTTAAGAATCTAAAATTTAATGGATAAATATAAAAACATATAAAAAACATATTTAATCATATATTAGTTAGTAATTTTAATTCTCTCTAATACAACAGTTTGGCTTTAACTAGCATATATAATATTATTTTTATTATTTTATTATTTTTCGGTATAACTCAACATTGTGTGCAACATAATATTTCAGAGAAACCCGATGTTGTGTGTCGAGTATGGTATCAAAAAAACTTCCCCTTTAAGATAAAATTAATATCTTATTCATAAATATTAATAGATATGAAAATGTAGTATTCTATAAATATTTGGGATGTTATAATGATGTTTAGTGGGAAACCAAGAAACAAACACTAACTGTACCCAAATGTCTTATGCCTAATAACCACTTTAAATAGGTGATAACTAAGATTAACAAACCCAAACTAGGATTAAAAAGGGGGAAATAAACAAAGATGAATACCATCTCAACTCTTAAGGAACAAGGAGAAAACATAATAGACTAAACAAGACCTTTGAATTCCCCACCACAAACCTCACACTACTAATCGACACCTCTCACATAAGGTAACCACATAATAATTCATTCCTACCCCAAAATCTTTGACACACACCAAGAAACAACCAAAATTATTTTCTAGGATCACACAATTAGGCAGTCCAGGGAAAAATAGAATGTAAAAAAATCATATATGTTACAAATTATAGCCAAATAAGAGTATCCAACATGGCTAAATAGAATATCAAAGCATATTGTAATGTTAATTCCGTAAACTATTCATTTAAAGAAAAAAATAAATCGATTATCAATTTTGATGAAATCAATTTTCTCCCAATTTGGAACTCATACCAATTGTTTTAGGCTGTGTTAACAAGATAGTACATAGTTAATTACAGAGATCACATAGGTATGAATTTTACTATGAAAACTCGAAAATAAAAAAAATCCAAATATTTTTTGTTATTTCATCATCTTGTAAATTTTTATTCATGGAAAAAAGAGGTAAATGGGAGAACATCCCGCTATAATAGGCCAAAGGAACAAGGAACTAAGGGGGTCTAAAATGATGGAGATTGAGGTAATCCCCTCTAATGATATTGATACCCACTGGCTTCAAGATGTTCAATTTGTGAAAAAATAATCTCTCATGGACAAGGATATCAAGAGAGTCCAGGTAGTCCATAACATTATTACCCTCCCTCTAGGTATGGATCACTTGCGTAGTGTTTCTCTGCATGCTACAAAAATTTTAAATTTTATAGTTAATTGAATATGGGATAGCTCTAAAGCTATTAAGAGTGTTACACATTACAATTGAGTTTATTTATGATTCCAAGATATCAAAAATATTTTGTCTACACAAACTAAGACCCATGATCCTGGCCAAAGACTTTGCC
Organism: Viscum album; assembly: GCA_963277665.1. NCBI lineage: Eukaryota > Viridiplantae > Streptophyta > Magnoliopsida > Santalales > Viscaceae > Viscum > Viscum album. The sequence continues at coordinate 973,148 of CAUJRU010000174.1, forward strand.
TATAGAGAAGTTACCTAGCCCAATCAAGAAGTAAATGCCACTATGACCAACCAATTGCCTTCGCTGACAACTCCTCTTCACATAACACCTAAGGTGAAATATCCCTTAGAGTTAATCTTAAATCCCCTAGATGGAGGATTCCAATAGAGCCAGTTTCCCATAGAGGCACTACTACCAAGTTAAAGACCATGGAACCCTGTTTTAAACTACAGCAAAAAAGGGGTGTCCCTCTAGTTTCTCAAGAACCTTTTCGTATCAATGTGTAGAATTTTAGTTTGAATAATGACATAATGACCGGACAATTCATCCCCCTCATGAATCCTCTTATTCATTTCCTTCCAAAAACACCAAAACCTATATGCAACATAGTAGTGTGAGCCATTTTCTTTTAGCCCCCTCTCCCAAGCCATGGTACCATCATTCTAGGAAGGGCTGATCATCCATGATCGGATTGGTAGTTTTTATTATTCCATTCTTATAAAAACACAAGTTAATAAATATGAAAAAAATTACACATTCAAATCCAATAACCTGGAAAGTAAATGTTTTGAGGAAAACAATGAACAAACCACACTACCAGTGGAAGTAAAAGTAGATAAATTCAAAATATACTAGAGAATCTATTCATAAAACCATGATTGAAAAATAGGAGTATACATATTCATTAGAAATTTGAATAAAAATGTAATAACAATACAGGGTCCATCAAATATGTATTTCTAGAGACAAAAAATATACCCAATACATAAATAATCTACTATCAATAAAAAATGTATAAATTATAGCAATAAATGAAATTAATTTGAGAATGAAATAGCATATAAACACTCGAAAACTCATGTACAAATCTTCAAAAAGTAAATAATATTCAAAAAAGTATAACAAGGAAAAAAATCTATGTAAAAAATCATAAAAATAGAATAAAATTGAAGAATAATTTTATGTTCAATGATTATAGGTTTAATTAAATCAAAATTAAATATTGTAATGAGGAAATAATGATTTACACAATTTGGATAATTGGAAGTGAAAATAAACTGATAAATAGAGATCTTATTAAGATCATAAAACTCATGTCTAGATATTAAAATAATAATTCAAATTTATAACATTATTTTATGTATTATATGTTAAAAAATCATCATCTATATAATCACAGTATTCAAACAAAATTGATTAAATTTAATATGTAAGGTATGTTCATCAATTCCCAGTTGAATAAAATAAAAATTTAAATTAATAAAGAGTATAAAATGGTTTATGTTATTCATCTAATTGGACTATGTGAATAGGGAATGATCATCCAAAAATTTCTATATGATGGAATAAACATGTACAAGAATTAGTGAGAATAAAAACAAAATAAGAGTGAATATAAACATGACACACATAAATAAAAATAAGAATCACATAAAATACTTCCAAAAATGGAGAATGAAAAACATAAACATGATCGAGAACCCATTACTGAGACTGGGTCTCATCATTGTAGAAGAATAAGGTCGTTTTAGTTGTTAAAGCTATAATTTTCACATCATAAAGATTTGAAATCTTCATGATTGTGGATTTTTAGAATCATTGAACTGTAAAATCAAGGCATCGTTAATACAAAAATATCATAAAAACAATTTCATTGAAATAACCCTTCAAAAACATTTTTAAAATAAACTATTGGAGCTCCTTCTAGGCTCTAGAGACCATCCATGGAAGAAGAAAAATCAAAGATTCTTTTTGAAAAATCTATTAAACTAGGAAACAATCCCGAATAATTCTCATTGATTTACACTCTCTCTATCAATATAACTACAATTCAAAGATATATTACCTATCCTTATTTAATTATCCCACTATTAATAGAATCAATATGCGTGGCCCTTATTACCACTCTATCTCTCCAATGAAAAACTAACCTCTCAGAACCCTAAGGGAACCCCAGAATATATTCTTCCTCTTGTATGAAGGTGAGAAATGATATAAATGGTTAGAATGAATATATTAGGGCACAAATATAGGGAATAAGGTGTTAAATGTGTGATTCCCACCTATATAATAGTCTGTTGAAACATGCATAACAATGATAGTTACCTTCACGGGTACATATCAATCAATCCCCAATCAAAGCATAGGGAATGTAAACCATAGATGAAATGGGAAAGATAATCAATGAATAGAAATGATCCATGTAAGTGAATCAAATAAGAATGAGGAACACATGCTTTATGTAATATTTTTATTAAAATAGAAAATCATGGATTATTAAAAAACAAAATTTTATTAAGGTTAATAGTAGATCAAAATTTTACATGCCACTCTTATATATTTTTTGGGTAAATTCTTGACTTGGTTAATTTAGCATGTATTTTTAGGATTAAGTGGAATACATTCTAGGTAGAAACCTTATGATGGATAAATGACATGTTTTAGTGGTGATGTTCTCAGTTTCTTAGGAATAGCTCGATAGGTCAAAAAAAATATTGGGTTTACTAGTTTTGTACTTGTGGAAATAGATATTCCTAGTTTTTTTTATTAGTGAAGGTTCTATATTTTTAATTATATTTTTATTATATTTTTATGTTATTTCATCCTTGTGATATCCCAAGTGGTTCTCTACACTGATGAGTTGTAGTTGTGTTCTGAATAATTTCAGTGAGATGAATAATTTCACCGTTGTGTTTTGAATACTTTTGGGAGTGATAATAATGTCACCATTATTTTTTATTTAATTTTAATCATTATTTCAAAAAAATATTTTGAGACAATCATATTTATCATAGTTTGAGATTAGATTTTTTGTATATAAAGCAATGAAATAATTCTAGAAAAGAATCCAAGTTTTCTACTATAAAAATAGGTATCATGGTCTATCCATTAGGTTAAAGAGTTTGTCTGAGTTCATGTGTCTTCCATGACTAACAGTTTAAAATTTAATATTAGAGAGTGGTTGGCCTGATCCATGATTTTCCACTTTAATACCACAACACCCAGATACTCTCATATATAATTTCCATATACTATTATACAAATTGATAGAATGTGTGGACCATTTTTGGTATATAAGGTGAAAAATGAGGTCAGAGGTTTGGTGATGTATCCATCCCTCATAAAGATGAACTAAGATAATTAGGTATTTATGATGATGGTTATTCTCCTAGAACATAGACTCTAGGTCACTGTTGATAGTGGCGGTGAAAAATCATAGATGAATATATGGAACTAGAATCCATCATACATGCTATCTAGCAAGAGATGATTTCAATATTCACTATCACAGAATATGCCAAGGATGTGTGGGATATAATCTAGACCATGGACATCGATATTGATCAACTGTGAAATTATAGTACATATAATCCATGTAAAGTGTACAAAATAATTTCATTTCACAATGGTAATTTTGTGGATGAATTAATAATGTGGCTCATTGGTTTGTCCAAACATATCAAAAATGTTGATGATTCAGAGCCACCATAGATAGTCATTGATAAGTACTAGTTCATTAATACTTTAGGTTCTCTAAAATTTTATTTTCTATTGAGTTTCCTCTAAAGCTATTCATTATCTCTATAGAAAAAGTAGCAGGGAGGATCAAAATGATTGAGAATCATTTTTATCTAACAACCACCACTAGTGATCGAAGAAATATTCTCCTAATTTAGAAGTAGTATGTTTCATATATGAAGAATATATATATGGGAGAGAGATCATCCATTTACTCCAAGTCTATAAACAAACACTATTGATAAACATGATTAATGATTGATTCCAGTGGTTTTAGGAATGTGATGGATGGATCAGAATCTGGTTATGATCATGATTTATTAAGGGATTGAAGTTTCTATTGTGGAAAAATGTTCCATTGGGCTAATTATTTCCACATAAGGCTAAAATTTTATAAGGACGATCTAATTTAGATTGATGATGATGGTCCCACACTTCTTATAGAAATGGTGTGCAACACAATTCATAATTATCCACCATTGTAATCATCCACTCATAATTCCTTACTACCACAATGAATCCCAATCTAATTGTTTGGGGAAAAGACCATTTCAAAATTAGAGTAGGGAAAGTGCGTGTAGAAATATTATGGGACCTCAACACTAGTTCTATAAATAACATGAAAGGATCCCTCACTGTCTTCTTAGAGTGTGATTTCAGGATCTATGGGACTATAATATTTGGTGATGTCTTCATCATTAACATCAAGGGTTGGGGATAATCATATTTTCCTACAGGACTAGAGAACATAAAAAACTCATGGGAGTGAAATTCATCCTAAGTTTCGCCACCAATATCATTGTAATCATATAGGTTAACTATAATGGTTCTTCGGTACTAGTCGATAATTATATTCAGAGGGTTTGTGACCATCAATGAAACTAGATAAGAATGGTGAAGTGCTTATGTGGTAAGTTATACAAGCATTCACAAAACATTATGCAACCAGTATTCTTGTTTATAAGTGGATTTGAAGCGGCATGAAACTGATATGCAAGGTATGGACACTTGAGCATCCAAGAAGGGAGAAATCATGATCTACATATATGGTGTTACTGATATAAATTATTTTTTTGGTTGATCAATTCTATGATAATTTCCTCACTCAGAATTAGTGGTGAATGTCTCTCCTCAAGCATGTGAAGCATTATAGAGGGAAAATTCTTGACCTTTTCCACAACAACCTCTGGGGATGACCATACCATAGACACCGAGATATATCCACAAAATTCTTTTTCTAATGGATGAAATGATACACTTTACATAGATAATTATACTCATTAGAATTTACTAGGATATGATTAGGATGAGGAATTTCTTGTCAATAGTTGATGTGAAAAAATCCTGAAGTTAAAGAATGGTCCTCCATACTGACCATGATCGCTAGTTCACTTTGGTGGAATTTAGTGAATTTATCAACGAATATGAAAGAAAATGGTAGCTTCCATGTCCATATTAAATAATGAAAATGGGGTTGTTGATAATTATAACTTAAAAATGGTTTTAAAGGCTCAAATCATGCTAGAAGTAACATATCTCCTAAGATATTTCATGGTGAGGAAATCTCAACCACCAATTTCATCCACAACTCATTTTCAATGGGAAGATTTGACTGGGTAGCACCATATTAAGATAGTAATAGAAAGTAGGAGAGAGTATTCCTTCTCAAAATATTCAGCTACATCATGCATTCCAAAAATGTTAATCCCCAACTAAGGATATTGGATGACTGGAGTACTCAGATTACCTCCATTTATTACAGGTAAGGATCTACGGTGTATCTCATTTACAATCCCATCGACAAAAGAATGTACATTACTCATGATTTTTTTTCTGGTGAGGTGACATAGTGGGATTAGATTTACCAAGTTAAACAAGGTGTGTTGAATAGTATATATCCATTCATCGATAAGTACACTTTTGTGTATATTTAATGGATATAAAATACCAATAATGATATTAGAGACTAGGGATGATCACACACACCTACTAGGGTTCAACCATATCCCTTGAAATGTGGATTATAAAAAATAATAATGAATGAAGGCCTTTGGGCCACTGTGACCGGTGACACACACCTACTAGAACACACATTTTTAATAAAACCAATAATATAAAAAAAATTACAACACCACAATATGGGGTATACATCACCTTTCCACCATAAATGTCGAATGTTCCACTCGATGTTGGTCTCAATGAAACTTCATTTCGGTTATACACCATCAAAAACATCCTCGGTCTGACAATTCCAAATGGGTTTGTACTAAAGAAGCTTGAATCGAGTGAGCCACACTTCACTATGACCAATAATCCATCATTTCCCAAGAAGAGAAGTATCATTTTTGAGACATATATTATGTACTATATCATTGGTCTATCTTTACTATTTGTATACCATATCTTCTTAAAGCTCAATGCACTGATGCTCTATGTGTTCATTAATTTCAACACTATCATAAGAAATAACACTATCTTCCATGACCATTTAAATCACATTGACACTATATTCCACATCATCAAGTAATTTAATGATGGTTGAAAAATTTACCTTAGGCACACTTCCACTACATATTAGTTTTTAGACATTATCAAGAATTCAATTGAGCTACAATGTTATAAGAGTTTCGCATAATTTTCACTACAATTGAGATCTAAGGAACAAAATAAAATTCAAGGGGAGATAATTTTGAATAAGTTTAGTGTGTTTAATAATTTCACCATTATGGTTTCAATAATTAGGTGGGTGGTAATAATAAAATCATTACTTTTTTTATATTATTTACTTATTTCACCAATATAGATGGATATCATTATGGATACCATGGTTTGAGTTCAATATTGTATTTATAAAGCAATGAAACATCACTAGAAAATATCCATAGATTGTGTCATTAAAAAATTAATCCTATGTTTCATTCTCTTTCCTTTATATTCAATTCATTTGTGTGAGTTTCTCTATGATGATTAGTTGACAATTTAAACATTCTTTCTCAATGGGTGGTCATTATAGATAGATAGAATCAAGGGTTTAGGGATAGTAGAATGATCAATGATGTAATACCTCTATTGACTAGTATGAATCATTTCATGGATCACAATGATTGATGGAATAATGTTTTAATGGATTTCAACATCTTAAAAATGAGGCTATGGGTATTCCCCCTATAGATCCTACATATTTGGCCTCTAATTTTTTTATGACTATATTTATTATGGTGATGTTATTTTCATGGTTCCCACTGAATCCCTTAAAGTCGATTTCATTAATAAATAAAAAAGGCACTAGGAATAAAAAAGAATATTTTATTGAATTCATTATTCCAAATGATTTTATTTCCAAAAACAATTAATTTTAACGAAAATTCTATCCATGAAATACAAAAAGAAGTTTTTAGACTATGTTCTTATATGTTTTTTAAAAAACAAATAAAAAAAGATATCCTTTCTTCTCTTTAATAGCAATGCTAAATTGTTTCGAGCGCCTTTTATTAAGGAACCATAAAAATGAAGGGTTTGAAAATAGTAAAAAGAACATATCATGGAGGTATAGTGGTGATAGTTTTTATATCGAAATATAAAAGTATGTTTCTTTAAAAAAATTATCAGTTATCCATTGTTAAACAAGGGGTATAATGGTGAGGTGAAAGTGTATTTTTTATTAAAATGGAAAAATAATGATTAAATTGTTAATATGGTAGAAGAGAAGTGTATAAAGAAAAAAAATAATTTACGATGTGTGTTCTACGATACTAAACATGTGAAAGAGGTAATAATTCACTTGAAGAGGAAATAAAATAGTTATTAAAAATTAAAAGTGAAATAGTGGTAAAATGGGGACTCAAGTAATTAAACAATTAAGGATGTGGTATAAAATATAATAAAAACTTGGGAAGTTTCAATAAAGGGGATTCAATCGATACATGATGCTTCAAAAAAAATTTAGTAATTTTTATAGGTTTATGGATATACCAAGCCTTAATGATGGTGTTGGTGATCTCTATCAAGAGTCTTCAACCATTTAACAACTATCCAAGATCATTATGGAGAAGATTAACCAACTAGTTAGATGAATAAAATAAAATTTTAATAGAAATCACAATTCCACAATGTCATATAAAATTATTTGAGTTTGAATATCCACTTCCATTGGATCAAACTGCCAATTCATTTATAAAGGTAATAATATTTACAATTCATTTAAAATAGATCCTCCCACCCAAAACATATCTATGTGATGGAAGAGATTAAAGCTTTGGGTGTTAAAATATAACCAAGAGAATCAAGTTAGATTGTCATATAATAAAAATTCATGGATGATAATAATAATTCGGGAAAAATCACTACTAAATTCCCCTTAGAGTGTGATATAAAAGAAATATTCAATTAATATTCCAAACAGAAATGTTTCATACTAGAGCATAGGAAAAAATAAGAGTAAATATGATGTAAAATAATTAAATTCAATATAGAAATCCTATGTCAAAAGTACACATGAAGAAATAAATTTATAATCAGTTGAAATATAATTAAAAATTTACCTTTGAGATTGGGATTATGAGGTTTTATGTTTTTCCCATATCTCCTTTAAAACAGAATAAATAAGTCCTAAAATTTTACAATAATTATGAAATCTAATCGTAAAAATTTTAATATTCTACCTTTAATCTATAGATTACACCATGTATAGAACAGTTGGAACAAACTCTATCGCTAGTTTTCTTCTCTTCATTAAAAATATAACAATATGAACTATTTTTAGAATAAAGCATATGAATTAATTGAATATTTTGGATGGTTTAATGGCTAGAGTGAGAACTCTCATTCATGGTTCCTTGGATTCCCCATGTTTCTAGGGAAAATAATATATTTAATAGAATGATAAGTCTTACTAATTGAAATTATTACGGGATAAAAGGTAAGAATAGTTGTTTCTCCTTAGTTTGGGACATTGCATTTTCTATCCCATATTCAACTAATTAGTACCCCTTCATTTGTATTTGATAATTCAACTTTGAGGATATTTTATAAGTACCATGTTCTTAGTTTTATCCATCCCAACTACACTATTCTTGGTATTTGAGAATTAACCATCCCTATATATCAACCTGAAAAACAACATATTAGATTACCCTGATTCCACTATAAATTATATTAAACCTTCATTGAATTCGTATTGAAACCTTTTTGAAAAGTTTTCCTATTGTTTCAACATGAAAGTTGTTAACATTTATGTTCATGTTGGATAATTTAACAAAGAATGAACCTTAAAAAATTATTATATAGTGTATATAAGTTCATTGAAAAAGGGAATATATGGGAATATTGATTTTTTATTTCATATAGTCTACAACTGGTATTAATTAAGTCTTATGATAGTACTACTTTATATAATTTTTATGACCTATATAGTATGATTAAACTATCTGGTACTGTTTGAGTTGTTAGCCCTTGATTAAGTATGGTGAATGGGAATATGGACTACTATTTTTGTCCTTAGGTAGGCCATGATAGGAGTGTGTGGTGAGTCTGTAACAATGGTAATAGTTTTTTATTTTTTGAGTAGCTCTATTATTAACCTGGAGTGGATGTTAATGTGTTTTATGTGGCATGGAGGATGGGAAAACGTTAGATGGTGAGATGATTTTTCTACAAGGTATTGTTTCAATGTATTGGGAACATCAATATACTCCCCATGATTATGAAAAAATATATGTAATCCCTAAAACTAAATCAATAAACTGTAGGATCGAAATATAATATGAGATTCTCAATATACAAGAGGGGGGTGAATTGTATACTTTAAAAATTCCTTTGGAACCTTTAAAGTTAGTTAAGAAACTATAGTTTCCTTAAGAAAAGGAAAGGGCTAGGTTTAACAAAGTTAAACTAAGTAAATTCACAACACCTCTAACACCGAACTAAACTTGGAAAGAAATTACAAAAGTAGGTTCCGGAAATATGGTTCCGGAAATTTAAACTTAACAAAAGTTACAATATGAGATTCTACCTTAAAGCGTATAGAATCTAAATGAATCAGAGTAAGTAAGGAAGTATAAGAAAGTTATACTTTCCTTAAGAAACAAATTGCAGCGGAATAAATACAAGTAGTAAAACTACTAGTAACAAGATAATAGTCTTTTAACCCAAAGAGAAGGGTATCCAACAACCTTGGATAAAGTTCCCTTGATTTATACTTTCAAGCAAGTCTGTCTTACCCACACCAGGGTAAGCCCTCGATACGAAGATCGGAGTCTCTTTCTTGTTATCCCCGCAAGCCATCAACTTCAAGGTAGTTGGTAACCTCTGTCTTTCTCAGCAAGAAAGCCCTCGATCTTTAACGTAGTCGGCACCTCTGTCTTCCTATCCCCGGAAGCCCTCGAATGTAATCACCAACATTCGGAGTCGCACGAAGCTTTGAGAGTTGATAAGAGACTCTCTCTCTAGAAATCACTTCAACAGCATGTAAGAACTTTTTCAGCAATCAGCATATTAGCCATCAGCATCATCAGCATCGATCTCTTTAAAATGAGATCCTATTTATAGGCAAGTTCGGCTCCACTCCAACTGTCATATTTTCCTTAAAGATCGGAGGGACCTGTACACGTGTCACTTAGACAACGGTTAGTTTATAACAAAATGGACGACATCGTTTTATAACAATGTGAGTGTAACAGAAATTACGACATCGTTTTAAACTCTAACATAAAGGTTCGGAATAGAAACTTCGGAGTGAAGGTTCGGAATGAATAAATTCAGAGTGTATAAAACAATGATAATCAGATTCTGTTTAACAGGTGAATTCGGATTGAGAATTAGGAATAGGAATTCGTCATCAGAAATCATAATGAGAATTCATTATCAGAATTCGTAATGAGAATTCATCATCAGAATTCGTAATGAGAATTTATCATCAGAATTCGTAATGAGAATTCATCATCAGAATTCATAATGAGAATTCGTCATCAGAATTCGTAATGAGAATTCTTTATCAGAATTCGTAATGAGAATTCGTCATCAGAATTCGTAATGAGAATTCGTCATCAGAATTCGTAATGAGAATTCTTTATCAGAATTCGTAATGAGAATTCGGAATGAGATTTCTTCATTTGAATTCGTAATGATAATTCTTCATTGGAATTCGTAATGAGAATTCTTCATTGGAATTCGTAATGAGAATTCTTCTTCTGAATTCGTATCCTGAATCTGGAATAGAACTTAGTCAGAGTTCATATCCGGAATTCGGAATGAAACTTCCTTATAGTTCTTGTCCAGAATCCGAACCCTAAAACAGAATGCTTTATATCAAAGTTTCAATGATTCCGAGAAAATGAATCCGAAACTCATACTTAAGAAAAATATGGATGAAAATATGATAAGGATAATTTTTTCTTATAAAAGCGATTTTCCTTAAGAAAGCAATTTTCCTTATAAAAGCAATTTTCCTTAAGAAAGCAATTTTCCATAAAGATAAGGTGTTTGTGATTTTCAAAACAAGAAGGAATGGAAAAGTCATAAGGAAAACCTTATTGACTCAACAATCTACCCCTTTTTGGAAAGCACAAACATCCTTACGAAAAATCTATTCCAAGAAGAAAGAAACACATTAAAGCTTATCTCCCTCGGTTTAAGGATATAGATGAATACGACTAACTCCCCCTTAGGCTTTGAAACTCTAAGGATCGTATTCATATTTCCGGAGTGATGTTTCATAAGAAGGTCTTCTTTAAGAAAAACTCCCCCTTAAACAAACTCTTATTAGAGTCTTTTTCCTTGGGTATTTTTCTTTCTCCCCCTTTGATAAACTCTTATTAGAGTTCCTCTTTTTCTTAAGGATCTTTTCCTTCTCCCCTTTGTGATTTTCAAAAAGAATTGGAGGGAATGGAAAAACTTAACAAAGTACCTGAAAAATTAGTAATGACAACAATAGAAACAACAAGTACGACTTTTATTAAAATTAGAATCTCGAAAACAAAAAAATACAACAAAAAGATCGGATTGGTCATTTCGGATCTTTCTCCTTCGACATTAGCCCCTTAAGAATCGTCTTGATCTTCTTTAAGTCTTTGTGATCTTCCTCTGCTTGCTTCTCTAAGTCGACTATTCTTGCTGACTGAGCTTCAATTATTTCTTCCTGAGCCTTCAACTTTTCTTCCTGAGCTTTCATCTTTTCTTCCTAATCCTTCATCCTTTCGTCAAACTCGATCCGATAATCCCTTTCAAATTTCCAACTTTGATTAACGGAATTGAGCTTTCCATTCAGATCTCTCACTTCCTGAATCCGAAAGTTCTTTTCCTCTGTCAATTTCTCTTCGAAGGATGCAGTCAGCTCATTAATCTTCTTGTCTTCGGTCTCAAAGGAATCATTAACATTATCTTGAAACTCATCAAGCAACCTCATCTCTTCCACTTTCTTCTTCAACCAGCTTGTCATCCTCTTACAAGATCTTTTATGAGCTTTGTAACCAACAAAGAATGTTTTGAACTGAGCTTCAATCTCAACACACTTATCCATAACCATCGATACGGAGTCGGTTTTCTGATTCAACGCATGTTGGAGCATCTGGCATCGTGAATCAATGCTTGAGAAGGTCGGAATGGTTCCTACCAACTTCTTCAAGGACTGAACAACAAAATCATGCCCCAACGAAGATGACTCCGAATCTGAAATCTTGCTCGGAGAATTTTCTTCCTCAATAAGCTCCAATTTCCTCTTAGAAGAACTACCAGCTTCCTTCCTCTTTCTTACTACTGAGCTCGGAGTCTCGGTAAGAATTTTCTTTCCCTTATCTTTTTCCAGAATAGAATCCTGTTCCGGAGTTTTCTTTTCACTGTCAGAAACTTGAACAACCAAATCTTCCTCATCAGCAACTTCTTGAACACCAACCTCTACGTTTCCCATCTGAGCAATATCTTGTAGAAGTTGTTCTTCTTCTCCATGATAGGCAACTTCTTCTTCTCCTTTCTCTTCTTCCATCACAGGAGTGACAAGCTTCGAAGATTCAGCTTCTGAAGTCCGGAGTTATATGTGTTCCGAAGGAGTTCCCTTGTACTCATCAACTTGTTTTAGCACATCTCCTGTCTCACGACTTCCTTCAGCAGCCTCTTCAACTTGTTCCACTTGCTCCACTTCCTCAGTATTCGAGGCAACAGCCCCTTCCGGAGCAACAAGATTTCTTCCTGGAGTCTCAGGTAGAGATTCCAGGGAGAAAGTTCTCAGAACAGGAATTGTTGCTGAAACCATTTCATTGAACTTCAACAACGATTGGACTGCCTCAGCTTCTGACATTTTCTTCTTAAGATTCTTTTCCTTAGCTTGTTTCTCAAGCTCATCAGCAGCTTTTTCCTTCAAAGCTTTAGCCTCCGCAGGGTCCAATCCGAACTGTGGATCCCCTTCTTTCCTCTTCTCTTTGTCAGCTCTCCACTTCGTAACGACTTCATCAGGATAGGTCTTCTTCTTCTTAGGCTTTGGCGGTGCGGAGTGGACTTCCTTAGACATGGGATTTTCGGCTTGTTCTTCCACTTCTTTCAGCTTTCTCTTCCTTACCGGCTTGGATGATTCCGTATCAGCAGATTTCGGAGTCACTTCTACTTGAGGAGGTAGATCAATAAACTTCCCAGACTTCATGTCAAAAGCTATATTCATCCTTTTAAGCGTGCTATCACTAAGAAACATGATCTTGAAAACTTTCGGTTTAGAACTGCAAGCTACCTTGAAAGATTCTAGGCACCTAACTATGATCTTTGATAATATTGCTGGGTACATGATAATCTGAGCTCTCAGATTCCCCTTCTTCAAATTCTCAATATTAAGAAGAATATTCTTAATCAAGTTGAACTTTCTTAGATTTATCAGAAAATCTAAGATATATATCTCACTCTTCTTCAAGATATCCTTATCACCTTTTCTTGGTACGATAAGCCCTTGCACCCATAACTCCAGAATCCGGAAGTTTGTAGATAGGCTTGAAATTTTCGGAGCCTTGTCATCATCCAATCCGAGAGTTTCTAAGGCTTTTTCCTTGTTAAATCTACCCTTGGAGTCTGGAAATATGTGAGAAATAAACTCAGCTTCACCTTCATAAGATAACCCTACCAAGCTTGCAGCCTTGGTGTATGAAAGCTTATATGTCTTGCCATATGATTTGAACGAAAATTTTTCTCTATTATCTTCCTCGAAGAAAGCAACTGACTCATAAAACTCAACAAGCAAATCTGAGTACACTTCATCTTGGTTGCCGGTTTTTGATACCGCAACATCTTCCCAGCCATTTAACTTGATATTCTTTGAAATGACAGAATCGTAGTTGCTGAAGAAAGTCGGATGAACTAACCTTTCTCTGTATATTAACCACTGAGATATAGGCTTGGTTGAAGACATTTCGTGAGAATCTAACTCTGCAGACATTCGGATTTGAAGTCTTCTGAGATATTCGGAACAGAGAAGACTGTAGTTCGGAGCAGAGAAAACTATGGTTCGGAACGGCCTTAAATCGGAGAGTCATAGCTTCAGCACGCGAAAGCTTGAAACCGATGTGGGACGAGAAAAAAATGGTCCCCTTTATATAGGCAATGGGATGACGGTTCACCTTCCACGGTTGATCTAACGGTTGGAATGAGCTGCGATCAGATCTGATGGTTGAGAGCTTGAATCTGATCTTTTTGAGGTTTTATTAAAACAAGGATTTAAGAAAACTAAAAAACCAAAAACAAAATATAAGAAACTTCCAGCAAGTAAAATATGATTACGAAAACTTCAGTAAGGAAATCATACCTTTCGGATTAGCTTAGGAAAGTTGTTCGTAATGGGTAATATAAAGATGACTACAAAAAACTGAATAATAATAAAAAAACGAAAAACTCAATACGAAAAACTCAATACTAAAAACTCAATACGAAAAACTCAATACGAAAAACTCAATTCTAAAAACTTAATACGAGAAAAAAAAACTTGTTATGGAAGATTCAGTACGAAAGTTCCGTTATGAAAATACCAGTATGAAAGTTTTTCATTCTGGAAATTTCCAATACGAATACTTCCATTCCAGAAGTATTCTGTACGAAAATATCCATTCTAGAAAATTTTCATTCCGGATGTTTTCATTCCGGAAATCTTTATTCCGAAAAGTTTGAAAACAAATTTTGAAAAACTTTGTTTAAACAAACAATCAAATGTACTCCCCCTATGAAAAGGAGTTTATTACTGTAAGGAGATTTTTTCAACAGAAAGTTAATTAAAGAAGATTACCTTACGGTTATCATTCCTAACTTCTGTTTAATATATTCAAATCTATCAGAAGGCAAGGATTTTTTGAAAGTTTCAGCAAGTTGATCTTGCGTTCCGATAAACTGAAGAATAATATCTCTTTTTAGTGTGTGATCCCTAAGAAAGTGATGCCTAATATCTATGTGTTTTGCACAAGAGTGATGTGCAGGGTTTTTACTTAGGGCAATGGCACTTGTGTTATCACACAAAATTTGAGTTTTAGTAAAACTCAAGCCATAGTCTGTGAGTGTGTGTTGCATCCACAACACTTGTGCACAACAACTTCCAGCTGCTACATATTCAGCTTCAGCAGTGGAGAGTGCTATAGAATGTTGCTTCTTGCAGGACCAAGAAACTAATGAATCTCCTAAGAAATGACAAGTTCTGGATGTACTCTTTCTATCCATTCTACATCCACGAAAGTCAGCATCAGAAAATCTTTTTAGAACAAAATCATTTCCAGAAGTATAAAATAATCCTAGATCCGTGGTTCCCTTAAGGTAGCGAAATATTCTTTTAACTGCCTTTAAGTGAGATTCCTTAGGATTGGATTGATATCTTGCACATAAGCATACAGAAAACATTAAGTCTGGTCGACTAGCTGTTAAGTAAAGTAGACTTCCAATCATACCTCTAAAAGATGTTTGATCTACTGGTTTCCCATCTTCATCAAGATCTAAAGAGTTTGAGGTACCAATAGGAGTACTTATACTCTTAGTGTTGTCATAACCATACTTTTTATGAAGATCTTTAATATACTTATGTTGAGATATGTAGGTTCCTTCTGGTTTTTGAGAAATTTGAAAACCAAGGAAAAATGTTAACTCACCCATCATACTCATTTCAAACTCAGATTTCATTAGACTAGCAAAAGAGTCCGTCAAAGATTGCTGAGTTGAACCAAATATAATGTCATCAACATAAATTTGAACAATCAAAACATTTTTCTTATCTTTCTTTATAAAAAGGGTTGGATCTGCATTTCCCTTAATATAGTTATTTTGAAGAAAAAATCCAGTGATTCTATCATACCATGCTCGTGGGGCTTGTTTAAGGCCATACAAGGCTTTGGTAAGTCTAAAAACATGATCAGGATGTTTTGTATCTTCAAAGCCAGGTGGTTGTTCAACAAAGACTTCCTCTTGAACATAACCGTTAAGAGAAGCACATTTCACATCCATTTGATAAAGTTTGAAATTAAAGAATGCTGCAAAGGCAAGTAGAATACAGATAGATTCAAGTCTAGCTACTGGAGCATAGGTTTCTTCATAGTCTATTCCTTCTTGCTGATTATAGCCTTTAGCAACAAGTCTAGCTTTATTTCTAACAATGATTCCATTTTCATCACATTTATTTCTGAAAACCCATTTTACTCCAATAACATAAGTTTCCTTAGGTCTTTCAACCAAGGTCCAGACTTTATTCCTTTCGAATTAATTTAGGTCATCTTGCATTGCTTTGATCCAATCATCATCACCTAAAGCTTCATCAGTGCTTTTAGGTTCTAATTGGGAAAGAAATGCTAGATGTTCTACTTCATTTCTTAAGGAACTTCTAGTCCTTACAGGTTGATTTACATCACCAATGATACTATCACTGGGATGATTCTTAAGAAACACCTGATTTGGGTTTTGTAAAACCTGTTCATCAACATAGGGTAGAAAGTCTTCTGGGGTAAATGTTTCAGAAGTATCTTCTAGAACAATTTCCTTATCAGAAGGTTCTTCTATCAAAGGTTGATAATCAGTTTTTGAAAACACATCCGAAGATGTAAGTTGAGATGGTTTAAAAACAAAAGGATCAGACTCATCAAATTTTACATGTACTGTTTCCTCAACAGTACAAGTGTTTTTATTAAAAACTCTATAAGCCTTAGAGGTTGTGGAATATCCTAAGAAAATTCCTTCATCAGACTTTGGTGCGAATTTATGTAAGTTATCTTTAGTATTCAAAATGAATACTTTGCAACCAAAAACCTTGAAGTAGGAAAGTCTAGGTTTTCTACCATTCCATAACTCATAAGGAGTTTTATTAAGAAAAGGTCTAATCAAAACTCGATTTATAGTATAACAAGCAGTACTTACAGCTTCAGCCCAGAAATGTCTAGCAATAGAATATTCACTCAACATGGTTCTTGTTATCTCTTGAAGAATTCTATTTCTTCTTTCAACTACACCATTCTGTTGAGGAGTTCTTGGTGCTGAAAAATTGTGAGTAATACCTTTCTTACTACAAAAAGTTTCAAAATCATAATTTTGAAATTCTCCTCCATGATCACTATGAATAGTTTTCAATGGAAGGTTTTTCTCATTTTTAACTTGAGCTCTAAAACTTTTAAAATAAAAAAAAGCTTCAGATTTCTTTGCTAGAAAATAGACCCAAGTAAATCTAGTGTAATCATCAACTAGAACAAACACATAGTATTTGCCTCCAATACTTCCAGTTTGTGTTGGACCAAAAAGATCCATGTGCACCAACTGTAATGCATCGGTTGTTGAGACTTCACCGATTGACTTAAAACTAGATTTATGTTGCTTGCCATATTGACAAAGATCACAAACTTTAGAAGAATCAAATCTAAGCTCCGGTAGATCCATAACAAGTTTCTTCTTAGAGAGTTTACACAGGTTTCTAAGATTACAGTGTCCTAGTCTTCTATGCCATAACCAAGAATGATCTTCCATTGCACTTAGGCAAGGTAAATCTTGGCTTCTTAGGTCTTCTAGGTTCAAAGTGTAGACATTCTCTTGCCTATTGGCTGAGAGAATAAATTCTTCCTTGGAATTGTGAACTAAGAATTTATCATTCCTAAAATTCACAAGGTAACCTTCATCACATAACTGACTTATGCTAATGATGTTGTTCTTAAGACCTTTAACAAAAAGAACATTTGAAATCAAGGTTTTACCAAGAAAAACTATATTACCAATACCAACAATCTCTCCCTTAGAATTGTCCCCGAAAGTTACCTTTCCTCCTTTCGTTTTGATAATATTTTCAAAAAAAGCTTTTGTTACCAGTCATGTGCCGGGAACATCCACTATCCATGTAACAAATATTGTTGCTGGAACTTCCTTTATTTTCCTGAAATCAAGAACAAAGTTAGATTTTCGGAATCCAAACTTGTTTGGATCCGAGATTTCCAGACAATAAAATTTTCGGAACCCACATTTTCTTAGAAAAATAAGCTTTGTGAAAACCTAAGGATTGGGTTTTGTTTAAGGAACAATTTTTTGCCCAGTGACCACCACATTGACATTTAGTGCAAAATGGGGCACTCTGAGGAACAAAATAATTGTTACTGAAAACTGTTTTTCCATGGGTATAACCAAATCCGGATTTATTTCTTAAAGGTCGTATTTGAGAATACATCTTATCAAAATTTTCTTTACCATGGGTAAAGTTTGATAAACACTTCTTTAAGGAAAAAATTTCGGACTTGAGTTTTACAACCAAGTTTTTATCCTCAAAATAATTAGTTTTAGAACTAGAGTTAGGCTCGAAAACATTTTTCTTAGAAATTACTTTTTCTAACACT
Source organism: Viscum album (assembly GCA_963277665.1). Classification (NCBI taxonomy): domain Eukaryota; kingdom Viridiplantae; phylum Streptophyta; class Magnoliopsida; order Santalales; family Viscaceae; genus Viscum; species Viscum album. The sequence continues at coordinate 991,450 of CAUJRU010000174.1, forward strand.
TTAGAAAGTTTATTCTTCTCAGAACTTACTTCCTCAAGATTTTTTGAAATATTTTCAAAATCAGCATTTTTCTTATCAAGATCTTTAGAAAGATCTGATATCTCTTTAGTAAGAATAGAATTCCTAGAATTTTCCTTATCAAGTTTCTTGTTGAGTTTGGAATTCTCAATCTCAAGAAGTTCAGCAAACCTAGAGACTTCTTCATAAGTAGGTACAATATTTTCCTCATCAGAAGATGATTCTTCATCAGAAGAGTTATAATACTTACTATCATTAGAATTTAAAGAAACATTGGTCAATGATTCAGCATTTCGTACCTTAGCCATAAGACAATGATTATTAATAGGTAATCTGGCTATAAGACCAAGATTCTTCTGTCCTGAAGATTCATATTCAGAAGATTCATCTGAAGAGTCACCACCACTAGCACTCCATGTGTCATTAGCTTTCAGAACTTTCTTAGATTTAGCTTTGTAATACTTCTTCCTGTTTCTGTCTGAATGTCTTTCCTTCCTTTCTTTCTTTTTGAGCATAGGGCAATCTGGTCTAATATGTCCAGCTCTTTTGCATTCATAACAAGTTACTTATCCATCTTCCTTATCTTTCCTATCCTTCTTATTATACTTGGATTGAAAGTTTCTCTGTCCAGCTATCTTGTTCATCCTTCGAGCAAGATTGGCTAATTCACTTTCTGAGACTTCACTCTCACTAGATTCGGATTGGAAAATAACTTTCTTAGACTTGGATCTGGTTACTCTCTCAGGAGTCATAGCTTTCATCTGATTAGAAGTTGTAGTAAAAGCAACAGTACCATTTCCATTCTTCTTCTTGATGTTGTCAGCATCTCTCTTCATTCTAGTTTCATGTTGTAGAAGAGTTCCAAATAATTCATCAAGAGTAATTTGAGTAACCTTCCTGTTCTCATCTATAGCTGTTCTCTTGGATTCCCACTCATTGGGCATAATGTCAATTATCTTGTCCACAAGAGCTTCATCATCTAATCCTTTCTCTCCCATAGATTGTAGACTGTTGACGATAGTCATAAATCTTTGTTGAACTTTACAGATAGGTTCTCCATAAGGAAAATTGAATCCATGATATTCAGCTCTAAGCATAGCTCTTCTAGTCTCAATCACCTTAGAAGTCCCAAAGTGTGTAACCTCTAACTTCTTCCATATACAATTAGCTGCTTCACAAGAAGAAATTTGGATATATATATTTCTAGTAATTGAACATAGTAAAGTGTTGCGTACCTTATAGTTGAGTTGAAATTCTTGCTTTTCCTGGTTAGTAAAGGTTCTGACTTCCTTGTCAGGAATTTTATAGTCACCAGTAAGCATGACAAAGTTATCTACCCCAGTATTGATAACAAATGTCTTCATACGATCTCTCCAGTATTCATAATCATTACCATCAAATATAGGTGGTCTTGTAGGATTCAGATTGTCAATCGATCCAACATTAATTCATGTCATACTAAAAATAACTTTGCACACAAACTTGTTAGTAGCAAAGATTCGTTATAACAAAGTTCGGAATAAGAAAAGTTTGGAATGAAAAGTGAGCAAGAAAAACTTTTATGTGAGTACAAGTATTTCAGTAACCTTGGCTCTGATACTAATTGTGAGAATGGTATAGAGTAAGAGGTTTCCAACCTCTGATACCAAATATAGGATCGAAATATAATATGAGATGCTCAATATACAAGAGGGGGGTGAATTTTATACTTTAAAAATTCCTTTTGAACCGTTAAAGTTAGTTAAGAAACTATAGTTTCCTTAAGAAAAGGAAAGGGCTAGGTTTAACAAAGTTAAACTAAGTAAATTCACAACACCTCTAACACCGAACTAAACTTGGAAAGAAATTCCAAAAGTAGGTTCCGGAAATATGGTTCCGGAAATTTAAACTTAACAAAAGTTACAATATGAGATTCTACCTTAAAGCGTATAGAATCTAAATGAATCAGAGTAAGTAAGGAAGTATTAAAAAGTTATAATTTCCTTAAGATACAAATTGCAGTGGAATAAAGACAAGTAGTAAAACTACTAGTAACAAGATAATAGTCTTTTAACCCAAAGAGAAGGGTATCCAACAACCTTGGATAAAGGTCCCTTGATTTATACATTCAAGAAAGTATGTCTTACCCACACCAGGGTAAGCCCTCGATACGAAGATCGGAGTCTCTATCTTGCTATCCCCTCAAGCCCTCAACTTCAAGGTAGTTGGTAACCTCTGTCTTTCTCAGCAAGAAAGCCCTCGATCTTTAAGGTAGTCGGCACCTCTGTCTTCCTATCCCCGGAAGCCCTCGAATGTAATCACCAACATTCAGAGTCGCACGAAGCTTTGAGAGTTGATAAGAGACTCTCTCTCTAGAAATCACTTCAACAGCATGTAAGCACTTTTTCAGCAATCAGCATATTAGCCATCAGCATCATCAGCATCGAGCTCTTTCAAATGAGCTCCTATTTATAGGTAAGGTCGGCTCCTCTCCGACGGTCATATTTTCCATAATGATCGGAGGGACCTGTACACGTGTCACTTAGACAACGGTTAGTTTATAACAAAATGGACGACATCGTTTTATAACAAAGTGAGTGTAACATAAATTACGACATCGTTTTAAACTCTAACATAAAGGTTCGGAATAGAAACTTCGGAGTGAAGGTTCGGAATGAATAAATTCAGAGTGTATAAAACAATGATAATCAGATTCTGTTTAACAGGTGAATTCGGAATGAGAATTCGGAATAGGAATTCGTCATCAGAAATCATAAAGAGAATTCATTATCAGAATTCGTAATGAGAATTCATCATCAGAATTTGTAATGAGAATTGATCATCAGAATTCGTAATGAGAATTCATCATCAGAATTCGTAATGAGAATTCGTCATCAGAATTCGTAATGAGAATTCTTGATCAGAATTCGTAATGAGAATTCGTCATCAGAATTCGTAATGAGAATTCTTCATCAGAATTCGTAATGAGAATTCTTTATCAGAATTCGTAATGAGAATTCGGAATGATATTTCTTCATTAGAATTCGTAATGAGAATTCTTCATTGGAATTCGTAATGAGAATTCTTCATTGGAATTCGTAATGAGAATTCTTCTTCTGAATTTGTATCCTGAATCTGGAATAGAACTTAGTCAGAGTTCATATCCGGAATTCGGAATGAAACTTCCTTATAGTTCTTGTCCAGAATCCGAACCCTAAAACAGAATGCTTTATATCAAAGTTTCAATGATTCCAAGAAAATGAATCTGAAACTCGTACTTAAGAAAAATATGGATGAAAATATGATAAGGATAATTTTTCTTATAAAAGCGATTTTCCTTAAGAAAGCAATTTTCCTTATAAAAGCAATTTTCCTTAAGAAAGCAATTTTCCTTAAAGATAAGGTGTTTGTGATTTTCAAAACAAGAAGGAATGGAAAAGTCATAAGGAAAACCTTATTGACTCAACATAAACAATGACTATCTATGCATTGATAAAATTAATACATGTGAATCATCTTAATAAAACCACATCATGGGGGATTTCAATGGAATGCATTCATAAGTGACACTTTGTTCCTTGGTCTCCTATGTTTATTTCTTCATTTCATGGTCAACAGCAAACAACCTATCCAAGGTTGAATTAATGGATATTGTCAATATCAACATCCAAATAATTTAATTAAATTTGATCTCATATAGTATTATTAAATAATGGAATTCTATATTTGTTTATAAAAATATTTTTGAAACAATTAATATCATGTACATAGAATTACTTATTATATATTAACTCATAAAAAAACTTAATAAATGATAGATTATTATTTATGATTAATATTCAGAATAAAAATTCATAAATGAAAATTCAAAAAACATGTTTGAATATAAGATCACATGTTAATTATTCATATTACTCATTTCAATCAATTAAATTTAATTTTATAACTAACACAAAAATAAATTTAATTATCTAACACTTAGCATCCAAGATTATTTTTAATAAATAAATCTTTTTCCAAAAAAATTCATTATTTATGACTAAGGGAATATTTAAAAAAACAACAAACCAAAAAATATCACTGGTTAATTTAAAATTTATCCACAAATATTTGGAAGTATAAAATCATCCATGAATGGTTTTTGAAGTGACATACAAGAATATTCAACAAAAAAAATTCAAACTCCTTGAATAAATATATTAAATTTGACTTCACAAAACATACTTTAATGTTTTAAAATATATATTAATAAAATAAATCCATTGAAAATATGACATTAAATCTTAGAAATCACACCCACAATAATCACCCAACATATAAAATTCATGAAAAATAAAAATAGAAGTATAAATATGGATTTGTTTTCTTTTACAATCAAAATAAATGCCAGTTTTGGAACAAGATGCACCAAAATCAAAAAAAATGTCATGAAAGTATGTTTTGATCTAATACTATACAAAATTTTATATAAAATATGTATGTGGAATTAACATAAAATGACTCCATGTAAAATGAACATAACAAATATGATGTTTTTGATAGAATATATTATGCATTCATGATAACCAGTTCTCAGCACTATTCCCCCATATTGGGAGACATTTTTATATAATCTCCATCCCTCATTGTATGAGAAATTGATAAAAAAATAATAGATATCCCACTTACACCTTATTTTTTATAGTAAGATATTTATTTTTTACTATATTTAATTATGTGATATTAATGAGTATCACATCAAAGATTTTATAACAAAGTGCATGGAACACAATTTTTGGTGGCTAAAGGGTTTTACTCATTCATAACTCAAGATACTAAAACAAAAATTTAAATAATTATAAGGTAACTAGTGATTAACAAAAAATTACTTATCAACATATCATAAATCATATGTAGGTTGATAATGTATACTTATGGGTTTCCTATCATATGGAATACCAGTCGGTATATTTTCTATAAAATCTAATAAAAACCCAACCACTTAATTAATAGAGCTTCAAAATGAGATAACCTAGATCATAGGTCAACCTTAGCATGATCATCAAATATTATAAGAATTTATCCTAATCAGTAGTGTTTTGTGACTATAACCATGATTTAAATTTTTTAATTATGGAATGATTAACCCAATTTTATTTATATTTTAAATCAATTATATATTTTAAAAAATATTGAAAGACTGATTCATACATCAAAATTTTCTAAAATAAGATGATAACATTGGTATCAAGTATCACCTAATATACCAATATAAGAAACTTCCATATATATATATATTAATATATATGTGTGTGTCTGACAATAAATAAAAGTATAGCAAAAATCTAAACTTAAAATCATATGTCAAACTATAGAAATAAAAATATTACCAACAACAATGATATAATAAATCATTATCGATATGGATATGGGAAAAGGACTCATCCAACCAATATTGTCCACCTAAACAAAATGTCTTGAAGGAGCACTATAACAGCCACATATTGAGGTATAGACCTATTTTGTTTTGTATTTTTACATTTAAAAGAGGTCTTGACTTATTTTGGAATGTTTCAAATGGTTTCTAAATGTCGTGGAGAGTTTTTTTATGTGTACACTGATGGTTAATGGTTTTTGGAAACATTGATAGTTCCCCAAGTAACTATGTGAGTTCAAACGAGGATATGGAGATTGGAGCATGGTTGGTGCACAATATTTATAAACACTATGGTCCAAAAATATTTTTGATTAATGGTATTCCTTTAGTGGTGCGTGTTTTACAAAAACATTGTAGACCAACTATTTATAACTTTAAAATTCTGAAAATAATTGATTTTTAAACTAAAATCTCCACTAAATGATCATTCTTTTGTCCTTCCAAATTATCATGAACTAGAGGGTTCCCTTAAGTGATTATAATGATTTTATTGAATAAATAGATCCTTTTTATTGAATCTAAGAGTTTTCAAATTTGAGAAAAAAAGTTAATCCTAATGTCTCTCCTACTTCTCTATTATATTCTCATTTTCTCTTTGGAGAAATCATATACCAATTTTACATGAATGAATCACCTAGTTAGGGTAGGTTTAATTTTGTATTTTTTTTGTAATATATCATTTAATGGTTTTGAGAGGTCATATATACAAATTTATGGTGTTATTCTCAAAATATGAGTGTCTGTAAATCAACTATATTCTTTTTCTATCTAGTTATTCATAGAATACAATTTATTTTGGTTTTTAAAATTAAATTCATATTTTTGTTGATGGTAAACCCTTTTTAAAACCTATTTTGAAATTTACCTTTGTATTTCGTGAGTTTTGTAAATAATGTTAGTCAGTACTAACTACAATTCATTTAGAAAAAATTCTATGGGGTGTTTTTATTTTAAAGGAATAGATTTTAGTCTGTGTAAGTTTGAAATTTGTATAGGTGGGTGAATAGTTTTTATGAATATGAAATATTCTTCATTGGTTTTGAATTTCCCATCATTCAATAAATAAGCACAATGGATTTCACTTCCGTGTGATGACATGGGTTTGGATTCATAGGTTTTCACTCATGATTTCAAATCATTCAGAGGGACCTTTGGAAACATGTTTTTTGGGTTGATTACATTAACCCTTGAGGGAAGAGATTGATTCACTACATTGGTTAATGAGTTCATCATAGAGATACATGTTATATAATAAGTAATATTTACTATATATAGTTATATATAGTTCACCATTTTTAAGCTTATATATTATTTTACAAAAAATGTGAGCCAAATTTTCATTATATAAGATGTGTGTGTTGGATGTCTTTGGATGATTTATTATTGGATTGTATAATTACCCTCTTATACCGGCTTCTTAGTGTATATTAAAATTTGTTTGATGAAATGTATATATGAGTAAGAACTCTAACTTTTCTAGTTAGATATCTTGATGATATGGTCATGGGAGATAGAAGTTGGAACTTGGTAGTGGTCATGTAGTGGGTCTTTGTTTAGTTCCATGATTGGATCTTTAGTAGTTATCTTTTGTGTTTTCTGTATTTTTAGTCTTATTTCATGTTATTATTGGCTTCTATGAGTTTTATTATTATTATATCATTTATTTATATTTTTATAGTTTTATCATGAATCATATTTATATAGTTGTTCATTGGTATTTTATACTATAGGTTGTTCCATATGTAAGGGTAAATAAACCTCCAACGATATTATAACACCCTTGGAATTTATTAATAACCTTTGGTGTCCAGATAATGCACCTATGGTTAGTTTAATTCTTATTATTCCCAAGAAAATATGTTAGTCTCAAGATGTATCATATGGTATATTTTTTGTATGTAATGTCATTTGGGATGAAATGCATAGAGTTAAGATGATTAATATTTGAATTGTATCATATAAAAAATCATATTAAAACTATTTAAACCAAACATCATGTTATTAGGGTATAGTTTGTATGAAAAATATTGTTAGAAAGTTCTATTAATGTCATTATCTCATTTTATTGTTTTTAGCTAATGATTGTATGATATTATGGATTGGTAAAGAGACTTCACACTAGGACATCATTATTCATATAATTTTTTATGGTGAAAATATTTAAAAATTTTGATCTTATGATTGAACTTGGTTTTTTATTTTACACTTTAAAACTAATAAATATAGTGTTATATGGTGAATTAGTGTGTATTTTTAAAACAATAGGAAAAATTTCACTTGTTAGAGACAAAGTAATAAGTATGGGGGTTACCCTAAAAATGTGGTTCCACCAAAACCACCAGAAAACCATAAACTTATAAAATGAATTGTGGAAGATTTTATGGATGGGGAAAATATAAATCATATTGAGAAACCATCTTGTACAGAATATTTATTTGAATTTCAATGCAAAAATCCATGAATCATTTGGGGTGTCTTAGGATTTGATCATGTAAAGGAATTTCTATGTAGGATTAATTTATTATTTAATTTCCTTGGAACAGGATTAGAGATTACTATAATGTTAGTGTTATACAATCTCAAATTCCTATCATTAAAGTTGTGGGATCTATCCCTTCAAAATATTTCTTATTTAGTCATCACATGTGATGGATTTCGTGGATTTTTTAATGAATAATTATATTTTCATATATTTTGAGTATCAAAGAAAGTATATTAATTTTATATTAAGAAATAAAATCTATCTGTTATAGAATGTAGGCCTATGTTTATTTAACAATGTCTCTTTTTACCTAAAGTGGAATCTAGCGAATATCATAATGAAAGAATGTTCGAGTTAGGTTTATGAACTTACATTTAATATAATACATTAATGTTTTTCATTTAAAATTACATTAATCTTTTGAAATAGTAAATAGTGAAAAGGGTAAATTATAAGTAATATTATATAAGAGAACAAAATTTTCTACTTAGCTATCGGTGGAAACTCTAGCGGTGCGAATAAGAGACAAAAAACAAATTATAAGTTTAAAGATCATTATATATCCAAAACATAAGGCTAGTTTATTTTATCCTATATCATAATACCCATATTTTTTACTTCTTATTTTCTTCTACGGATCATATGAAAAGTTAATGGATTGAAACATCTTGAGGGAATCACAACTATCACCATATAGGGAATCATAAATGTTATTTTACCATCTCTTTGATGTCAAACAATGATAATTGTTCTAATCTATCTCATTCAACTCATGCTCAACCAATACAATATTGTAAGTGCAGTTATATTCCTCAAATATGATTTAGTTAATATGATTCTAAGAACACCGCAATATCCAAATAGGCTACATCACAACATGGGAGAAAGAATCATCATGTATGGGCTAATTGAAAACATTTCAGTACAATGAAGGACATGGAAAACAATGAACTAGGGACCCGAATAGTGTGAGGGGTTATTTTTTCCCATTCAATATTAATGCATTTTTAAACATGGGAATGTCCAAAAATTTTCTTTCTTATCATATGGTGAAATAAATCGGGTTTCTTATATAAATGTTTCCATGGGTCATTAAAATCATGACACCTCTAATAGAATAGAAGTGTAGCAGATTTAAGTGTTAACATCTTATATGAAAATTTATGTAGTCAAGTATTTTTTGGAGTTCACTATTTTATAGATTTATATACTAGATTTAACTCTAGTAATGGGATTCTAGTTAGCATTCAGAGATCATATTATCTGATACTATTAGCATGTTACTTTTACATATCCACATGAAGTTGATTATTTATATATAGGTTAATGTGAAGTTAATTAAAAAAGAGCATGGCCATTTTTGAAAATGGTTGGAACCATTTCTCAAGATTGTGAAGTAGTAATCTAATGGTTTATTAATGAAATCAAGAATATAGATCATCCCGGGATACTATATCAATACCGTAATGTATTTTAGGATAATTTCTCTAGACTACCAATTGAAATGGAAGTGGAGTTATATATGAACCCACTTCAAAGAAAGATTTTATATTTCTCTTCAATGGTAGATAATGGTACTGATAGAATTGTGTGAATAGTTGTTTTTTCTATGATATTTTTAAATAAATTCATTTATAAGATGAAGATAATCACCTTAGTCTACTTTAATATAATTTTTAAAAAACTTTGATAATGCACTCTAACATAGTGTTGATTATCATAGACTAGAAAAATTTATGATAAACAATTAATGTCCAATTCCAAGAATTGATTTTAAATTTGATTTATTTAATGGAACCAAGTGGTTCTCTAAATTGATCTATGATCAGGGTACCACCAAATACAAGTTAGAAAATATGATATTCATAAGATAGATTCTAGAATATGTTGTTTCCACTAGTAATACTTGGTTTTTCCCTTTGGTATTACTAATGAAACAGTAGTATACATGTATTTTATTGACCATATATTTCATAGGTACCTTATTTCATTCATTGTTTTCATTAATTAACAAAATTTTAGTATACTCTTACATAAGATGTGATCGTGAAAGGAACATGAAAAAATTTATTGAGGATATTGAGATGTCACTAACATTATGAAAAACTATTTAAGTGTGACTCTATCTAAATGTAGTTTTATTCAATTGGAATATAATTTCTAAGAAGGTTATATTAGTTTACTCTATGAATATTGAATCCATAATTTCTTAGAATATCCCTAAGAATACCATTGAAGGATTATAAGGATATTATTAAAATTTTATCCATTTTTTACACTTGTATATTCTCTTATTAATGAAATAAAAAAGACAGGTATCCCATTATGTTGGTATAATGTTTGTTAGACATCATTTTAAGAGAAGTTAACTAGGTGAGTTTTATCTTAATTATAATGATTCATTTAGATCTGGATTCAATTGTTTTTTTTATGGAAAGATATCATATCATATCTTATCACTCCTTATATTTTTTTGTAATGTGATAATAATTATCCAATTTGTGATCTATAATAATATTTAGTGGTGTATGTGTTAAAAATATGCCACTATAATCTCATTGGAGAGGAGTTAACTATGTTAACAAATCTCAACAACTTGAAACATATTTTCAAAAAAAATACTTGAACCTTAGGAAGTGATTTCAAATATTGTACATCCACATGTTCGAATTTGACTTTTTTTATAGGCCTAAGATATGTAATTTATTGGTTGATTTCTTAACTCATATGTAATATTTTCATGTTCTCAATAAAGGTTGAGATCAATGGAAACTATTGGGTGTAATCATTTAAATATAAATATATTTTATTGAATGGAATAAATTTATATATTTTTTATAAATATTATTGTAATGTTGGTTAAATAAGTTAAGGATCCATAATGGTTAGACCCTAAGAGCCTTATCATTTTGGTAAACCATAATATTTGGTAGACTCTTGATTAATTAATAAATTATTAATACTATACATTTAATTTTTGAGACTAAATTTTAGTTCCACCTATTAATAACTCTTTTGAGCTTATTAGATGTCAAATTTGGATATTCATCCAGCTGTTCAGAAATTGTATGCAGCAATGAAGAACCACATTAATTTATATGGTATGATGTGAAATGATGTATAATATGCTAGGAAATACCTCACATGTTATCTAGTGAAATCCAAACACCAGCAGTCAGATGACATGTTACAATCATTACCTATACCCTTAGGGAAATTAGAAAAAATCTCCATGATATTTTCTATTTTTTTAGTAAGGATACTTCAAAAACACCATACCATCAAGGTGATTTTGGATTGACTCACTAGTTCAATACAATTTATTCTAATAATATACACTAATTTGATAGATGATGTGGAAAATAATTATATTTGGGAAGATGTGAAATTTTATGGGGTATATTTTTATTTTGTATTTGACAGATACCCAATATTAACTTGTGATTTTGGTGGTAATTGTAACAATATTTTTTAACCTAATTAATCATGGGCGTGATATAACAATATCAAAGGGATATCTAGTCAGAGAAAACAATCAAAAAATTAGAGTACATTCCTAGTTATTGTGTGAGGGACATTTATTGTTTAGGGGAAGACAATATTCTTTTAATGGATCTCTAATTTAATAATAGTTATCAAGCCAAATTATATATTGGTCTGTTGGAAGAATTATAAATCCTTAACGTTTTTCTACTTTTTTTCTGGAGGATGAGGAAACAACACCGGTTTCATAAATTCATATGTGTGAGACAATTTAGAAGATACAAATTATTAACAAATGGATTGTAATAAATCATATCTATAAAAAATTTAATGTATACTATCATTGTTATACAATATTTTTTTAAGTGAGGGATCATGTATACTTACAAGTATCTCCATGGTTTGGAAACCATCATTTGAGAAACCAAGTTAAATTAGCTACTTGGTATATTAGAACATTTGATATTCTCAAACATATTATTGAAGTTTTTATCGAGTAGATTTTCTTCTAATATTCTGCTCAGTACATAATGTTTCATGTGTATCTCAACTAATGAAGAACCAACTTGACCATGATGAGGTGATTAGTTGTGATCATATAACACTTTATCTAGATAGTATGTTTATTCATACCATAACTTTTTTTCATTATAAGTAACACGATATCATAGGAGGTAGATGTATCTCATTAGTAAGAGTACTATAAATGTATGGATAAAAAGATTAAGAGTCTTGGAAATGAGATATATTCATGCAATATCAACTTCACAGGATTTTTTAATTCACATTCAACCTACATCTTAATGATGATGGAAAGCCCAATGTTGAGGAACATTTAACACTCCCTGTTTGAGGTATGTACCTATTTGAGTTTTTATTTTTGAGTTATGAATAGTTTGAAGTTATATTTTGAATGCTCTATAGGGTTTTGGTAGTTTTAGATATAATTTTAATGGGTCCACAATTGGTATATAGTTAGGGACAACAATTTGGGATCTCTAGTTTACAATGTTTGATGAAATTTGGATTTAGGGGTAGGTTCATGGTCGGTGCACAATTTGGGTATACCATGTAGGTAGATTGTGCGTCCATAGTATTTTTTATATAGTTACATTCCAAAGGTCTGTGCGTAGTTTTTCGATCCATGTAACCCATGAATACATGAATTTGAAATGCGCCAAAAATAAACTTTATAACCTGAACTCCCCTTGAATTATAATTTCTTCTATCCATGCTAGGTATCTAGATCAAGAGGGTTCCCTTAAGAGATTATGGGAATTATATTATCTCTAGATCACCATCTCTTAATCATCAAGTGTTCATGCAAGAGATTAATTTCAAAGCTTCCTTCTCTACTCCTCACAACTCATCTAATTTTCTATTAATAGAACACCTAGTTCATTGATACCACAACTAGATCTTATAGTTAGTATATTTTTTATATTGGATTTGGTTGTAATATATTATAGAATAGTCATGTGATCCCATATCTACAAAATCAAGGAATGCTTTGTGGGAAAAAAAATTTGAGTTTGTTGTATGCTCTATCACTCAACATCAACCTAGAACTTGAAGGATTTTGGTTTTAAAGTTTAATTCATGTGTTTGATAATAAAAAACTATCTATGTCAAATATAAAGTTTACCAATTTGTTTATTTGGTTTGGATTTAAATTTTATGGGTTTTACCACCAACATGTTTAGTAAAATCCCAATGTGGATTATTTTAAAAAAAATTATTGTTGTTGTTTATAAACATGGAATTCTCATGTGTTTTTATTCATTCGTCTTCAATATAGAAAGAGACTTGTTGATTTAGACTTATGCATTAATCCTTGATTAGAGAAAGGTTGAGTATACCTCTATTGGATGAATTGGTTTTAGAGGTATGAATTTTTTAGCTTGACAATGGTTGGTTAATAAGACCAATTGGAAGTCTAACGCATTAGTTTTAATTATATGACATCCTACAGGGAGGGTTTGGTGTGCTGAAAGGGTGTGTGATTTCATTCTCTGGGTGTATGTTTCGGAATGAGTTGTTTTTTCTTGTTATATATATATATATATATATATATATCTTGTTCAATTATTTTTATTCATCCTTATTGTTTTTTAGAAAATGTGATCCAACTTTTTCCTGACTTAGTTGTGTATGGGGGTAGACTTTGGCTGATTGCCTAATGGATTTTATACTGATCCCTACATATAATTATTATTGTGTTTGAAAATCATATTCCATATTTTTTTATTTATGGGTGAAAAAAATTACTTCTATAGTGTAGAATCTTTATATTATGTTCATGGGTAATAGAGGTTGGATCTTGGAGGTAATCATGGGTTGGAGCTTAGTTTAGTTCCATGCTTAGACCCTTAGTCTCTCCATTTTGAGTTTTTTGGATTTTAAGACTTAATTAGTGTTATTGTTGAATTATAAAACACTAAATGTCGTTATTATATATATATATGGTGTTTTATTGAGTTTTATTCATACATCATATCCAACTTCTATAATTTGTGAATTCTACTATAAGTTGTTTCCTATATAAGGGTTACTCACCCCCCATTGATATTGTAACACCTAAATAAGTTATTACCAACCATTGTTGTTTGGGGTATTCACATATTTTTATTGTCATTATGATACTATCAAGATGATTAATTAGTGTTGGTATGTTACAATCACAACCTCGCTAACTTATATTTTCATAATCCACCAAAAATTCCCAAAATTATTCTTATATAGCTTCATCAACCTGAAATTCCCCAAGAAAACTTTTGTATGCATTGAGATTCATATATTGGGTGTAGGTATGTAACAAACATGATACTAAAAATATTTTTCATATTATATATATCTGTGTGTGCGTGTGTGTGTTTTATGTGTGTGCATTCATTATAATACATTCACTAGTTGAAGAAAATTAGAAAAATACAAAAATAATAATAATGCATTTAATAGAATGGCTTAGAGAAAAAAATATAAACCATTGGTATTAGTTTCCATGTGATTTCTAGATAACATTGGAAACCACTATAACAACTTCAATATGTTCTCAATAATTGATAATATTATCTTTAAGCCACACTCAAAATCTAGAAAAAATGACAATATCATCTTGGTCAAACCTTGGTAAAACATTCTCATTTACATAGAATATATCATCTCAAAGGAAGTAAATCCATATGGGGAAGGGATTACATCCACTCAAAGTAAGTAAGATCCTATTATTATGGGAAACTCATATACAGATGGAAATTAAACTATTTGATTACCTATGGAATACCCAATAATTGATCTGTTGGTGTCACTACCTAAAACCATTTTTTCATCATCCTATTTTTCATTGACCTGTATAAATAGTTTATATCAATACACTCAAAAACTACACATTACCATAAATGTTATTAGAAAATTATAGAAATATATATAATAACTATAACATAAAACTACCAGGATATATAGACAATATTACAGACACCACTATCATGATCCAATGATAACAACAAAAGTGATCCATAAAAAATTCATTTTCAGAAAACTATTTTAAAATGTTGAAAACTAATTAATAACAATAAAAATTAAATATATAAATTATAGAAAAGAAAAACAAAATATTCTAAAAAAATGATAAAACATCATGGAAGTTGAAAGGAAATAACATGGATAAAATAATTTATAATAAATTAAAATAATGTTTTTTGAAGTTTATTTAATATGAAATTAATTTATAACAATTCATTCTTAATAATAAATACATTTCCCATATTTCTATGTCACTATATCATGTTTTAATACACAAAAAACATTATTATGGAAACTAAAGAGATAAGGGTTTACCTTCCCTTGATAAGTCAGAACTTAGGAACACCCAAACGATCACCTCTAACATAATAATACATAACTCCTTTTTTCTTGTAGAATATTATAAATAGTAATAAGGAATATAGATCTCTATTCTATCCAATCCATATCCATATTCCTATAAAATACTCTTACATATCTATTATCTTTCCAATCAACCTTATATAGCATCAATTTTTCATTACACTAGTTTATATTACACTTTTTATAAGAACTCTCACTTTAATAAGCATGGTGTCTCAAAAAATACTCACTTCAAACCAAAATCCCTCAATCCAATAATACCCTATTCAATTACACACACATACCCACACTCATCATTACTCTAAGTATAAAAATTTATATAATGTTAGGTAAAATGAAATGGAACCCCTACAATTTCTTTTCAATATAATATGGTCCTAATTTTAAAGGTTGAATAACCATAAATAATTTTAATTTATAAAATAAATTCAAAACATAAAATGTTTTTATTAATGGTAGAGTAAAGGTGAAAATATTTAGAAATTGAAATTAATTTAGGGATAGGTATTATACTCTCTTCTAGAAGACTTCTATTTTTGACACATTGGAAATCAAGTTTGAATCAAAAGTGATAAAGGTTGTTATGGAGAGGGGAATAGGAGTGGAGTACCTATAATATACTCTAATCTAGTGGAATAATATGATTATGGGTGACTTAGTTCATGTTTTAATTTAAATAAAATTTGGTTTATAGATTAACATCTAAAATATAAAATTTTGGGGAGACTATATACCAGATTACCTACCACAGGGTACCTGGTAGAATTTTGTAATCTAACGAAACCACTAATAGCATCACAATGTTCTTGGTACCCCTCCATGAGGAATATGATACTCTATAGAATCATTTTATGTGATACATATCCTCCTAAATGTTTATTGAAAATTCATTTTACTATAAAAACAGAAAAAAAACATTTAAAATATCCCCAAATTTAAATTAATTGCATGAAATCATAAATCCATAACAGAAATGGAAAACTAATCCCACTCTAAATCATCTTGATTTTGGTTTTATTCAATATTTTTGATAAATATTGACATTATTAATTAAAATATACCCAGTTTTAATGTTATTTTTATTATCAATTTTTCATTAAGAGGAATCCATGAATAATGGAAGTGGACAAGGAGGATTATTAATCGTATAAAAAAATTCTTGAATATCATGATGATTCAAGAAGATTGAAAAACATAATGAAATGTATATTATAGAATTTTTAATACATAAATAATCAATGATTGTTATTATGATATATATTAAAATTCAATTCATTGAGAAATGAAGGATTCTCACATATGTAGTGATGTAGTGACATGAATCTCTATACGAGTTTCAGATCTGGAAATTC
Organism: Viscum album; assembly: GCA_963277665.1. Classification (NCBI taxonomy): domain Eukaryota; kingdom Viridiplantae; phylum Streptophyta; class Magnoliopsida; order Santalales; family Viscaceae; genus Viscum; species Viscum album. The sequence continues at coordinate 1,008,065 of CAUJRU010000174.1, forward strand.
ATGCAAGATTAATGAAGTAAATCAAAAAATGATAATTATATATATAGATATATATATATATATATATAGTTAGAGTTTTAAATTTATCTTTAGAATGGCTAACCCATGCTTATGAAAAATATCCATATGGAAATTTCGTTCAATATTAAAAATGTTTTAATATGTGTTTCATTAGTATATATTTATTGGTGATAGTTTCAAATGGTGTACAATATATTTAAGTATTTTTTTATAAATTAATGTACCGTAATGTATGAAGATTTAAAATTATTAATCATTTAATATAAATTATATATGATGAGGAAAATGATGAGGCATCAATAATTCTTTTTATCTCATTAAACAAATACTTAGAGTTCACAACTATTTTTAGAGGTAAATTGATATAATACTACTATAATTTATATAAGTGAGAGAATATGGGAATTATTGAATAATTTTATTTCTAATTAAATTTAAAATATGTATATAGAGAAGACAAATAAATTCCATAATAAACATAAACATTCATTTATAAGAGGGCTCTCATCATCAAAACTTTTTTTAATTATGGATATAATAAAGATTAAAATTTATTTGGAATATGATGAGGATTTTTAAAAACCATTAGAATAATTGAGGAGATTTGTGGTGGATATCCTATATGTATATCATATGAATAATTGAAAATGTGTTAAAAAGTAATGATATGTTTTCAAAAAATTAAGATATTTCAAATAGAGATAATAGAGGTCGTAATAATAACTTTATACTATTTGTTTATGAAAACAAATGTCCCTATATAGTTGGAGAATATTTCGAGTAAATTTTTTAATTTATATGGATTAATGAAGAGTCATGGTGAATCTTGTAGTTCAATAAAAATTGTCATCCATGAAAAATAATTTAGTATCTCACAACTAAGTATGGTGATGTAGATTTACATTAAATCTAATTAAATGTATCAATAAAATTTTCATTAAAAAATTTTCAATAACATAAATCAAAATTTCATAATGAAATATATAACTATTTTATTAAGACTTATATTGGTTGTATAATAGTGTTCTAGTGGTGAAAAATAGTGTTTCAATTGGTCGAAAAAGTATATTTCATTCCGACACAAATTTTATTGCAATGAATATTTTTCCCTTTCTAAGAATTAGAATATTTTAAATAATATTTTCAATGCTAGTTATTTATTCAATGTTGGATTCTGGGGCTCAGAGAGTCTTTGTATTGAAATAATAAAAATAATAAAAATATTATATCATGCCCACACAATTTTTATGAAATAATGAAATAACTCCTAAATGGAGTCTTATATGGGAAATATGAGACCTCTATTAAATTTGGAATATAAGATTTTCCATAACCCTAACATAAAATTTATGCACATCGGGTTTCTATTTTATCTGTGGTCGTTGGAAAATTAGTAAATTAATAAATAAATTATTTAATTGTTTATTAAATGGATAGACCTAACTCCCTCCTCTATATAAACCATGTTAGGGGAAAACCATATAGTTAGACACATAACCCTACGGATTTTAGTATAGTTGTGGAGGATGAACATTGATGATAAATAAAAGATCATGGGTTGATGATCAAGGAGAAAAAGAGTTTTTTCATCACTCTAACAAAAGAGACGAATAACCAATATTCAAAATTGATTTCTCCAAACCCAATGAAGGAATTTTCTATAGTGGATTAACCCCTATTTTGATTATCCAATGTTAAATGTGAATCATTACTTCTAAAAAATTGAATTTTTGTTTGATCGATGATTTACAGGTATTGTTTTATATTCCTAGAATTAGGAATTGTTATTGTTTTAATGATCCTTGACTATTACATTATATAAAATTTTCTTCAATAATGTATTTATTACAAACCCAAAAATGGAAGCTTTTTTTACTCATGTTTTTATTTTCTGATTTCCCCCCATGTTCTTTAGGTGATCATCATCATTATTTTATTTTGTTGATGGTTCAAAAAATACCAAGAAATCGATCATTGCTCAATAAATCTTAAGTGAAAATGATTGTTTCCATGGGGTTAAATTCTAGATTGGGAGAAAAGTTATGTTATGATGTGGGAGATAAGAGATGAAATATGGATCAGAGACTTTATTATGTGTTCTTCATTTCGAGATTCTGGAATTTGAAAATGTAGTGAAAAAATGATGATCCTCACACAAATCGGGTGGTCAGAATATAATATCTGATGATTATTAGAGTTAAACTATCCCCATATATAAGTATATTGGTAGTTTTTATGGTTGGATAAAAGGATTAATTATTCTATACAAAAGAATAAGACTATGGGATTCTCCAAAATACTGAGTTACATGGCGTGTAGTTCGAATAAACACACACTGTGTGGGCCCTTTCTACGGCGTATAGGGTTACACAAAAATAAAATATCACATGTCGTGTCTCGTGTGTCCCGATATGTGTGGATCAATATTTTCTCCTGGGTAATAATTTCACATACACGACTACAGTAACCATACATGGCTAGATCACTCATACAAAACCTGTGTAAACGAGTACAACCAACGTACACTAACACAACCATAATACACAACCACATGCCATAGTTTACGAGCATATTTTAGGGGGACAAGGAAATAATTGTGGTATCTAATACATGAAATGTATACCCTATAAAAACTTTTTATGTTTCTCAACGTTGGTTGAGTCCCCCATTATCTTCAGTCGAGACGACTATTTATATGGTATTTTCTCTTATTCCACCCCAATAAGGGTATGTGAGGCATCCCTTTTAAAGAATAGGATAAGTGATCCCCAATATAGATTATTCTTGGATAGATATTGGTATCCCATTGTGTGGATGATGTGGTAACCTCTATCATTCATCCCTTTATTATTTCAATAATCATGTTTCTGATTATCAGGGTGAGTGATCCCCATGCTAGTGGTTTACTTCAGATAGATTCATGTATCCCCTATAAGATCTAGGTAAGATCCACGATGTATATATTGAAATTTTATATGTTCCATTTTTTACTTATTTATGATGATTCATGACAAAAATGAACTCTCAGAAGAGTGACATCGGGGTTCTCAAGACATGAGGATTTATTTCTCCTGTATGGGTGTTACTTTGAATCGTCATGTTGAATTCTATGATTACAGTCTGCTAGTGTTTTTACATTGATACATTGTATCAATCATGAGTTTATTTATGTTATTTTTGTTATTAGATCATATTCTAATTGACATATATTCATTATTATGATCTTAATAATCTCTCAATGCATTATTTTTTATGATTTCGAGGTGTCCTACTGGGTATGTTTATACTAACCCCAGTATGGGATCTACCCACACATGTATTTTCTTATGTAGATAAAAGACCTTAAAATTGATTCATTGGTGGTCTAAGAGCAGTTGGATCATATTTGGGATATAAATACTAGTTTCTTCTAGGATTTTTATTTGATAGTGTTCCCCTCCTTCCTAGTAGGTTGGACTCATTTATAGTTTTTGATGAGATTTTAATCAGTCCTTTAAGATTTCCCATACTTATTCCATACTATGTAGTGGGATATAGTGTATGTAAGAATTTTGGTTTCATATAACACCCCAAGATGTTATGTTATGTCTCTTTTAAATTTAATCTCTTCGATATCTTACGCTGCACACAACACCCAGCTAAAACGAACAATTAAATATTATTATGGGATTATTATAATATAGCCATTAAATTAGTGGGAGTCGATAGTATTAACCACATTATGAAATTTAAATATTATATATTAAATAAATTTTTTATATTAATACAATAGATTTTATAGGCATATGATAAGAACAAATTCAATTTTATACATCAAAACCTATATTTTTTTAAAGACAATTTTGTCACATTTTAATGGTTCACTTGAATTAAAACTAATTTTTTCATTTTTATAAATTAAATTTTCAAAAATAAACTTAATTTTTAAAATCATAATTTCAAAATTATCCTAGGTTGAATTTTTGGTATTTTTTTGAAAAGAGTGCTTTTACAGTAAATACTGAAAAATACCGATTTTTATAAAACTATCAATTTCATTATATTAAAGTATATTTGTGATTTTAATTTGAAATCAATAAAACCTTAGAAATTTTAATTTATAAATAATCTAATATATTTTATTTCAATCATCTATAAACCTAATTTTGGTTGATGTATGTTTTTTAGCTTTAAAATACATGTGTTGACGCTCCTTTCGTCACAGAATCTAAAGATCGGAAAAGGGGGAATATCTGAGCTCAATGTGATTCATCCTTTGAAGAAACATCAAAAATAGACAAAGGGATGAACAAAGAGAACATTGCCCATAGGCCGCGCAAGTTCCCTCATGGTCGCGCAAGTACACTTGCGTGCCGCCTAGTGGTCGTGAAAGTACTTGCGCGACGCCTTATGGTCGTGCAAGTGACTTGCGCGACCTAAGTGATAACCGCCCGGTAACCGCCCGGTAACCGCCCAGGGTCTTCTTTGGCCTATAAATAGACCCTGTGGGCCCCCCATTCAGGAGGATCTCTTCCCAGAAACTCGGATCAAAGCTCCCGACGCCCAAGTCTCTTCTCAAAGCTTCCAGAACACTTCTAAGGTAATTTCTTACCTAGAATGGAAGATCTAAAGGGAAGAAGGAAGGCCTAAGTGTTGAAACTTATCAAACACTTGCGCGCCGACTTAATTCCTTCAATATAACTTGCGCGTCCCTCTTCTGGAAGAACCTCAAGAGGATGGGAAAGGGTTTAATAAAGAGTCGCTCAAGTAATTCAACTCTGGTTGAAAATCGCGCAAGTATCCCTTATGTCGCGCAAGTATACTTGCGCGACCAATACTTGCGCGCCGCCGCAGGACTTGCGCGACCTTCAATACTTGCGCGCCCCTATCTTTTTGGGTGCCCATCTTGCCCTTTTTTTCACCCCTCTTAATCCATTTCACCCTTCCTATTCAAGATTCAGTCTTCAAGATACTCTTCAAAGCCATTTATGGCATGATTTCTTGATTTGACATCCTTATCTGAAAGGAATTCTGTGAAATATCTCTCAAAACTTAGTGATTTAAACATCTTTATGTCATCAAAGATTGAGAGTTCATTCATTCAACCTCATCCTTTAAAATGAGAGAATCCTAACCTGGGTTTCCTTTTCAGGAATAATCCCCAGTTATAAAACCTTTGATTTGGGCATCTTCCTTAAGAATAAGCCCCAATCAAAGTCCTTTAATCTTGGGCATCCTCCTCAGGAGTAAGCCCCAAACCTTAATCCCTAACCTGGGTCTCCTTTTCAGGAATAAAGACTCAGTCATAACCTTGGGCTTCCTTTTCAGGAGTAAGCCCCAAGTCCCCTAACCTAGGCTTCCTTCTCAGGAATAAGTCCCAGTCATGAATCTTGGGCATCTTCCTTAAGAATAAGCCCCAATCAAAGTCCTTTAATCTTGGGCATCCTCCTCAGGAGTAAGCCCCAAACCTTAATCCCTAACCTGGGTCTCCTTCTCAGGAATAAAGACTCAGTCATAACCTTGGGCTTCCTTTTCAGGAGTAAGCCCCAAGTCCCCTAACCTAGGCTTCCTTCTCAGGAATAAGTCCTAGTCATAAATCTTGGGCTTCCTTTTCAGGAGTAAGCCCCAAGTCCCCTAACCTGGGTCTCCTTTTCAGGAATAAGACTCAGTCATAACCTTGGGCATCCTTCTTAAGAGTAAGCCCCAAGTCTCTTAAAATTTCTCTTAACCAGTCATAAATTTCCTTTGATTTGGGTTTCCTTTTCAGGAATAAAACCCAATCATAAGTCCCCTCCTAACTTGGGCATTCTCCTTAGGAGTAAGCCCCAAGATTAGAGTATTCAAATCTCCATGAAGCACATATAACTTTGTGGACCCTGTTCATGGATTTTCTTCCTAAAAGTAAATCCTAAACCTTCATCTATCTGGGCAGTCATCCATACATAAGCCCCAAACAAAATTCTTATGATTGCATCCTTCATGGCACAATTGTCTAAATTTTACCAATACCTCTTGTTTCTCACACCGAGCATGACTCACGTGAGCTTAGAGTGTAAAAGTAATTATGACATTCATCTTTGAGCCATCAATCATAAACATCATATCCCATTCCTCGAACTACGTGGGTTCTGATTCCTTTTTTCAAAACAAAGGATACGTAGGTAGCCCATTCATGGGTTCGATCCCAACATTGAAATAATCTCTGTCCTTCTGAATGACGATAAACTTCAAGTGCCCCACTGAGTGGCTTTAAAACCAGCCTGGTCATCAAAATGACCAAGAGACTTTTATATAAATGTTTTGAAGGATACCATTGACCAAGAATCTCTAAACAAATATAGAAGATTCTATATTGATGAAGAACCTCGAATACATATAAAAGATTCTCTAAATTTCTTGCATATTTAATCATTGATTGTTAAAACTAAAGGAAAGCTCATTTTATACTTGGTAATGTAATAAGGATTCACGAACTTAACTTAAATCTATAAAGAGAGTCCCGGAGTAGACAATAATTCCCCTCAAAAAGGTGTGATGAGTCCGACCTCCCATCCTCTCGACCAATGCAAATTCCTAAGCCTCATTAGCCCACAAGCTAATGAGCGCCTGCCTTTGGAAAGTAGGTCCAAACGGATGTGGAATCATTGGATGTTTCCGGTTCTACGAACAAACCCGTTAGAAACCGATCGGAACGTTTGAATCTCCCGTCCAGGAGGTCATCCCCGGATTCCGCGCGAAACAAAAAATGGTGAACCCGACGTGAATCCTTAACCAAGTTAAAGTGATGTTCATCTTAGATGTTAGGCCCCTTGGGCCAACAAGGCAATCATTGACATATGATCATCCAAAAGATGCAGTAGCCGGATTCATCTTGATTATGTCTGTTATATGGAACAGGCACTCTTTTTTCAAGATCTTCTACAAAAAATGGCTTTCCTTAAATTCACCCCTGTGAATACTGCTGCTGAGAACACCTCTACTGTGAGGTCTGCTGCCATGAAAAACAATGCTGCTACTCCTGCTGGAACGTCATCCGCTCTGAGGATGACATCACCAACTCAGCGTCTTCAACGCTGTGTTTCAAATGCACTGGTTAAGGAGTACCGTCGTAACGGTACTATCCCAACTCTGGAGGCCGCTCGTCAAGCCCTCCAAGTTAACAATTCTACCTGGTCGTCCGGACAACGGCGACCAGCAATCAAGAAGCAGGCGGTGCTGACTACCGTCTCCAACCATTTCGGGTCGTTATCCCCGGAACACAATTTCCATTCACTCCCTTATTCTGAGGAAGTGAATGAGCAGGTCCCGCAGGACCTTAATTCAAAGAGACAGGAGTCCTTCTCAAGGGCTCCCATCAACAATCGCCGCCAGACTCGTGCGGTAGTGCACCCTCAACATGATGAGGGTACCGGCTCCAGGCATTCAGCTCAGTTTCCTCGAACCCGAGCAGGCAAGATGAATCACCAGAGACGGAATCCGGTTAATAATAGGCAGGTTGTCATCCCTGCCATCTCCGGAGAAGTCCACCAACCTAACTTGGTGGCAAACAACGAGCAGGCACACACACCTGCCCGTTTTAATTCAGCTGTCCAGCAGACTCGTCTGGCAGCATCAAGCCGATCCCGCCAGGCAATTCCGGCGGAGTACCATAGGCAGGAAAATACACCTGCTTAAACATCAGCAGTTAGTCAGCAAGCTCGTCTGACTACATATGATGGATCTCGTCAACCGCGTTTGACGAAGTGTAATCAGCAGGCACATACACCTGCTAATACTAATCAAGTCTACCAACAGTCTCTCTTGGTAGCACCCGGAGAAGTCAGTCGGAAAGTCCCGACGACAAACAGGAGGCAGACTAAACTCTCTGCCTCCACACTTGAGTACTGTCAGAATTCACTGACAGGAAAAGGAGGACAGGAGAAGGCACATACACCTACTCCAAGCCCGGAATGGACGTATATCCCTGTTCCGGCGGCTGAAGTCACCAAGCATATTTTATCAATGGTGAAAGAGCAGAAGCAAATTCCTGCTCATATTCTGGATGCTTGCCAGGATATCATAACATCTTCAGCATCATCTCAGGGACAGACACATAAATCTATCCCTAGCAGTGGAGTGACACATCAACAATTCACTCCGGAACAGACACACACATCTGTTCCAGTCCAAGAGGGTTGTGGGGCCTACTCCCCCATATCATATGGACAACCAAGTCAGGCACATACACCTGATTTGAGCGATGATCGTCAGCCTAACCTGACCATCTTTCCTGATCAGGCACATATACCTGCTCAGAGCAATCACTTTCGTCATCAAGTGATTTCTAAAGCGAGTAAGAAGGCATCTAAGAAAAAGATCTGCCCAGCACAGTCAGGAGATCAAAGGCCAATCTGTAACAAGGCCTTGCTCGATGCTGGAGTTCTTGAAGCCCTCAGACATTTATCTGTCGGAATTCAAGATTCTACTCCCTCAGTTCCCAATAACAGGAACATTAATCCCGAAGGTCTTCAACAGACACTTCCTCATGAAGACTTGCTTCATGAAAATTCGGTCAATCTTGAAGTTTCTTCTTCAGATGAGAACCACAGGAACCCTCTGTGTGGTCAGAAGACCAAGGAGCAAGAGATATCATCTTTTACTGTAACCCATCATGAAGGTCCTCCTCATGGTGATGAACTTCGCTGCGAAAGTCCTCTCCGCAGTAGTGATTCACATTGTCTCGAAAATTCTTCAGAAGGAAATGTAGTGACGAGAAAGCCCTCCTATCTCGAGGCACTTGCAAACGTAAAACCAGTCATGTCTGAGGCTTTACTATCGGCAGGTGAAACTCTTTCTCCATCAGAAGATATCTTGGGGTTCAGGTTATTCTCCGAACCTTCCCTGGGTCATTCATCTTCCAGCATGAATAGTGATTCCTCTACCAATCTTGTTGAATCCGATGAAGCAACAAGGAAACACCAACTCTGGTCCAAACAGGTAGAAGAATCTTCATTTAATGATAAAGAGGAAATGCTGAACATGAGGAAAAAACTGGCAAAAGGTGAAGTACCAGTCATGTTTTGGCCTTTGGCTGATTCACAGTATGACATTCCAAAGATGTTGACGGATGATGGAATCCATGATATTCGTCTTAACATATGGAAAACTCTTTGTCAATTAAAGAAGAAGGTATTATCTTACGATGAATATGAAAACCATCTTAAGATAATAGAAGGGTTACAACGCCAGATTGATTTGGCATCTCTATCAGTCTCTCGGTATCCGAAGGCTGAAAAGCAACAGAGAACCCTTCAACGTTCATGCCTTGGCGCGCTGAGAAAATTGCGTCAGTTAATTTCCAATGCTCCATCTAATGTTCATATCAGAGGATGGGGTATTCACGGAGCACTACATTTCACAGTGCTTTCCGGTCATCAAAGCCCGCCGAAAATGGTCTCATGCAATGTTATTGCCCATGGCCGGCCACAGTCAATGGGCTTTGTTCATAATCAAAATCTTGCTCGAGATCAAGCTTCAACTAGTTCCTCTCAAAATCAAGTATATAGAGAACAGGTTGTTGAATTTCTCCTACATCAAGCAGGCGAGAATATTGCGCAAGCCTCTCGTCTGGAGCAAACACGTCATCAAATGACAGAAGTTTCGGAAATCATCCAACGGTCTGTTGAACCAGGTGATAAAAGTGGATACAGGTTAATGCATCCAGCTAATTTTCGAACTAAGATCCGCAAGATCAAGAGAGATTTCAAGAAGATCTCAGACATAGCATGTCAAGAGACACCCCAGCTTGCCAGACTGGGGACTTCTCTAACCCAACCCTCAGAATCAACGAATGGGATTCGAGGAGTTGAGCAGAAGCAACAGGAACACCCCCAGTCCACCGGACTGGGGACTTTTTCAAATCTTCAATCCCTCCCTCAGAGAAAGTCAGTATTCTCTCGATTAGGGAATAAGCCTCAAGAGGAACGAAGAGCCAAGATGTCAGGAGATTCTCTCCAAGTGACGGTTCACAAAGAAATTCCTGAGGGGTCAAGTCAACGGAATGCCATGTCTTATCATGGACATAAAAGGAGACAATATCATAGAAATGCTGATAGAAAGGATTTCATGAAATATGCATCCATTAATGTCATCACTGCCGTTGCTGCTGATTCACCAGATGAGGCTCAATCAGAGGGATCAGATGAAGAGGTTCCTGCTCAAGAAGTTGCGCACACAGACCTAAATGAAGAAGGTGTGCGCACACGTAATCAAAGGCTTACCCAAAATTTGGGTATTCCTTCAAGTAACCCACTTCCCCCTCTCCGAAAAGGATCCAATAAGGGGAAAGGAAAGAATCAGGTTACTTCTCACCCTTCCTCTGAAGGAGGTCAATCGCTCTCATTAGAGCAAAGGCTTGCACAACAGGAGGAAGAAATGAAAGAATTAAGAAGGTTGAATGCAGAACTACTTCAGAGTAGTCTTCTTCTTAAGAATGCTGAAGTCCGACAGCCGAAGGAATTTGTTGTAACTACTGAGATGGATCAGGAATATCCTCCTTTATCAGTACACCCACAGAGGTCTAATCCTACGGGTCAAACGCAACAACGGTTGGCAGCACTACCATTAGTTGCAGCACCAACCTCCACGGCTGTCCAAGCTCCATTCATTGCACCTACCCAAAACCAAGTTCAACCTGACGTTTCTCAAAAGTTAATAACTACTATTGAGTCATTAACAGCTCGGTTAGAAACTATGGAAGGGAAACGGGCGCAAGTTCAACCTGAAAAGAAAGTTTACCCTGAATGGGTAGATTCAATTTCTCCTCCATCCAGTTTTGGAAACCCTATTTTCCCTACTTTCAATGGATCAGGCGACCCTGAACAACATTTGACGCATTACGTGTCTTGTTGTGATCCTATGATGGGAACTCCAGAACAACAAGAAGCAGTGAAACTCAGATGCTTCGTGCGAACCTTGCAAGGACCAGCTTTTGTCTGGTATACAAGCTTGAAATCCCGGTCAGTCATCGGATGGGAGGATCTTCGTCAAAAATTCCTTCTTCAGTTCAGCTCAACTTTGCCAAAAACGACAGTTTTCGATCTTACAAACTGCAAGCAAAGGGAGAATGAAAGAGTCTCTGATTTCATTGCTCGTTGGAAGGGATTAACGTATTCCTTGAGTTTATCACTCCCTCAGGAGGAATTATTGCCAATCTGTGTGGCAAATTTGCGTGACGAATTACGCACACCATTGATCCCTGTGAAATACACAGGAGGTTTTCGAGACCTTACTTCAATCGCTCAACAGATTGAAGATTCCTTTATGCAGGCTAAGGTTAAATCTCGTGTAATTCCATCAGCTCCAGGAAGAAGAATGGGTAAAGCAGAAACTGCTACAGTTATGCTTAAACAGGCACCTGTACCTATTTCTACTTCAAAACCTTCATCTTCTCGAAGGGCTCCACCTCCTGAACGCCAACAACAAAGGCTGTTTCGTCCAAATGATCAAAAAGATCAACGACGAAAACAATTTGAGGATATGAAGAGTAAAACATACTCTTTCCGAAGTGAGCAAGTTCCTGGTTACTTCATTTCAGCTCTGGAAAATAATTTGGTTCAATTACCAGTGCCGAAGAGACCAAACAAGGAAGGAGATGAAGACCGTCCCAATTATTGTCCCTTTCATCAAATGTTGGGACATCCCATCCAGGAGTGTTTTGTCATTAAAGACCTCCTACAAAAGATGGTCGACTTGGGACAAGTCAAATTGAAGGGTTCTTCAGCTCATGTAGCATGTATTACCGCTACAGATCCAGAGGAAGGAGGCGAGTGGCAGGAAGTCAAAAGCAAAACTGCGAAAAAATATGATGATTGGATGGTCAGAAAGACAATCAATCGGACTCATTCCATTTTGCGAACACAATTGAAGAAACCAATTGTGTCTCCTACAAAAGCTGCAGTAAAGCCTCCATCAAAGGACAAATCCTCAAAAGGGCAGCATAATTCAAAGAAGAAAGAGGAATCAGGAGAAGATGAGTATGTATCAAAGCCTAAATTGTCTTTGACTCTGGCAGATTTCATGCCATCTACTTCAAAGTCACGGGCACCGTCCCACCAAACGGCACAGCCTAAACAGGCCAACCAGGCAGAGTCTTTATCAGACGAAGAATTGATCTTTGGTTCTGTTAATATGATTCAATTAACAGATTCATATTCCAGTCTTGATGAACCTGAATTCCCTGTATCAAATAAAGGAACCCGAGGAAGTTCTAGAGGTTCAGGATATAGGGGAAGACGTGGATCTTTCCGAAGCCACTACTCTAATTCTACCCCTGCTAGCACTGTATATGCAGCAGAAACTCGTGGTAGAGCCCTTCAGCGAGCTCAAAATGAACAAGCAAGTTCTTATGCTAATGGCCAACTCAGCTTCGGCACAATTATTTTGGAAGACCGATTAAAGGTTCCATCTTCTTTATCTCAGCAAGCAAATGGATCTAATCAGTCTAATTTTCCAAAACCAAAGATGTTCCCAACTTCAATACAAGATGCATCAGCTTCCAAAGCATCTGCTTCCAAGATACCTGCTAAACCACATATTCCTATTGGGAAACGCAGGCCTCTAGATCAGAAGTATGATATATTGAAACACTTGGCCCAAGTACCAGCCAAATTATCAATTTTGGATGCTTTGAATCTATCAAGAGATCTTCGGGAAGCACTCATTGAAGCTTTGTCAAGTCCTCAAGAGTTTGAAGCTGAGATTGCTGCAGCTGAAATTTATCACATAGAGAATAATCCTGCAGAATGCCATGCAGTGATATCTTTTACTGATAAAGATGAGGATGATGTTGTGCATGGGCACATAAAACCTTTGTACTTATCTGGCAAAGTCAATGGTATAGATGTTCGAAGAGCTTTCATTTACAATGGTTCAGGAGTCAACCTCATGCCCATTCGCACACTTCGTCGATTGGGCCTCACAGAATCTGATTTATCTCCTTCTACCATGATGTTGCAAGGATATGATAAAAATGAAAAAGAACCACTGGGAGAAGTTACGCTCAGAACTCAGTTTGGAGATCCTGTTTCCAATTCAGATTTCATGATTGTTGATCAAGACTCAGCTTTCAATATCTTGCTTGGAAGACCCTGGTTACATCAGCATGCAGCTATTCCGTCATCATACCATCAATGTCTCAAATACTGTTTCGATGGTCAAGTTGGAACATTATATGGTGATAAGGCCCCGTTCAAAACATGTGAGTCTCAATACATTGAGGCGGAATTTTATCACATGAAGGGAAGAGAAAAATCTACAATGAAGGAAATTACCAAAGTTAATGCTCCATATGGTTTGGAAAAAATTCCAATAAATCCATTTTCACATGTGAGTACAGATTATGTGTTACCTATCAGTCAAATTGACAAAATAGGCCCAAATCAAAATACTCTTATGGAAAGATCCATAATGTCAATTACGGCAATCGAGCCAGACAACATGGGAGAAATTGGTAACTTACCAAGCAATGATGAAAGCATAAGTGGTGACGTTTTCATTTCGTCTGCTGAAATCCAACAAGTCTATACTTCGCTAATCAGGCCAGAAGAAGTTATAGCAACACCAGAGGTGAATGTTGATGTCGATTCTCAATCCATCATCTCCTCTTTATTTCCCAAAGAAGACCCTTTTTCATCAATAGGGACGGAAATGGAAGCTTCTTCTTCAAAATGTGAAAATTTTGACATCTCTTATGATCATGAGAATTTCGTTTTTTCATCTACTTTGCAAGTAGAAACGGAAGATATAACACATGATGAAGAGGAAGAGGAAGATCTTAGAGATGCTCCTCCAGCATTTGAAGAGGGTATCTCTACCACTGTGGATGAACTCAGAGAAGTAAATCTGGGTACAGAGAAAGATCCACGCCCCACTTTAATTAGTGTGGCCATGACCCTTGAAGAACAAGAGATGTATATTTCTTTTCTAAAGCAAAATAAAGATATCTTTGCTTGGAATTATACAGAGATGCCTGGCCTTGATCCTGATGTTGCCACCCATCATTTGGGTTTGCCAAAAGAACATCGAGGATTCAAGCAAGCCGCGAGAAGAACACACCCAACCTATGCTTCCAAAATCGAGGCTGAAGTGGATAAGCTTATCAAAGCTAACTTCGTCAGAGAAGTTCAATATCCCAAGTGGTTGGCTAATATTGTCCCAGTAAAGAAAAAGAACGGACAAATTAGGGTTTGCATCGATTTCAGAGATCTTAATCGGTATTGTCCCAAAGATGATTTTCCAGTTCCGATTACAGAACTCTTAATTGATGCGACGGCTGGCTATGAAGTACTTTCTTTCATGGATGGATATTCTGGATATAATCAGATCCGAATGGCCCCAGAAGATGAGGAATATACAGCCTTCAGAGCTCCTCAAGGTGTGTTTTGTTACCGGGTGATGCCCTTTGGTTTAAAGAATGCAGGTGCAACATATCAACGCGCCATGCATCGTATCTTCAAACCTTTTCTAGGGAAATTTGTTGAATGCTATGTAGATGATTTTGTGGTTAAATCCAAACAACGTTTTGATCACTTGGCTGATTTGGAAATCATATTCCACAAGATTCGACAACATAATTTGAAGATGAACCCCTTAAAATGTGCTTTTGGGGTAACCTCAGGAAAATTCCTCGGCTTTGTTGTACGCCATCGTGGTATTGAAGTCGATCCTGAGAAGACCAAATCAATCCTTGGTATGTCACCTCCTCAAAATTTGAAAGAATTAAGAGGACTTCAAGGACACTTAGCCTATATTCGGCGTTTCATCGCCAATTTGGCAGGCAAAAGTTTACCTTTTACCAAATTATTGAAGAAAGGAGTCACTTACCAGTGGACTAAAGAATGTCAAGAAGCATTTGATGTTCTCAAGAAATACCTCTTAAGTCCACCAGTACTCATGCCACCTGTTGAGGGTAGACCTCTTATCCTCTATGTGACAGCTTTAGAGCGATCATTGGGTGCCTTTCTCGCTCAAAAGAATGATGCTGGGAATGAAAATAGTCTCTACTATCTCAGTAGAACTATGCTTGAAGCAGAAACCCGGTATTCGAGTATTGAAAAATGCTGCCTAGCATTAATCTTTGCAGTTCAGAAACTGAGACACTACCTGCAACATCACAAGGTCCAATTGGTATCTCGTAATAATCCACTCAAATTCATCCTTAGTCGTCCAATGCTTACAGGACGTCTGGCAAGGTGGGCGGTTATTCTACAGCAGTTCGACATTCAATATGTGTCTCAAAAGGCAATTAAGGGCCAAGCTCTGGCTGATTTCCTGGCTGAACACCCTTCAGTGGAAGACACATATTCAGATATCGAACTCCCTGATGAGGAAGTTTTTTCTATTCAAGAGAATCCTCAAACATGGGAAATGTATTTTGATGGTGCTTCTAGAAGTCCAACAGGGAAGAAAATGGAAAATCCTAAATTCAACAAAGTTGGTTTAGGAATTGTGCTCATTTCTCCAGATAAGGCAGTGTTACCTTATTCCTTTTTGTTGTGGGAAGGCGGGTACCAATAATGAAGCTGAATACCAAGCTCTCATTGCAGGCTTGGAGTTAGCGCTTCAAGCACAAGTGAATCACTTAAAGGTAAAAGGTGATTCAGACCTGGTAATCAAACAAGTCAATGGGGATTATGCCATCAGAAAAGAAGAATTAATCCCTTTGTATGATTACGTCAGAGAGTTAATGTCGGAATTCCCTTCAGAACCGACATTTTCTTATGTCCCAAGATCACAAAATGCTCAAGCTGATGCACTGGCTAATATAGCCACAGCTTTAGCAGATCCAAATCGGGACGAGACAACCATCGGTATTGCCCACCGTCGTGCAATTTCACCTTATGTTCAAGACAGAACAGAGGAAATTAATGAAATTAGTCCCATTCCTGAACCATATGGTCATACTACAGGATGGATGTCACCTATCAGGGAATACCTTCAAAATGGAACACTTCCACCTGATAGAGCCAAGAGAGAACAAATTCGGCGACGTGTGGTCAATTTTACTCTTTATGATGGTCCAAACCACCTCGAGAAAATTCTCTACAAACGTGGTTTTGATGGAGTTCTCTTCAGATGTATTGATGGTGAAGAGACAATGGCTGTCATAAAAGAAGTGCATGCAGGAGTCTGTGGTGCCCACCAGTCTGGACATAGATTGTCTGATCAAATTCGAAGACTTGGATACTTCTGGCCTTCAATGATACAAGATTGTGTTAATTTCACAAAGAAGTGTCATTCATGCCAAGTATATGCCAATTTCATTCATCAACCTCCAGAGTTGCTTCATACAGCTAAATACTCATGGCCATTTTCCACATGGGGAATGGATGTGGTGGGACCTTACCCTTCAGCTACGGCCAAGCAGTTTAAGTACATTCTTACTGCTACTGATTTCTTTTCCAAATGGGCAGAGGCAGTACCTCTCAAAGAAGTTAGTTCTAAATGCATTGTTAGCTTCATCAAGTCTAACATCATTACTAGATTTGGTGTCCCTCATACCATATTGACAGACAACGGCACCAACTTCTGCTCTTCTGAGGTAAAGAGATTGTATCAAGAATACAACATTAAGTCCAACCATTCATCTCGATATCATGCAGCGGCTAATGGCCAGATAGAGGCCTTCAACAAGACTCTTTCAAATATACTGCAAAAGACGGTGGATAAAGATAAGAGGTCATGGCCTGATAAACTCTATCATGCTTTATGGGCTTATCGGACTACCACTCGCAATGCAACGCGATCTACTCCATATTCATTGGTATATGGAACAGAAGCAGTCTTTCCAATTGAAGTCCAATTGCCCTCACTCAGAATAGCCATTTGTGATCAGTTATCAACAGATGAGCAATCCCAAAAGCGGTTGAATGAATTGGAACAGTTAGATGAGAAAAGATTGTGCACTTTGCACCACTTGGAAATCTATCAGAATCGAATAGCACGAGCTTTTAAGAAAAAAGTTCGTCTTCGTTCATTCATTCAGGGAGAATTGGTATTGGTTCTCAGAACACCAATGATACCAGGAAAGAAGCCTCCCAAGCTTGAACCAAAATGGGAAGGACCTTATTCAGTACATAAGGTCTACTCCAATGGAGCGTATTCTCTGATTTCAATGGATGGAGAACACATCACGACTCCAACTAATGCCAGATTTCTGAAGAAGTATTTTGTATAAACACAAAATATTGTTCACAGAACTAAGACTCTTACATTTGGTTCATACAGCAATGGTCCAGTATGACCTTAAACTACAACTACGTCCAGCATGACGATAAACTGTATGGTCCGTGCATATGACCTTAAACTATTCGCACTTATGTCCCTGCAACATGACACTAAACTGTGCAGCACCAATAGTCCTAACTGCAAGACTTTAAACTGCATAGTCCCTGATTTTGTCCTACATGACAATAAACCGTATAGAAGTTCTTATATTTTGTCCGAGATGACATTAAACTATATTTTGTCCTAGCGACATGACATTAAACTGTGTGGCACTTTCATCGTCCAGCATGACATTAAACTGTGTTAAGTCCCTTATTGTCCTACATGACACTAAACTGTATTCTGTCCGAGATGATATTAAACTATATTGTGTCCTAGCAACATGACATTAAAACTGTGTGGCACTTCCAATGTCCAGCATGACGATAAACTGTAAAAAGATCAGAACTGATATCCTCATATTGATTCACCTTAGTCTTAGCTACATGACTTTAAACTGTACAGCATCAGTTCGTCCTTGCTATATGACGCTAAAACTATACAGCAATGGTCCAGTATGACTTTAAACTGCAACTTCGTCCCACACGACATTAAACTGTGAAAAAGTTCCATAAACAGTCCAGCATGACCTTAAAACTGCATCATTCCTGGTCCATGTATACGACCATAAACTATTTGCAAATATGTCCAGCAAGACGTTAAACTGTGACGTCCTAACTACATGACGCTAAACTGTACAGAAAGT
Organism: Viscum album; assembly: GCA_963277665.1. Taxonomy (NCBI): domain Eukaryota; kingdom Viridiplantae; phylum Streptophyta; class Magnoliopsida; order Santalales; family Viscaceae; genus Viscum; species Viscum album. Next base: position 1,026,075 of record CAUJRU010000174.1, read on the forward strand.
CCCTTTTTTATGTCCTACATGACATTAAACTGTACATCGTTAAAGTTGTTATTACCTCTTGTTTCTCACACCGAGTATGACTCACGTGAGCTTAGAGTGAACATCAACCATAACACTCCCTTTGGGCCACTAACCATGTGTAAGTCCCAACAACATTTTTTATTAGATTATAGTCCCAAAGAACAATCTCTTCACATCATTTCACCACCATCTCATATGATGATGATTTGTGAAACCGCCCTTGGAATCAATATCATTACATTGATTCACTTTCGTCCTTGTTATATGACGTTAAACTATACAACACTTTTGTCCGGTACGACAATAAACTACAATATTCTTTGATCTCCTCACTTGAGAGAGAACTATTATTGACATTGATTTTTCAATCATGTTTCATTTCAAAAAGACTACGTGCATACATGGTAATGCCTAAACTTTTTATCTTAGTTTAAAACCATCATTGCACTAAAGTCCCCTTTCACCCTTCACATGTACGAACCAAATTTGTACAAAGGGTAGTTCTAGAACTACGTGGACTTGATTCCCATCCTTATGGGATACGTAGGAACATTCGAGTGTCCCTCGAATCCAGTCCCAAGTCTTTTGGGCCTAACCCCAAATTTCACTTTCAGTCCCTTGGCTGAAAAGTCCTCATGAAAACACACACTGTGTATTCATTATTATGGTCCGAATTCTATGACCCTAAACTAAGATCACTCATCCTTTCGTCCTGCACGACGTTAAACTGCATTTCAAGAACTACGTATGGCATGATTCTCATTCTTATGAGATACGTAGTGAAGTCCAAAATTTCAATTCAGGACCCAGCCACAACATGATTATGGTTTTCATTGACCTATGTATCTCTACATACATTGGACAATACCCATATTTATGTGTTATAATACTAACCTTAAATATTTTCAGATCTTCATAACCCTTTTCATGACTTCTAGTCACAAAAATGTCAAACTTCTGAGAATTCTTTTGCCTGACTATGCAGCACGTGCCCATAGGTGGCCTTGCATAAACAGTCCACATAAAAGACTTGTCAGCCAAGAGATGCTATTTATTTGACTATGCAGCCAATGCCCATAGGTGGCCCTGCATATTTCAACCCCCTAACGGGTTTTTTAAATAATAGTAACTTCATTCTTGGGAAGAATGCCTCTTTTGTCCTTATTTGTCTTAAACGACAGTATGTAGGGATCCGAAAAAATAGCCATCCTTAACGTATTTTTCCCATATCCTTTTTCATGATCTGAAAGTATTCAAGTCTATGGTTTATTCTTCTTCCCTACGTTTGGGTCAGACCTTCGTAGAAGTGATATTCATCCAGTTCTTCGATATTCTTGTTTGGAAATATCTTCTCCATATTCAAGTACCTCTTTCCATACAACAAACTCTATGCTTTAGAAAATTTGAAACTTCATAAACTTTCACTGGCTTTTAGCACTAGGAAAGTAAATTTCTGGGAGTTCTTTTGCCTGACTATGCAGCACGTGCCCATAGGTGGCCTTGCATAAACAGTCCACATAACAGACTTGTCATCCAAAAGATGCTATTTTATTTGACTATGCAGCCAATGCCCATAGGTGGCCCTGCATATTTCAACCCCCTAACGGGTTTTGTTAAATAATAGTAACTTCATTCTTGGAAACTACTTCTTCTAATGCCTTTTAGCTCTTTTTTCATATCATTCCTCAGATTCAAATATTCTTAAGCCATAGTTTACATTTTTTCCCTCATACTTGAGTATGGTAAATATGTTTTCAGATAAATTATCAAGGAATTGAATCCATTTTAATCCATTTTTCGGTCAAAGCTATTTCGACCTTAAACATTAGCCCCTTTATGTCCGGCGTGCATGACTTTAAACTGCCCACACAAAAGACAAAGGAACTCTGAATAAAAGTCAAGTTCCAGCACACTTGCGCGCTGCCCTCTGTGCACTGAAGACTTGCGCGCCCCCCTTTTCCTTTGAATGGATTCAATTTCCTCAGAGTCAAATCCTCATTTCTTTCCGGATCCAACTCTGAGGGGGGACTTTTGTTGACGCTCCTTTCGTCACAGAATCTAAAGATCGGAAAAGGGGGAATATCTGAGCTCAATGTGATTCATCCTTTGAAGAAACATCCAAAATAGACAAAGGGATGAACAAAGAGAACATTGCCCATAGGCCGCGCAAGTTCCCTCATGGTCGCGCAAGTACACTTGCGCGCCGCCTAGTGGTCGTGAAAGTACTTGCGCGACGCCTTATGGTCGTGCAAGTGACTTGCGCGACCTAAGTGATAACCGCCCGGTAACCACCCGGTAACCGCCCAGGGTCTTCTTTTGCCTATAAATAGACCCTGTGGGCCCCCCATTCAGGAGGATCTCTTCCCAGAAACTCGGATCAAAGCTCCCGACGCCCAAGTCTCTTCTAAAAGCTTCCAGAACACTTCTAAGGTAATTTCTTACCTAGAATGGAAGATCTAAAGGGAAGAAGGAAGGCCTAAGTGTTGAAACTTATCAAACACTTGCGCGCCGACTTAATTCCTTCAATATAACTTGCGCGTCCCTCTTCTGGAAGAACCTCAAGAGGATGGGAAAGGTTTTAATAAAGAGTCGCTCAAGTAATTCAACTCTGGTTGAAAATCGCGCAAGTATCCCTTATGTCGCGCAAGTATACTTGCGCGAGCAATACTTGCGCGCCGCCGCAGGACTTGCGCGACCTTCAATACTTGCGCGCCCCTATCTTTTTGGGTGCCCATCTTGCCCTTTTTTTTCACCCCTCTTAAGCCATTTCACCCTTCCTATTCAAGATTCAGTCTTCAAGATACTCTTCAAAGCCATTTATGGCATGATTTCTTGATTTGACATCCTTATCTGAAAGGAATTCTGTGAAATATCTCTCAAAACTTAGTGATTTAAACATCTTTATGTCATCAAAGATTGAGAGTTCATTCATTCAACCTCATCCTTTAAAATGAGAGAATCCTAACCTGGGTTTCCTTTTCAGGAATAATCCCCAGTTATAAAACCTTTGATTTGGGCATCTTCCTTAAGAATAAGCCCCAATCAAAGTCCTTTAATCTTGGGCATCCTCCTCAGGAGTAAGCCCCAAACCTTAATCCCTAACCTGGGTCTCCTTTTCAGGAATAAAGACTCAGTCATAACCTTGGGCTTCCTTTTCAGGAGTAAGCCCCAAGTCCCCTAACCTAGGCTTCCTTCTCAGGAATAAGTCCCAGTCATGAATCTTGGGCATCTTCCTTAAGAATAAGCCCCAATCAAAGTCCTTTAATCTTGGGCATCCTCCTCAGGAGTAAGCCCCAAACCTTAATCCCTAACCTGGGTCTCCTTCTCAGGAATAAAGACTCAGTCATAACCTTGGGCTTCCTTTTCAGGAGTAAGCCCCAAGTCCCCTAACCTAGGCTTCCTTCTCAGGAATAAGTCCTAGTCATAAATCTTGGGCTTCCTTTTCAGGAGTAAGCCCCAAGTCCCCTAACCTGGGTCTCCTTTTCAGGAATAAGACTCAGTCATAACCTTGGGCATCCTTCTTAAGAGTAAGCCCCAAGTCTCTTAAAATTTCTCTTAACCAGTCATAAATTTCCTTTGATTTGGGTTTCCTTTTCAGGAATAAAACCCAATCATAAGTCCCCTCCTAACTTGGGCATTCTCCTTAGGAGTAAGCCCCAAGATTAGAGTATTCAAATCTCCATGAAGCACATATAACTTTGTGGACCCTGTTCATGGATTTTCTTCCTAAAAGTAAATCCTAAACCTTCATCTATCTGGGCAGTCATCCATACATAAGCCCCAAACAAAATTCTTATGATTGCATCCTTCATGGCACAATTGTATAAATTTTACCAATACCTCTTGTTTCTCACACCGAGCATGACTCACGTGAGCTTAGAGTGTAAAAGTAATTATGACATTCATCTTTGAGCCATCAATCATAAACATCATATCCCATTCCTCGAACTACGTGGGTTCTGATTCCTTTTTTCAAAACAAAGGATACGTAGGTAGCACATTCATGGGTTCGATCCCAACATTGAAATAATCTCTGTCCTTCTGAATGACGATAAACTTCAAGTGCCCCACTGAGTGGCTTTAAAACCAGCCTGGTCATCAAAATGACCAAGAGACTTTTATATAAATGTTTTGAAGGATACCATTGACCAAGAATCTCTAAACAAATATAGATGATTCTATATTGATGAAGAACCTCGAATACATATAAAAGATTCTCTAAATTTCTTACATATTTAATCATTGATTGTTAAAACTAAAGGAAAGCTCATTTTATACTTGGTAATGTAATAAGGATTCACGAACTTAACTTAAATCTATAAAGAGAGTCCCGGAGTAGACAATAATTCCCCTCAAAAAGGTGTGATGAGTCCGACCTCCCATCCTCTCGACCAATGCAAATTCCTAAGCCTCATTAGCCCACAAGCTAATGAGCGCCTGCCTTTGGAAAGTTGGTCCAAACGGATGTGGAATCATTGGATGTTTCTGGTTCTACGAACAAACCCGTTAGAAACCGATCGGAACGTTTGAATCTCCCGTCCAGGAGGTCATCCCCGGATTCCGCGCGAAACAACATGTTTCAATGAAAATATTTTTCTTTGCGTTTTATAGAATAAATTTTAAATTATATTACATAACATCTATTTTTCAAATTTTTATAAAATTATTCCATATTTGGAATCACAACGTTAAAATTTAGTAAATTGGACCTTTTATTTTGAGATTTATAAGAATAGTATCCTTGGTAATTTTTTTTACCATGGTTATGGTAAAGTAGATGATATATTTAGATTAAAAATAAAATACAAAAAACTATAAAATGACCCTAACACTTGACCAAATTCTATAGGATAATTTAATTTCATCCCTAATTAATTAATTTTCAGTTATATGACAATTTATGGCCATTTTTATAAGGTTATAATATTTTTAATATTTTTTTAGAGAAAATTCCAAGATGTCACATTCATATTTTTAGTAAATATTTAATATATTGTTACACAAATGGTATATTAGACTATAAAAAATATTTTTAAATATGAATGATTTTTATTCATTATAGTAATTTGTATTTAATTTTTAGTAAAGAAATATTTACCCTAAAATTTTACACGATAGCGAGGTAGTAAATATTTTACTAATGGAAATATAAAATAAATAATATAACACATATTGAAATAAATATATTTACAAATAATTAATGTCATCCAAAAATTTTAATTATTAAATTTATAATTTATGGATTTATTAAAATAGTTTGTTTGATGATATCTTATTGTCTTTATATATTTTTAAAGTCAATATAACAAATAGTGTCAAAATGGTCATTAATGGTATTTTAAAATTAATAATATTTTTTTAAATGATATAAAATTACTAAAAATATTAAATTCAGAAAAAATGATTTATATAATGTTTAAAATAAAATAAATGATCCATTTATGGGTCGATTGAAATTTTATCATAACTATATTAACCCTCAAAGAGTAAAAATTCATGTTGTCATGGTAAGAGTAAAAGGAATTAAATAGGGGTTAGAACTAAAAGATAAGATTTCAAATCTAAACTAAGACTGGATAAATATTATTTGATGAGATTATTTAGAACCATAATCATATTATATTTTAATTGAATCATTTTTTCTACATTTTTAAATGAAAATTAATTTATATTAATTTAATATTTTCGTGAGTTTCAATAGTGCCACTCATCTCAATTATTAAAGGGAACCTCCTCGTTCAATTATTCCCAGTACTTTTTGCCTTATATAATGATAATAACATTATCATTTATATTATTACCATCCTTAGTTAAGTTATTGATTTTCTTTTCCTATCAAAATACCTACTTTAGGTTCTTTAAGAGAAGTTATAAAGGAAGTCTATCGGAGAAGAGGTAATCCTCTTTACTGACTCTTTCATGTTTAGTCCTTCTTCTAGATAATTTTAATATTTTGTTAGCATGATAAATTAATAAATCAAGTATGATATATATTATTAAACATTATTAATTTTATTTTACAACAACAGTATACCTTTTATTCATACTATTAAAATCAAAAGCACTTTATGTTGGTGCGTACAACATACTGTCTCCACGTTGTGGGGTAATTTATTTTTCATTACAACTTAAATTGGTTGGTTATAATGATGGGAATAATTCATATATATGATAATTATAAAATTTTATTTATTTTGAAAAAAATAATATACCATCTACTTCCTTTTCTTTTCATCATTAAGGGAATTATATCGTCACTCATGCCTATGTACGGTACCATCCACACAACGCAATGTGATTAATTTTCCATGTTCAACATTGATAAATGGTATTAGAAATTTATATAATGAAAAAATATGATCTCTATGACATTAATATAATCCATTAGTAGACAAAAATATATATCTTATTTACAAGAATCATTACTTACATTGCAAAACATGCATAGGAAAATGAAGCAGTTAACACTCAAAACAAGGGTAATAACAAAATATTATTAACAAATTGTTGATCAGATTATATAAGTGGTTCATATATAATATCATAAGTATGAACATTGTTATATTATAAATTATTAATGTTATTTAAACCATTATACATGAGTTTAGTTCATGTTAAAATAAATAAAAGTGAAAGGTAACAGTTTCTCATCTCACGTTTATTTCTCTGAGATATATACCTCATTCACCACTTATTTATTTTGTGTGGTGTACTCCCCTATTGATATATAATATCATGAATATATTTATATTCATTTTATTCAATGTTTCCATTTATGATTATTAATTTTATGTGTAATATGACTACTGATTACAAAGTGGTAAGGGATTTCTTAACTCAATTTCCATTGATTGGGTTAAAACTTCTACTTTGGGATTATTTCCTCATAAGATTATGTGTGAAATGAATTTTGATTATATTTTTTTAATTAAAAAAAATTATGTTTATTTATAACTAATTAACCTAATTTACTTATATTTTTAATTCTTACTTAAATGATATGATATTTTTAAAGGACTACATCTCAATTTAACTTCACTGAGACAAATTGTAATATTATGAACTATATTTCTTTTCTATGATGTATATAATTCCAATTGATTTATTTATTATCAGTATTAATTGGAAATTTTATTTCTATTATATATCCATATTTATTGTATCAGTAGTATTATTATTATTTAACATGTATAAAATTTTTACATATAATATTTACATTGAAAGTTATTTGATTAACTAGGGAAATAATGTAAAATCTATATCAATTACTCAATATCGATATATGATGTTAAAGAACGTTTTTTATTAATCAAATATATTATTCTATATTTGAGGGATTTTTTGAACTTGAAGACACTGGTGGGGACAAGTTATAGATAGACCCTTGATGCCTCAATAGTCTCATAGGAAAAATCAGTTAAGATTGCATTACACGGGTTTTTACCTATGGATTAGACCATCTTGTAAATGGTATTGACAATATTGGTTCATGTACCAAATACATGTCATCCAATAATTAATCACTTCTTTTATCCATAATTTTGGTATTGTTATCAATGTTATCAATACTAGGAATAAAATATATGGATGCATTTCATCCTCATTTTATCAATTAAATGGCTTGTGTGTTTAGTTATCTACTATTCCATATTGATTATAATCATTAATTCATGATATTTTATTCTATACTTGACCCTTAATGGGTATTTTAGCTCACAATTATTTTGTTACTTTTCCCTAGGTTATGAAGAAGATATATTTGAAAGAGTTTTCAAGGATGAAATTTACTAACTTTTCTTATGTTTAATGTTTTATTTTCTATTCTCAATGTAAAATGGGTATCATGTATGTAATATTGATTTCCAAAACTGATAAACTATCCAATAATTTGGTATTTTAATCTTGTATCTATACCAATATAATAAATTAAGGCACCATCTCTAGACTACTCATGTCTGGGTCTTTACAGTTGGTATCAAAATAATTTTCGTAGAAACCATGAGAACTTGATTTAGAAAATCATGGATTAGAAAACATAACCATATGACTAAATTTGAGGTTAATTCTAAATATAGGATAAATCCTATAGATTTTATATTAACCATGAAATATCTAGGTTAAAAATATGTACTAATAGATTTCGAAGAAGATGCCATGATTTAGACATCCAATAAATGATTTTTTTCATGACTATATCACTATGATTAGTATTTATCACACTATGCTTTTTGTTTTAGTAAATGGTGGTAATAATTATTTATTGAGTTAAAATTTAATGTGATATATATTAATTTGATTAGAGACAAAATGGAATGACGACTATAGTAAAGATATTGTAATTATTTATAATTAGTTATCATAAAATATGATTGATACATTACACCTTAACCAACTCTCAGGCTCAGAAAATAATAGAAGGATATAGTTTACTGATATATTTGGTGGTAAATTCCTTTTAGGAAAGAAGATTATTATCCTATATATCATGATTATGAGAAGAAACATCCAAGTGAATTTTATATATGAATGGGAAGATATTTTGTGTTTATAAAAGGATATAAAGCAAGTAGTTTCTGAGTAAAAATGAAAAAAATTCAATAATGTTCTCCCTAAGGTATGATTGACGGATAAATGTTTTAAATATATAAAATATGGGCATTAGGAAAACCTATGTTCTGGTGGGTAAACTCATAATGAAAATCAGAAAGGTTATACAAGTAATGTTTATACTATTGACAATGAAGAGACTACTAATGAAAAATGACAGGAATGAGGTATTAAGGAATAATATAATGAAGTGTAGTTTATGGTTTAATATTGAAGAATATTTATTAATGATTTGGTTTATTAGTATTCAATAATTTCTTTATCAATGATTCTATGGTTATAAGTATCATGTGATATATAAGTATTTCACTGTAGTACTTTTTTAAGTATTTGGATACATGTGTGGAATGGTATCAGTAACCAAGAGAAGTTATTTTGTTGTAATTAAATTATTTGGAAAAACAATATGACTCCGGGACAATTACCCTTAATATATTATTAATGTGGAGATAATAATGAAAAATATATGCTTATGGGATAGTATTTCTAACTATCAGAATTTGTTAATTACTAATTGGTTTATGTTATCTTTTTGTGGTATACTAAATGTTTGGATTTATGAAATATATGTGATGTTTTGTTACTACAAGAATTAATGTTTTCATTAAATTATAATGGTGGTCAATTTATTCAAATATTTTTAATGGTAATATAAGAGAAACATTATATTTTTTTGGGAAAATCTAATGTTATGTTGATTTTGTAAATTTCGAGTAATTACTTATAAATTTTTGTTCATTGAATTTAGAGAAACATATTTTGGATTAGTCTTAAAAATAACTACATGTGTAATGGATTATGGTGAATATTGGATATTGTGGTTTGAGTTTAAATTTTGATTTATTTTATTTGGTATCTTGTGGTTTAAGGGATGATGTTTGGATATTATAATTCATTAAATTTATTCAAGCATAAAAACAAAATTCCAAATGAACAGTCATTTCGTGGTGTAATGGATGTAGTGAAAATAGATCAAAGCACAAACAAAGGATGTGATTATGAATATGAAATATAGTGTAATCAAGTGTATTTATTTACTCAAGTTATTATTATAATAGGGAATGAATCCATTAACTCTCAAAAAAGTGGTTTGGAAGAAAAACAATATCTATTTACTTTCCTTTCTAATAAATCAATGGTCTTTTAACCGATCACTAATTTACTATTTTTGTAATAGTTGAATTTATAATGATAATGTTTTATATCAACATCCATTAGAACATAATAGTTATATTTATCTTCCATATCCATGTTTTCACTTCCCCGGAATTTAATATTATTCTAAAGCCAAATTTTATGCTGACCTTCACATTTCCCTTTCCCTCTTATGAATTGGATGTTTTATTAACCCTTTTTATTATGTGGTTTTCCCACAAAGAAATTTTCATGTATCATCCTTTGATATTCAAAGTAAAATTTTAATTTGTGATGATGAACTTTATTTAAGGAGGGGATAATATAAAACCCCAATATTTTAAGGTATTTCTATTTTAATTTAATCTCTTCGATAGTCTATGTTACAAGCAACACCCAGCTTAAAATAATAATGAAATATTTTTATGTGATCATTATAATATAGACATTAAATTGGGAAGAATGAATATTATTAACCACATTATGATATTTATATATTATATAATCAATCAAATTTCTTAACATTCATCCAAAATATTTTATAGTCATAATATAATAATAAATATAATTTTACAGAGAAATATTTATATTTTTCTAACCATTTTTTTAATTATAATGGGGAACTTGTTCCAAAACTAAAATTTGAAACATTTATAAATTATATTTTAAAAAATAAACTTTTAAAAAAAATATAAATTTCAAATTTATCTTATGGTAAATTTTTTATATTTTAATGAAATGTATGATTTTCTAGTAAATAATAAAAAATACCGATTTCTATAAAACTATCAAGTTCATTATATTAAAGACTCTTTATGATTTTAATTTGTTATAAATTAAACATGTGAACTATTTAGTGGTAAATAAACTAATCCATTTCATTTTGATCATACTTATAACTTATTTTGGAATAAGTAAATTTTGGGCTTAAATGAATTTTTCAATTAAACTAGTGTTCGTTGTTTTTTTGTTGAATTAATTTTAACTTAAATCATAAAAATTATTTATTTTAAATATTAAAAAATAGATACCATATTTATATTCATATGGTTCAAATTTATTAAATAAGAACCTTATATTTGTTTCCGAATATGAATATTGACCTTGGTAATATTTGTTACCACTTTAAAGAGTAAATTGGGTAATTTAGTTTTAAAATAAAATGATAAGGGCTATAAAATGAATCTAAAACATAGCCAAATTTTATTGGATGATTTAATTTTGTAAATAATCAATTAATATTCATTTATAAGACCATTTATGTCCATTTGTAAGAGGTTATGATATTTATAATATTTTATTTAAGGAAAAGTCTATGATATCACATTCATATTTCTAAATAATATAACATCTTTAATATGGTGTTATTATGCAGTAATGTTAATTTATAAATATAATTTTTAAATCTAAAGTAAGTTTCTTCATAATGTTAATTTATTTTTATTTTTTAGTGACAAATTAATTACAATAACTTCTTGAATAAGAGTGATGCAGTAATCATTTTACTAATGGAAATTTAAAATAAATGACATTAAAAATTTTAAAAATAAATAAATTTTTTGATATTTAATATCATAGAGGAATTTTATATATGAACATGAAATGTTAGAGATTTATTAAAATATTTGTTTCAAATATATATTGTTGTAATGATTTTTTTTTAAAATTCAATATAATGAATACTTTCAAAATTTATATTAATAATATTTTAAAATATATATTATTTTATTAAATGATATAAAAACCATAAAAATAATAAATTTGGAAAAATAATTTTAAAATGGTATAAATTTTCATAAATAATCCATTTATTGGTCTTTTTGTATTTTATAGTAACTATATTAACACTCAATGTGTAAAAATCCATGTTGTCATGGTAAGAGATAAAGTAATTAAAATAGGGGTTAAAACCAAATGATAATGATAATAATGTAACCTAAACTTTTATAAAAATTATACTATGAGAGAATTTAGACCCATAAGAGTCCAATATTGGAAATAAATCATTTTTTATAAATTTATAATTGAACGTTGATTTATATTAATTTAGTGTTTTGAGTGTTACCAAAAGTGCCCCAGACCTCAAATATAAAATGGCACCTCCTCCATCACTTATTTACACTAATTTGAGCCTTATATATCGACCAAACACTACTCATGTATCTTATAAACATACTTAGTTAAGTTATTGAGGTTCTGGTCTTTCAAAAAGATCCACCTTAGGTCCCTTAATCAAATTTATACTGGAATTCTACCAAAGAAGAGGTTATCATCTTTATCGACTCATTAATGTTTATTTCTTATACTACTTCCTCTTAATGTGTTGTCTTCATGATACATTAATGAATATAGTATAATATATATTTTTATATGTTATTATTATTCTATAAAAACCATATTTCACCTTTTTTATATCCTATTAAAATCAAAAGAACTGTGTATTCATACGTGCGGCTAACCATCTCCAAGTCATGGTGTAATTTGTATTTCATCACCACATTACATGGATGGTTATATAGATGGAAATAATAGATATATATTAAAATGATTACATGATATTGATTCTTTAAAAATTAATATACCATACACTTCCTTTCCTTTTCACCGTTAAGCGAATGATATCATCGCTCGAGCTTACGCACGACCAATTATCTCCACAACACGATACGATTAATTTTCCAAGTTCACTATTCAATTATGATTATAAATAATTAAATAATGACTAAATATTATATCTATGACCTTAATATAGTCATTAATATTAAGTACATATATCTTTTGTATGATAACATAGAGATACATTGTAAAACATGCATTGGAAAATGAAGTAGTTAACACCGAAAATAATGGTAATAACAAAATGCTTACAAAAAATAGGTGATAAGATGGTATAAAAGGATAATATATGATATCATAAATATTAATTTCATTATATTATAAATTAGTAACAATATATAATGTAACACCCCAAGCATCTATGGTACGCTTCTCTTTGAATAATGCAATAGCGTGTGTTGTACGCAACATCGAGTTCTAACACACCACAACCAATCAAACTAGCTATTATGAATAGTAATACCCACTTTTTGAAATTTATTAATTTTATTTTTCAAAATGGACTTCATTTTTGGATTTGGAATATCGAAATTATCCTAGGGTGAATTTTTGGTATTTTCTGAAAAAACATCATTTTTGGATGAATAGTGAAACCACTAAGTGGTAGTTAAAAACTGATTCTTTTCATAAAACATAATTTTACCGCTTCTGTGAGTGGAATTTCATAAATCCAAGAGACATGGTTAATATCAAGGAGTAAAATGTGGTTCATTGAGATGAAAATAATTTTTGGTGAATAGTAATTGTTTACTTTTATTTACCACGGTTAAAAGTAAATAGGGTAATTAAGGTTAAAAATGATATTAATATTACTCTAACACATGTCCTAATTCTATTTGAAAAGTGTATATCGACGAAAAATGACCTTAGGAATAAAATATTATCATTTAGGTACACGTGGGTTAGATTAGGACATTTATTATTATTTAATTCAAAGAAGAGTTAAAAGAGTTAAAATAAATGTTAATTTATTAAACAGTTTTAATATAGAGTTATACATAAGATAAATTCGATTGTGAATATTCATTAGAATGCTAAAACGATTTCCTACATAATGATATTTTATTTATATTTTTTGGACAATAAATAATTTAATTTATTTATGACACAATGATGATGCAGTAATTACCATAATAGTTAAAAACTAAAATAATTGATATTCTAAATACCCAAATAAATATAATTTGAGACTTTCTATGAATTACAATAACTTTATAGGTTAATATTACATGTTAGGAATGATGTAATTAACTTTGTTCGAAGTAATACTTCTGTTATGATTTTCACAAAAATCAAGTTTCCAAATAGTGTCAAAATTGGCATAAAACGGTTTTTAAAACAAATATTATATTATTAATTGATATTCAATTCATAAAAATTTATGGTTTTTCCTAAAGACTTATATCATTATAGGTGTATCATTAATTGACCAATTGGGAGTCGACTAGAGTTATATATTACGTTTATTAACTATATAATATAAAAATACAAAGTGACATAGTAAGTGTCAAACTAATTAACTAAGAGTTAAAACTAAAAGATAAGGATAATATAAAGCCCCAAACCTGTCTAAATTCTATTGTTTGAGTGGTTTTAGACCCATACCCACTATAACCTTTATATAATCCACTTTGGAGCCATTATAAACTGAATATGAATTTATTATAAAATAATATTTCTAGCTTTTCCAATGGTACCCCTCACCCCTCTTATAAAAGGGCACTCCCCATTCTCATTAATTCACACCTTCAAAGCCATTTGGCTCAGCCAAACTCTTCCCAAACACTATCTTAACTTCCCTCACTTCATCTTAGAGGCATTCCCTTAGTCATAAATCCAACCTAAGGAGACCTTTTGATCAAATCAAAAGGAAGAACCTGAAGAAGAGGTAATGTTTTCACCACCCTCTTCCATGTTCCTTTCTTCTTCAACATCTTCTTTATTAACCATTCTAAAATAATAACTCCATTATATTATATATACTGGGATTTTATTAAAAATATGGTACAACCATATTCAGTATTCTATCCATCCTTTGAATAACATGTCACCATACGTGCGTACGTACGGCTTACCGTCTCCACGTCGTGGTGTAATTGTTATTCAATAAATCATTATTTGGATGGGTATAATAATGATGTGTAATTCATGTAAATAATAAATATAACATGATAATGATTCTGTATATATGATATAAAATCCAATTATATATTATTTTAATATCAAAATAATGATATTGTCGCTTGTGCGTACGTATGGACTACCGTCTCCACGAACGCGATGAGATTCATTCTCCATCGTATCCATTCAAGTATAATTATCATTTGAAGATTTCAAAATAATGTTTAAGGACATGACATCATTATTTATATAAATAAGATACAACCTATCCATGACAAACATGTCTTACATAACAAAACATATAAAAGAAAACGAGTAAGTTAACACCCGAAACAACGATAATTCTAAAATATTACTAACAAAGAAATGTTAAACAGTCATATATGATATCATATTAATATATATGATTCCTGTATAATTTAATAACAATTATTTCACCATTATACCGTAGGTTAACCTACCCCAACCAAGAAAAAGTACAAGGTAATGGTTTATTTTGCAATCTTTTCATTATTCGAGGTTGTTTATACGTGATAATCTACTGGGATCTCTTTATCATCCACATCCATGTTTCTTAAAAATGTATTTGAAATCATTATTACTATTTTAAATACTATGGTATTAATTCATTTATACCCTTCTTGACTTTTTATAATATGTTTATAAAGGAATCTTGCTATTGTTTTCCAAACAAGGTCTTTTTTTAACCTTTTCGACAGAATTAAGGTAAGAATGATTTTTAACTTATACAGAGGGTGTGTATATTTTCTGACGTTATAAAATCATTGAAGCTTACCTTAGAATCTTATAAGAAAATTATCAAAATAAATGTTTTATTTTATAATTATGTGACTTTTAAATGATTTCAGAAAAATTGGATATTTCTCTCAAATAGTTTTGATTTCATCTATGTCAACATCCTTTGATAGATTTTAAGCTTATTTGAAGTTGATTTAATATGATACAAAACTTCCATATTGTATTGATGGTTTTGTGTTTTTTTTTACTGTGGATGTATTATTTTTAAACCATTCATTGTTTATGGAGAATGTATTGACATTTCCTATACTAGTTTTAATACGAATGTTTATGTTATGTTTAAACCTATTCATATGATGAATGTATTGAACTTAATATGTGATAGGTGGAGTCCGATATAGCTCCTCGATGCATCGGTAGGTCTCATGAGACAAACTAGTGTCTTGGCACAAGGCCTTGACACAATATTATTGTAGTCTTGGCACGAGGCCTTGGCTATGTGGTTATGATAGTCTGGCATTATGCATTCCATCATCATGAAAGTGGTTATTGATATTCTATGTGATTATTCGATTAGTAGAATATCCATGTGAATAAGTAAATGGAATTATTTCATTTTATTTTTTCCATACTATGTTGAAGTTGAAGTTTAAAAGGCTTTTTTTTAGTTATACAATGCCTTGAATGTTTATTCTTATTTATGAATGTTTCTGCTATATTGTTAACCTTACTCGGCATTTGAGCTCACCACTTTTCTATGTTTTATTTTTCCCAGGATGTGAAGAAGTAAATTATGAATGACCTGCAGGGATAGTATGATGGGATAAGAGTGTAGAATATGGAGACTATGTTGTTGTAGTTTTCATTTTTATGATGTAATGTAAAACTTTATGAATATATCTAGTGTTTCCAAGGCTAATAAACTAATTGGTCTTTCGAGATTAGATCTTTCTTGTGATCATGACAATGTTATGTAATAATGAACCGACTTCCGGTAACTGGGGTCGGGGTGTTACAGTTGGTATCAGAGGAAGTTTAGTACAAACCTTGGAAGCTAGATTTAGATAAACACTGATTAGAGAACATAGACCTAAGATGGACTTTGAGGATTAGTATAGAAGAACTTCCTAGAATTTTGGTATTGTAGAGATTTTGTAATTTTTACGAGAAATACATCCATGTCTGGATACGAGAAGGTAGAGGCGTCTCAGGCATAAATGTACCTAGGGGTAAAACCTGAAAACACCACTTTGAAATAGACTCGAATGGGAACTGGTGCACGACAACGGGCCTTGCTACACTCTTGGTTACGACACTCCCTGGGGTTATGCTTAGGATAACTCTCATTTTCTTTACAAATAATTGTGATGGGTTTATGAGTATATACTTCCTCAAAGAAAACATTTTTATGATTATGGATTATATCCATAAATAGTTCAGTTTATGTTAAGTGTTTTGTAAGTATGGAATTATGTATTTTGATTCATAAACTAATCTAGTTTATGCCATTCTTTAGAAATGGCGCCTAGTGGAAGAAATGGAAACCGTATCAAAGCACACACTCCATGTAGCGATTGACCTCCTGCTCAAGATAATTATAGTGGAGGTGGTGATTCAACTAGTGTTGATCAACTAATCACCATACTGGGACAACTCACTCAGGTTTTGAGTAATAACCTTACCCGTATGGAGCACCCTGATCCACAGCGTGGAGGATCAATTTTAGATCGCTTCATGAGGCAACAATAACCAACGTTCAATGGGAGTACAAATCCCTTAGTATCTAAGAAATGGATAAGTTCCCTAGAGAAAATATTTCAGGCTTTGGGAAGTAGTGAAAGGGAAAAAGTTATCATGGAAGTTTACCGCCTCACTAGAGATGCTGATCAATGGTGGTCATTGATTCAAAAAATTAAGGAAGATGATGAAGTATCAAATATGGAATGGAGGGAGTTCAAAGATCTGTTTTTAGAAAAATACTTTCCTCATGACCATCGAGCAGATATGGAAAGGCAATTTCTAAGTCTGAGATAAAAGGAGGATGAGAATGTCGCAAAGTATGAGGATAAGATTGATCGTTTCTTTGATGGGTTAAAACCACTTATCCATTGAGCATTAGTCTCACAATCCTTTTCATCGTACGAATACATTGTCTCATGTGCTATCAAGACAGAGAAATAATTCTCTATGTCATATGACTTTAAAGCAAAGAAAGAGAAGAAGAGATATTCTGATCAATCTGGGAATGGAAATAAAGGGAATAAGGGAAAAGTTGAATATCCATCCTGTAGTAAATGTGGGAAGAAACACCTCGGTACTTGCTTAAAAGGAACGGGTGTCTGTTACAAGTGTGGTGAAAAAGGCCACCAAGATCGTGATTTCAAGGGGAAGAAGGAAGCTATTGATGTCCAATGCTACAATTGTAGGGAGATGGGACATTATGCAAATTAATGTCCTAAGCGTCAGGGGAACATAGATCAGAAAAGGCCAAGGGATCAAGGCCAAGATTATGATATCACTACTGCTGAGTTAGAAGCTCTGAAAGACGTGGTGGTAGGTAATTTAATGGTTTCCTCAAGTTCAGAAAATGCATTATTTGATTCTGTATCATCGCATTTTTTCATATCTTACCATTTTTCTAAGAAAATTATATATTTCCAATTTGATTTAACAACGGAGTTGTCAGTTAAAACTCCTAAGGGAGTATCATTGCAACAAAGTTTTGTGAATCAGTCCCCATTAGAGCACATAAATGTTCATTATCCACTGATCTCATCATCATACCTATGATTTATTTTGATATAATCCTCAGTATGTATTGGATTTCGGACCATGATGCGAAGATTTATTGTAAGAAGAAGGAGGTTACGATTTTTTATGATGATGATAAAGAACACCTTATCATTAGAGAAGAATCATCACCACCTAATTCTTATCTAGATCCACCCCCAGTAGCTCAACTAAATTCAATTATTAGGGAGGAGGAGAATGAAATTACAGTGGGTGAGGAAAGAAATGTTCAAATAGAGGATGTACCAATTGTGAAAGAATATGTAGATGTGTTTCCGGAATATTTACTTGGACATCCTCCAGAATGAGAAGTTGAGTTTTCTATTGATTTAATTAATGGATCAAGGCATATATCGAAGAACCCTTATAGAATGGACACTGTAGAATTAGTTGAACTAATGAAACAACTAGATTAATTGATTAATAAGGGATTTATTCGCCCTAGTGTTTCTCCATGGGGATCCCCTATTCTTTTTGTTAAAAAGAAAGATGGATCTATGAGGTTATGTATCGACTATAGGGAGATCAATGCTATAACAATAAAGAACAAGTATCCCCTGCCTCGCATTAATGATTTATTTGACCAACTACATAGAGCTCAATACTTTTCAAATATTGACCTTCGATCTGGATACCATCAGTTGTGTGTGAAGAAGGAAGACAATCCGAAGACAGCATTTCGAACCAGGTACGGGCATTATGAGTTTACTGTAATGCCTTTTGGATTGACTAATGCATCCTCTGTATTCATGGATCTGATGAATAGAGTTTTCAAGGAATATCTCGATGAATTTGTGGTGGTATTTATTGATGATATCTTGGTATACTCCAAAAGCTATGAAGATCATGAAAATCACTTGCGCACTATCCTGAAGACTCTGAGAAGACATGAACTATATGGGAAGTTTAGAAAGTGTAAAATCTAGCTTCAGGAGATTTCTTTTCATGGCCATATTGTCTCTAAATATGGAATCTCTATTGATACTTCTAAGACCAAGGAAATCCTTGAATGGCCTGCACCGACGAGTATAACTGAGGTACATAGTTTTATTTGATTAGCAGGTTATTATCAACGTTTCGTCTAGAATTTTTCCCAGTTGGCTAACCCATTAACAAAGATCACACGTAAAGGGGTTAAATTTATTTGGAAAAAAGAGTGTGAAGAATTTTTCGAAGAACTGAAGAGAAGATTAGTCAATTCTCTTATATTGACTCTACCATCGGGGAATGATGGGTTCGTTTTTTATAGTGATGCATTGAAGAAAGGAGTTGGTTGTGTCCTTATACAGAATGATAGGGTTATTTCCTATGCATCACGACAGTTGAAAATTCATGAACAAAACTATCCTACTCCTGATCTCAAGTTAACAGCTGTGATCTTTTCTTTTTATGATATGGAGGCACTACCTCTATGGTGAAAAATGTGATATTTATACTGATCACAAGAGTTTGAAGTATATTTTCTCACAAAAAGAACTCAACATGAGGAAAAGGAGATGGCTTGAATTACTCAAGGATTATGATTTCACGATACAATACCACCCAGGGAAAGAAAACAAGGTAGCAGATGCTTTGAGTAGGAAAGATCATGGAGTTTTGAACAATATGAGAATTGAAAGGGATCCAATTTTCATGGATCTAGTGAAGATGGACATGGGAATAACCAGGTAATGTGAAACATCAATGCTTTTTAAAATGGTTGTCAACCCATATTAACTAGAAAGGATTAAGAGTTCTCAGATAGATGATGAAGAATTTCAAAATAAGATTAAAGCTGTTAATGATGGGAGATTGAGAGACTTTGTGTATGAAGAAGGAATTTTGAAATTCGGGAAGAGGCTTTGTGTTCCCGATATACATGATCTAAAAAGGGAATTGCTGGATGATGATCATATTTCCAATTTTTCTATACACCATGGGAGCACCAAAATTTATAGAGATTTGAAGGAACATTTTTGGTGGGACAACATGAAGAGGGAGATTGCTGATTTTGTGTCAAGATGTATGGTTTTTCAACAAGTCAAAGCTGGAAGGCAACAGCCTGGAGGAGTCATGAAACCTATTCCCATACTAGAGTGGAAATGGGAAAATATTACGATGGACATTGTCATCGGACTACCAAATAATCCTAGAAGGAATGATGCAATATGGGTTATTGTTGATTTTCTTACGAAGTCAGCACATTTTCTTGCTATAAGAGAAGATCAACCACTGGAAAGTCTAGCAAGACTATATATTGATGAAGTTGTGAGACTTCATAGAGTACCCCTATCGATTGTTCCGGATCGTGATCCCCGTTTTACTTCAAGATTCTAGAAAACTCTTTAGAAATCCTTGGATACTGAAATTCATTTGAGCACTGCCTACCACCCTCAAACAGATGGACAATCAGAACGAACTATTCAATCCTTAGAAGACATGTTGAGATCCTGCTCACTTGACTTTCAGGGTATGTGGGATCAATATTTACCTCTGGTTGAATTTTTCTATAACAATAGCTTCCATTCGAGTATTCAGATGGCACCATATGAAGCGTTATACAGAAAGAGATGTCTCACACAAACCTGTTGGGATGACGTTGGTGAAAGGAAACTAGTAGGCCCAGAACTGGTGGAGGAAATGATGGAAATGGTGAAGGTAATCCAAAACCATATCAAAGCAGCTCAATGTAGGTAGAAGAGCTATGCCAATAATCGAAGGAAGGATTTGGAATTTCAATTCAATTATCATGTTTTTCTGAAGGTATCTCTATGGAATGGAGTCATACGTTTTGGTAACGAAAATTGAGTCCCAGGTACATCGGACCTTTCAAAATTCTAGAATGAATTGGGTTTGTAGCTTACCATTTGGCAATGCCACCAAATCTCTCCAAAGTTCACGATGTGTTCAACGTATCACTATTGAGGAAATACATGCCTGACCCAATGCATGTACCCACCTATGAGGAATTTGAACTGGTACATGATCTATGTTATTGCGAAGAGCCTTTCAATATTCTTGATACGAGAGAACAAGTACTGAGAAACCGGACGACTCGTTTGGTAAAAAACTTGTGGAGAAACCATAAGATGGAAGAGGCAACGTGGAAACCCGAGGAACTTATGATGAAGAAACACCCGAGTCTTTTCATTCCGTAGTATTCTAGAAATTTTGAGGAAGAAATTATTTGAAGTAGGGGATAATGTAACACCCCAAGCTTCTACATTACGCTTCTCTTTGAATAATGCAATAGCGTGTGTTGTACGCAACATCGAGTTCTAACACACCACAACCAATCAAACTAGCAGTTATGAATAGTAATACCCACTTTTTGAAATTTATAAATTTTATTTTTCATAATGGATTTCATTTTTGGATTCGGAATATCGAAATTAGCCTAGGGTGAATTTTTGATATTTTTCTGAAAAACATCATTTTTGGATGAATAGTGAAACCACTAAGTGGTTGTTAAAAAACGGATTTCCTTCATAAAACATTATTTTACCACTTATGTTAGTGGAATTTGGATAATTTGAGAGACATGGTTAATATCAAGAAGTAAAATGTGGTTCATTGAGATGAAAATAATTTTTGGTGAATAGTAACTTTCTACTTTAATTTACCAAGGTTAAATGTAAATAGGGTAATTAAGGGTAAATATTATATTAATATTACCCTAACACATGTCCTAATTCTATTGTACAAGTGTATCTCTACCAAAAACAACCTTAGGAATAAAATATTATCATATTGGTCCACTTGGATTAGATTAGGACATTTATTATTATTTAATTCAAAGAAGAGTTAAAAGAGTTAAAATCAAAGTTCTTTTACTAAAACATTTTTAATATAGGGTTATACATAAGATAAATTCTAATGTAAATATTAATTAAATGATAAAAATATTTCATACGTAATTATATTTTATTTTATAATTTTTAGCCAATAAATAATTTAATTTATTTATGACACAATAATGATGCAGTAATTACCATAATAATGAGAAATTACAATAATTAATATTATAAATACCTAAATAAATATAATTTGAGCCTTTTATTAATTACACTAATTTTCTAGGTTAATATGACATGTTATGAATTATTTATTTAACTGTTTTTTAAGTAATCCTTCTATTATGATTTTCACAAAAATCAATTTTCCAAATAGTGTCAAAATTGACATAAAAGAGTTTTTAAAACAAATATTATATTATTAATTGATATTAAATTCCTAAAAATCTAAGGTTCTGCCAAGAGACTTATATAATGATAGGTGTATCATTAATGGACCACTTGGGAGTCTTTTGGTGGTATATAGTATATTTATTAACTATATAATATAAAAATACAAAGTGACATGGTGAGTGTCAAACAAATTAACTAAGAGTTAAAACTAAAAGATAAGGTTAATATAATGACCCAAACCTATCTAAATTCTATTGGTTGAGTGGATTTCGACCCATACCCACCTTAACCTTTAAATAATCCACTATTAAGCCATTAGAAACCGAATATGTATTTATTATAAAAAAATATTTCTAGCTTTTCCAAAGGTGCCCCTCACCCCTCTTACAAAAGGTCACTCCCCCTTCTCATTAATTCACACCTACAAAGCCATTTGGCTCGGCAAAAATCTTTCAAAATACTCTCTCAACTTCCCTCACTTTATCCTAGAGGCATTACTTTAGTCATAAATTCAACCTAAGGAGCCCTTTTGATCAAATCAAAAGGAAGAACCCGAAGAAGAGGTAATGTTTTCACCACCCTCTTTCAAGTTCCTTTCTTCTTCAACTTCTTATTTATTTACCATTATAAAATAATAACTCCAGTATCATATATATACTGTGATGTTATTATAAATATGGTAAAACCATATTCAGTATTCTATCCATCCTTTGAATAACATGTCACCATACATGCGTACGTACGGCTTACCGTCTCCACGTCGTGGTGTAATTGTTATTCAATAAATCATTATTTGGATGGGTATAATAATGATGTGTAATTCATGTAAATAATTAATATAACATGATTATGATTCATTATATATGATATAAAATCCAATTATATATTTTTTTAATATCAAAAGAATGATATTATCGCTCGTGCGTACGTACGGACTACCATCTCCACGAACGCAATGAGATTTATTCTCCATCGTATCCATTCAAGTATAATTATCATTTGATGATTTCAAAATAATGTTTAAAGACTTGATATAATTCTGGATATTAATAAGATACAACCTATCCATGACAAAAACATCTTATCTAACAAAACATATAAAAGAAAATGAGAAAGTTAACACCCGAAACAACGATAATTCTAAAATATTATTAACAAAGCAATGTTAAAAGAGCATATATGATAGCATATTAATATATATGATTCTTGTCTAATTTAATAACAATTATTTTACCATTATAAATGAGGTTAACCTACCCCAACCAAGGAAAAGTAAAAGTTAAGGGTTTATTTCAAAATCTCTTCATTATCAGAGGTTGTTTATACGTGATAATCTACTGGGGGCTCTTTATCATCCACATCCATGTTTCTTAAAAATGTATTTCAAATCATTCGTAATATTTTAATGAATATGGTATAAATTCATTTAAACCCTTGTTGACTTTTTATAATAAGTTTATAAAGGAATCATTCTGTCGTTTTCCAAACAAGGTCTTTTTTTAACCTTTTTGACCGAATTAAGGTAAGAATGTTTTTTTAACTTATACGTCGGGTGCGGGTTTTTTCCGCCATTATAAAATCGTCTAACCTTCCCTTACAATCTTATAAGAAAATTTTTAGAGTAAATATATTATTTTATAATTATTTTACTTTTAAATAATATCAAAAAACAGGATATTTCTCTCAAATAGTTTTGATTTCATCTATGTCAACATCCTTTGATGGATTTTAAGCTTTTTTGAAGTTGATTTAATATGATAAAAACATCCATATTGTATTGAAGGTTTTGTGATTTTTTTGACTATGGATGTGTTATTTTTATACCATTCCTGGTTTATGGAGAAATTATTGACATTTCCTATGATAGTTTTAATACGAATGTTTATGTTATGTTTAAACATGTTCATATGAGGAATGCATTGGACTTAATGTGTGACGGGTGGAGCCCACTATAACTCCTCGATGCATCGGTAGGTCTCATTAGACAAACTAGTTTCTTGGCACAAGTCCTTGACAAAATCTTATTGTAGTCTTGGCAAGAGGCCTTGGCTATGTGGTTATGATAGTCTGGAATTATGCATTCCATCATCATGAAAGTGGTTATTGATATTGCATGTGATTATTCGATTAGTAGAATATCAATGTGAATAAGTAAATGGAATTATTTCATTTTATTTTTTCCATATTATGTTTAAGATAAATTTTAAAATGCTTTTGTTTTAGTTATACATTTCCTTGATTGTTTATTCTTATTTATGAAAGTTTCCGCTATATTGTTATCCTTACCAGGAATTTCAGCTCACCCCTTTTATATGTTTTATTTTTCCCAGGATGTGAAGAAGTAAATTATGAATGACCTGTAGGGATAGTATGAGTAGATAATAGTGTAGACTATGGAGGCTATGTTGTTGGAGTTTTCATTTTTATGATGTAATGTAAAACTTTATGAATATATCTATTGTTTCCAAGGCTACTAAACTAATCGGTCTTTCGAGATTTGATCTTTCTTGTGATCATGCCAATGCTATGTAATAATGCACCGACTCTGGGTAACTGGGGTCGGGGCGTTACATATAAACCATTATACAAGATCTTAAATCATGTTCAACTAACACAAAGTGCAATGTATGGTTTCTTGTCTCATTTTTATTTTTTGGGTCATATATGCCTTATTCAACACCTATTTATTTTTTGTGGTGTATTACCCCATTGATTTATCATATCATAAATATCTGTAAATTATCATTATTAATAGTTTCATTAGATTATTATTAATTTTATTAGGAATATGATTTGACTAATTACAATGTGGTAAGGGATTTCGTATCTCAATTTCCATTCATTGGGTTAAAACTTATATTTTTTATTATGTCAAGATAATATTATTTGTGAATTAAATATTTATTATATTATGTTTTATTTCCACTTTTTTATGTTTATTTAATGTTAATAAACATAATCTATTCATTTTAATATTTCTCATTTTAATGATACTTTATTTTCAAGGCACTTAATCTCAATTTCACTTCATTGAGTTGTATCTTCATATTACACACCTAATTTATTTTCTATGGTATATATACTACCCATTTATTTATTTGAGATCATAAATCATTGGAAATTCATTTTCACTTAAATATCCATATTTATTTTATCATGGATACGATTATTATCTAAACCATATACCATTTTTACATATGGTGTTCACATTGAAACTTAGTTGATTAACTGGGGAAATAATGTTAAATATGTATCAATTACTCATTATGGATATTTCATGATAAGGAATATTGTTTACTAATTAAATTTATTATTCAATATTTGATGAATTATTTGGAGTGGAAGATAGGGGTGGGTCCCAGTTATAGATATCCCTTCGATGCATTTGTAGTTTCATGGGACAAATCAATTAAGGTAGCATTAAACAGTTTTTAATTCAAGATTAAACCATCTTCTGAATGTTCTTTATGGTAGTGTTTTATTTGTCATATACATGACATCAAATAATTAATCATGTCCTTTATTCAACATTTACTAATTAAATTTATTACTCAATATTTGATGACTTATTTGGAGTGGAAGATAGGGGTGGGTCCCAGTTATAGATATCGCTTTGATGCATTTGTAGTTTCATGGGACAAATCAATTAAGGTAGCATTAAACAGTTTTTAATTCTAGATTAAACCATCTTCTAAATGTTCTTTATGGTAGTGTTTTATGTGTCAGATACATGAAATCAAATAATTAATCATGTCCTTTATTCACCATTTATTTAATATTGACCATGATATTGTAACTATGAATAAAATATATGGATGCATTTCATTTTTAGTTTGTTGATTAAATTCAATGTTTGTTTAGTTATATACATTTCCTTGTTGATTGTAATCATTAATTACGGATAGTTTACTATATATATAACCATTACTGAGTATTGTATTTTTACCCTTATTTTGTTTCATTTCCCCATGTTATAATGAGGTGATCTTTGAATGATTATTGAATGATGCTGATTAATACCTTTTTTATTTTTTATTTTTTATTTTCTATTCCCAATGTAAAATTGGTATCATGGATATAATATAGTTTTCTAAAACTAATAAAATATTTGGTACTTTTTTATTTGAATCTTTTCTCTTTTCTAAAATAATAAAGTAAGACATCGAATCCTAACTACTTAGGTTGGGGTCATTAAATATTAGTTGAATCTTACCTTTCTGTATTGTATTATTTGTTAGAGATGTGTGTGTGTGTTTGTGTGTGTGTGTAGATATCATAAGATAAGGGCTCCCATGTATCTTATATTTCTACTCAACACTTTTCTCTAGACTGAGGCCTATCATGATTGGGCTTGGGGTGACACACTCAACATAATAATGTCCAGGTGGTCCCTTGTGGGTCTGGTCATTATAGAGTGGTATTGGGGCATGTTATATTATGTCTGAAGTTTAGAGATTTTATTGTTGTGAGTTTTGGTTTAGTAATAATGGAAATGATGTTTAGGTTTACTGATATGTCTCTTTTCATAATGAATCAAGGGTTGGTATGATGACTGACATATCAATTCATCAGGACTCTATCAATATGATTGTTGAATCAATAAATGTTTTAATTAGTTATAGGGAAACAATTGGTACATGAATCATACAAGAATGGGATTTGGTTTCCATATCCTACTTGAGTTATCTCCCTATATATAATTAGTAATCGTGGTAAATATTTCCTATTTTCGGATGCCTCCAAAATGAAATTGATCAATAATTAAAAAAGGGTATCATGAGGATGATAATCCTACTTATGTGGCTGCAGTACAAATACTTTAATCGTTTGTGGTATCTCCAACTAGTTTGCTAGTCTTACCTCCATCCATTGACAATAAGGATTCTCCGGTGGTATTAGTAGAGGATGTGTGCGATCTGAGTACAATGCATGAGTTTTTGAGGTAGATACCCCTCAGTATTATGGTAATCTAAACCCTCACACAGTATAGGATATTATAGAGGTAGTTTCATTAGTTTTTTCCTTGTTAGGACCTATCTTGACTAGATTGTTGTCTTAGTGGGATTCTTATTCATGGATCCATAGGGTAATTATAACAACCCTACTATTTATTACACACATAAACTTGATTTATTACATAAACATGCACTTAAGACAAATCCAAGGATCGATAAGTCTAGTGTATTGGAAAATTAGTAACATTACATAACAACTTAAAAAATAAAATTCTACATCTTTATTGAAAACTTCTTTTACCAGACCACAATAATCATTCATACATAGCATTTCATGGGATAACATGAGGACATACATAAGAAAAAGGTGATCTATAAAGCCCATTAAGGGAGTAAACAATGCATAACATGAAGAATACAATACATGTTAGTCAATAGGCATATCAATGGAGAACAAGAGAAAAATGAACATAATGGCATGATATGGCAAGATTACCCCAACATGGAAATGTGCCAATAATATACAACATGATATTAGCCTAAGCCAAGGATTATTTCACATAGATTAGCATGAGTAAACCCTCATTACACATGAATTATAATTAGTAAACCCTCATTGAACTTGAATTATCATGCTTAAACCCTCATTTAATTTGACTTATCATGATACCCGACATTACACAATGCATTGGAGAGCTATCAAGGAGAACCCTTCATAAACATTTCATTTCTTGCATAAGTGTGCCACATGAATCATATAACATGGAATAATTCAAAATTATCATTTATTCCAAAATAAAAGAATTTGTAGTACCTAAATGTATAAAACATTAAATATTTATATTTTAATAAAGGTTAATACACTTGATATAGATATTTGTATGGTATTCACTATACAAGGATTTTGTCTTGGAAAATAGCGGTGTAATTTCGG
The DNA here is from genome assembly GCA_963277665.1 of Viscum album. Taxonomy (NCBI): domain Eukaryota; kingdom Viridiplantae; phylum Streptophyta; class Magnoliopsida; order Santalales; family Viscaceae; genus Viscum; species Viscum album. The sequence goes on from CAUJRU010000174.1 coordinate 1,054,178, forward strand.
CAGCATAACGACATGACATAAAAATTCATAAAAAGGGTAAATGAGAAATAATGCGGTATCTAATCATATTTACATGAAATGGAAAGCAAGGGGTCATATATATACATCTCACAACACATGGAATTTGGAAATATAAGGCGTAACATAATAATGTAACTTAAAGAAAGAGGATAAATGGAATAACTCTTATGAAATTTCTGCACGGTAACGGGTGTATATGGGAGGTATTAATGAGATAGAAAGAGGTAAATAATAATTCAAACATAATCAGGGAAGTATGGGGGATGTGCTAAATCATACCCCAAAATTTTTAAATGAAAGTAAAATGGTATTACAACATAAGGAAACTTGGAAAAAATGAGAAAGGAAGGAATCCCATACGAAAATTTGGCATTGTAACGAGTATACATAAGTGTTCATAAGAGGGATAAATGTGAGTGAATGGGGATTTAATAATTTATAAATTAAATGAGAAATAGTGAGGATATATAATAATATATCCCAATATATTAATAAAAGTTATTAAAATACATTACATGAAAAGAATGCTTGATAAAAGTGGAGGGTGAAAGATCCCTTATGGAATTTTGGCATAGTAACAGGTGTTCTTAAAGGATCATATGGGGGATTGATGATAATGAAAGTAAGATCTAATAATATATACATAAAATGGTCAGTATTTTTGTCTTGTAACATCATAACTCAACCTATAAATATGGAACATAAGAAGCATAATGTAAAAGAGTGGCTTGAATGGAAATAAGAAGAGTGAAATACCTTATGAAATTTTGGCCTAGTAACAGCTTAGGTAAGGGTCAAAATGAGGGAGGATAAATAATACCTAATTAAAATAACATAAAATGGATATTAATATAATTATTATAAAATAATTATAATATAACCATTAATAATTACAAGAACAAATTTCAAATAAGAAGCTTGAATTTGAATGGGGGAGAGGAAAGTGAGGATCCCTTACAGGGAAGCGTTATCCCAAAGGATTAGTAGAGGCTTGAGAGAGGTTTCTTGGGAGCATGGGGGACCTTTTAGGATTCTATAGAGTGGAAGGAAGAGGTTTTTCAAACACAAAATGGTCGGAGTGAAAAGGAATGGGGTATTGAGTAGGTTTATATATGAAAGGGGAGGGAATTCCTTATTTTCTAGGTTTTCGACACATCACATTAAACTAATCAAAACAACAAACCATCCCATGGTTTTTTACCATGGTTTCTAAAAAACATGAGTGGTATAAAATATGATTTAAGGCCACGGTCAGAAAATATTAAAATATTAGGTTTTCTTATGTGGAGGTGACTCACACTCTCAAGGAAATCATTTTGAAATGTTAAAATATTTTATAAGTCTTGGAGGGTCCACTAAGTAAATATAAAATTAATAAAACAAATCTAAAATAACAATATTTTAAAGTTAAAATAATTATTTTCTAAATATCCCTTTTAATAGTTTTTTATTGCATCACTATTGGGTAATCATGATGTCATAAAACACATTATATATTTATTCAGTATTTAATTTTTACCCAAAAATTTGATTGTCTTTGAAAATTATGAAAAATTCACCAATGGATAATTTAGATGTCCTGATTAATAAAAATAATATTCATTTTATCTAAATAATTTTATAAATATGTGAATTTTCACTTTCAAAATAAAAATAGAAATTTATTAAATATTCATGGGTTTTGGAAAAAATAGTTTTTAAACCTTAATAAAAAATAAAATTGTATTCATAAAAATTATAAGATAATTTTTATTTAAAAAAATTAATTTAGTAATAATATTTTTTAAAAATATTATTTGATTATAAAATCTATTAATTCGTCAAAATATATTCCTTAATTGAATTTATATATTACCTAAAAATATTATTTTTTCCTTAAAAAACCAGTTACATTGTAACAATAATAAAATGAATGTATATTATTTATTCAATAAAAAATAATACACATAATCATTATGATAGGTTCTTGTTAGATATCCCTTTATTACGCCATTATATTCCTTAATAGTATGGTGTGCGATGGTGGGGCTTTCTTGGGGTCGTTCGGTGAACATGGTTTGGGTTGTGATCTTGATGGGCTTGAACTTCTCCCATAATAGGTTTCACTCATTCTTAATTTGTTGTATCCCAGCTTGGGATTGGTCTTGGTAAAAGCATAGAAATTCTATCTCCCTCGAAATATCCTATAAATTGTCTTCAAAGGAAATGGTCCTACTAGTCATGGCCATCACTTCCTTTTTCTATGTCAAAAGGATTTTTTAAAACCGTATATATATACTAGTCATGTGATCACTGTTCAACGGCTTTATTATCAATGGTAATCATAAATAAAGGTTAGTTAAACCCAATAAAAAATCATGTGTTTTCTATATCCATAAAACATTAATAGAAATGGAATTTTATTCATGAATGTGGTGGTCGTTACAACCTTCCCCCTTAAGGAATTTCACCCTCGAAATTTACTTTTCCAACACTAAAAAAATTTGGGTAACTCCACCTCATCACTTCCTCCAGTTTCCACATCAATTCTTCAAACGTGTAGTTTCATTACAACACATTGAAAAGGGGCATTGTTTTATTTTCCAGAACTTTTTCTCTATGATCTAATATCTTCACCAAATTCTCTTCATAGGATAGGTCATTCTCTAATGGTACCACCTCTAAATTGAGTACATACGATCGGTCAAGTGTGTACTTCCTCAAGAGTGATACATGGAATATATCATGTACTTGAGATAGGTTTGGTGGGAGTACCAGTCGATAAGAAACTTCTCAAATGTGATCAAGGATCTGAAAAAGTATGATGTACCTTGGATTAATCTTTCCCTTATTCCCAAATATCATAACTCTCTTCCATGGTGATATGCAGAGGAATACCATATCTCCATCATCACACTTTAGGTCTCGTCGGTGATTATCAGCATAGATATTTTATCGACTTTGAGCATCTTTAATGTGTTGATGGATGGTCTTAACCTTTTCCACCATTTCATTAACCATTTATAGACCTAAAAGTTTTTTCTCCCCATCTTCATCCCAACATTTTAGTGTTCTGATCCTCTTCCCATAATGGGATTCATAAGGAGCCATTTGGATACTGGAGTGGAAACTGTTATTGTAAGAGAACTCAACCAAAGGAAGATGTTGATCACATCCTCCTTTAATGTCTATTGATCATGCTCTCAAAATGTACACAAGTTTTTGGATAGTCTTCTCAAATTGGCCATTAGTTTGAGGATGATAATCTGTACTGATGTTTAGCTCCGTATTCATAGCATGTTGGAGACTCTTCTACAACTTAGAGATGAATATTTTATCTCAATCAGATACAATAGATAGTGGTAATCATTGCAGCCTTACCACTTCTCTAATGTATATTTGTTATAGTTAACCCAATGAGAAATCCTCTCGAATTGAAATGAAGTGTTCTGTCCTTTTATGACGATCCACAACAACCCAGATAGTATTGTTTCCTTTGAAAGTCTTTAAGAGTCTGGTGACAAATTCCAGGGTGAAGTTCTCCCATTTTTATGTTGGTATGGGAAATGTTTGCCTCATCCACTTAGAATTATACCTCTCATCCTTTACTTGATGACACACCAGGCCCATTGATTTATACTTAGTGATCTATTTCTTCATGTTATCCCACCAATAATGCTCTCACATATCTCAATACATCTTTCTATTTCCTGGGTGAATGGAGAAATTTGAACTATGTGCACCATCCAAAAGTTCATTCTTTAACTCTGGAATTGATGGAACACATAGTCTTGTCCCAAATCTCCCAATTTTTTCTTCATTAACATTGAACATGAAGGATTTATATTTTCTGGTAGTTTCCACATTCTTTTGAATTCCGACATCATATTTTTGAGCATCATTCAACATTTCCAAAAGATATAGTTGAGAAATAATTTGTGAAATGATTGATGATGTTCCCTTATTTATTATTCCCATGTCCATCCTCTTCAAATATATAAATATTGGATCCTTTTCAATTCCCATCAATGAAAGATTTATCAGATCCTTTCTACATAGAGTGTCTACTACTTTATTCGCTTTCTCCGAATGGTAGTGAATTGAGAAGTCATAGTCTTTGATCAGCTTTAACCATATTCGTTGGCGCATGTTAAACTCTTTCTATCTGAATATATGTTTGAGACTTTTTTGATGCATATATATTTCACACTTCTCCACAAAGAGATAATGTTGCCCAATTTTCTAAGAGAATATTACTGCAGGGAACTCCTAGTCATTCGTGGGATAGTTTTTCTCATGAATTTTCAACTTCCATAAGGCATAGACAATGACTTTGAATTTTTCCCTCAAATTCCATCCAAGGGATAGTTATAAAAGTTACATGAAGAACTTTCCTACAAACATCAACATGTGATACAACACTTATAGAATTTTTTCCCTAATGATTTAATATCATTTTTGTTAGGGGATCAATGATCATAGAAAACAAAAAAGATATACTAATTGGACATGAATTGAAATACATTATTATATACACTACTTTGAAGTATCAATTACATGTAATTTATTCATCATTATCCACCGTAGCATAGGACATTCTATGCTCCCTTGATCAAAATGATTGTTGATACTCATCATGCTTCTGATACCATATAATAAAAAATTGTATGGGGTAATACCTGACTTCTCCATAGTTGTAGCATAGTACTATGTAAGATTATTTAGATTGAAATTTGTTTCCATCCATCACTTTACCCATTTTTTCATCTCAATTGGATACTTTCTTCCCTTCCTTTATGTAATTAAAATATCTCCTAGCCCCTTTGTGACATTTCCCTTTGTGCCTCTTTCCACACTTATTGCACAAAGAAATTTGATCTTCTTCCCCATATAAACTTTAGTAGATGGACATTCATAAGATGTCATCTTCCTCTTCCTTGATTTCATTGGGCATTCAACAAAGTTCCTTTTGTTAATCATGATTTTTGATAGTTGGTTTGGCATATTCACGATATATCCTACTTGAGCTCCCATTTGATTGGGAATCTCATTGGGGCATTCATCATTTTTCCCTTCACATCGATTTTTATCTATATTCCTCATATTATCATCCATTAACTAAAATAAAAGGAAAATTAGGGATGAGTATCTTAAACATTTTAACACATAAAGGGGAATCCAATGAAAAAATGGATAAATTATAAATTATATTTATTTCCTTACCTTATGAATTTATAAGCTTCAATATATGTTATTCATGATCCACTTCCTAATATATATTTTTATTGGAATTTTTTTATTCACTTAATAATGGTTTCATACTAGGCTTATGAATTTACCAAAGCATATCCCTCGTGAGTGTCAATCCAAGAGTGAAGCAAAGTCCGTTGTCGTGCACCAGTTCCCCTTCAAGTCTAGTTCAAAGCAATATTTTCGGGTTTACCCCTAGATACATATGTGCCAGAGCCACCTCTACTTGTTTGTATACAAAGTGGGATGTATTTTTTTGATAAAACACATAATCGATACTCACAAAAATTTAGGGATGTTTTTATTATACTTAATCTTATACCAAAGTATTTATGTATGTTTTTCTAATCCTAATCCCAAAAATAACTAAACCTATCCTTTGATACCAACTATAATAACCCTTCTCTTTATTACAAACTAAAGAATTGATTTATTACATAAACATGCACTTAATACAACTATTAGGATCTAGAGGTCTACTGTCCTGTTAAATTTTGAACATTGAAAAACAACATAAAATATAAAATACAAGGTCATTATTGATTGGTCACAACCTCTCAAATTGTAGGGTGGTTAGGAAACAAATGGACCCTCCAAACACTAAATATTGGCAAGAAATAAAACTTGCCAAAAAGGGGTCCACTATCTCGACCAAACCTCATCCCCCCAATAAAGGAAAGCAGGACACTTGGGTTAAAAAATCCAACGTTCTATCATCTCTGGAAGGAAAATCCTGGGGGGAATTAGTTGAGGAAGAGGAGTCCCTCAAAAAAATAATAAGGCTGTTATGGTGTTTCATGATTCAGTGGCGGTAAGTGGTGAAATTAATCACACTTCAGTCATTGATGCTTCCTCCTCACACTCTCTAGCTTTGGATGAACATGCTAGTAGGGACTTGGGGTCGGCTGCTCTTGCCCCTGTGGATCTTTCTGTTATCCCGGAGGTCTTCAATTCATCATCAAGAGCTCTGCAAAAATCTGCAGACCCAGGTTCTTCGAATCCCTCTATTGCTCCTAATTTGAATAATATTGCGATTGATTCTGTCATTTCTGAAAATGATGCAGTGCATTCTGATTTTATTTCCACTACCACTGCACATACCTCGCCTATCTCTTCTGCTGATGATTCTGTTCAGGCTGTTGCTGCTGTCCAAAATACTCGTTCTATTGCTGTCACAGGGGTCCAGACACCTCATGCTATTAATGTTGATTCATTAGCGGCCAATAGCTTATCCAACATCACACACACTTCTGAACCTGCTCCTGCTTCATCTGTTCCTATTATAGATCTTCAATCATCTGCTTCAGAACCCGAAAATCTGGCACCTCATGCTGTCAACCTTGACACTGCTTTGGCCAGCTCTGGCTTCAGCACTGCCCCCCCCCCCCCGGTTCCAACTCTTACTGTTCTTGATTGTACTTCTAATAATGTCAGACCACCTCCCCTTGCGGAATTACAGACATCTAATCTGGAAAAATCTGTATCTGAAAATCCCATTCTCTCTACTTCTGATAATTTCATCAGCTCGGCTCATCCCTCCTCTCCAAAAATTTTGGATGTCAGTCCTTCTCCCTTGGATTGCACTGCTAACCAGCTTTTCGCACATACTCCAGCGGATCATTCTGCTGCTCAAGCTGTTGGTCTTGGCAGCACAGACTCTGAGCACAATCCTATCAATGCTCCTAGCAATGAGGCACCGACTAATGCCAATATTCAATCAGACAATCTAAACTCTTCTTCCTCCCCAATGGTCACTAGATCGCAAAAGATGAATGTCTCTGGAAAATCCAAAAAAAAGAAGGGTGCCAACCCAAAACGCAAATAGTTATGAATTTTCTCTATTGGAATTGCCAAGGTATAGCTAACAATGTCACCTCCATTACTATTAGGAGGCTTATAAACACTCATAAACCTCAACTCTTTTCCATCTCTGAACCTAAAGTTAACTTCAATCCCAACTACATGAGACTAGGTGCTCCTAACTATAGTTTTCTTGGCTCATGTAACCATGGCACTCAAACTGACTCCATGTGGATCTTTCATCATAATTCCCTTCAAAATGTGCATATCTTTAAAAGCTCAGATCAGCAGGTTATGTGTGATTTATTGTTGAATGATTGCCTGTGGTTTTGTACGATGATTTATGCAAATAATAGATACCAGGACAGAAGGTATTTATGGCATGACCTTTCTGACATGGCCTGCTCTATTAGGGACCTTTGGGTTGTTATGGGTGATTTCAATGCTATTCTAAGCCCTTGTGAAAAAATTGGCCCCCCACATCTTACTATTTCCACAAATGAGTTTAGGTTAGCTATTGATGACTGTAATCTTTTAGAAGTTACTCTTACTGGTGCCAAATATACTTGGTACAGAAAACATCATAATAAAATGGTCGCCAGTAAGCTTGACAGAGCTTTTGTCAACATGAAGGCTCTTGATACTTGGGATAATATTTCTAGTATAACCCTGCCTAGAATTAACTCTGACCACCATCCTATTTTAGTGAGCTTTTGTATGAACACCCGTAGGCATCTTCTCCCCTTTAAATTTAATAATGTGTGGTCCTCGAACCCGGATTGTGTCGCTCTTATACACCGCACTTGGAACTCCATGAATCACCACAAGGATTCTTTTTCCTGCATTTTTAAGTTGAAAATCCTAAAACAGGCTCTTAAAAGTTGGTGCAAAACTACAAGTTCTAAAATTGACCTTGCAATCTCCTCTCTGGAAAATGATCTTAGTCGTGCTCAAACGCAAAACACTATATCTGATTTCAGTTTGGATCCCCAGCTAGAAGCTAAACTCGCCCTTAAACTTAATTCTTTGCTCACTTTTAAGGATAACCTTCGTAAACAAATGTTTAGGACTAAATGGCTTGTGGATGGAGACCGTAATACTAAATTTTACAATACTCTTCAAAGAATAAGAAAGGCAAACCGTCCTCTTTCCAAACTTATTCATGGTGATTTGCTCATCGATACGGAAGAAGCCATAACGGACCATGTCACCTCGTACTTTTACAACATTTTTAACGGTCCGGACATAAATATTGACATCAGGGACAACATTATCCCCTTATTGGTTGATGATAGAGACAATGAATCTCTTTTAAGTATACCGCTCGATCAAGAAATTAAAGATACTGTCTTTGGCCTTAATCCAGACAGTTCTCCTGGTCCAGATGGGTTCAATAATGGATTCTACCAAAAGCATTGGGACATTATCCAAAAGGATGTTTGTAATCTTGTTAAAACCTTTTTTTCCCATGGCTCTCTGCCTCATGGTATTAATGCCCAATTTTTAGTTTTAATTCCTAAAGTTGAAAATGCCTCGGAGATTCATCAATTCAGACCCATTGCTCTCATTAACTCTCTTTATAAGATCATTACTAAAATAATTGCGAATAGACTGGCGCCCATTTGTGACAAAATTGTTTCATGGAATCAATTTGGATTCATTAAAGGTAGGGCCATTCAGGAATGCATATGCCTGGCCTCGGAAGGTACCAATAGTCTTAATAAAAATACTAGAGGGGGGTGTGTGGCCATTAAGCTTGATATCAGAAAGGCCTTTGACACTATTGACTGGAATTTCATCTTCAGGGTGTTAAAAAACTTTGGCTTTCAGGACTCCTTCATTGGAAGACTGAAAACCCTTTTCAGATCTGCCTTTATTTCTATTCTAATCAATGGCTCTCCTAGGGGCTTCTTCAACTGTTCTAAAGGTGTCAGGCAGGGTGACCCCCTCTCGGCTATCCTCTTTGTCATTGCTGAGGATTACCTAAGCAGACTTCTAAATAGTCTGGTAACTCAAGGATCCCTGAAACCCATACAAGCTTCCAGGAGCTTAAATATTCCTACCCACCTCTTATATGTTGATGACATCATTCTTTTTCTTAAGGGGGATCAAAGGAATATCCATGTCTTAAAACATGCTCTTACCCATTATGAGGAAGTCTCTGGTCAATCTATATCCTGGAATAAATCATATATTTATTTTGGTAAGAACTACCCTGTCCGAAGAAAAAATTCCATAACTTCCTACCTTGGTATTAAAGAGGGTCTCCTCCCTTTCGCTTACTTAGGTGTTCCGATTTTTTGGGGTCATCCTAAGGCTAGCTACTTCACTAATATCTCTGATCAAATTGTAAACCAACTCTCTACCTGGAAAGGAAAATCCCTCTCTATGGCTGGCCGAATTTGTCTAGTCAAATCGACCATTGTCTCTAAGCTGGTTTACACTATGATGATTTACAATTGGCCGGCCAGCATTGTCAAGAAGATTAATACCTATATCAAAAACTTCATCTGGACAGGCAACATTCTTGAAAGAAAACTTGTTACTATTCCCTGGAAAACCTGTTGCAAACCTCTAGACAAAGGTGGCATTGGCATTAAAAATTTAAAGATGTTCAATAATGCTCTCCAAGCACGTCTTACTTGGAGCATTATCAATGGAAATTCCAAAGCTTCTGATTTCTTGAACAATAGATTCCGCTCCAAGCTTTTAAGTGGGAAGCTCAGCTACATTAACTCTTCTATCTGGCCCTCGATTAAAGACTTGTATCAGAGGATCATGGATAATTCTAGATGGATGGTTAGTGCTGACTCTTCTATTAATTTTTGGTGTGATAAATGGTGTGGCAATCCCCTGATATCTTTGTTACCACCTAACATCACTCCCGACGACTATAACCATTCCATAAAGGAGGTCTTACAATATCATAGACATGCTCTCCCCGACAATATTGCGCAGATCGTTGATAATCACCACTTTTCTTCTAATGGTGATTTCCTTCTCTGGGAACCTGCCCCGAATGGCATCCTTGACTCCCAAAACTTCTACCATCATTACTTTTCTGATAGCGATTCTATTCTTCACTGGGTTAACCATTTTGATAAGCCGTGGATCAAACCTTCTAGGCTTACTCTCATTTGGAGAATTGCCCATAATAGATTACCCACTGAAGACTGTCTTCAATTCTTTAGCATTCAACTTTGCTCCATTTGTCGCTTGTGTAATCAACACAGGGAAGACGCTGATCATCTTTTTTTGTCGTGTGCAACGGCTTCTGCTTTATGGAATTATGTTTTTGACTTATTTAATTGCAGATGGTCCCTTTCTGACACTATTTGTTTATTCCTTAACAAGTGCACTAGTTTTGTTTTCTCTCCTCAGGTTAAAAATCTTCTGCTTACGGCGGTGGCAGAACTGCTTCATGTGATCTGGTATGCTAGAAATGACATCAGTCATAATAAGCGCTCATTTAGTTTAATTGCAGGTAAATCTCGAATTCTCATTGCGATTCAAGAAGCTGCTTCCATTCAAAAAGACTGTTGCACCAACTCGGTGGGTGATTTTGAGATCCTTCGTCACCTCCGTGTTCCCGGCGTCTTCCCTCGGACCAAACGATCTTTTGAAGTTTTCTGGCAAGCTCCGATGTCGGGATGGATCAAGGTAAATGTTGACGGTGCCTCCAAGGGTAACCCAGGACCGGCTGGTTGTGGTGCTATTTTTCGCGACTCGGCTGGTCTTTGCCAGGGTTGCTTCTATGATGGCTGTGGACATTCCTCCTCCCTGGAAGCAGAGACGATGGGTGTCATCCACGCCGTTGATTTTGCCCATCAAAGAGGCTGGAAAAAACTCTGGATTGAAAGTGACTCTACTACCATCATCCATGCCATCTGGAATGGTACCATTCATCTGGCTTGGTCTCTCACCACTCTTTGGATGAATTGTCTCAACTCTTTACATGGGATTGACTACATAGCCACTCACGCCTATCGGGAAGCGAATGCTGTTGCTGATGCTCTTGCCAACAAAGGCATTCATCAGTCCCTGACTTGGCTGGCCTCCTTACCTACTGAGTTTTATTCTCTGTTTGACAGAGATTGTAAAAGAATTCCATCTTTTCGCCTCTTGTAACTTTTTGCTTATTAATAAAAAGCCTTTTACCCTTTAAAAAAAACGGATAACCTAAGGACATGCATAAGAAAAGGGTGAGCTATAAATCATAGTAAAGGAGTAAACAAGGAATTACATGAAGAATATAGTACATGTTTCGAAACAGGAATATCAATGGAGAATAAGAAAAACATGAACATAAAGGCTTGATAAAGCATGATTATCATAACATGGAAATGTGGAAATAAATAACAACCAAATATTAGCATGATCTAAGGATCATTGCACATGGATTAGTATAAGTAAAACCTCATTGCACTTGAATTAGTATGATTAAAACCTCATTGAACTTGAATGAGTAGAATTAAACCCTCATTTATCATGAATTAACAGGATTAAACCCTCATTTATCTTGACGTATCATGATACTAGACATTACCCATTGAATTAGAGTTCTATCAGGGCATACCCTTCATAAAAATTTCATTTCATGCATAATTGTGTCACATGGATCAAATAACATGGAATCATTCAACATCATCATTTATTATAAAATATAGGAAAGTGGAATACCTAAATGTATATACCCTTTAATATATATTTTTGTATAAACGTGAATACCCTTGATAGAGAAACTGGTGTGGTATTCACAGCACAATGATTTTGGATTGGAAAATCGTGACGCAATTTCGACAGCATAACGACATGACATAAAAATTCATTATAAGGGTTGATGAGAGATAAAGGGGTATCTAATCATATTTAAATGAAATATAAACTAAGGGATCATATATATAAATGTCCCAAAACATAGAATTTGGAAATATAAGGCATAACATAATAAATTAACTTGAATAATTATGAAAATTGGAATATCTCTTACAAAATTTTGGCAAGGAAATGGTCAAACATTAGATGAATTAATGAGAGAAAAAGAGCTCTGTCATCATTAAAAGATAAGGAGGTAAGTATGTGGGATGTGAGAAATCATAACCCAAAATTTTTAATTGAATATGAAAGGTTATTATAACATAATAAAACATGGACCAAAATGAGAAAGGAAGGAATCCATTACAAAATTTCGGCATTGTAACGAGTGTAAATAAGGGTTCATACGAGGGATAAATGAGATTGAACGGGGATCTAATAATTTATACATAAAATTGGATGAAAGGAGGATATATGTTAACATATTCTAACATAGGAATAAAAGATATTAAAAGTCATTACGTGAATAGAATGCTTGATAAAATCAGAGGGTGGAAGATCCCTTTTGGAATTTCTGCATAGTAACAGGTGTGCTTAACTAATCATAGGGAGGTTTGATGAGAGTGAAAGGAAGATTTCATCATATATACATAAAATGGAATGTATGGGGGTTGTGGATCATTATAACCCCATATGTAAATATGGAACATAAGAAGCAAAATATAGAAGAGTAGCTGGGAAGAAAAGGTGATCGGGAATATTGTGGAACTCGGCAGCTATCGCTCCCGACCTCTCACTCCCTCGCGATTCCCTAGCTAAAGAGATGGCCGCCGTACTAGTCCCTCTCCCTCTGAGGGAGGTTCTTCTTCTATCATCAGGAGGTTGTGGTCTTTTCATCCCATTCTCTAATCTCAACTCCCTTACCTCTTCCCCATCCATCTCTCTCAGCCCTAAAGTCCCCAATCTGTTTGGGGGATGTGCAGCTCTTTAAGTCTCATAATTGGAATTCAAAGCTACTTCCTCTCACCTTATCCAGACTCTGGTAGTTCTATTTAAGCGTCACTGACCTTCAGTGGACATGTTTGACTGATTTTTTTTCAGTTCATGGGGTTTCAGAGATTTCTCAACTATTGGCCTTTTTGATAGCAGGCACCTTATGATTCGCTTCACGTATGAGAGTGATATGATCTAAGCCTAGTCCAGTGCTCCTCGCTTATGCAATGGATTTCGCTATATCCAGATCAGATGGTCATAGGAATTTTTTATGAAGAGGGACTCTGCTTCTATGGAAGTTTGGGTTAGTTTCCTGGAGCTTCCTCTCCCCTTTCAGAATCCCTCTATCATTCGAATGCTAGGTAATTTAGTCGATAGATTTTGGTGCTCAGATAGCATAAAAAGGGATGTTTTCCACCTGGACATTCCACGAATATGTGTGGAAGTTGATGTTTCAAAAGGTCAAGTTGATTTTGTGTGGATTATTGTAGGTGAAGAATTCCGGTTTAAGCAACCTACTGTCTTTGAGATATGGGTTGATTTCTACTCTTTATGTAACAAAATTGAGCATTAAAAGGTAGTGGGAAGGTGAGGGTTTGATAACCATATCCAGTTGAAGGTGGCAGGGGTCTGGTCTCTCTTGATTCAGATCCCATCTTTGCTTCTTAGTGTGACAAGACGTGTACTATGATCTAGGGCCTGAGGGTTAACGACATTTTTTAAAGGCTGTTTAATGATTTAGGCATTCACAAGTTGGTAGAGAATACCATGAGAGGACCTTGATCCCTAACGGCCCCCTAAAATAGTGAGACTGTAAAGGACAGAGGGTTGAATCCTAGCCAGGTAATTGTGAAACTCCCAATCTAGGGTGGTGTGAGCATTACAACTGAAGGGAGGGTTCTTGGGGTGATAAAAAACATTAATGGAAAGGTGGTAGTGTCTCCACACCACCGGGTGCCTGATTTTTCTAAAGATTATAGGTCACTCTTGATACATAACAGATTCTCTACATTGAACTAGGATGGGTAGGAGAATGAGGACTCTGAAGGATGGAAAACCGTCATCCAAAGTTGGAAGCGCAAACAGGATGGTTCGAGAAATACAGAAGATGATGAATCTAGGGATATAGAAGGGGATTCTCCCCCAAACATGATTTATGATCAAGTATCTCTTATTGTAATGGGATCGTGGAAAGGGAAGAAGTGAAGTGTCATGAGAGGGAATTTCTCAGTTCTCAAGTGGGAGAAAAAATCAAGACCCCATAAGGATTTTTCAAACACGCCAAAGATGATAGTCACCATATCATCAGGGATGGAAGCATGTGAGAGTACTGGAGTGATACCGCGTCATCCTCAACTAATGGAAGGTATGGAACTGGCCTCCAGCATGTCGATTAAGAATAATTTAGAATCATGTTCCACTACCATGGGAGATACTAAGGGGCATGAGTGCCTAGTGATGGATGAATGCCTGGATAGTGAGGGACGAAAATTGGAAGTAGGGTGGGAGGAAAATATAGTGGTAGATCTAACTTCTAAGGATGGAATGGTGGGGGTATTAGGGGAGCATGATAAAATTGGGGGTGCTCTACTGGTGACTGTTGCTATTTCGCAGCATGAACATGGTACAGAGGCCACATACAATACTATGGACCTCCTTATACATTTTGATGAAGAGATGGTGGATACTGTTTTAGTTATCCAAGATTCCTGAGAGGTTGTAGAAAGAATGAAAAAGCATCCAATGAAAGTGGCCACAAACATAGAAAAAATTGGATGGATAGAGAAAAAATTTCTAATTCTGATGAGAAACATTAATGATAATATGTTAACATTGGAGGAGTTCCTGAAAAAAAGTGACAAACTTGCCCAACGTTTTTAAGATATTCTCAAAGACAGTCCGAACGAAGAGGTAACAGATCTATCCTAGAAATTTTATCGGGAGGTCGCATCAAATATGTTTAAGGTATCCATTAAGGGTTATGTTATTTTATACGGTGTTTAATGTTTCTATTGTACTTTATGGTTTCACAATTTTTTCACAAATGTTTTTAATAAAAAATTCACTTAGTAGTAGAAGAGTAGCTCGAAAGGAAATGAGAAGAGTGAAATGTCTTACGCAATTTGGGCATAGTAACGGCTTAGGTAAGGGTCAAAATGAGAGAGGATAAATAATACATCATTAAAATAACAGAAAATTGAATGTAATAAAATGATTATAAAATAACCACATTATAACCATTCTAAATTTCAAGAACAACTTTCAAATAAGATTCTTCAATTTTGAGAGGAGAGGAAAGTGAGGATCCCTTACTTGGATGTGTGATCCCAAAGGCTTGGGAGAGGCTTGAGAGAGGATTATTAGGAGATTGGGGAACCTTGGGAGGATTTTAGAGAGATGAGGGAAGAATTTGGTCAAGATGAAAATTGTTTTAGTGAAGAGGAATGTGAGATTGAGTGGGTGTATATAGGAAATAGATGGAGTTCTTTATTATTTAGGTTTTGAACACTACACATTAAACTAATCCAAACCACAAACCATATCTTATTTTTTCCCATGGTTTCTGCCAAATGGGAGTGGAATGAAGTATTTAATAAGGAAAATGGATGAACATATTTAAATATTAGGTTTTCTTATGTGGGGGTGAGTCACACTCTCAAGGAAATCATTTTAAAATGTGAAAATATTTTATAAGTCTTGGAGGGTCCACTAAGGCATTATCAAATTAATCAAACGAATCTAAAAACAAAACATTTTAAAGTTAAATCATATATTCTCTGAATATACCTTTTATAGTATTTCATTACATCACTATTTGGTCATTAGGATATCAAAAACACATTACATATTTATTTGGTATTTACTTTTTACCTGAAAATTCAATTGTCTCAGAAAATTATGAAAAATTCACCGTTGGAAAATTTTGACATTCTGATTCCAAAAATAATATTCATTTTATCTAAATAATTTTATAAATATGTGAATTTTCACTTTCAAAATAAAAACTGACATTTATTAAAAATTCATGGGTTTTGATAAAAACAGTTTTCAAACCTTAAAGAATATTACAATTATATTCATAAAAACCATACAATAATTTATATTAAATAAAAATTAATTTAGTAATAAAATTTAACTAAAATACTATTTAATTCAAAAACCAATTAATTCATCAAAATATATTTCTAAATTGATTTTAAATATTAACTAAAAATACCATTTGTGCTTTAAAACCATTTACAAAGTAACAATAATAAAATAAATTTATATTATTTATTCCATACAAAAATAATTCACATAACCATAATTTTAGGGTCTTTTTACATATCCCTTTATTACACCAGCATAAACCATTAGATTATGGTGTACGATGGTGGGGCTTTCTTGGGGTCGTTCTGTAAACATGTTTTGTGCTGTGATCTTGATGAGCTTGAACTTCTCCCATAAATAGTTTCTCTCATGATTATGTTATTAGATAAAAGAATGGGATTGGTCTAGAGAAAATGCCATAAATGATCTCTCCCTCATAAGATGTAATAAATGGGCTTCAAAGGGAATGATCCTACAGGTCGAGGCCATCACTTCCTATGTCTGTGTTAATAGGATATGTTAAAACCTTATTTATATACTACTAAAGTGATCATTGTTCAACGGTTATATTATCATCATTAATCATACTTCATGTTTTTTTAAACCCAATGAAAAAGTGAATGTGTTTTCTATATTTATAATACATTAATAGAAAGGGAATTTTATTCAAGAATGTTCAGGTAATTATAGTGATAGTGTATTCTGGTGACTCAGATTCATGATGAGTCTCCCTCTCTTATATAGATTTATATCATCTCTTAAAATAGGTGTTCTACCCAGCTATTTAGTGATTAGTATGAATCCAAGTGCCTTTGGATCTTCAACAGAGAAGCATGATAGTAGCAGAGTATGTATCTTGGTTCACTAACCTATCACAATAATCCATGTATATGGTTTTTGATGCATTATTTAAATTACATACCATTGAGTATTCCCTCTTCGTAGATATTTGGGTTTTATTAGTGTCTCTTTTCATTCCTACTCTTATCGAGTTCTAGAGAGACCCTTGGTAGAGGAGAGACTCATGGAGGAGCAGTCATCAAAAGCTATTTCTAGTGGTGTGATCCCATAGATATGATACATTAGAAACTAGTAGCTGACATCAGCATCGGGATCCAAACATTCTCGGTGTTTATAGAGACATTCATAGGATAGAGGGTCATTATTTTCGAGATCTCGAGTTAGATTTGGCTAGAGTAGGGAGAGACTATGTAACTCTTATAATGTTTGGGGATATATCATGTGTGATTGTTTGGATCATGAAGCGGAAAACATGGATATAATCGACGAACCACTTAAAAAGAGTTATCAACTAGATAAGGGAGGTCCACATGATAGAAAAAATGGAATATGATCTAAGAAAGTAGTTGGAGGTGGAATATGATTTGATTTATTTCCACCCCCAAGGTGGTCTACACAAGGCTCAAAGAGCTGGTAGTTTGGGATGTGAGAAGCTTCAGGCACTGTAGGCTTATGACCCATAGGCTAAGGAGATGATACAAGGTATGATTTTTGTCTTCTATAATTTATCTATAATATTGATAGACACAGGATTGATCCACTATTTCCATAACACATCCCCTATTTTAAATCGATAGATTCTAATTAAGGGTTATGTTATTTTATATGGTGTTTAATGTTTCTATTGTACTTTATGGTTTCACAATTTTTTCACAAATGTTTTTAATAAAAAATTCACTTAGTAGTAGAAGAGTAGCTCAAATGGAAATGAGAAGAGTGAAATGTATTACGCAATTTTGGCATAGTAACGGCTTAGGTAAGGGTCAAAATGAGGGAGGATAAATAATACATCATTAAAATAACATAAAATTGAACGTAATAGAATGATTATAAAATAATCACATTATAACCATTCTAAATTTCAAGAACAACTTTCAAATAAGATTCTTCAATTTTGAGAGGAGAAGAAAGTGAGGATCCCTTACTTGGATGTGTGGTCCCAAAGGCTTGGGAGCGGCTTGACAGAGGATTATTAGGATATTGGGTCACCTTGGGAGGATTCTAGAGAGATGATGGAAGAATTTGGTCAAGATGAAAATTGTTTTAGTGAAGAGGAATGGGAGATTGAGGTGGTGTATATAGGAAATAGATGGAGTTCTTTATTATTTAGGTTTTGAACACTACACATTAAACTAATCCAAACCACAAACCATCTCTTGTTTTTTCCCATGGTTTCTGCCAAATGGGAGTGGAATGAACTATTTTATAAGGAAAAGGGATGAACATATTAAAATATTAGGTTTTCTTATGTGGGGGTGAGTCACACTCTCAAGGAAATCATTTTAAAATGTGAAAATATTTTATAAGTCTTGGAGGGTCCACTAAGGCATTATAAAATTAATCAAAAAAATCTAAAAACAAAACATTTTAAAGTTAAATCATATATTTTCCGAATATTTCTTTTATAGTATTTCATTACATCACTATTGGGTCATTATGATATCAAAAACACATTACAAATTTATTTGGTATTTACTTTTTACCCGAAAATTCAATTGTCTCAGAAAATTATGAAAAATTCACCATTGGAAAATTTTGACATTCTGATTCCAAAAATAATATTCATTTTATCTAAATAATTTTATAAATATGTGAATTTTCACTTTCAAAATAAAAACTGCCATTTATTGAAAATTCATGGGTTTTGATAAAAACAGTTTTCAAACCTTAAAGAATATTACAATTATATTCATAAAAACCATACAATCATTTATATTAAATAAAAATTAATTTCGTAATAAAATTTAACTAAAATACTATTTAATTCAAAAACCCATTAATTCATCAAAATAGATTTCTTAATTGATTTTAAATATTAACTAAAAATACCATTTGTGATTTAAACCCATTTACAAAGTAACAATAATAAAATGAATTTATATTATTTATTCCATACAAAAATAATTCACATAATCATAATTTTAGGGTCTTTTTACATATCCCTTTATTACACCAACATAAACCATAAGAGTATGGTGTACGATTGTGGGGCTTTCTTGGGGTCGTTCGGTAAACATGTTTTGTGATGTGATCTTGATGAGCTTGAACTTCTCCCATAAATAGTTTATCTCATGCTTAAGTTATTGGATCTAAGAATGGGATTGGTCTAGAGAAAATTCAATAAATGATCTCTCCCTCATAAGATGTAATAAATGGGATTCAAAGGGAATGATGCTACTTGTCGAGGCCATCACATCCTATGTCTGTGTTAATAGGATACGTTAAAACCTTATTTATATACTACTCAAGTGATCATTGTTCAACGGTTATATTATCATCATTAATCATACTTCATGTTTGTTTAAACCCAATGAAAAAGTGAATGTGTTTTCTATATTTATAAGACATTAATAGAAAGGGAATTTTATTCAAGAATGTTTAGGTAATTATAGTGATAGTGTAGTCTGGTGACTCAGATTCATTATGAGTCTCCCTCTCTTATATAGATTTATATCATCTCTTAAAATAGGAGTTATACCTAGCTATTTTGTGATTATTATGAATCCAAGTGCCATTGGATCTTCAACAGAGAAGCATGATAGTAGCATAGTATGTTTTTTGTTTCACTAACCTATCACAATAATCCATGTATATGGTTTTAGATGCATTATTTAAATTACATACCATTGAGTATTCCCTCTTCATATATATTTGGGTTTTAGTAGTGTCTCTTTTCATTCCTACTTATGTCGAGTTCTAGAGAGACCCTTGGTAGAGGAGAGACTCATGGAGGAGCAGTCATCAAAAGCTATTGCTAGTGGTGTGATCCCATAGAGATGATACATTAGAAACTAGTAGCTAACATCATCATTGGGATCCAAACATTCTCGGTGTTTCTAGAGACATTCATAGGATAGAGAGTCATTATTTTCGGGATCTCGAGTTAGATCTAGCTAGATTAGGGAGAGACTATGCAACTCTTATAATGGTTGGGGATATATCATGTGTGATTGTTTGGATCACGAAGCGGAAAACAAGGATATAATCGACGAACCACTTAAAAAGAGTTATCAACTTGATAAGGGAGGTCCACATGGTAGAAAAAATGGAATATGATCTAAGAAAGTATTTGGAGGTAGAATATGATTTGATTTATTTCCACCCCCAAGGTGGTCTACACAAGGCTCTAAGAGCTGGTAGTTTGGGATGTGAGAAGCTGCAGGCACTGTAGGCTTATGACCCATAGGCTAAGTAGATGATACAAGGTATGATTTTTGTCTTCTATAATTTATCTATAATATTGATAGACACAGGATTGATCCACTATTTCCATACCACATCCCCTATTTTAAATCGATATATTCTAATTGATCCTTTTTCTTGAGAATTTTTTTAGACACCTGCCAAGGGAGATTCACTGATCACACACTTCTTATAATAGTTTGATATAACACTTGCTGGAGAGGGATTCATATCAGATATATTCATGTTTGTTATGAGGACTTATGATATAATTTTAGATAAGGATTGGATCTTAGTATTTCATGAATAGATTGATTATTTCAGGAAGAGGATGTAGTGTATCCGAGTTTATGGGTAATGGTTTTCCATCATCCGTGAGAAAAAAAACCCGGGTAGAGTATGATGGTCTCATATATAGGAGGATACAATATATTAATCATAATTTGGATAGTATTACTGTTATGAAAGTAGATTTTATGTGATTTATACTTCTTATAGAGGTGGAAAAGTCTGAGTAAATCTTCTTAGAGGACCTGTCAAGATTACCTCTCCAATATGAGATTGAATTCTGCATAGACTTAGGCACAAGGACTAGATTGAAATCTTTGAAAGAATATCAGATGGACCCCAAAGATATTCATGGTATGAGGGTGTATTTGTACGAGTTTTATATGAAGGGATTTTCTAAACCTTATGTTTCCCCATGCCTGGCCCTGTTTTGTTCGCTAAGAAGGAAAATAATGAATTGAGGTTATGTGTCGATTACCTTCACCTGAACTGGGAAACCATCAATAATAAGTATCCAAACACATGAATTGATGAACTCTTCATCCATTTGAAAGGGGTGAGGTGGGACTCAACGATTGATTACATGTTAGGCTATCTTTAGTGTTGATTTTGATATGAGTATATGGAAAATATGACATTGTGATGTCGCTATAGTCACAATATGTACTTGGTGGTTCCATTTTCCATTCAAAATTAGCCAAACGTTTTCATGGGACTCCCAAACCATATAATTATTCCTTTGATAGACCTATCTATGGTAGACTAAATTGATGGTATATTTGTGTACACAGTGTCAATGGAGAGGTCTTGGACATACTCCAAGAGAACTAGCATTATGTGAATCACATGATGTTCCAATTCTAGATTCTAGAGGACCTTCTTCAGTGATTTCTCATCTTTGATTATGGTGTAATGTGGAACTATAAATGTTTGGGATAGTGCTAACTTAGTCATCCCACAGTTGTGTGTTAGAGGTACATATATTTCATGAGTTGGAAGTATACTATCTTAGTATTTTTCCTAATTTACCTAGGATATCAGCACCCTAGAAAAATTTTACCTGAATGTGGAAGACTTTCATGTGAACAGAGAGGTTCCCTTAAGAATTTCAAGATCTTCGGTAAAGTTTGATGAGTGACCCCATATTAAGGATGATGGAGGTGCTTGTTGACTACATAGTGTTTTGTAATCCCTTCAAAACATGGTTTGGTTATATTTTTTTTGTAGAGTTAGGTAATTATTTCCTATGGGTCCACCAGATAAGACCCATTTTCAGAACTACCTGTCTCACAATCGAGATCTAAAAAAATGGTCCCCATCCTAAAGATGTATAGAAACTACCTTATGGTGAGTATTTTTTTTATTTATTGTGACCACAAGAGTCTCAATTATATAATTCTTTATAAATATATTTACATGATATAGATCTTATGGATAGATTACCTCTAGTATTATGACTTTAAGATAGTTTATACTCTTAGAAAGAAGAATAGGCTTTCAGTTTTGGAGTTGGTTCCCTAGAACCAACTTCTATGTACTTTATGGTAACTTCTATTCATTTTTTTATATTAATAAATTCATTATCACATCGTGATTGTTCTCTTATTTGACATAGTATGTGATAATGTCCAATGATTAGTTTTTTCACTGAATGGTTATAGTAGTTCCCTCATATGATGAGAATCTAGATGTTCCACAATATTATTCTTAAATATATGTTCTATATCATTATTAAATCATTTTAGGGACACAAATGATACATGATATCAGGGATGGAGACTCATAGGACATTAGGAAACTTCCCATGGTGTAATCCCTTGTTAATATCCAATGTATGAAATTTTGACAACAAGACACGCCAGTAGGAAATCCACATTTATATGTTTTATTGAATGTACCTATATACAGATGTGTGAATTGATATTTAGACTTTATGATTATTATTAATTAGTGTTATAAGTCACTTAATTTTTTGTATTGATGAAGACCTTGATGACATATGATCACAACAAAGTAGGATATGTTGGGTGCATCATTAGTAATATTCCATTAATGAATAATGTGAGAAAGGATTTTTCACCTTTTTTCTTTAATAAAAGATGATATCTTATATGCTTTTATAGAAATGATATAGCCTAAATAAATCAATGGCCATGGTGTTTTATAGGAAACTTCGTTTTCTTAAAATTCAAAGAAAATGATATCGGTCATATTGGTTGATGGCACCAGCATGCAACCATCTTTATTAGAGATAACACAATAAAGGTATTATATTACATAGTACGTGTTTTTATCAAGTATTACGTTGTTGAGGAATTAACCTCTTTCTATATGTGTTCCTTGGTGTGTTGCTAGATGCTAACCTTGCACATTGGGCTATTTCTCCTAATTCCACTAAGAAAGAGACCTAGAGGGTTACACAATAAGTGTATCTGGAATCATAGTTAAATAATATATATTATTATTTATTATTTAACATGTTATGTAAATATTATACCCATATGTGGTTTAATAATTATTCATGATTTCTTGATTTTATATATTCAATTACTAGTTATTCAAGTGAATACTATGTGAGGGAGTATTTAATAAATATTTATTTTCTATTTAGGTAATATAATATATAATTAGTTATTAATGAATAATGAAGTGGAATTTATTTACTAAATAAATAGCCATTATTCAAGGCCTAATAAATATTATGAATGAATGGAAGACCGGGTTTAATGTTTTGGTGGGAAATATATACTGAATATTATTTGCTAAATAATATTTAATTTTAATTCATGAGTTTAGAAATTACTCTAAAATAATAATATTCTTATTACAGTCATGGGATTACGTAGGGATTATGTATATATTTAAGGGCTCATGTTCAATTGTTTATTTTTAAATCTAGTGTTATATACACCCTAATATTTTATTTTTGAAGAGATCCAATTCATTTCTTTTTTGTACACAATGAAATCCATAAAAATCATCTTAAAGCCCTAGAGTGATCCCTTCCCCAAGAACAATCTCAAGAATATAGAGAAATCTTCATCCACCTTTAACTATCAATTCTATATATATCATGGATAATCCTTTTAGAAGTGAGTATCATGGAGATCAAAGTTGAACAATGCAAGTGATATGATCTACTGTTCTATTAGCTAGAGATTTTTATGGAGATGATCATAGATTCTTAGAACATATGTGGATCACCGTTAGTGTGATTCTAATCTTGATTACTGCAATTAAATGATAGTACAACATAGATCTATTGTCAGATCCATCAATGAAGAAATAATTTCACACATGGTAATTATTTAATTTCTTAAATTAATTATAAATAATATGTGACAATATTGAACTTTGGTTACAAAATTTATCCATTCTCTATGCTCTTTTATTCAATTCTATAAATCACAATGTCTGTAATTTTTCAAATTTTACATTATTCATCAATCATGAAAAAAAATAAAATTTTGGCATCACCCATCACACACTTATTCTACACTAAAATCCTAGAAATAGTATTAGAGTGGTCACATTATTATATAAATTTATTTAAATATAATTGATTTATTTAAGCATTTATTACTGGTTTTCAATTCTATATTAATTGTTCTTTAATCTGAATTACGATATTTGATTTCTTCCTCTTCATTTATCATAAATATAATAAAATCAAATAATTATATGTATGAAATAGGTTTTAAGATATCATCCAAAGGTGATAAGGATTATGGATAGATAAGATAAGAGTAAACACCATGAAACCAAGAGATAAACATGGTGTACTGGTGTTTAATTCACTATGAATTAATTTTGAAATAATTCATGGTGTGGTTATTTACTACACATGGGGAGTTTAATATTATATAGCATATTGAATAAGAAATCCTAGTACATGGTTATATAGAGTAAATGTCATGTAGTTTTATTCCATGATCTATAGTCCCTTAGTCACAGACGGGCTGGGTATTCTCTTAGACAACCTAAATGACTGGTAGTTGTGTAACTGAGAGACCACACACCCTGTATCCGATGTGCACTCTATGTACTCCCCCATTTTCAGTTGTACGGTTACAAGATAAGTTCCTAGTCATGTTTCATGGATAGATGGTGATAAGAATACACACCGTGTAGATATAATGTATATGTGGTTTAATTTTACAAAATTATGTTGATTTAACATTAATTTATTATAATTTGAAAACCTTATCGACAAGTACATTTGTGTGGTCATTATATTGATATTACATTCCATTTGAAGGGTTTATATATATATATATATATATTGTATTACTTTTTGGGTAATTTTCATATCTACATATCATGTATAAGTAATGTTACAGTAATTACACTATTTTCTATGAAGCATTAAACTCTACATGAAAATAAAAAAAAAACATATGCACCATCTAATCATTATGTTGACAGTACATGTTATGATATTATCTAAAAAGTCATGTAAGCCACATATTTCAAGAGTAAACAATATACTAGTATAATACAGGATGAGTACCCACCATGTTTCCTCGAGGGTACTTTTTTGTACATAATTAATGTTAAATAAATTTATTTAATTTGTTTAATATTAATTTGGATGATAATCTCATAGAAATTTGGATGAGAATTAATATAAAATAATTGATTAAAAAAATAAGATAATTACTTGATTTAAGTGATATTTTTCTTAAATAAGAATAATTATAATTGAATCCTAATTTTATTAAATGAATAATTTGTTACATACATATGGATGATAATGATCCTAGACCAAATCTTTATATGTGACAAAATTCATTTAATTTAATATTAAATTAAAATTTTGGCATGTGTTTCATCTCTCATCTCATTATGTATGGTCTTGTGTTCCTATTATTTCTTTTATGTAAACCCCTTAACCAATCACTTTGGTCCCCTAAACAGTGTGAAAGTTAATGAATATGTAATGGATGCAGCTCCCAAAATAATGGAGGAGGTTCAAGATTGATTTCAAGGAAAAACCAATCCAAGAGAGATACATTTTTTGATAGCTGTAAAGCTACAACACAAACCATAATTAGTCCAAGGTGTTTTCCCCCTAGGACAACAGTTAGTTTATCATACCCTAGATTAACTAACCATTAGTACAATATCATGATCCTAAAACATTATTATTTTATATCCGTGAAGTTGTACGGTCATTTCATTATGGTTATTGTTTTATCACATGACTTAATGAATTAATAATCATGCTAGATAGAACTAAAATAAATTTGATTATGCATAAATATTATATAAGACATTGTTAACCACTTAGTTAAATCTACTTATTATTACTAACCATGTAATTAAGATTAAAATTTTAATTATACATATAAAATACTATATCACTAAATTATATATAATTAGTTATTATATCCATCCACTACAATATTAAAAATAGAACCATTGTTCAATGTGTTTGAATTTACAAAGTCTGGGTGATTTCAATTATTGGAGAATTCAAACATTATGTTTTGGGTTTAATTTTAAGTATTCACATCAAGGGTTGACTTAAAAATAAGGACCTATTATATCTAAGAGGAAAGGGTTGAGTAAATCCAATTTAAATATTTCGGGATTGGGGAGTCCACTCAACAGATCCAGGAACTATGAGTTAATGAAGTTGGCATTTAGAATTCCGACCTACAAACCTTCAAATTGGTTGACCATCCAAATTTGGTGTGATGAGAAGGGAAAAATTGGTCCTTTATACTAGAGTATCCAATAAATAGGGTATTCAAAATACAATGGTGAGGTATAAGATGTTTTGATAAAATAGTGGGAGATTAATAAATATAATATTTATTTATTTTTCTAAATTTAATTTGATAATGTACTAAAACCCATCTCATCATATTTTTAGAAATATAAATAAAAATGACTTTAAAAATTTCGATGTGATCCATACATATGATGGATAACCTTCTCACCAGTTAAAACATCAAATAATTTAAAAGTCTCATAAGTTTTATCCTACTCCATGAAACTAAATTGCATGTGATTGAAGAACCTAAAACAGATGCACTTGGTAATGAGGCAAGGGATAAAGAGTTATATCTTTATGAGAAACATTTGAATGATTCTAAAAATGTTAAATGTTTCATGTTATCATCCATGACCAATGGCATTTTTAATCAACATATGTACATGGATTCAAATAACTTGATGTCTCACCATTAGGATCTTTATCAAGAGAAGGTGATACAAGACAAATATGAGATATCAAATGCTCTATTCATAACTAAGATTATGGATTCTTCCCCATATAGGCCTCTTATAGTTAATCTTATTTGATACATTGAATGATTATACATCTTAAGGATTAAATGCATATATGTTTTGCACACAGACCTCATACATTCCTCACTACCCAAGACCTTCTGTGGTTTTATTGTTAATTAAAACATTATAATATTGAAAAGAGTATTTCTAAACATATTACATTGATTAAAAAATTCAATAGGTACTTGGGGTGTGACAATCCCATAGTCCATATGGTGAATAATAAAAGGAATAACAAGGTGATGGGCCCTCAAACTCATAACAGGTCTGAATCTCCTCTAAACCATCCTTCTAAGAAGAGGAAAATGTAGAGGTAGGGTAAGAAAAAAAGGTAATATGTTTTTCATGTGGAAGGAAAGGACATAGGAAGAATAATTCACCCTGAAGTAGGGGGAATCTAAACATGAATTTTTTATCAAGTGTAATCTTTTAATATTTACAAATATGGTATTAGATATCGCTTTTTGGGAACACATATATCCCAAATTTCAATAACCAAGTAGATTATAAGAGATTTGAAGGGGATTGATGGATTTAAAGGCTTACAATGGTGCATGCCTCACTACATTATCCATTTGTGGGTACCACCATTCATTTCCAACAGGGATTATATTACTTTTAAAAGAAACATTTTATGTACAAATTGTTTCCAATAATATAATTTTTGAATCATGCCTAATGCTTATGGTTTTATTTTCATGTTTGGAATAAACATTTGTTTTTCTTTTGGAAAGACAACATATGTTTTAGTGTGGAACATTTGAATAAAATTATTTATAAATTATGTTATAAAGATGATAATCGATAAAGAATCTTGTTCATGTGAATCATATAATACCCATCTATAGAATCACCATCTTGATTTTATGAATGAGCTGTTTTTTAAAAAGCATTATCAAGATGGTTACTTAGACTATTGTGTGATAAAATTACATGAAATATGCCATGCAAATTTATAAGTAAAAATGACCAAATCACCATTTGGTGGATCGAGAGAAAGGGCCATAGAGATTTTAGAATTGGTACACACTGATGTGTATTAACCATTTTCAATAGAAGTTAAATGTAGTTATTCTTACTTTATATATTTTACTGATGACTTGAGAAGATATGGATATGTATACTTGATAAGGAATAAGTATGATTCCTTTTATTAATTTAAATAATTTATGAATTAATTAAAAAATTAATCCAGAAATAATATGTCATGAACTGGCCTGAGTCGACCCTGAACTGGTCACCCAAGCCAGCCCATGACATGTATTGAGGCACATTCTTGATCCTCCTGGGATGGCGACAAGAACCTAGGGAATCAATAGAGTACACTAAGGAATGATTTCTCCCAAATATAAATAATCAATAAAATAGTTGAATGAAATGGACAGCCCAAAATTCATTTACATAAAACTTGAACTGACCTTTATTTGTACAAGAAACTGAAAGTACAACTAAACCAAAAACTCAACTGACTAAACTTGGTAACCAACTAACTCCATATGAACCTACTGGTCACTCTCCAACACAATGATCACATGTCACACAAGGAAATATAACTCAAGATGAAACATGCACAAGGGCTATAAACAGAAGAAGACTATGGGTGTGAGTATTAAAACTCAGCAGGTTAGCCCAATATTCTATTCCCAATGCAATTCTGTTAAAATAAAAGGAACATAAATTTTATGTTTTAAATACATGACATAATGTTATGTTTTCCAAATGAAGTCACATGCTATAAAAAATTACTAGACTAAAACTTATATGTTTTATAAACAATAATTCTAAAATCAATTTTCCAAGAGGTGGAACTTCAAAATGAAAATAGTTTTCAAGAGGACGTCTTTATAAAATGTACACTTTTAAATAAATCACAAACGTAACAGAGTTTAGAAACCAAACACACCATATTCTGATGGTGAGTACAAAATATCCAATGAGCTCAAGTCAGAAGAACACCCCTAGGCACTAGTTAGTTGTGAGCCCCAGGTACCACATATCTCGGTGAAGGTAACCATAATAAATATAAATTCTCGTGTACACGATCCACTAGTAGGGTGCATACCAATAAACTAGTGGTCCTCCAATAAAATCATCATAATTGTTTAGTTAGTTTTTTTTTCATCATACTTTCTACATGAAATAGGGGAAAAACCCAACGAGATCACTAGCATACTAGTACACGTCCTCCCGCCATGATAACCAATATTCCTTTTAGTGCTCAATAAAGTTACACATATTATAAAAAACACTTTCCCCATGGAAACTAAATTACCAAACCATAAACACTAAAACATCCAACAAACATTCTTCACATTTATTTGATGGATCAATAAACCACATAAAATTTTCATAAAATAATTTAAAAGAGTGTAATAGGGATTTACACATAAAACTCACTGATAAACACTCTTTTTAGGATAAAAACACAACAAAACCATACCCAAACATATTTGGAAGCCCTGAAAACATTTAATAAAAAAATTTATTGACCAAAAAACAATTCCAATTAACGCAACATGGTATATACATGTAAAACACTCATTATTCATTTTTAGGAAAGGCCAAACGGACCATTAATTATTTCTACCAAACGGAAATTTTTCAAAGACACAATTACCACATTTAAGAGGGATGTGAGAACCAAACATTTTAAGATTAAAAAAATTGGAAACTACCTTGAAAATATTCTGATTTCTAACCCATTACACATCCCTTTTTATTAAAGTTCCAAACGGGCCTTCCATTAGAAACACATGACAAAAAACCATAAAACCAATACACCATCATTCTATAAACCAAAACCTTCTTGTAATCCACATAAAAAAATAAAAAACAATTCATTACCCACTTCCAATATGATCATATAGCAAGAGCGATCATTTTAAACCACACGCAACACATAAAATCCAATTGGGAAACTTACTGAACACATGGCATGCATTTTTTTTACAAAACAATTCCTTTTAAGCCCTCAAAAAGGAATAAAATATTAATGGAAAGCCATGATTTTATTCAAGCTACTAAAAGATTCTCAAAATACTAGGAAACATATGTGTAATCTAAGAAATCATTTGAACTAACACATGGTCTGATCCATTTTAACAAAACAACACCACTTTACCAAAAACAAGATTTTAAGCACCACTTGGCCCACCAAAAAAATTGTCCAAAGCATAAATTAGAATTTTAAGATTATGAGGAATATTAAAACAGAATTAAATAGATTTATCTTAAATAAAAAGTTCATGTGCAATGGTAAACCTACCAAAAATCTTTGTCGGAATAGAAACGCAAAACTGAAATCACCCATTGCAGGTTTATAACACTAAAACTATAAAGAAGATCCATATATTAATATCACACCAATAAAAAATAATTTTGAAACATAACCATTTGTATTTCATGACTAGGGGAGAAGAAATAACCATGAAATAATGGATGCAAGAGGAAGAGGGAGGAGGAAGGAGAAGAAACCTCACCTTGGAAACTAGAAAACTCTTCGTATTCTATTATATCTACACCCATATAGGAAAGGTAATGTCTTGAAACGTCCTTGAGAGGATTTTATGTTCTGGAAGAACCATTTAAATAATATTTGGGGAAAAAAGAGTTCTAAATGAATGATTTATGAATGAGACAAATTACCTTTGGAAAATCAAGACAATTTGAGAAACATTGAGTAGTTTTTCCGTAATCTGTGACAAATATAAGCTCCAAAGGGGGAAATGGAACATGGGGGTGATCATAATTTTTTTGTTCATGGGTGGGAGGTGGAATCACATAAAATTTTTAAAAATTGAAAATGATATAAGGGAAACATATTATTTTTTTAAAAACTGGAAATGGGCCCATGGGATGGCCCAATACCTCAATCAATAACCCAAAGTCACCATGCTTATTAATTTATAAGGGGTCCAAAAGCATATGGTGGTTTAAATATGTTAAGATATGATAGGTTGGAAGTTTAATGGGTGAAAATCGTTTAATAAAAAAGGATTTATAATAGAAACAAAATTTGTTTTTAAATCTGGATATGGGATTATGGTTTGGCCCAAATCATTAAGTAACCACCCTTTCTCCAATAACATCATAACAAGCCAGGGGAACCCAAAGTAGGATGATTATACATATATTTGACTTCAAAACTCATCATTAATATCCCCAAAAACCCATGAAAATTATCGGTATATCCAATGAACCTTATCAAAAAAGACATGAAAAACTAGGTGTTTCAATTCTCCCCACCATTAAAGTTTTCTGCCCCCGGAAAGCCATAACAGTTTCCAGATGAAAGATCAACACATAAGGATTCCCTATCAACATGGTCCAAAATATCAATCCAATGAAATATTATCCACCACCAATGGAAGTTAAGCATCTAGCTCAAACAAAATACCAACTCACAACCACTTCTTGACAATCAATGGAAAGATCAATCCACAACCCCAATAACCAAGCCAAGAACCCAATTATTGGGCCACCTCCCAATAATCCAAAAAATAAACGAAACCAAAGATCACTCAAGAAAACCAAATATTATAGGGGAGTATATAATGGACTCGCCACCATTATGAAAAACTATCACCAGATGGGTTCTTAGGCGGAAAAATCAATGAGACTCGTGGTGGGTCTCCCAACCATTAGAGCCCAACTAGCAATGAACAAATAAGAATTCAACATTAACTATAATTGGGCCTCATGTTCACAATTCCACCAAATATCTCCCACAACAACCTATCAACCCAAGTTAAGAGGGATATAACATGAACATTTAGACCACCCACTCCCGAACGGAGGGTATAAGAAATGGGCCAACACTTTATTCATGAATCCATACCCCCACCACTCAGGGAGGAGAGGGAAGGGGACCCAATAATTAGTCCACTAAAACCCCAAAAGAAAAAAAAGAAATAACCAGTATTATCTACCTAAAAATATGTAACACTAAGACTACACCTGATTACACAGGCGTTCCACACAAGGACATTGATCGGAAACCCACATCCATGAATACATAACCCTAGACACTATGTGAAGGGTAATTCCACCATGCTCGTTCTGACAAGAGGAAATTCACAATGATTAGGAACCACTATATAAACATTAAAACTAATTTACCACAATAGTGGAGGCCGGAGCCTTGTCAATCTCCCCAAACCTCTAGTGATTTCCTAACTGCATGACAATAATCACTTCAATGCCTAGTGCTGGAGCCCTGATGTATGAAACATCTGTTGTGCTGTATTTAGAAGTGAATAATCACATTAACTCGTGAACTCCACTATCTTAAACAAAACACCAATACCCAATAGAGATTGAGGTATAAACACCACAATTCTAACTAACTTTGAATAAGGAGTGAAATGGACAAGGAACACAGTGGAACATACCAAGCATCATCGAACCAAACCACTATAACCAAGAAAATCATTGTAATAGGAAGGAACTATAAATCGAGACAAAATAGCTGTAAAGACCTGTAAAATTCAAGGGAAATTTTTTCTTAATTTTCTTTGGTATTTTACAAGATCGCGGTTTCTGACGGCACTTGATTCTGAGGCCCGAAGTGCCCATAATTTCTATCCGAAGTTTAGCTCGGGTACGTTCAGTGAACGAACGAGCGTGTTTTTCTAACTTTTGAACTGGTGCTCTGAATCGAATTCCGAGGGCACCGATGGATTCACAGCGCCGGTAATTGCTTAGGAAAACCTTCTCCAGAGTTGTGTTTAAATGAGAGAAGTTGTTAAAAATTTGTGGAAGGTAAAATAAAATTGAGCATCAATTTTATTTTTTAATAAGTGGTTTAAAGATTTGGGTGGAAGTTGGGGGAAACCACCCAACTTCCCATGGGAGGTTATAAGGGTGGTGGGACCCACATGAACCCCACCCCTTCATCTTACCTAACCTTCCATTACCCTTCATTTAATTTGAAAACTTGAGTTAAATAATTGTGTGGATTAATTCAACTTTGAAATTTCAAATTTAAGTTGTTAATAAAATAAGTGTGGTACTTATTTTATTTTGGTTGGGACTTATTGCCTGAGAGGTTTGGGAGAAAAGCTAAGGGAGGCTTGAAGATCTTCAACTTCTTCCTCGAAGAACACGAAGAATATGAAGAACACGAAGAACGAACCGATCTCCAACGAAGAACGCCGAATCCTCGGAGATCGACTATGTGACGTCGTATACCGTGATGCCAACGACGCCTTCTTCCGCGACGATTCTCCTATCACGACGCCTCCTTCTGCGACGGTTATTTCTACGACGAACCTTCATTCAATCTATGATCGAGGTAGGTAATTCTTTTATTGTTGATGATATTCATGTTTTCATATGTCATCATTCCTCGTAATTTTGGACCACCTGTTACCAGTTAACGGGAGGGGGTCGGACCGCACAAACACGGTCGACCCTCCTCCCCTTTTATCTTGTCTTCCATGTGGTGGAATGGAACGAGGATGGCGTGGTGCAGTCGCATCGCGTGGGGTCATGTGGCAAGGAATACGCGGCACCGTCGCTCCGCGCCATTGAATTGAACAAGAATGTGGTGCCATCGTGTCACGCTGGAGAACACCGAAAAACACCGCTACCGGAGTAGGGACGCGGTGGAGGGGCGCGCCACCGTCGCGCTGCGCCAGACTATCCAAGGCCACGGCAAAGGCCACGGCGGAGCAGGGGAACCGACGGCCGGTTCCGGGCCGCCGGCATCGGAGCAGGGGGACCAACCCTTGTCGCTCCCGAGTCGGCAGCAGTCATCCGGCCGAAGCTGGCGGGCCGGATAGTGGAATAGACGGGGGTTCGAAACCCCCAGCTATCCGGACGTGAGCGGCCCCCATTATGGGGCCGCAGTTACAACAAGCGGCGGGCAGCACCCCCCCCCCCCCCCCATCCCGAATGGCTCGGCCATTCGGCCGAGCCCCCTGGCCAACGCGCCAGGCCGCCAGCGCGCCAGGCCGCCGAGCCGGGCCGTGCCCAGGCCGGGCCGGGCCACGCACAAGCGGTCCAGACCCGGACCTGGGGTGGTTCGACCCTGTTCGGGCCGACCCAGAGGGTGTCGGGCCGGGTCAGACCAGGCCCGAACCCCCTAATATCGGACCCCTCACGGTCATTTTCCCATAACTTGGGATGCGAACCTCCGAACGATGCACCGTCAGATCCGATGAAATCCTTGGATCGAGACGATCATTTGGATATGTCACAGGCATGGTTTAAGAGGAATTTGGGTTAGGCCGGGTTGGTTCGTACACGAAACCAATCAGGCCCTCGGAGCAGAAACGCTTATAACTTGAGCTCCGGACGTCTGATTGACATTTCGTCGACTTTTTTGGATTCCTCTAAGTGAGATGGACCTTTTGGCATACTCTGCTCGAGTTTTGGACGTAGTTGGAGTATGTTCGGGTTGGTTTTGTCTTAAAACCCAACTGGGCACCTGGGACGAAAAGGCCAATAACTCCCAGACCGGGCGTCCGATTAACGCGCCATCTGTGACACTGAGTTCCTGTTGACGATACAGATCTTTTGGATACATCAAATCCAGACTAAGAGTCAGTTGATGTATCAGCCCCTCGGCTCGTGGAGAATACCCTCCCGAATGAGATTGCTGTGTGCGGGAACCCTAGAGCTGGCTGCGACTACGACGACGACTGTACAGAAATCCTCCATGGATTCGACGGCGGTGACTACAGAACTCAGTGATCCTACGTGGATCAGTTCTACTGATCCTATGTGGGTAAGATCCTGTGTGGGTCAGCGCTCAGCGGTCCTATGTGGGCCAGCACCTACAGATCCTATGTGGGTCCAATCCTGTGTGGGTCATTTCGGGGGTTAGTTACCTATCGATCCTTTGTGGGTCATTGCGGGGGTTAGTACCTATCGATATTGTGTAGGTCCAACGACTTAGATGAGTTACTGTATATATCTGATCATCTCTATCGTCATATGAAGAAGTATACCTGTGTGAGATGAATCTTAACTTTCAATTCTTATCTTCGATAAGTATGACTTGATAACCTGTGTGGATTACGTTATGTTATCCTGTGTGGATTACGTTGTGCATTCCTGTGTGGATTGGGTTGAGATTTCCTGTGTGGACGGGGTTGTACATGATCCCGGATGTTGGAGCCGAATGAGAATTGATGACTTAGGTATATGTATGGGCCTATACCTAAGTAGTGTTGGATGTTACTTCGTGATTGTATCTTTCCATTGTGGATTATCCTTTATGGATTTTGGGAGACCTTCGGAAGTCTCGGGGTCCCTACTGAGTAGCTTATACTCACCCCTACATGGGCTATGCCCGCACTACATTGTATTGGTTGTAGACGACGGACAACGCTGATCGTGGTTGAGCCACGAGGAGCAGGTCGGTACCCAGAGGTGGACCACTGGGCGGGGCGTACTCGGAGCGGACGGCTGGACCCGAGAAGCTGTGGAGGCTATCTATACCCACCCTTTAGGTGGGAATTCTAGTGGGCAGCTCGAGGCTGTGGCTTTACTTTCATTTGTTGTTTTCCCTTCCAGTTGTACTTTACTTTCAGTTTGGGTTTCTATACTAGCCCACTTACTTTTCCGCACTTACTTTTGTACCCTGTTTTTACGTAGTGTTTACTTTTGCTTACTTACTCTGTGGTGTTTGATTACTTTACAAAGGCAATACCTTCCCTTTTTACTGAGAATTACTCCTTAGTGCTAGTCGCCATCCCCTGGCCTATAGAAGGCAGGATTGGGGTAGTCACGGCATGGGCCCCGAGGACGGGTCGTGACAATAGCTCTCTATTTAACCAAACAGGTTGAGGAATTTTTTTAAGAGGTGGATCTATCTTGTGAAACAATATAAAGAAACATTATGTTGATCAACATAAAATCATGCAAACAGAGGACTATCAATGACCACATCACAACATCCAACCAATATTTAGAAACCCACTGAACATTACTCCAAAACCAAGCCATCAACAAGATCCCATTTGAAGACACAACAAGATTATGACTTCCAGGTCACAAGGAAGAATAATGAATAAACAGCTCTTCTAATACATAGAAAAAAACTATCCACATAACCATCGGTTTAAAAACAAATTCCACAATTTTTCAGCTCAAACCACTTTTGAACAAATAAACTAACTTGGTGGATTTACAAATTCTCCAATGGTGTTTCATCAAGTATCACTCACATTAACATTTCCATGCCACCCTAGGCACCCAACCACCATGTCGTATAGGCCATCCTTCCAGATATCAATAAAACCAGGAATGTGAGCACACCTAATTACAACAAAGGCTAAAAAACAACATTATTCCCAAAATCATGTACCTTGACAAGGAAAACTAACCACGAAGTAAAAACCATTTTTAGATTTCACAAAACACCCCACACTTCATCAAGAACCATTCACTCAAAAACCTACCATGTTTCATTTTTAATAAATTTTAAAACAACCAAGATACTCCAAACAACCCTTAACCATTTATTAAAATTTAGTAAGGTATCTTTTCATAATCTGGTGTCCATTGATACCAATACCCTTTCTAAAAGAACACCATCCACTCAAAAATTATTTCCAAAATCAATTAATCATATTCAAACACTTTTAAACATACAAAAAACCCCATTAAAAATAAATATTTATAATCACCTTAAAATGACTCACACTTTCAAAACATTTTATTTCAATAAACCACATGTTTAGATTAAGGAAAATATAATCCTATTAAATCATTTCCTCTTCCCCCCCCCCAAAACATTGTTTCACAAAACGCACAACCTTCCAAAACCATTCTTATATTTAATTTTTGAAAACCCCTTTTTCCACTTTTCAAAAACCAACCACTCCTTTAAAACCCATATTTACAATTTTCATACAAGGATTTTCAAAACAAATTTCCAAATTCATTAAACTTCCAAGAGACTAAAAAAAGGGAACTACTTTTGGTGGGTTACTAGACCATATGGTTGGCGGCCATATGTAAAACACACCACTGACACATAGAGTCTTATTAGGACCATTATTCGAGCTCTACATGGATTTATAGGCCCTGTGAGCTCATAGAGAACATTATTCCAACTCCCCTTATCGTTTCCCAACACCAAACAATAAATAGAACTAGATACACTAACAAAACTGAACTTTCCATGGACACCCAAGGATCAAAATGAGCACGAGTTTGCAACACTTTTCCCAAAACAACCCATCAAGTCCAAACAATCCTACACAATCTACCTTGACATACCAAAATTACATAGGGCACTATGAAAATTATGGTCTGCTAAGAAACGACCTCCTTTAAAACCATTTTATCATGGACCATCCCAAGTCAACCCTGAATCGGTCACCCAGGCCAGCCCGAAACAAGTCCTGAGAGGCTTTTCCAATCCTCTCGAGATGGCGACAAGAACCGAGTTCATCAATATAGTACAGAAGGGAAAAATTTATACCAAATATAAACAATAAATCAAACAATGGAATGAAATGGAAATCCCAAAATACATTTACATTAAAATTTTACTGAACATCATTTGTACAAGAAATCGAAAGTACAACTAATCCAAAAACTCAGATGACCCACCCTAATATCCAACTAACACCATGTGACCCCACTGGGCACTCTCCAACACAATGATCAAATGTCTCCTAAGGTGATCGAACTCACATTGAAACTTGTACATGGGATAAAAAAAATAGAAGAAGACTATATGCATGAGTATTAAAACTCTGTAGGTTATCCCGATATTCTATTCCCAATGAAATTATCCTAAAATAAAAGAAACATCGAATTAATGTTTTAAATACAAGATATAATGCTATTTTTCCCAAATGAGGTCCCATTATATGAAGACAATTACCAAAAAAAATATGTATCTTTTATAAACAAGAAAGCTGGTAACAATATTCAATGAGATGAAACATCAAAATGAATATAATTTTGAATAGGGTTGATTTAAGTAATGTACACTTTTAAATAAATCACACATGCAGCTAAATTTTCAAACCAAACACCCCATATGTTGATAGTGAGTACAAAATAGCTAATGAGCACATGTCATGGGAACACCCCTAGGAACTAGTTAGTTGTGAGCCCCAAGTACCTCATATCTCGATGGAGGTAACTATAATAAATATCTATTTTCATGAAAATGACCCACTAGTTGGGAGCATACTCATAACCCTATGGTCCTTAAAAGACATCCTTATCAAAGTTTAGTTATTTTTTTCATCATCAAACTTTCTACGTGAAAGAGAGGCCAAACCCCATGGGATCACTAGCATACTTGTACACGTCCACCCACCTAGATACCCATAATTTTCTGTAGTGCTAAATCAAGTTACACATATTATCAAATAAATTGTCCAGATGAAAATTCAATTCCCAAAATATAAACACAGAAATAGCTGACAAACATGCTTCACATTTCTTTCACGGGTCAATAAGCCACTTAAAATATTCATAAATCAATTTCAAAGAGTATAGTGAGGCATTGCACATAAAACTCATTCAAAAACACTCTTTTAAGGATAAAATCACAACAAAACCATTTACAATCATATTTGGAAGCACTAATAACATTTAATGAAATCATTTCGTGAACCATAAAACAACATCAATTGATGCAACATGGTATATACATGTAAAACACTGATTCTTCATTTTTAGGAAAGGTCAAACATGCCTTTAATTTTTTTACCAAACCTACATTATTCAAAGCCAAAAATACAAAATTTAATAATGATATGAGAGACTATAATATTAATATTAAAAACATTGGTAACCACCATGAAAAAATTCATATTTCTTGTCCATTACACAACCCTTTTTATGAAACTGCCAAACGAGCATTCCATTAGAAACACATGTCAAAATACCTTCAAACCAATACACCTTCTTTAGAAAACCCAAAAACTATTTGGAACCAACATAAAT
The DNA here is from genome assembly GCA_963277665.1 of Viscum album. Taxonomy (NCBI): domain Eukaryota; kingdom Viridiplantae; phylum Streptophyta; class Magnoliopsida; order Santalales; family Viscaceae; genus Viscum; species Viscum album. Next base: position 1,092,833 of record CAUJRU010000174.1, read on the forward strand.
GACCAAAAAAATTTATTTACCCACTTCCAATATGATTATATATCCATACCAATCATTTTAAACCACACTCAACACATAAAATCCAATTGAGAATCTTACCAAACACATGACATGCATTTTTTTAACAAAACAATTCATTTTAAGCACTCAAAAAGGAATAAATAATATATGGAATGCCATAAATTTATTCAAGCTTCTGAACCATGTTCACAATACCACAAACCATGTGTGGAAACTAAGAAATCTTTTGAAAAAACACGCAGTTTTCACCATTTTAACAAAACTACACCACTTTACCAAAAACAAGGTTTTAACCGCTACTTGGCACACCAAAAAAATTATCCAAAGCATAAATTAAAATTTTCAGAGTATTAGGAAGATTTAAAGAGAATGAAATAGATGTATCTTAAATAAAAAGGTCATGTTAAATGGGAAACCTACCTAAAATCCTTGGCGGAATGTAAACGCACAACTGAAATCACTATTCGTGGTTTTATAAACCCTAAAACTATAAAGAACACCCCTAAATTAATATAAAACCCATAAAAATAATGTCAAAAACATAACCATATATCTTTCAAGACTAGGGAGAAGAAATAACCATGAAATAATGGAAGGATGAGGAAGAGGGAGGAGAAAGGAGAAGAAATCCCAACATGGAAACTAGAAAACTCTTTGTATTCCATTAGATCTACACCCATAGAGGAAATGCAATGTCTTGAGACATTTTGGAGAGGCTAATAAGGTCTGGAGGAACCATGAAAATAATATTTGGGGAAAATAGTCCGAATTTAATGATTTATTAATGAGACAAATTACCTTTGGAAAATCTGGATGTTTTGAGAAACATTGAGAAGTTTTTACCTAATCCATGACTATGATATCAAAAGTGGGAAAATGGAACATGGTGGTGCGAATAGGTTTCTTGGTAACTAATGGGATATGGAATAACATAAAATTATTAAAATTCAAATAATATATAGATGCAAAAAATAAATTTAAACTGAAAATGGGCCCACGGGTTGGCCCAATACCTGAATCAATAACCCAAAATCACCATACTTATGAATTCTTAAGGGGTCCAAAAAGATATTTTTGTTTGAATATTTTATGATTTACCACGATTAATGTTTAATGGGTTAAAAATGTTGAATAAAAAATGATTTATAATAGAAAAATAATTTGTTTTTAAATCAAGATATAGGCTCACGGTTTGGCCCAAATCATGATGTAACCACCCTTTCTCCAAAAACATCAAAACAAACAAGGGGGAACCCAATGTAGGATGATTATAAATAGATGGAAATTCAAAGCGCATCATTAATCTCACCCAAAATCCATAAAAATAACTATTATTTACAATGAACCAGATCAAAACATAGACATGAAAAACTGGGTGTGACATAATATAAATAAGATTTGTTCAGTTTGAGGTGGTGAATATCTTAATAAATAGTTCATTAACATTTTATAGGATTTTGGGATTCTATCTCAAATCATTCCACCTTACATTCCATAGTGGAATAGTTTTAGTGATAGGAGGAACTGTACCTTGTTACATGTGGTAAGTCTGATGATGTGTCCAAAAAATCATCCATTATCATTTTAGGGATATTCATTACAAATTGTGGAATACACACTAAGGTGAGTTCCCACTAAAGTTAAAAAATTAATTCCATTCGAATTTATGGAGTGGAAAAAAAGTTTTATCACATACACATTAAGTAGTTTTTTATAATTTTTTATGTCCTTCTTAGGGAACAAACTAACACCTCAATGCACACGGTTTATCTTAATAAGGTATGCTAACGAAACAAAGGGATACTACCTATATAACCTGTTAGGCAGGAAAAATATTATTACAATAAATGATATCTTTCTTGAGAGGGAGAACATGCTAAAAAAGGATAGTGGGAAAAATACTAACTTTGATGAAGTTGATATTCAAGTTACATAATAATTTGTATAGGAACATATTCCACTAGTCCCCAGGAAAAAATTAGTTCCTAAAACACAAGTTCAACATAAGATCAATATAGTGGTAAGATAACAAGAGATATATGGTTTTACAGTCACCGAATATGGTGACTTTTTATTGGTTAACAATTATAAACCTCTCTACTAAAAATAAGTATTATTGTTCCTATAAGCCACAAGATAGAGAAAATCCATGAATTGTAAAATGGATTCAATGTATCAGAAGAATGTTTGGGTTATAGTTGATCTACCAGTTGATATAACCCTTATAGGGTGAGAATGGGTCTTCAATAGAAAAATAGACATTGTAGGTAATGTAAATACCTATAATGATGGTCTAGTATCATAATTTTTTAAACAACGTAAAGTAATTGAATACAATGAGATATTTTTATAGGTCTCCATGTTTAAATCCATCATAATTCTATATTATATAGCATATTACCATGACGATGAAATTTGGTCGGTGGATAGCAAAACTACTTTCCTTAATGGGAACATTCAGGAGGATATCTATGTGACACAACTAGAAGGGTTTGTGACTCCAAGGGGTTCTAAAAATATTTTCAAGTTATAGAGATTCATTTATGGATTGAAGAAAGAATCGTGGTCATAGAACATTTTATTTCATGAAGATATAAAAGAATTTGGTTTCATTAATAATTAATGTGAGCCTTGTGCTTAAAAATATTTCAATGGGATGCAGTCATTTTACTAGTAGTATGTGTTTAGGATATATTAATTATTGGAAATGACATAAATGTATTATAGTCTGTTAACGAATGTTGAACCAGGGTTTCTGTAATAAAGAATTAGGTGATGTATCCTATATTCTAGATATCAATATCATTTTTGATAGTTCCAATATGATGCTTGTACTAAGTCAAAGTGAATACATTGACTACATAAAAAAGTGATTTAGAATGGAACACTATGATATGGGATTGGTTCTAGAGTCACATGGTATACATCTTTTGAAGAAAATGTATCCTTAATCACAACATGACAAAGATAGAATGAGTACGTTCTCATTTTCATAATTGGTAGGATCATTAATTTATGCAATGATGTGTACTAGACTTGTTTTTACCTATGCATTGAACTTGGTGAGAAGATATCATGATGATCTAGGAGAACAAAATTGGTCAGCTATTAATGTTATATTTCAGTATTTAAGAAGAACTAAGAATATGATCCAAGTGTGTGGAGGATAATAGGAGTTATTCATAAGGGGTTATACTGATGCTCGTTTTCAAATAGCTCATAATGGTCTAAAGACGTATTCATGACATGTTTTCTATCTCAATAGAGGGGATGTGATCTAGATGAATTCAAAGAAGTTAGTGTTCACTGATTATATAGTGGAGTATGATTATATTATGGATTATGAATCAACCATGGGATTTTCCTAGATATGAAACTTTTACCAAGATATTAATGTGGTACCTACCATTAAATACCCTTTAAAATTATGTTGAGATAATAATACAAATGTGGATCTTAAAAAAGAGCCAAGGTCACAAAAACAGACAAAGCACATACCAAGGAAGTATCACCTCATAATGAATTTATATCAAAGGGGTGAAGTTATAGTAATCAAAGCTACCATAGAAACAAATGTGGCGGACCACTTAACTAAAGGCCTATCTTAACAGAAAAATGAGTATCGTGTGGGAGCTAGAAGGCAGAATATTTTATTTGTTAAATCTAGTGAAAGTGAGATTCTGTTCGATCTGGTTACCTAGAACCAACTTTAGTGTACGTTATGATAACCTATATTCATTTTTCTAATATCAATAAACTCATTATGACATCATTATTGTTTTTCTATGTGATATAGTATGAGATAATTTCATAAGAGTAATTGTGACACTAAAAGGTCAAAAACGTTCCCCTATATGATGAGAAACCAAATGTTCCATGAAAGAATTCCTAAATATATATTCTATATCCGGATGAAATCATTTTTGGGGAAAATGGTATACACTATCATTAGTAGAGACTCTTAGGACTTTGAGCGACATTCTCATGGAAGACACCCATGCAAATATCCAATGTGTGATATTATGAGAAAAATCCATACCGGTAAGAAATCCACATTTATATGTGTGTTTGGTTGGTCATGTATTCATATTTGTGTGGGAATCCTTATTCATTCATATTATTATTAATGAAAATTCTAAGTCATGTACTTTAATGTATTTATGAAAACTATGATGAAATATGTTTGTAGAGATGTAGGATATTTTGGGCGCATCGTGAGTAAAATATAATTAATGAATAATATGAGAAAGTATATTTTCCATTCTATTCTTTAATTTATTTTGATATCTCACTCCCTTTGATGGAAATGATATAGCCAAAATAAATCCATGACCTTGGTGTTTTATAAGCAAGTTCAATTTCTAGAAAGTCAATGAAAGAGACATTGATCACATAGGTTGATTTAACAAGCATTCATCATTATTTATTTGAGATATCATGATAAGGGGTTATATTAAACTATAGGTGTCTATATGAGGCATTATGTCATTGGCAAATTAACATCTTTATTTATGGTTGCATATAATGTTGTTAGATTCTAACCTTTGATATTAAACTTCTTCTCCCTATGACACTGAGAAAGCAGCCCAAAGTGTCAAACACTAAGTGTATCAACAATCTTAGTTAAATAATATATATTATTTTTTAATATCTAACGAATTAAATAAATATTATTTGGGAACATGGTTTCATAATTATTCATTTTTTCTTGCTCTCATATATTTTATCACCAGTTATTCAAGAAAATATTATTTGAGAATAATATTTATTAAATAAATACTTTCTATTTAGTGAATATAATATTTATTTATTAATTATAGAATAATGAATTTATACATAATTATTAAATAAAAAATGATTATTCATGTCCTGATAAATATTATATAGGACAGGCTGACCGAGTTTGATGTTTTGGTGAGAAATAATATATATTGAATATTTTTTGAATAGATATTATTTAATTTTAATTCAAAATTTTAGCACATGTCAAGAAATAATAATATTCTTTTTATTATGGAAATGAGGTTCTGTATGGTTTAAATAAATATTAAAGGGACTTGTGAAATTATTTATTTTTAACCCTGGAAATACGTAAATACAATTATATTATTTTTTAATAGATGAAATTAATTTTGTCATGTATACAATAGAATATATATAATCCTCATGAATCTATAGAGAGATACCTTATACAAAAATGCTCTAAATAATGAAGAGTGGTCTTCATCCACCTTCCACTCTCAAGTATATAGAGATCAAGAAGAATCATTTGAAATTGATTCTAGAGGTGATAAAAGGTGAATGATGCATGTGATGGGATTTTTCATTCTAGATCCTAGATATTTGTATAGTGACATTCAAAGATGTGTGGAATACATGTGGATTACCGCTAGATATACTATAATATAAATTCCTATAGAGAAATGATAGTATGATATAGTTCTATTTTCATATCCATCAGTAAAGAAATAATTTCATTAATTTATGAAATTAATTATAAATAATATTTGATGATCATGAACTTTGGTTCTTGTGTTTATCCATTATCTGTATTCTTAGATTAAAATTCATTGATCATGGAATTTATCATCCTAAAAATCATGTATTAATCATAAATCATCAAAAAAAGAAATTTTTGGAACAACCCATAACATTCTTCCACTGGATGTAGGAGCTATAAGTAGATTCTCATAGCAGGAGATTGTATTCACAGTTGTTGAGTGAGAAATCAGAGCAGTTGGCCTCATTGTAGTTGTCCTCGGTGGATGATGATGGTGTAGATGACCTCCCGTCAGTGGTTATTAACCCTCAACTTATTTTTCATGCCAGGGAGGATTATCTTAGTGATATATATTTTGAGGCCTTGTGTGTTCATATATCCATTTGATGTTCTCTTGATGGATTTTCGGAAGGTAGGAAGCATTTCAACCTTTCCTAGTGAACGAATGTGGTACCAGTGACACTACGAGATGAGGTTTTGAGATAATTTCATACATCCCTCATATAATTACTTCCAAGAGAGGAAAATATGTACCATGATATTAAACATCAATTTTAGTGGCCCAGAATGATGAGGTCTATATCTATGTTTTTCTCTCGATATATTATTTTTCAGCAGGTCAAGGTAGAGCACTAGGTTCCGATAGGTTTGGATCAACCCCTTGAGGTTGTAGAGTGGAAGTGGGATGGTGTATTTATGGACTTAATGATAGGGGTTTTGTGATCAAATAGAGGACACGAATTTATCTAGGTGATCATAGACTGACTCACTATGTGTGACCACATCATTAATATCCAAGAGTAGAGTTTATTAGAGATATTGGGATTCTATTAAATATAGGAGATAGTACAGATTCAAGTAGTTACCTCAATGGTTGTTTCATTCCATAATTATCACTACACAACATGATTATAGGGAGGATTACATGAGGACTTTAGTACTCTATAGCAGTTGAACATGGTGTTTTACCTATATAAAATTGACCAAAATGAGTAGACCATTTAGGTTTTAGAGGTAATATTATGGGCCTTCATGTTGGAATTTGGAAATAGTTTGGTGGATCACCTACCCTTGGTTGAGTTCTCATATACAAACAACATAACACCCGGAGATTTAATGAGATATATTCTTTTTAATTTATTTTATGTCTTCTGTCATATGCTACACCAATATTGTCTTGCGCTATACGCAACACCGTATTATCTTGCAGTATACGCAACACTATTCTTGGATCGTGTTACACAAAATTTCTAGATTGTTTCATAGATGTTATTCTACGCAACATTGCATGTATATATATATATATTCAATGTATAAATGAAATATGGTTGGATACTATTATACACAACAAAAAAGGAATATTTCACTACACTCAACCCTGACTTGGCTTTCTTTACATGCAATCGCGACCTTCCACGATAGCATGTGTTGTACGCAATACCGAGTTTCACTGAACAACGATATGTTATTAAAATATTATATAAACTAGACGGTATGAATAGTAATACCCAATTTTTGAAATTTTATAAATTTTATCGTTCAAAATGGACTTTATTTTTTGATTAAGAATATCAAAATTATCCTGGGGTGAAATTTTGGTATTTTTCTGAAAACATTCAATTTTTGATGAATAGTGAAAACACTGAGTTATTGGATAAAACTGAATTTTTATTTAAATAATAATTTATTTTATTTAAATTTATTTTAAGTTAAATTAGATACATAATACTTATATAAGTTCAATGTAATTCATTTGAGTCATTTTATAATAATTTTAGATATATAAAAATTTTATTGATCTTTTCGTCGTCTTTTACCCACCTAATAGGAGCATATGCAATTGTACATAAATCATAATTCTACCGCTTCTATGAGAAGAATTTCGAAAATCTGAGAGACACGGTTAATATCAAGGAGTAAACTGTGGTTCAATACGATAAAAATAATTTTTGGTGAATAGTAACTTTTTACTTTTATTTACCACTGTTAAAAGTAAATAGGGTAATTAAGGGTAAAAATGATATTATTATTACCCTAACACATGTCCTAATTCTATGGGATAAGGGTAATTAGACCAAAAACAACATTAGGAATAAAATATTACCGTTTATGTCCACTGGGATTAGATTAGGACACTTATTATTATTTTATTTAAAGAAGAGTTAAAAGAGTTAAAATCAAAGTTTAATAACTAATGAATTTTTAATATAGGGTAATACATAAGATAAATTCTACTATAAATATTCATTATTAATTGAAAATTATTTTCTACATAATGGTATTTTATTTAATATTTTTAGACATTAAATAACATAATTTATTTATGACACAATGATGATGTAGTAATTACCCTAATAATGATATATTAACATAATTGATTTTATAAATACCCAAATAAATGTAATCTGAGACATTTTATAAATTACACTAATTTTCATGGTTAATATGACATGTTATTATTTATTTATTTAATTTTTTTAGAACTAATCATGCTGTTATGATTTTCACAAATATCAATTACCAAATAGTGTCCAAATTGATATAAAATAGTTGTTAAAACATATATAATATTATTAATTGTTATTTTATTACTAAAAATATATGGTTAGGTCGAATGACTTAGATGAGGTTTCATATATTAATAATGAACCACTTGGGGTTATTTTGGCTTGTGATAGTAAGTTTACTAACCATATAGTGTAATAAAACAAGAAGACACGGTAAAAGTTAAATTATTTAACATAGAGTTAAATATAAATGATAAGGTTAAAATAGTAACCTAATCTTGTATAAAACCTATTGGTTGAGAGGATTTCGACCCATCCCCACTTTAGCTATGAAATAAATCAATTTGGAGCTATTATTAATCAAATATGACTTTATTATAAAATTATATTTTATGTTTTTTGTAAGGTGCCCCTCTCCTCCCTTATTAAAGGGCACCTCATCCCTATTCTCTTTACACAATTTTGAGCTTTCATGCTCGGACAACCACTACCCATTTCCAATATCAAGATCCCTAGAAACATTATAGAGGATATTTTATCCTCAAAAGTCCATCTCTAGTTCCTTAAGAGGAATCTTAAAAGAGGTGTGTCGAAGAAGAAGAGGTTCAGATACGTACGAAAAATATCGGACCTAAGGTAAGGGATAACTATGCAAATCAAGTTCTTATCCGAGATTTTTTATTCATAAGTATTTAATGGGGTTATATTTTTCATCCATTTCCATAAAAAATGATTTTCTTAAAGTGTTTAATATTCTTCCATGTATGATTAATGTCATGTTTACCCCTCTTTGACTTTTACTTTGTGTTATAGAAGGAATCATTCTTTTGTTTATCATAAGTGGTACTTTTTGAATTTTATGTTAAAATTATGAGAAGAATGTTTTTTAACTTATAAGGGATGAACAGATTTTTAGGGTTTCATAACGCCTTATTTTCATGATGTTTACTCTACAATATTTCATGGTTATTTTCAATAAAATCCTTTTATTTTAAAATTGCATGGAATTTTGTGAAAACAAAATGATTTTTAAGAAGAATGGATATTTTCCTCATGCATTCTTTTAAAGTTTTTTATCAAAAACATTTTCCATCTATGATGTCATTATTTCATATGTGTATGTTTCAAGTATAATATCTTTATTATTTACATGTTTTCACTTTTCTTATGATGAAATGATATCCATTTGTTTTATATGGATTATGATATATTGGGATGATGTTTATGAAACCCATTTTTATTCTTTGGGTTATGATAATGATTTATGTTTATGTTGTGGCACAAGTAATAATGATTTCATTATGAGATAGGTGGGACCTATATATCCCTCCAATGCATTGGGTAAAGATTTATATCTCATGAGATTGACATGGCTGGAATGATAAGTTAATCCGGTTCAGTGATACAGGACTGGAACGAGGAGTGAACTCGATTCAGAAAGGCACATTGTCCACTAAGATGGTCTTGGAAACAATGGCTTGGCTACTATGGAAATCATATCATGTGATTAATGGTTTTCCACAATTAAATGTTTTATTCACATTCTATTTTATCATGATTGATGTTTTTTTATAACCTATACCTTACGTACTGCCATGATTTATTTCACAACACAAGATTTTGATGTGTAAACTTTATGTTCATGTTGTGAAGTTCAAATGTATATGGTTTGTTTTATTTTCTCCATGCTTACCCTTACTGAGCATTTGAGATCACTCTTTATATGTTTTCTTTTCCCCAAGATATAATGAAAGGTTTTAGGTAAGAAAAAAAAGGAAGATCTTTATGGGAGATGTTGAATATCTTTGACCATGATTTGAAGATTATATTCCGAGTTTCCAAAGACACTAAACTATTACAGTCCTTTGGTGTCTGTTTTTGTTACGTATTGGGTATTTTGCAAAAGTAATGTAATGTCCATGTATGTCAAGATTGGGTCTCCACAGTTGGTATCAGAGAAAAGGTTTAGTTAACCTCTAGAAACTAGGATGCGAAAACATTAGTGAAATCCCTAGAGATATTTCTAAGGTATATCTATGGATGTCCCTAAGGATAAGTATATGTATATGTTATAGTTCTAGAATTAAGGTAACGATCTTAGAATTAATCCTAAGATTTTATATATTGAAAGTAATCCCCCTTTATTTTGCTATTTTCCTAGCATGATTTTTTCCTCTCACAATGTTCTTTTTGGGTTTTAGAAAATGTCTAGAACCAAAAGGAACCATGTTGATCAATATAATAGACAATGCAATGATTATCATCTTGAACAAACCAATGTTAGGGGAGATGGAGTTCAAAATCTTATTATTATAATTACACAAGCTGTGAATCATTCTGGACATCCAAATGAGGAGAGAAAGGAACAATATTCTATCAAGTCCTTCTTGAGGCAACGTGCACCTTATTTCAGTGGGTCTTATGATCCCCTTGTTGTTGAACGATGGATTAGTACCATTGAAAAGTTATTTTCTATACTTCACTATTCAGAACATGAAAAAGTCATTTTGGCTATTTACCAATTAGAAGGTGAAGCAGACCAGTGGTGGGATCTAATTAAGAATACAAGGCCCCAAGATGAAATTGAATCCATGGAATGGGATGAGTTCAAGAACTTATTTTTCAATAATTACTTCCCTCTTATTCTTTGAACAAATATGGAAAAGGAGTTCCATGAGCTTAAGAAAAAGGATGATGAATCTGTTGGTATATACGAAGTGAATTTTACAAGGATTGCAAGGTATGCATATGGCTAAATCATCCAACCTGAAAGTAAAGTTGATCAATTCTTCAGTGTCTTAAAACCAAGTCTTGAAGGGAATTAGATATAATATACTTCAGTACCTATGAAGAAATTATGTGTTTTTCTATCAAGGTAGAACTGTAAGTTTTTGTTATATATCCATCTCATGGTTTTGATAAGAAACGAAACATGGAGTTCAAGGAAAAATCATAGAACAATGGTGAAAAGAAGGTGAATGTTTCTTTATGCTCAAAGTGTGGAAAGAATCATGTTGGAGATTGTCTAAAGGTACTAGAAAATGTTTCCATTGAAGAAAAGAAGGTCATCGAGTAGCTGAGTGCCGAAGTAATGGGAAAAAGGGTTCTAATCATGTGGATAGAGAAAAGACTATAGAGAATTCTCCACCAACACTTCAATGCTTCAAGTGCAAGGAAATTGGGCATTATGCTAATCAATGCACTAATCTAATGGTTGATGATGATCAACGTGATAAACCTCTTAAGGAAAAGGAAAAAGGGAAGTCGCATGTGATCACTCTTTGTGATGTTGACTATGAAAATTATGTTGTGGAATGATTAAGTGTTTATGTAATGGGATTTCAAAATAGAATCATGGAATCTCATTTATAGTATCATGGAATTTTGAATATCTATGTATTGGTTTTCAATAATTGTATGGTACCAGTAACCATGAAAAGTGATTGATATATTTTTGGAAGGCTGATGATATGTGAATAATGAAGGGATAAAGAGAAAATAATATGTTCGATAGTATTCATGAGCTCATGACTAATATAAGGACAAAGTGATATCATGGTTTGAGTATATATAAATTTTCGGATATTGGTATGTGGAAAGAGTTAACTTTTTACAGCATTCATTTTTTAACTAAGGTTCTATGGTAATTCATGTTTCAAAATAATACATGATTAAGGTATTCAAATGTTTGGAATGTGACCAACAAGATATATCTTATGATATATGGGGGATAAATGATGGTATTCACATTCTTGATATGTGACCTTTAAAGAAATCGTTTTATTTATACTATGAGCATGGACTAAAGTATTTTGGATAAGCCAAAATATTGGAATGAATTAAGTTAGACATAAAATATTATTGTTTTAGGCATGAATTTTTTTGATATTATTGAAGGAATGTTATAATAATGTATTTTTAGAAAAATGGACAGCCTACAAGATTGGCGACAACCCGTCATGTCGGACAAGGTTGTGGGAATCAAACCCACAACCGAAGTGCGACATGCCTTTATCGCCTACCACTGGCCTACAAGAAGTCCCTGGTTAGTAGAAAATACTTTTATTTTATTAATAGGTATGATAGATGAAGTATAATTCCATTTAATCTCACCATAAGATGGACTTATGTATATAACTTTTGCTAACCTTATGTTTAAGACAGATGGAATGACCTATCATTATATTGCATGATCGTTTAACACTTCACGAAAAACAAATTCAACTTCATTTCATTAAGAGATGAAGTGGAAATTGTTCAGGGAACAAACAACAGTAATATTGTACTAAAATTGGGTAATTGTTTATTTTAATTAAAAAATTCTTTAAAATTAGGGAAATGATCTTGAAAACCAAAAATGTTGTCCTAGTGCCCCCATATCTGATGAATTAGATGGTACCTTATATCATCACAAATTTATGGCTTTGTGATTGTTGGATTTTTCATAGCCATGTTCTCTACCACTCTTCATCCAAACATGATGGTTATATTTCTCTTCTATATTCATATTTCACCTATGTTCTCCTATGTAGAAACCTAGTGATGAGTTAATTTGGGTAACCGTTATGTTTAATACTTTACGTTTTAAAATTATGTTTTAGTATTCCTTTTTATGATGTGGGTTTCTATGAATGAAACTTCCAAGCAGTAAATGATTTATAACCCCAATGAATTTCGAGGATGAAATTCATTTTAAGGGGGGTAGAATGTAAAACCCTGAGATTTTATGAGATATATTCTTTTTAATTTATTTGATGTCTTGTGTTGTATGCTACACCAAGATTATCTTGCACTATACGCAACAACGTATTAGCTTGCAGTATATGAAACACTATTCTTGGATCGTGTTACACAAAATTTCAAGATCGTTTGATATAATTTATTCTACGCAACATTGCGTGTGTGTATATATATATATATATATATTCAATGTATAAATTAAATATGGTTGGATTCTATTATACACAACAACAAAGGAATCTTGCACTCCACAAAACCCTGACATGGCTTTCTTTAAAAGCAATTGTGACCTTCCACGATAGCGTGTGTTGTACGCAATACCGAGTTTCACTAAACAACGATATGTTATTAAAATATTATATAAACTAGCTGTTATAAATAGTAATACCAACTTTTTGAAATTTTATAAATTTTAACATTCAAAATGGATTTCATTTTTGGATTCAGAATATCGAAATTAGTCTGGGGTGAAATTTTGATATTTTTCTGAAAACATTAAATTTTTGATAAATAGTGAAGACACTGATTTATTGGTTAAAACTGAATTTTTATATAAATAATTATTTATATTATTTAAATTTATTTTAGTTCAAAATAGATACATAATACTTATATAAGTTCAATGTAATTCATTAGAGTCATTTTATAATAAATTTAGATATATAAAAATTCTATTGAACTGTTCACCGTCTTTTACTCACCTCATTGGAGCATATGCAATTTTACATAAAACATAATTTTACCGCTTCTATGAGTGGAATTTCGAAAATCCGATAGACACAGTTAATATCAATGAGTAAAATGTGGTTCAATAATATAAAAATATTTTTTGGTGAATAGTGACTTTTTACATTTATTTACCACAGTTAAAAGTAAATAGGGTAATTAAGGGTAAAAAATGATATTATTAATACCCTAACCCATGTCCTAATTCTATTGGATATGTTTAATTCGACCAAAAACAAAATTAGGAATAAAATATTACCCTTTTGGTCCACTTGGATTATATTAGGACACTTATTATTATTTTATTTAAATAAGAGTTAAAAGAGTTAAAATCAATGTTTAATAACTAAATCATTTTTAATATAGAGTTATACATAAGATAAATCCGACTATAAATATTCATTATAAATATAAAAATATTTCCTACATAATTTTATTTTATTTATAATTTTTATACATTAAATAATTTAATTTATTTAGACATAATGATGATGCAGGAATTACCTTATTAATGAAATATTAACATAATTGATGTTATAAATACCCAAATAAATGTAATTTGAGACTTTTTATGGATTACACTACTTTTATAGGTTAATATGACATGTTAGTATTGATTTAATTAATTTTTTTATAACTAATCATGCTGTGATGATTTTCACAAATATCAATTACCAAATAGTGTCAAAATTGACAAAAAACTAGTTTTTAAAACAAATATTATATTATTAATTATTATTCTATTCCTAAAAATATAAGGTTCGGCCAAATGACTTAGATAAGGTTATATATATTAATAATGAACCACTTGAGGTTCTTTGGGATTTCTATAGTATGTTTATTAACCATATAGTGTAAGAAAACAAGAATACGTGGAAAAAGTTAAATTATTTAACTTAGAGTTAAATCTAAATGATAAGGTTAAAATAGTAACCTAAACTTTTCTAAAACCTATTGGTTGAGAGGATTGCGACCCATCCCCACTTTAGCTTTGAAATAAATCAATTTGGAGCTATTATAAACCGAATATGACTTTATTATAAAATAATATTTTATGTTTTTCCTAAGGTGCCCCTCTCCTCCCTTATAAAAGGGAACCTCCTACCTATTCCCTTTACACAATTTTGAGCTTTCAAGCTCAGCCAACCCCTACCCATTTCCATTCTCAACTTCTATAGAAACATTATAGAAGTTCGGATCTCCTCAAAAGGCAAACTCTAGTGCCTTAAGAGGAAGCTTAAAAGAGGTCTGTCGAAGAAGAGGAGGTTCGGATACGTACGAAGCATATCAGACCTAAGGTAAGGGATAACTAATCCAATATCGTTCATATACAAGTTTGTTTATTCTTAAGTATTTACTAGGGTTATATTATTCATCCATGTCCAAAAAAAATGTTTTTCATTAAATTTTTAACAATCTTCCATGTATGTTTAAAGTCATGTTTACCCCTCTTTGACTTTTACTTTGTGTTATGGAAAGAATAATTCATTTGTTTACCATATGTGGTAATTTTTTAATTTTCCATTATAAGTAGGAGAAGAATGTTTTTTTAACTTATACATCATGACCATATTTTTACGGTTTCATAACACCTTATTTTCATGAAATTTACTCTACAATATTTCATGGTTATTTTCAATAAAATCCTTTTTTTAAATTGTGTGGCATTTTGTGAAAAGAAAATGATTTTTAAAAAGAAAGGATATTTTCCTCAAGAATTCTTTTCAAGTGTTTTATCAAAACCATTTTCCATCTAAGATGATATTATTTCATTTGTGTATGTTTCATGTATAATATCTCTATGATTTACATGTTTTCACTTTTTTTATGATGAAATGATATCCATTTGTTTTATATGGATTATGTTATAATGGAATGATGTTTATGAAACCCATTTTTATTCATTGGGTTATGATGAATGATTTATGTTTATGTTGTAGCACAAGTAAGAATGGTTTCATTTTGAGATGGGTGGGACCAATATATCCCTCCAATGCATTGGGTAAAGATTTATATCTCATGATATATACATGGCTGGAACGGTAAGTTAATCTGGTTCAGTGATACAGGACTGGAATGAGGGGTGAACTCGATTTAGAAAGGGACTTTGTCCACTAATATGGTCTTGGTAGCAATACCTTGGCTACTATGTAAATAATATCATGTGCTTAATGGTTTCCACGATTAAATGTTTTATCCCCATGATATTTTATCATGATTGATGTTCCTTTATGACCTATGCCTTACGTACTGCCAAGCTTTATTTCACAACTCAAGATTTTGATGTGTAAACTTTATGTTCATGTTTTGAAGTTCAAATGTATATGGTTTGTTTTATTTTCACCATGCTTAACCATACTGAGCATTTGAGACCACCCTTTATTTGTTTTCTTTTCCCAAGGATATAAAGAATGGTTTTAGGTAAGAAAAAAAGGAAGATCTTTATGGGAGATGTTGAATATCTTTCACCAAGAATTGAAGATTATATTCCGAGTTTCCAAAGACACTAAGATATTACGGTCCTTTGGTTTATGTTTTTGTTATGTATTAGGTATTCCACAAAAGTAATGTAATGTCCATTTATGTCAATATTGGGTCTCTACAAATAGTTACCACTCCACCATCAGTGTGAAACTATTTGAGGCCTTTTATGGGAGACCCTGTAGGTCACCACTATGATGGACTAGTCTAGGGTAGTCAAAACTCATGGGTAAAAAGTTAGTGTCAACAATGATAGATAAGGTGAATATCATATAAGATCATATTTGAACTATATAGATCCTTCATATATATTATTCATACCAATGACAGAGGCCTATAGAGTACGATGAGGTAGACCGTGTGTTTTTGAAGGTCCCACTTAACTGGGGATTGTGGAGATTTTTATACGGTTGAAATTTATATTTGATATTCTTTATCCCTTTACAGATTCTACATTTGGTTAAAAAGTTTTCATACCACTTAACCCTACCATCATAGTTGAATCAGGTAGTGATGTCTTTCATGTGTCACAACTAAGGATGTATGTGTACTATATGTCAAATTTATCAGTCGGGGTGATCCGAACATTAATAATGGAGCTACCTTAAAAGAGTACCTTTTATAGAATTAGGATTAAAAGGAGAAGATCCTTTGTGGATGATAAATTCCCTTGGTTGTTTTATAGTGGTATCATGAGAACATTCTGGAGAACACATGGTGATAGAAGAAACAGATGCAAGCCCAGTACCCTCATCTTTTTGTGTAAGGATTTTTATTGGGATGAAAATACATGAGTTGGGAGAATTTAATGACTTTATTTTTTTTCCTTCGTAAACTTTTTAATATTTTAAGGAATAATTTGAAAGCATGGAACTGATTCATCATGGGATTTCAAGCCTCGAGGAGGTTCAATATTGATATAATAAAATTATTAAATATATTATATCATGCATTCATAGTTTTTATAGAATAATGGAATGAATCTTCAATGGAGTCATGTATGAGAAATATGAGGCCATCATTAAATATGGAATATGGGTTTTACCCTAGGTGCAACATAACCTTTGTGTGTCTCGGGTTTTTGGTTTAAGAGTGGTTATGGGACAATTAGTAAATGAATAAATTTATTTATTTTTATTTTATTTATTAAATAAATATCCCTAAATCCATCCTCTTTATAAACCATGTTATGAAAAAACAATAGGGTAAGCCATGTGACCCTAGGGGTTTTGGAGGATATATAGAGGAGGAATTTTATGAGCAACAACTGTTTTTTGGTTAACAATCCATGAGAAATTGAATCTGTGGATCATGCCAACGAGAGAGAAATAGTTTCATTATTCATCAAAGATCTTTCAAAATTCAAGGTAAGACTCCTTTTATGTTGGTTTAATCCCCTTTTTTATTATACCATTTCAAAAATGGATCAGTCCTAAAAGAATTAACTAACGGGTTGATCATTGATTGGCGAGTACTGTTTTATCTTCGTAAAATTTAGAATGTATAATGTTTTAATAATCCTTGATTATTCCTTTCACATGATGTTTTCTACATGAATGGATTGAATCCAACCTATAAAAAGGATGTGGATTGTACCTTATGTTTTTGTTTTGTTTTTTTATCTATAAGTTATTTGTATATTCGTTATTTTTTTGATTAAAACAGATATCATTAATGACTAAAATCCGCAGAAGTACAAGAGAAAGCCAAGCAGGGATGTTGTCCAGCCAGAGCTGAATGGATTCAAAAGGGCCTGAGGCCGCCAGCTGATGGGCCACATTATTTCCTTCCATTTTTGTAAAGGAGAAGGTGCAAGAAGAGAAGCACTGGCCAAGTGAGAGAATCCTCCTAATGATGGTAACAAAAGGATTGAGTCCACCATCATTGTTGTTGATAGAATTAATAATGTTAAGGAAGTCAGACTCCACAAAATTGTCCCTCCATCCAAATTCCAAAGAGAACAACAAACCAACAAGGATGTCCATGGCCTCAGAAACTGCTGGTTCCAAGAAAGCCCGGTGTGGAACATATTTTGCAGCAAGGATTTTCCCTAGATGATTACAGGACAGAAGGCCGAGGGAAACAAGCCCATCCATTTAGAGAGACGATTCCACGTTAATTTTAAGAGTACCTTCCATTGGGGGGTTCCACTGAGAGGGTGGGATGAGGGAAGATCCTATCAAAAAAAGGTCAATGTGGTCTTTCCATCCCTCAATCCAAGAAGAATCCTTGTCAGTCCAGAATTCCGGAGGTTTGTGAGATTGAAGAAACAAGGCATCATTGCGTCGGATTCAAATAATCTAGGATAGTGTGCAAAAAAAACATGAGAGAGTCGAGGGATGAGAGGAGCACCAATGCGTCAGAAGATCAGGAAGGTCAGAGGCCAAAGCCAGTAAATCGATAGAGGATAGGTCCCATTTACTCCAGACTTTCTTAGCTCCCAGACAGTCAATGATTTGATAAATTTCCACAAATAGAACATTTAAAAATAGATATTTGGTGAAACATATCATTTAGTTATGTTTAGATAAAGGATTAGAATCATGATTGAGGTATGATGTTATGTCTTAGGAAATAATACTGGGATTGGAGACTAAATCAAGTGTTATTCCGTCAAGGGTTTTTTTCCGATGATTCAATTTGATAGGGATGGTCCACATGCATACTGGGTGGTTGAAATCTGGCCAACGGTGATGATTCAACATTATATAGCCCAATATCATAGTTTCCTGGTATATTTTATGGGTTGGTCGAAGAATGAAGCGGTGTGGGAGAAAACATGTGAATACAGTGTAATTTTTGAAAATCCCAAATTACACAACATGTAGTTCATATGAACACACACAATGTTGACCCATACTATGGTGACTAGGGTTTCACAATAATTAAATATCTCCCACCATGTGGTCTGAACATATTCCATGTGACCTAGTTTCTTCAGCTCAATATGTACCCTAGGAGTACATGGGCATGAAAATGACCAGGTACGTGGGCACAACATGGGTACATGGTCACAAACATGACTAAAATACTTAAATGCATCCAGAGAATAAGGACACAACTAGTATAAATGGGCACAACCCAAGTAAATATGCACATTCTATAGTACACAATACTAGGTTGATGGGACATGAGAATACCTGGGGTAGCTAACAGACACTATTAACAACCTATACATTCCATGTATGTTTCCCAAGGTAGGTTGTGGCACCCATTCTCTTCAGTCTTTATAAGTATTTGTGGGGTGTATTCCCTTAGACCATCCCTATTATGGTATGTTAGGAATCACTTCATTAGCATAGGATGAGTGATCCACTCTTTTGGTTTGTCTTGGATAGATTAAGGTATCCCTCTATGTTTCCTCAGGTGTGATCCTCTGTCATTTCTCCCTTGGTTGGTTCAGTAATCTCATTACCCACTATTTTGGAATGTGATCCCCACCATAGTGGTTTACTCAAGGCTGGGTTAGGTATCCTCCAATAGGCCCTAGGTGAGATATCATATCTGTATCAATATCTTCTAAGTTATATCATTTACATATTTAAGGTGTGTCCTAATAGTAATTAACTCTCAAATAATCACCATCATGGTTATAAATACATGAGGAGTATGTTCTCTAAGACAAGAACAACCTTGATTCCTTGAGAATATTACAACGTTGACAGTATGGTTGTGACCATACATTGAGACTTGGTATCTATATTGAGTATACATAGGTTATTGTTGTTATTTTATTATATTCTGATTGGAATATCTTCATGATTATGATTTGACTACTATCTTAATGATTTATCATGGTGATTTTGAGTTGTACTTTGTGGTATGTTTATACTCATGCCTTCATGGTATTTGTCTATACATGTTTGGTCTTATAAAGAGAACATGACATACGTTGAAGTCCTAGGTGGTCTAGATGTAGTTGGAGAATAGTTGAGTTGGATAGACCAGTTGGTTCCAGTAGTTGCATTTAACTGTATCCCCTTAACTCTTAGAAGGTTAGACTCTTTTATAGTTTTTAGTGGTCTTGAATGTAGACCTTTGTGATTTCTTATACTTATTTAAAACATTGATGTGGGATACAACATATACGCGAATATAATTATTGGTTTTATCTTTCCTTTCATAATTTTATTGGTTGTTATAGATGTGAATATGTGTGTAGGTACCATTCCCTATGATCACCCATGTGTGTGATATGACTACTATACACTTGTCTCCAGCCCCTATCCTATTCTGGGCAGTCTTAGGGTTCCACACATGGAATAATTCCAAAACGTTGGACCATGTTGGGTCAATTTGTAACATGTATTGTATTCAAAAATAGGTTTACTGAATAATTTATTCATGTTTATATGAAAGTCTCGTTTTTTAAATATGTTATTAAAGTGTATAATTATTAGTGGACATTTACATTAGGTGATCATGATACTCATTTTAGGGTGAAATTAATACTAGATGATCTACCAAATGGTGTGATTATATATATTTACGGGACAAAAACATATAAAGAATTATGGAAATCATTGACATTTATTTTAATTGCAATTAGTTTTACTATTTTAGAGTTATTGTCTTCTGACTGAAATATTATTTTGTTTAATAAAATTTTAAAAAATGTTTTAAGCTTGATTTGTATTGATAGTGATTTCTAAAAGAAATTTTTATCATTATTGAACATTATTTTATTACTCAATCATGGTGTTAGTGGTTATATTTATACAGAAATTTTATTTCTTATGATCCCTAAAGGTGTTTATAAATTATTTGCATGAAAACACTTCTAAAATTACTTTATAAGATACATGATTAAGAAATTATTATGTAGTAATGTTAAAATAGTTTCTTTTAAAAAAAACATTTTTTGACATATATAATAATAACCCACAAATTAAAATTGATGTTGATAACTATTTTATATCATTGTGGAAATCATGAGAGAATTGAGGAGAAATTTTAATATTTAATAGAAAAATATCTGAGAAGCTTATTGAGACAGTTAAGAGGGAATGATAAAATTTATTTAACACTGTTATTAAAAAACTCAATATCCATTACACTGAAATAATTTTTTATTTCTAATTTATTGCATTAAGATACTCTATGTTATTCTAAAATTAAGAAAATTATTTTTTTTCCTGTGAGGCCCAATTTATATTTTTCTCATATTCATTAAAATTATAAATAGTAATTTACTTTTATTTTTTCAATAGGAATATGAGGGTGTCAAGGGACATTATAATAAAGTCAAATTATATCATATTTACCTAAAACCACTTTGAAGATAAAAATAAATGAGTGTTTTTTATGGGATGCAGTGTCTTGAGTTTCCTTTTGAGAATGACTTAGCCAATTATTATAATTTTTTTTCTAATTAAGATATTATTTTATTCATTGGTGATTATATTTATCTTATTTTAGGGTAATAATTTTTAATTATTATCTCTTATATTCTTGGGTTGAAATCCTGAAAATTTGAGTTTTAAGTGAATGATGTGCCCAAAGGTTAAATTGCTAAAATTATAACAACTCGTACATAACCAACCCATAATTAAATGTTTAATAATAAGGCTTTTTACTTATATACATTCCCAAATAATTTTAGGTTTAGTGTTTTAGAGAATTTGGGAAACCCATTCATTATATAAAAAACATTTTCATGTAGTATGCATTTAATTTATAGAGATAGTTTGTTATGTATAAACTCTTATTTCATTTATGATACACATTCTTGGTTCTAGAAAAGTAACCATAACTATAATTTTGAACTTTATATAATTACTACACATCAATAAATTATTTAAATTAATTTGAGAATGTGGGATTATCACATAAATCTTATTAAAATATATAAAAATAATGGAATCATATTAGTTATTACAAAACCTGAAAACCATGAAAAAATTTTATGTTTCAAAAAATAAAATTTGAGTTCATAATCACATTTAAAATCAACAATTACATTATAAAATTATTAAAACTCATATGAAACATAGAAAAAAATGAAGGTATCTTATGGAATCATCTTCATCACTTGTTTCAAATCACTCATTTATATTACCATTTTAATAGAAATAACTTACTCAAAAACATCCAATATTTTATCTATGGATACTAAATAATTAAACAATACATTTTAGGGTTATATATTGGAATCTCTATAATCACAATTAATTCCAATGTATTGTAACATGAACACAAAATAACTAATCCTGAAATTTCATTTTCAAAATTATAAAAACATTCATTTGAAACCATAAGCTTAAGAACATATAATTATCCCATAAAAATTAAAGGGAATTTAATTATATTTATAAATATTTAAAATTATAAAGGTCATACAATAATGGAAATAAAATTTACATAGGAAAAAAATGAAATTAGGAAGAGTAATCTTCATAATGAAGAATTAACATGATGATGGTAAAATCAGATCAATTCATAAATGTTAAAAATATATTATTTTCACACCATTACAAAGAGATTAAAAAATGTCTCATACGGAAAATGTTAAAAATACTACTTTATAATATATCATAAAGAAAGAAAATGATAAAAAATACTTTAATAAAACATTTATTTGAAGATAAAACATTCATGAAAGGATACATATATGTAAGATAAATAATTTAAAGGACGTCTTGGAAACATTTAAAATAAGTTTTACAAAATACCTTAACTTGAGTATAAAAACACTTTTTTGACTTATAACCTCTAACAAATAGAATTATATTAATTTTTACTTGATTTAGAAGCCTTTTTGTTTCTATTCCTTTTTTATTTATCCTTTTATTTCAATTATTATCAATGATTTTATTATTTAAATCGATCAAGTCTACTTTGGTCATTTTGGAGTCGTTCATTTCATATTCATCAAAACATCTTCAGTGTCATACTAGTGGTATTAAATCATTATAAAATGGTTCTATAAGATATATACCAGGTAAGCTTAGCCAGAGGTAAACCTCTGACCATTTATTAATGAAAAGAAAAAGTACAGAAAGCAAGAAAAGCACAACAACTCATACTGCTACAGATCATAGAAATCATCCCCATCACCATATTCCTGATGAAAAGTTTCATCCGTAGTCACTGATTCCCACTCCATGCTTTCATAATGACTCAGAATCTTTTCATTCTATAAGATATATATGTTTCATGGTAGATGTCTCATAACATTCTATAAGTAAAAAATTTCAATATTTAAAGAATTACTTTTCAAATAATATTCCTTGATAAGATTTTTTTTATGATTAAAATTATAAATTACTGCTCACTTTTAATTACATTGTAGTTTTAATTTTTTACCATTCTATAATAACTAAAACATATTAAATTCATTGATATTATTTAATAAAACTATTTTTTTAATCATTAGTTACATAAACAATATAATATCATTCCTATTGGTGGAAACACCAACCCAATCAAGAACTTGTTATAACGACATAATGAGTAAGAATATATTATTTTGTTTTAATAATATTAATTTTATAGTAGAATAATGATTTAAAACCCATTTTATTAAATGGATAAAAAATATTCAATAACATTTATAAGATTAATATAAGTTAATTGTAATGGAAATAATTTATTACTTAAAAATTGACTTAGTATGCTCGTTTTAGGCGGTCAAATATTATGATGACAATTTATTATTATTAATTTTGTATTAAATAGAAAATTTATCTTTATATAACCATAATTATGTTATAAATATTAAATTTAGTCATTACATTTAATTTTTATAATTATTTTTTTGATATGGTGATGAAAGATAAAATACATCATTCATGGAGGTGGTACACATGAGCGACGTTTTCATACACATGAGAAATTACCATGAGTGATGTTTTTATACACACATGTGACACTTCCATTTTTTATAATGGATATAATATATGTAAAAATGGTTGTTCCAAAAACCTATTATCCATTAAATATAGTAGTGATACTGATTTCATTATATTATGAAGGGTATAATATATTATAAAGTGGTGTAAGAAGAAATAACCATGATAGAACATGGTTAGAAAAATTTCTATTTCCATTGATGACCTAGATTAAAGAACACCTTAAGCCTTCCTAGATTGACCTATTAAAAAAAATCATCTACGTTAAGAGAAAGATATTTGGGGAGGAAATTTATCTAGTATTTTTTGAGCTATGGTACTCAAAATGTTTGGAGAAGTGTCGTGGTGAAGGGAATCTTTTATAAGTGTAAGGAGTGTCACACTTGTAAATAATCTTAACATTAAAATAATATAAATGTATTTCTTATGGTCAAGTGGCACAGAGTTGTCCCAAATTATAAATTATGATAATATAGGTCTAAATCCACTCATATAGGTAATTAAAAATTATATTTTTCGTATTATCACTTTGTTTTATCCATCTTTAACACGTTTAATCATTATGATAGTGACAAAATTTTAACATACTGATATAATTTAATACAAAAAGGGAAATTTAAACAAAGTTTAACCTTATAATTCAAAATATTAATTCCATTTTACACGATTATAACTCTATATTGGGGAAACATTAATTTTCTTATAAATGAAAAAATGCAATGAAAGGTAATTTTTTTAAATTTCTTTTCAAGAATAAAAATAATATTTTTTTTAAAAAAATACATATTGATTCTAATGAAATTTAGTTTCTATGAATGAAAAGGTGTTATGATCCTTTGAAAAATTTCTAGAACCTTAAGGTATCCTGTTAATACTTAATCAAAGGAAAACATATCATATTTGAGAACACATTATTTTCCACCATTCACCTTAAAATAAACGATTTTAGAAAAATTAAAAAATTCACCCTTAGGTAATTTTTATATGATTAACCCAAAAATGATCCATTTTATCATATTTGAATTCATTTTTTAAACAACCCATACAACACATGAAAAATAATTTAATTAAAAAACACATCCTTTTCCAACTTAAAAACAAATTCTATTTCATAACATAATAAAAATATTTATATAGTAATAATGATAACTATTATGAAAAATCTATAGAAGAAAATTTAAAATTAATTTCTTATCATGAATACATGTGTCATCACATTATCTCATCCTTGAATAAATTATATCCTAGTAATTTTAAACACTGATAAACTATATGGGATATTTTTCTCAAGTATCCCTTTCATATTCCCATGTGGATTCTACAATCCTATGGTTTTTCATGAAAACATTAACTAGGTAAGTTACATTACTTTTCAACATATTCTCTCTATGATCAAGAATATAAATTGGATTTTCCTTTTAATAAAGACTTTACTTTAACTGTACCACTTTACAGATCAATATATGAGATGCATAAAGTTTGTAAATCCTTATAAATGAAACACGAAACACATTATGTTCTAAATATTAACAACGACACTCAACAATAAACCAACCCCACTTTATCAAAAATTTCATATATACCAATAAACAACTAGTTTAATTCTAACTTATATCAAAAATCCTTCAAACATTTCCAAGGAGATATTAAAAAAACATGGTCTCATATAGCAAACAAAAGATCTTTACTCTGATTATCTACATAGATCATCTACCTAAACTCATATACTCTTATATAATGTTGAATAATCATTACATTTTATATCATATCATTTAATAATTACATTGCCTATAAAATTCACTCACCAACATTATCCCAATGTCTTGGAGTCCAAAATAGATTTCCATATAATACCTATAAGGGTCCCATTTTAATACTTTAATGGAAACTATTATTATAATAAAATAACACTAGACAATGATATTTATCCCACTCTCCTTGATAATTCATTAATAATTATGGGAGAATATTTTCAAAAAATTTATTTGTTTTCTCTGATTATCCATCATATTAAGGATGAAAATAAGTACTAAAACATTATTTCATACCCAAGGTCTTCTAAATTCCCTTTCAAAAATTGGATGTCATCCTTGGAACATGATAAATTAAAATTCAGATATTAACTACATGTAACTTGAATATAATTATAATATAGATTATTGAAAGCTAATTCAAAGGTATATCTTCATGAATAAGAATATAATGAGAAAATTTAGTTAAACAATAAATAATAACACATATTTCATTACTAACTCAATATGTTTTTGGTAATCCCACCAAAAAATAAATTGATATATACTCCCATTTACAATCTAGTATTAACAACATATAAAGCATCCCCTCTGTTTATAGTCATTCAACATTAACCTATTGGAACGTCAAAAAAATTGACATATAATAAATAATGTCTTTCTTCATTTCTTTTAACTAGTAAAATTATCAAATATATCAGTATATCTTAGTGCTACTCGGAAGGAAAAAAATGTTTTGTGAGACCCAATCAAATATTTCGTTTTTACTTGAGATCCACCTAGTATGCATAAACAATTTCCAAATCTTATGATATATTTTTGTTCAAAATTAAACTTAGGAATTTTTACTTTTTTAATCAGTTCTATATTTAATTACCAACCATGACCTTTATATTGATCAAACAAAATTTATTATAACAAGGACAAATGCACTGATACTTAATCCAAAATAAAAGGTGTTTTCAAAGACATTTCATCTAGTTATGGTATTATTAAGTCATAAACTGTAGGATGATGTTCCAAATAATTAATGGTTAATGTTGTATTATCCAATAGACTCAAAAATTAATGAACCCTATTTTTATTTACTTGTTTGATAATCGTAATCCTTTATCACATTTATCCATTTTCTTTACTTCATGTTCAACTCATTATGAGGGTATATAAGAATTAAAAATTTATGATTAATTTATATAAATATATATATCACAATTCTCCCTATATAAGTGATGCCTCTAAAGTTTTTAAGAAAAAAGTACAACCAAAAGTTCAAAGTCTTACATTGGATAAATTTTATCATGGGTTTTCAACAATCATAATGTATATTATATTACCATATCCTTTAATATAAAAAAACAATAACATCAATAAATCATCACTATTAATAAAAAATTATATATTTATTAATTTGTAGGATAATACAGGATAATGGATCAATTTTAGGTTTTAATTCCATTAAACAGACATCACATTTCATTAACCCAATGAATATTACCCTCTTTCGAGTTATCTTGGATATTATGAATTTTAAATGAGATTAATTTCAGAAAACCATCATTAATAACCCATTAGTATAATAAAATAAAAATCTCAAATACATGAGAAGGTCTTTAAAATTCTTCCACAACTTTTTCTTTAGTAGGATCAATTATTATTCCATCTTTAGTTATAATATTCATAAGGTAAGAAATTTACTGCAACCAAAATCACATTTACTAAATTATCTAAATCTATTTTGATTAAGGGTGTCTAGAACAATCCTTAAATATTTATTATGATTCTCAAAAAAAATAATGTACAAAAATATCATTGATAAATAACACCAAAAATTTATACTAATGCTATTTTAAATCATTATTCATTTTATCCATGAATAAAACATGTGAATTTTTTAACCCGAAGTGATTAACTGAAAACTCATAATTAAAATACATAATTCCCAAAATTTTACTTAAAAACTCTTATTAATTTACCATCAATTGATGACATCCATGCCAAAGGATAATCATTGAAAATTATTTAGCACCTAGGAGCTAATAAAAAATTTCATAGATATGGGAAAACATATATATGTTCTTAATATTAATATAATTGAGTGATCTAAATCCTTATATAAATCTATTTTAAAAAAAAATGGACAACCCAAAGGTGATGTTCTAGGCTAGATGAAACCATTATTATGAAATTCATGTGATTTTATTTTCAAATCAAATTCCTCCTCTAAATCCATTTAATACAAATATTTTGAAATAATCATGGATGTGAGAACTAAATCAATGGTGAATTCATCCTCTTGATAAGAAATAACTCTTGTAAGATCATTAGGAAATATAATTTAAAGTCCATTAACAACAAACACGTACCTAATACAAATCGTTTCATTCTTTTAAATGATATTTACAATATAACTTTCACCCCTAATAATTGATCAATTTTTTTACTTATTGATATATTATAATAGGTACAAACTCATTATTATATACAAATTAAACCTCATTTTGAAAACTAAATATAACTTATTTTACTCTATAATCTATATTATCATGATAAATCAAAATCTTATCCACACAAAAAAATATGATTGAACTCTTCTAAGGGAAATAAAATAATATTTTCATCATAAACTATTATAATGATAACTATATGAAGATTCATTTGAATAATTACTCACTTAAGACTCCCTCTATTAATTATTATAAAAATTTATATCTCTATTTATTGAGGTTAAATTTCAATTTTCATGAAAATTTCTTCAATATAAAATAATGTGTAGATCCGAAATCTAACAATACATTTATGTAATTTGAGTAGATAGGTAACATACCAATCACCACTACATTCATTATTCTCAAATATTCCAAATAGTAAAAAATGACTTTCTGACACATTTATCCATTCAATATTGATGATTCCCACCTTGAGTAACTATCTCACGATGCATGTTTTCATAGTGACCCAATTCCTTACAACTAAAACATATTAATTCCAACTAACCACCTGATTTCTCCTTATTAGTCTGATTCGTACTCTTTTATTATAGTCAACAATCAAATGACTAAACATTCAACAATAATGAAATTTTTCTGAATCTATTAGTCATTATATAATTGTTTTACCACATACGGTAATTGTATAATTCATACCTATAGTTTTTCATGTTATTTGTTTCTCCATTTTCTTCCACCCTAATCACATAAAATACTTGATGTCATGTAATTCATAAGTATAAAAAAATCCATCTCAATGTACTTACCATAAATAAAAATTACCTCATAACTTTTAAATTCAATAGAGTACAATTCTCTTTATAAAATTGGTTTCAAACCAAACAAAAACTTTTTATATCATTATATTTTATCTAAAATCATTTCACATAGATGAAAACCATCATTCCAAAGTCATACGGACACTTTGACTTCTCCAACAAGGCCATTGAAGATACGTGGACAAAGATTATTAGAGGATGAGCTCATCACACCATTTTAGGTGGAATTATTTCTTAATATGAGACTCTATTATATATTTGAGACATATTTGTGTATAATCTATTTAATACAATTTATTGACTAAGACACGTCGATATTAAAATTTATTAGCATGTGTTGGTTTTAGAATAGTTTCTATGTATATGAGGTTATTCATTGGAAGATACATCCGTATTTATCTGATGTTATCCATTGATTGTACCCTTTTCTGAATGGATTATAGATTCATATATTTTTTATTGTTTATATACCACGTTTATACCACATAGTTGGGTGCTAGATTATTTAATTTCTCCCAGTGATACTGGAGTGGTTTTGATAGTGGGATTGATCCCATGAGATGGGATTCTTACGTGTCCATATGAAAGGAATCAGATCCCATGTAGTTTTGTGACACTTAACTCGAAAAATCATACCTTTTGAAGACATGTGATGTGGACCAAACTGTGAAATTTAATGTTTTGTTTCAAGGACATCTAGGTGAAAGGTTCCTAGTCATGGTTAGTGTGGGACTTACACTACAGTGGCCTAAGGAATTTAGAACGAATATGGACTCCTGGATTGAAAAAGACCATATTAAGAATATGTCCTAGAGAATATTATGGTGAAATTGTGGTGTGGAGTTTGAACCTTAGGGATGCTTTCTATGTATACTGTTTTCTCAGGATCCAAAACCCATGTAGTTTAGAATGGTTGGGTATTTCACCAATAGAGGAGGCCCACAGTGTGATTATGAAAAAATTGTGATCATCACTAACATCAAATCCCATGTGAGTCATTATGAATGTTATAAACAAGAGGAAATGGAAGATCTAACAAACAACAGAATATTTATCATCCATTGGTAGAGGATTATGAGGTGAAAAGGGAGAGAAAGGGCGTTGAATGTGCACATCCCCTTTTGTTTTTTAACCAGGATAGTCATATATAACTACCCATCTAGATATTTCCCATAAGATATTATAGGGACTACACTAGGATGGATTACCTTATTCAATGTTCTAGATAAGAGATGAGGATCCCACACTAACTCTCAAATGTAATGGTAAGCGGGATCCCCCTCCTTATTATCTAAAATGGGTAATCCATTGGAAAACTTCCAATGTCAAAATCCATGTTACCATGGTAATTTAGGATTTAGGACACAATGAGAATCCACCTTTTTAGAAAGGTTAATAGTAGGGCCTCAATTACTATAGGAATATATGATCGAGAAGGCACAATAGTGTTCCATGTACTCTGATCACACATATTTGGCAGTTTTATAAGAGTCCTAGGTGTGGTCATTTGATATGGAGTGAAATTGGGTCATAGTGCTTTGTGATGGGTTCTTCTAAAAGGTACCTGCTTGGGGCTTAGTTCATCATAAGGTAGGTTGATGGAGAGAGTTGTTTGGACAGTTAGAAAAGGGGACAAGGTTAGGTCGAATGCTTCATGAAAGGGTACCGAGAACAAAATACCCAAACATACATAATGTTTTATATGAATTATGAAAGCCCATAAATATTTCATGAACATGCGGTTCATGAAATAATGGTCTACGAAGGGACTCACTATGCGATTATATAGCCCAAAAGGGCTATTTGTTATGATAACTACTTTTTGTGCTATGAAAACTAATTTTTATGCAATTTTTATATTTCAATATGCTGTAAATGTTTACTAATAAATATGTGTGGGGTTTTATATAAGGGTATGGATTTAACTACTCAACCACTTCCAATTAAGGATTTTGGTTTTTGGGCATCTGCCTCAACTCGCAAAAGGGAATTTCATTAATGGGGGGATTGAAAAACATGCCCCACCCTACAAAAAAATATTGGTGGGAGTAAGTAAGCCTCACCACACAAATTTAATTTGTTTTTGGAAGAGAAAAAAGATTCATCGACCCACAAATTAATTTTTTTTGTAGAGAAGAAAAATTCCACTTCGCCCAGAAACAAAATTTATTAGGAAGGGATGAATAAATATGCCTTACAATAAAAATGAAATTATATCATGGGATTAAAAATAAACCCTCACCCAATAAAAATCATTTTAAGGGGTCAAATAAGAAAATTTCACCCCATAAATGAAATTTGTGTTGGGGTGCTATATAGAGTAGCGACTCGTGTAGCAGGAATGCTTTAGGGAAGGGGGTTACTTTGTCTCTCATTGTACTTTACCTTATTATTATTTATGTAATATATGTCTTATCTTCAACAAGAAATTTTATAATTAATAAAACCATTTTAATCTTCCATGTAACCTTTCCTGAAAATAATAAAATTCCCTCCATGGAATTAGGTCTGATCAGAATGAAGAGGATTCCAGTTCGAGGAATAAATTTGACCAGTTAAATGCTTAATATGAAGATATTCAGGATACATTTGGACCTATAGATGGGTTCTCACCTATAAAAAGGTGTCATACCTGACTTATTAGTGATTTTCTAAAACCCAGTTCATTTCATTTGATCAGATATCTCCATGTAGAATCCTTCGTTCTCATTTCACCTCCTTCGTGAAGGAACATTTTCACAGAGAAATTTTTTTGAGTATCTCAATCATCTATCTATTTATTCAATATTTTCCTTTTACATTTAATAGTAATAGTAGAGTAGGCTTACTTTTCTATAATTCCCATGTATTATTGTGTTTAACTTGAAAAAATGAGAACACAACTTTGCTCTGAAATTTAGTAGTTCAGGGTCTTGTGGGACCAATCAATGTTGAGGTTTTAGGTTCAACATCTTTGACTAATAGTTTTTAGATTAATAATATTACATTTGGTTTTCATGCCATTAATATAATACTCCCTATCAAACTCACATATAGGGAGTTTAGAGTTTTATTCTTATCATGTATCCAAAAAATGAAGAATATATTTACTAATATTCTATATAGATCAAAATAAAATATAGCGAATGGGTAAATAATATTTTGAGGCACCATGGTTTTATGTTCCAAAGACATCTTCACATATAAAATTCCCATATAGGAAAGAAAAAGCACCCAATAGATTGTTTCATGGTGAAATGTCTCCTACTGTTGAAAATGAATCTTCGGATCATATAAGTTCACATGATTAACACTCATCAGGGAAAACAAGAGGCATATTTTAAAATCAATTGAAACCATAAAGGAGTGTATTACATGGTATATGTTGTGAAATTTTCACCTGAATCAGGTTTCATGGATTTTAATGGTTCATGTTAGTGGAAACCCATGGCTAGGGCTAACATCCATTACTAATGAATCCTTAAGAAATGATGGGGGATCTATAGAGATTGAAGTCTTGTATAGAAGAAGGGAATTTTTATATTACTTTCTGGTAGAAGGTTATAATGATATGAGCCTCCAAATATAGTACCTAACACCTTTTCATGGATCTAGCTCTCATGTAGGTAATGATTCATAAATAACTAACTATGTTTAAAACAATTAAATGTTAGTCTATAGGGACTTTAATGATCTATAGTTTTGGATCATGTTATAAAGACCTAAGAATAATATTTTAACA
The DNA here is from genome assembly GCA_963277665.1 of Viscum album. Lineage (NCBI taxonomy): Eukaryota > Viridiplantae > Streptophyta > Magnoliopsida > Santalales > Viscaceae > Viscum > Viscum album. The sequence goes on from CAUJRU010000174.1 coordinate 1,125,395, forward strand.
TCATTTTGTGGTGACATGTTATTTTTTTCTCTTCAGGTTTCTTGATTTGGACCAAAATATTGTTGATTTTCGATTCTATAGTGATCTGACTACGAATTTTCCATCATCCTTAAGGCATGAAGATGGTAAATTGTAAACTATAATTTGGGGATTTATGAATTAAAAAAGGGATATGAAATAGTTTTAAAGTAATGACCATTGAACATGTTTCAGAATTGTGTTTCTGGTATAAATATTTTGGTGGAAGATAGTGATAAAAGAGGTCTTTCCTAGGGAATATTATGTATCAGGTTGATAGGCCAATTAAAGAAGCTTATGTATATCCAAACTGGGGAATGTTATGCATAGTCAAAAGAGAGGTGTCCTTAGGAAACTAACATTATGTTACTGATGGATATAAAAATTGTATGGAAATTTCAATACTCATAGACATAGAGTTTAATTTGTGTACGTAATGTTTCTAAGTCTAGAAGAAATGTCTCATTTAGAAATCACTCCATAATAGGGGAAAGAATTTCTTTTCAGGTCTAACACATATGCATGTAAATGAATTGATATTTTTCTTTTATTGTGGATGGGCCCTATATATAGGGTCTGTGTGTTACTACGTATCTCGTAAAAGCGTGAATCAAGCCATAAGTTGTTCTGAAAAGGAGAAATCAATGACCATGGACCATGTTTGAAATGCGGTTTCTAGTATAAATACTCCCTATGATTCAACAAATGTTCATAAGGATGATTTCTTTTGATCGAATATGAGCACGTAAGTAGGGTGAGAACCTGTGTTGGACTCTTCTATAAAGATCTAGCACATAGAAAGAAGATTGGGGAATTTTTATATTATTTTTAGACTGGGATGTACGATCAGGAAATCACTACATAACTCATAAGGGTGATAATTAAGAAATATGTTGTTCTTGGATAGAGGGTGGTGAGAGACTAACACCCATCATGGTTGTCCACTTAGGTGAGGGCCATATATGTCATGTAATATACTTTAACCATACTATTTAACATCAGGTACAAAGGAAACATTATGTACCTTTAAATGTTGTGCATTGAGGACCATGATAACTATAATGGTAATTGATACACCTTAATCTTATAGGGAAACCCTTTACCCAAATTTCATAGGCCCACTTGAACTATTCTTATTGTCAGAAACAAGGAGTTTAAATTATTTCATTTATAACATGGAGATAGTTAAATGAAATGGCAGGGTATTTTCAAATCATGTGGTGGATTGTCTAGGGTATAGGATCCATGAATCGCTAAATATCTCATAGGGGAGTGAATCAATCCATATGTAGTTCATTGAAATAGTGTAGTTTAGCATCATGTTGTGAGGAAATTATCCCTATAGTTTAACGTTATGTGTTAAGGATTTTGGTGAATCAGTGTCACGGAAATGAGGAGTAATGTAAGACTTATTAAGCCATAGATGTTCCTATATGATTAATATATGAGGAAATAAATTGTAAAACATGATCTTGTGGGATCTCGGATCTGGAGTGATATGGGACAAGTATTACAGGGTTGAATGTGGTCCATGGTGAAAAAGTGGCATCCAGCATAATTTTTATGGCACATAGAGAGAGAATAGGTCCCTCGTGAGGAATAGTATTCCTCCAGTTGTTGGGAATTTTAAGTGAGACTTATGTAAATCCAAAATGAGGCATGTTATGCAAAGTTAAAATAATTGTGTCCTCAAGAAACTGAAATTTTATTACCAAGGTTAAGGAGTATAGGGAATGTGGGTAATGTGTCTGAGTATAAAATAGTCATTTTAACTAACATAGTTCATGGTATATGGAGTTATCTATATAGATCTGACTCATATGATGGGAGAAAGACATTTTTTTTACCTGATTGGGTCTTGAATGAAGGAATCCAATTAAAATATCCAGTATGGATCTTTGTTTTTTTATAAGAGATGGGGTAATTTCCTTATTTGGTTGATGATATTAGGTCATATGGTCTGTGTAAGACTGCAAGATTCCACGGTATGTTTCTCCTTGAATAATATAATAACTTACATTGTACGCAACTACCACAACTAATCGAACTAGCCATTTAAAAAACAGTTATGAATAGTAATATCAACTTTTTGAAATTAAATAAATTTTATATTTTCGAATGGACTTCATTTTTGGATTCATAATATCAAAATTATCTTATGGTGAATTTTTTTCACTTTTCTGATAACTTTCATATTTTGATGAATAGTGAAAAATACTTAATTTTAAATAAAAACAACTTTTTAATAGAAATAATTTATCGTGTTAAATTATACATTTGAGTGGCTTAAAAGTATCATTAGATTAAATTTTTATCATTTAATGTAATTTAGGTCATCGAATGTAATTTCACATTTAAATTGTTTATAAACAAATGTAAATCTTTTGATAGTTTTTACTTCTTAAAAACTCACTTTTGGATTTAGACAATGGGAATAAATTTTAAATTAATTTCTAAAACATTTGTTTTTTGAATTTGAAAAAATGGATTCCATATTTTGAATCAGGATGTCCAAATTGGGTAAATAGGTAACTTTTATTTTTACACATTATGAATAGTAAGTTCAGTAAATATTTTATTTTTCATGGTTAAAGGGTAAATCTGGTCAATAAGGGTAAAAAATAATATTATAATAATAATAAATTAACCTAGCATGTGTCCTAACCCAATTGTATGATATATGGCCAACCATGGGAATCCTTGGGTCTATTTTTGGTCCTCATGGAGCCACTTGTAAGTGATAATAACACTTTATAAAAATTAATTTAAAGTGAAGGAAAATGTAACATAAACATATATCTTTTTGTAAAAAAAAATTTATATACAGTTATATAATTGATCTATTCAACTAAAAATATTAATTATAAATATAAAAAGATTTAATAAATCATTATATTTTATTTATAATTTTTAGACATAAAATAAATATATTTATTTATGACACAACAATGATGTAATATTTTCCTTATTAATGAAAGAATCAAATAAATGATATTATAAATATAAAAATGAATATAATTTGAACATATTTATACCATAAACTAATTCTATATGTTAATATGAAATGTTAGGGTTGCTTCTATGAATTTTTTATGAAGTAATCATGTTTTTATTACTTTTAAAAAACCCAAATACTAAATAGTGTCAAACTTGACTTAAATGAGTTTTCAAAACAAAGACTACTTTATTAAATTATATAATATTCATAAAAATCTAATATTTAAAAAAAATAATTATGTAAGGTTAGATATATCATTAATTAACCACTTGATGTTATCATGGTATTTTATTGTTAGTTTATTAACCATGTAATATTAAATTACAAGAAGACATGGTAAATGTTAAACTATTTAACTAAGAGTAAAATCTAAAAGATAAGGTTAATATGGTGACCTAAAATTTTCTAAGACCTATTGGTTGAAAATATTTCTACACATACCAACTATATTCTCAAAATAAATTCATTTTGAGTGATTATAAACCGAAAATTATTTTATAATAAATTAATATTTCAAGCTTTTCCTAAAGTGACAGTCACCTCTCTTATACAAGGGTACATCCCCTTCCCTCAAATTCACACATCCAAATCAATTTTTCTTGGTCAAAACCTACTCAAATATCCTCCCAAATATCCTCAATTAAACCTATAGGACTTACATTGATCATAAATACAACTTAAGGAGCCCTTTTGTTCAAATCAAAAACGAAGAACTTGAAGAAGAGGTAATTATTTCATCACCTCATTCAAAGTTCTTTTCTTCTTCCACATCCTCGTTATTTGTATTTTACATAAAAAAATAATAAATCCAGTACATTATAAATATTGTGATGTTATTATAATTATGGAATATCCATATTCATTATCTTATCCATCCTATGAATGACAATGTCACCATACGCCCGTACGTACGGCTTACCGTCTCCACATCATGGTGTAGTTTTTTATTCAAAACATCATTATTTGGATGGGTCTAATAACGAGTATAATTGGTATAAATAATAAATTTTAAATTTTAATTAATATTTATAGATAATATACCATCCAACATCATATTATTTCACTATCTAAAGAATGATATTGTCGCTCATGCGTATGTACGGCTTATCATCTCCACAACGAGATGAGATTTCATTCTCCATCATAACCATTGAAGAATAATTTTTATTTTATGATTAAAAATAATGTTTAATAACTTAATATCATTCTTGATATGAATCAAATACATCCAATCCATAACAAACATTACTTATATAACAAAACATATTAAGGAAAACTATTCAATTAACACCGGAAAGAATGATACTACTAAACTATTAACAAAAAAGAAATATTAGAGGATCATATATGATATAATATTTATGTATGTGGTTATTTTATAATTTAATAACAATTATTTAAAATTTTTATTGGATTTTAACATACCCTCGACTATGGAAAAGTACTAGGTAAGGGGTTTTCATCTCACTTTTTATTTTCTTGAGATTCATGCAATATTTCCCACTATTTCCTTTTATGTGGTGTATATACTTCATATGATTGTATTTATTGTGTAATATAATTTAATTTATGGTTATTTACATATTCATTTTATTATACTTATTTCATGGGTTGTATGTTTCATAAGTTTCCAAATCGTTAAGGAAATTTGTAATTTCAATTTCCACTCATTGGGTTTTTCGCGTACTTCATTGATTATTTTTACTCCATGATTATCTTTGAAATCACTATTTATTTATTTATGTAGTTATTTCCACTCCTCTATGTGTGGATATACTTTTGATACACATATTCACTCAATATATAAATTTTTAAATCATTTATATGAACTTGATAAGGGTAATATTAACTCAATTTCCATTCATTGTGTTAAACATCCAAGTCATTGTTTTTTTTTCAAGAATTTGTGTGAATGTCCTCAGATTTATTTACACTGAATATCTAATCATATTGAGTGTATTTATCTTTTTCACACATAATTATGTCATTGATTAATCCTTAATCTAAGTATATAGTCCTTATAATGGATTCCATCTCAATTTACATTCCATTGAGTCTTCTTTGTTGTTGTGCACAAATTCACTTTTATATGGTGTATATACTGTTCTTTGAAATATTATATCACGAATCCCTTTATTATCATTATATTATAATGTTTTGATTAAATTCTATTCCTCGATTATTTGTATTCAGGAATGGGATTTATTTATATGGATATAAATGTTTGAAATTAAAATTCATTTCAAAAGATTCAAAGTGGTATGGGACACTTTGATACAAAAATCTCTTTTAAACTACTTCTTTGTTAAAGAGTGACATTTTTAAATGCTTTCAAGAAAAGGGGGGTATTTATCTCAAATAGTATTACTTATTATTTTCACTTATAACCATATCCTTCATTAAATTTTATTCCTAATTGAGGTTGATTTATTATAATATAATCTTCCATATTGTATTGAATGAGTTATGTTTGACTGTGGATGTGATAATTATATAAAATTCATGGTTTTTTTGTTAAAGTATTGACATTTTTTATATTAGTTGTAAAATTAATGTTTAGATTATTTTTCACCCTTTTCATATGATTAATACAATGGACATAGTAAGTGATGAGTGGGGCCTGCTATAGCCCCTTGATGCATCGGTAGGTCTCTGGAGACAAACTAGTGTCTTGGCACAAGGCATTGAAAAAATTATTATTTGTAGTCTTGGAATGATACCTTTACTATATTATTATGATTTCTAGATCTATGCATTCCATATTTATGAAATTAGCTATTGACATTACATGTGATTATTCGACTAGTGGAATATTCATTGAATATTTTACTACTACAATATCCATGTGAATAATTAAATGGAATTATTTTATTTATCTTTTCCATATCATGATGAAGATTAAGTTTAAAAAGCTTTTGTTTTATCCTTATGAATTACCTTAAATTTTTATGCTTATTTATAATAGTTTCTGCTATATTGTTATCCTTATTGAGCATCTGAGATCACCCCTTTCTAATGTTCTATTTTTTCAAGAATGCGGAGAAGTATATTATGATTGTCCTACAAGAATAGGATATGGGATATGATTGTGTTCAAAGGGGACACAATGTTGTTCCTTTTTCATTTAATAATGTATTTTAAAACTTATGTATGTATCTAGTACTTCCAAGTCTATTAAACTGATCGGTCTTTCAGGACATGATATTTTGTGATCATGCCAATGTTATGTAATAATGCACCAAATCTAGGTAACTGGGATTGGGGTGTTATAGTTAGTGTCAGAGAAAGTTTAGTACAAACCATGGAAATAAGATTTAGAAAAACTATGATTAGAGAACATTACCCTAAGAAAGACTTTGAGGATTGGAATCAAAGAACTCCCTATAATTTTGGTATTGTATACATTTTGTGAGTTTTCAAAGATATACATACCTATATGGATACTACAAGTGGACGTGGTTCTGGCATAGATATACCTAGGAGTGAAAACTCTAACAAGGAGTTTTAGGCTTGACCTAGGGTATCCTAGTACACAACAACAAGCCTTCCTTCGCACCTGGTTTTCCACTCCTGGGGGATATTCTAAGGATAATTCATGTTTTCTATACAAACTGATTTGAATAATTTTAATATAAGTTGATAATAAATTTACTTGGTTAATCCTAAGGTTTTTTTTTGAAAATAAGGTGTCCTAATATTCTCTACATGATTTTATGACTGTTGTTAGTCACACAATGCTTTCTGGTTTTAGTAAATAGTTGGATTCCAAGAAATTAATAGTAACATTGAACATGATGTACAAGGTGGAAACGATGGTGAAAATGATCAATGAAATGGAATTTTGATAGGCCTATAAGATATTATGTTCATGATGAATAAATCATTCTTAAAAATGATCAACAACATATACATTAACCAACTCCCTAACTCAACAATGATAAGAAGGGCGGATAATGATAAGAGATCTAGTAGTGGAGACCATGGAGATATGAAAGCTAATTTACCATCATGTAGTAAATGTGGATGGAGACACTCAGTAAAGTGTCTCAATGGAACAAAAAAAATGCAGTTTGTGTGGGAAAGAAGGACCTAATGTAAATAATTGCTGATAAAAAAATTAATAATATTATGGAAGAAAATAAAAAAGATCCTAAGAATCCATCTACATTTATTTTCCATAAATTTAGGGGACTTGGGCATTAACTGAGCCAATTCCCTATTCTATAGGATAACATCTAAGTTAATGAAGAGGCTATGTGGAAATAAATTGACGGGGAAATGTTTAAAAGTATTAATTCTCTTTGTTGATGGGATTACATTTGAAAAATTTTCCATTGTATGTGTAACCCTTCAGTTTTTTGTGTGAAAATTATATTTGACGAATAATTATCATTTATTTTGTGGATATAGTTATAAAGAACAATTTTCATTTACATGATCCTTGAATTTGATTCAATTAGAGGTTATTAATTTTTTTGGATGAAATTGTGAGGTATGAGATAACATTTTTTGTTAAAATATGTTATGGTTATTTTTCAGGATCATATCTAATTTTTGAGAATGTTATAAAATTATATAGTTTTTGAAAAAGTACAACACACAGACTATGTGACAACCCATAGTGTTTGAAAAACCTGTGGGAATCGAACCCACAACCAAAGTGCGAATGGGATTTATCGCCTAACACTGGACTACATGAAGTCCATGGTTCGTATGACTAATTATATTTAGTTAAATTATTTTATGGATCAAGAATATTTTAATTTTTGGAACTTATGATTTATCAAATGGATATCCTTAGTATGGTAAAATGATTTGTGGATTAAGTGATAAATGTTATTTTGGAAGATGTTCTCTCTTTTAAGAACACTATATGCCTAAGAAAAATAGAATACTATGGGATTTCATTTGAAGAGTAAAGGTGTATTTTTATTTTAGAAGAATGTGTGTTTTTATTATGAACTTATAGCGATTTGGGTTATTTATGGAAATGAATACCCTATCATTAATAATTTCTGATTTGGTTAATTACTTTTAAGTATGTGACTTTAAGAGTAGTTGATGTTATTTGGAGATAAATGTTAAGATTTATCATGGAAGACTATATGATCAAATCCTTCTAAAATTTGAGTTTCAAACATTTTTTGGATTATTTTGCAGAACTTTAAGGAAAAATTTTTATTTAATGGTCTTTGTTGAACTTTGCATGTTTTTTGTTTAATTTTGGATATTTAGAGTAGTATTTCTATCTATAAAGGATTATCCTTTTTTGGGATCATCTGATATTGTACAAATCATTTGGGTTTTTTTTAAATGTCATTAGAGAAGGGAAATATATAGTTTATCTTTTGGGGATTATTTTATTTTATAGAAGTTGATTATAGCACTTCATGTGTGACCATGTCATCTTGAATGCTCATCGTTTGGAGAAAAGATGATTTTTTGGTGGAAATTTATTAAAGTATGAAACTCTACTTTAAAAGTAAGTATATATCCTTATGTTCTTCGTCAATATTATAAATATGTTCCTCAACATTATTAAAATGAACATAAAACCAAAACATTGTTCTTTTACTCTTCCTAGTGGGTAATCAAAAATTGTTTAACACATCACAATTTTATGGTTTTCTGGTTGTTAACTTTCTCTTGATCATGTTTTCTATCACTATCTATCAAAACTTGATGGTTTTTTTCTCTTTCATATCCATTTTTTCCTACATTTAACCTGAGTATGGGTTATCTCGAGTGACCTTTGTACTTATTTTTCTTTCTTTCAAAGTGATAGTTTTATTGTCTCTTTTCCGATGTGGGATTTCAAAAAAATGATTTGAAATGTCAAACCCCTAGTTTTTTTTTTCAAGTTTAAATTTTGAGGAAGAAATTGTTTGAAGGAGTGGAGAATTTAACATCTCAAGCTTTCGTGGTATGTTTCCCCTTGAATAAAACAATAGCTTGCATTATACGCACCTTCGAGTTCTAGCACACCACAACCAATCAAACTAGCAGTTTAAAAAGTAGTTATGAATTGTAATACCCACTTTTTGAAATTTTATAAATTTCATTTTTCATAATAGACTACATTTTTGGATTCAGAATATCAAAATTTTCTTAGGGTGAATTTTTTTCACTTTTTGGATAACATTCATATTTTGATGAAAAGTGAAAATACTGAATTTTAATTAAAAATCATTTTTTTAAATAGAAATAATTTATGGTGTTAAATTATAAATTTTAGTTGTTTTAAAGTATAGTTAGATTATATATTTTATCATTTAATGTAATTTTGGTCACTGGATGCAATTACAAATTTTAATTGTATATAAACACATGTCAATCTTTCAATAGTTTTAACTTCTTAAAAACCCGCTTTTTGGTTTTGACAACATGAATTTATTGTAAATTAAATTCTACCACTTTTGTGTTTTGAATTTGGAAAAACTTATTCCAAAATTAGAATCATTATTTAAAATTTTTTTAAATAGGTAACTTTTATTTTTAGACATTATTAATAGTAACTTCAGTAAATATTTTATTTACCATGGTTAAAGTGTAAATCTGGTAAATAAGGGTAAACAATAATATTATAAAAATATTAAATTTTCCTAACACATTTCCTAACCCTATTAGCTAATACACATATGACAATAGGCATCCATTGGTTGATTTTTAGGACCCCATGGAGGTACTCTTAAGTGAAAATGACACTTTATAATAATTAATTTAATGTTAAGGAAAATGTAACATAAACACATATCTTTTAGTAAAACAATTTTTATGTGAGAATATATAATTGATAACTTAGACTATAAATATTCATTAGAAATATAAAAATATTTTCTACATCGTGATATTTTATTTATAATTTTAAAACATAAAATAAGTACATTTATTTATGTTTCAATGATGATGAAATATTTTCCTTATTAAGGAACGTATAAAATAAATGATATTATAAATATTAAAAAAAATAACATTTGGAAATTTTGATGACTAAAAATAATTTTATAGTTGAATATGAAATGTTAGGGTTGATTCTATGTATTGTTTTAGAAGAAATCAAGTTGTTATGACTTTCACAAAAACAAAATACTAAATAGTGTCAAAATTGACATAAATGAGTTTTAAAAAGAACTATTTTATTAAAGTATATATTATTCATAAAAATATAATATTCGGAAAAAGGAAATAGATAAGGTTTTATGTATCATTAATTAACCACTTTAGGTTCTCTTGGAATTTTATTTTTAGTTTATTAACCATGTAATATAAAAATACCAGAAGACATGGTAAATGTTAAACTATTTAACTAATAGTTAAATATAAAAGATAAGGTTAATATGGTGACCTAAACTTGTCTAAAACCTATTGTTTGAGAATATTTCAACCCATACCCACCATATCCTCAAAATAAATCCATTTGAAGGTATGAGATACCGAAAAGTATTTTATAATAAATTAATATTTCATGCTTTTATTCTTCCAATTACTATTTATTTGTTGTTTCCTTACCAAAATAATAAGTCTTGTAACTTATAAATAAAATAATGTTATTATAAACATGGTACAATAGTATTCATTATTGTATCCAACCTATGAATGAAAAATTCACTATACATGCGTACGTAAGGCTAACTGTCTCCACGTTGGGGTGTAGTTTGTTATTCAACACTTCATTATTTTGATGGGTATAATAATGAGTATAATTTATGTAAATTATAAATATAAAATTTTAATGATTATTTATATATAATATATCATCCATCTACATATTATTATACTATCAATAGAATGATATTGTCAGTCGTGCCTACATATGTCTTACTGTCTCCACGACGTGATGAGATTTCATTCCCCATCATAACCATTCAAGAATAATTTTAATTTGAAGATTAAAAATAATTTTTCATAACTTAATATCATTATGGATATGAATAAAATACATCCTATCCATAACATACATGACTTACATAACAAAACATATAACAAAAAATGAATCAGTTAACACCTGAAAAATCGTACTACTAAAATATTATTATTAATGCAATATCAGAGGATCATATTTGATATAATAGTTCTGTTTTTAGTTCTTTTATAATTTAATAAAAATTATTTAACCATTATTTCGGAGTTTAATTTAGCCTCGACTAAGGAAAAGTTCAAGGTAAGGGTTTTTTATCTCACTTTTTATTTTTGCGAGATTCATGGTATATTTTCCACTATTTCCTTTTGTGTGGTGTATGTTCTACCCATGATTATATTAATTATGTAAGATAATTTAATTTATCGGTATTTACATCTTCATTGTATGATACATCTTTCATGGGGTGTATGTTTTGTAAGTTACCAAATCGGTAACGAAATTTCTAATTTCAATTTCCACTCATAGGTTTTACACAAACATCACTGAATATTTTTACTCCAATATTATGTTTGAAATAACTATTTATTTATTTATGTATTCATTTTAACTCCCCTTTGTGTGGACATAATTTTTATACACATAATCACTCCATTGATAAATTCTCATATCATTGATATGAACTTGATAAGGGTAATCTTAACTCAATTTCCATTCACTGAGTTAAACATCCATGCCATTGGTTTTATTTTTACAAGAATATGTGTGAATGTCCTCTCACTGATTTACACTTAATATCCAATAATATTGAGTGTATTTATATTTTTCACACAGAATTATGTTGTTGATTAATCCTCAATCTAAGGATATGGACTTTATAAGGGATTCCGTCTCAATTTAAATTCCATTGAGACTTCTTTGTTGTTATGTAAAAATTCACATTTATATGGTGTATATAATATTCTTTGACATATTATATCATGAATGTCATTACTCTCATGATATAATAAAGATTTGATTAAATTTTATTCCTCAATTATTTTTATTCAAGCGTCTCTCATTTGGTTAGGAATTCCTTAACAAAAATATTATTTTAATGATTTATTCTTCTAAATCATTTTCATTAATGTCCATGTTTTAAAAATAGTTTGAAGGATTTATTTATATTTAAATTAATATTTGAAATTAAAATTCCTTTAAACAATTTCAAGGTGGTATGGGACACTTTGATTCAAAAATCTATTTTAAATGAATTCGTTGATAAATAGTGTGACTTTTAAATGTTTTCATGAAAAAGGGGATATTTCTCTAAAATATTTTTACTGATTATTTTAATCTATGTCAATATCCTTCATTGAATTTTATTCCTAGTTGAGATTGATTTATTATAATTCAATCTTTCATATTGTATTGAATGAGTTATGTTTGACTCTGGATGTGCTATTTGTATACCAGTCATGGTTTGTGGTTAAAGTATTTACATTTCATATGCATGTTTTAATAAGAATGTTTAGATTGTGATTCATCCTTTTCATATGAGGAATGCATTGGACTTAGTAAGTGACGAGAGGGGCCCGCTATAGCTCATCAATGCATCAATAGATCTCATGAGACAAACTTGTGCCTTAGCATATGGCCCTGAAAAAATTCTTATCTTGGAATGTGGCCATGACTATATGGTTATGATGTCCAGAATAATTCATTCCATCATAAAGAAATTTTATATTAATATTACATGTGATCATTCAACTAGTAGAATATCTATATGAATAAGTAAATGAAATTATTTTATTTACCATGGTCATGTTATAATGAATTTGTAAGTTTAAAAAGATTATATTTTAGTCTTATACATTGCCTTAAATGTTTATACTTATTTGTGATACTTCAACTATATTGTTATCCTTAATGAGAATCTATGCTCACCCCTTTCTAATGTTCTATTTTTTCTAGGTCTCAAAGAAGTATATTATGATTGACCTGTAGGAATAGGCTATGTGATTTGAGTGTGTTCACAGAGGACACAATGTTGTTGTTGTTTTCTTTTAACAGTGTAATGTAAAACTTATGTATGTATCTAGTACTTCCAAGTCTACTAAACTGATTGGTCTTTTGGGACATGATACTTTGCGATCATGCCAATTTTATGTAATAATGCACTGACTCTAGGTAACTAGGGTTGGGGTGTTACAGTCTAAGCTTCACTACATATCTCATTTTGGTGAAAATCAAGAATAGTTTTAAAATTCTCCATGTGTAGTTATAACTCATACATAGGTAGGGGTATATTTTCATGTTGAAGATGAACCTAGGATTAGAGATCCAAACATGACTATATATCTTGTGATTATATTAATCAAGTCACATGTAGTTTTATGGTGTTGCGTGGTGACAGACCAACACGAGGAGTATGAAATCCTCTCTGATGATGACCCATGAATTAATGTGATTTGAAGTTGAATTAGTTAGAACAAACTATGTGGTTTAACATTTTTTTTAAATGATATTTGGAAGCACATATGTTCTCTCTAGCTATCTAGCAACAAACTCAACATGGAGAGAGGCTACAGGGGACAAAGGATGGGGAAATGATCTTGTGAGTAGTTAGATTTGAGGATGGGCCTTAGACATAAAGTCTATGAATCACTAAATATCATGTTCAGATTGGAATCAATCCATATATAGTTCTACAAATATGGTGCAGTAGGAGACGAACATCTTTGGTTATGATCCTCCCAATTACGGACTGATATGTTCTGAGATTTTACATCATGCAACAAGGGAGTTAACTATGTAGTTTAACATCATGAAAATAATATGTTATTTTTGGGTACTACACCAACAAAGGAGGCCCAAGGGATCATATGTTTTTATTTTCGAACCATGTGGAGAATCTGAACTCATAGAGATTAATGTTTTTTCTGGGCGTTCACCTAAGAGGATACCCATAGGAACATTTTATAGTTATATCACCCGAAGAAACATATGGGTTTTCAGTTAATCTATGGTCTTCCCTAGAGACAAATGGTCTCAGATCCCCTATGTATACGATTGAGGTGAAAATTAAGCCACAAATAGTTTTAGAAATAGAGAACCATGTACACGTCCGACCTATATATGGGGTGGGGGCATTTTATTGTTGCAGAAAAACTTATAATTGGAGATATTGGTGTCACAATGAATCAGGTGATTACTAGAATCAATCCACATTTCATTCTTGGATGGTGGTGTGGTCGAAGAACAAAACCAAAGGTCATGATCTACTTCAGTATGGATTGAAATGTTATGTAGTTTTATTTCATGCAATGAAGACATGGACCATGCAGTCTAATATCTTATGGCCATGATGAAGATTAGGGTCATCCCATATATTTCATATGATTCATACTTAATTAATAAGGGTAAATTCTTATAGATTAATTTAATGTTCTGAAAACATTGATTTGGGATAAAACCTAAGGGGGATTCCCAAAGGGCAATGTAGTTTAGATTCATAAAACATGGACTACAGTGTCTTGTAGTTTTATATCATACAAATAAAAACATTAGTTTCGATTTTAAGGTAGTTCATATAATACAATGAGGATTTATGGTTTATCTTCATAAAATGCGAAAATTGGTGTCAAGTAGTTTATCATCATACAAAATTGATGTCTAGTTTCAGGAAAGATGCTTTTGTGGACCAGTAAGAAACAAAATCGATGTGAAGAGAGGCATTGGGCCAAAGGCTGGTGAAAAAAATCTTATGAATTGGGGTAAATTTTCATCTAAGACTATGATAGGAGTTATATGTGTTGCTACATATCCTATGAATATTAGAATGAATCCACATAGTTCTATAGAAGGAGCTACAGTGTGGGACAAGCACCAAAGTTTATGATCCACTCATGTATAGACCAAAATGTTATGTTGTTTTACGTCATGAAGAAAGGATGCGAAAAAAGTAGTTTTAAATCCTTTAGCAAATACATTTTCATTTGGTTTAACATCGTGTGAATGGGATATTAACCATGCAGTTTTACATCACGCCACCAGGAAAAAAGTGCCATACAATTTATCGTCTCTCAATATCGATTAAAGTTCCATTAATTTTATGATCTTGCAACAAGTATAAATGTTCCATGAAGTTTATCATCTTGAAACATGGATTAATGGTTGTGGGATGTATGGTTTTAGGGACTTGTAATATAAAATCATGGTGCGTGGAGGGGACTTGGGTGAAAAGTCTAGTTAAAAACATCTTATGAATGTGTGTAAATTTGTGATCGGGCCTATAACATGAGTTCTAGGAATCACTATGTATCCAATGTAGACTACAATCTAGCCACACATTGTTCTATGGAAGGATGTGTGATATGATACCTACACCAAAGGATTTTATTCACACAATTACTTACCAATTTTTATTCAGTTTTATGTCATGCAACAAAGACACTAACAATACAATTTCATATCATGGAAAAAATAAATTTCTGTATATTTTAACATCACGTGACTAGTATGTAAACCATGAAGTTTTATATAATGATGTTAGGATTAATGTTCCAGGAATTTTATCATTTAGAGATATAAATTAATGTTCCGTGAAGTTTATCATCATGCGACATAGATGAAAGTGCCAAATACTTTATCATAGGGTCGATTGGATGATCCCGTAAGGGGTGTCTGTGTGAGAGCTTCCCTCGGGCCTAGGGTTTTCATTCGCTGCCTTTTCCCTCCATCCTCCCTCACCTTCTCTTCCTTCTTCCTAGGCATGGAGCGATCATAGGTCTGGTTGGGTGGAGATGGTACGGTGTGGTATCGATCGGCCGATGATGTCATGGTCTAGCACGTCTTACGGAGCTCTGTTGATGAACCTATGTCGTTCAACCTCCCCCAACGAAATCACATGGTTGGTATTCACTCCCGTGACTGGCGCTTTTTTCCGGCTCCGATGGTGCCTTCCCTGGTTCTGGTGATTGTTCTACGCCGGTAGTCTCTTGATCTCAGACCTGTGGTTCCACGTTCCAGAGCTCTTTCAATGAAGCCTTTGTCGTTGTTCATTCTCTGCAGATGGTTCTATACAGGTATCGAGTTTTGTTCTTGGCCCCTTTGTGTTTTGGATTGTGCGGGAGGTTTTGGTTTGGTAGATCTGTTGTGGTTGTGGCACAACCTATTCTCCTCACCAGATCTCCCCTTCGATTGGGTTTTGGGTTTGTTTTGTTGTGGATGGGTGGATACCTGGAGTTTGTGGTGTGGTCGGGGAACCTGTGGCATGGCTGGTTTGCTGTTGTGCATCCACGGTGGTGCGTCGGCGTACCCGGGCGTGTGGATGTGCAGTCCCAAGGTGCGGTGGTAGTGCTGCATCCTGAGGACGGCGAAGGGATTTACTGCTGGTAGGGGTGGCTTTGGGTTGCTTCCCTAGGTTTGGTGCATGTAATGGTTGATCTCCTGGGTGCCTTCATGCTTTGGTTCAACGGTGCCTCCAATGGTTGATCCCCTTGGGCCCGTAGTTTTTTCTTCTTGTTCTTCCTATAATGTTCTCACTTTTCTGAAAAGTTATTTTATTTGAAAATTAAAAAAATTGAATCCATGTAGTTTATCATCTTACAACATAGATGCATGGTTGAGGAGCTTACACCTATGGGGACACCCATAATTATTTTAAATCACATGAATTATTTATTGATAAATCATTCATTGGTAAGGGTCATAGTGCATTCCCTGTCCATTATGATTAATGAGTAAGCTCCATTGGAGTGGTCCTTGTGTATGGAATAAGGTCCCTCCCAGTTTGGTTCAATATTTGGAGGTTTATCCCCTTGTATAAATTGGGTTCTAAGGACTAATACTAGTTCTACTTGAAGGAATGAGTGGAGACAAATTTCTTATTGATGGATCATGCTATTTAATTCTGGTATATTTCTAAATGATTCAAAGTATAAAATATTTTATCATTGAGTCACTCTAATTCATCAAAACACTTTTAGGATTGTTCATCATCAGAATGTTGTTCACAGATAGCTATATTGAGTGAGTTAAATTGAAATTTTATGGGTTGAACTACATTTGTTCCATAAACTAGAAAATATGGGGCTTCCTAAGTATAAATGTGGGTTGATGTTCAATAGGCCCACAAAATGTGTAGAATCTTGTCAGGATTATATTTCAATTTTTTATCCACCCTCTTATGGAGGATGTTCGATAGAGTTTTATTTAAATCCTCTATCTTTCCATTTGTTGTTGTAGGATAGAAAGAGGAATGGTTGGATTTTATGTTACACTCTTCATACAACTTCTTCAATTCAGAATAGAAGAAATTGATTTCATTGTCTGACATTATTGTGTGTGGGACACCAAATCTAGTGATGATGTTTGACTTCCTGAAATTGATGATGCTTTTGGTTTTGAATTCCATGAGGGGTATCTCTTCAACATATTAAGATAATAAATCAATAACAATAAGGATATGATTTATCTTATTATCTATAATAATTGGGTATGGTCCGATAACATCCATTCCACTTATAGAGAATGGCCATGGGTATTTTTGTGTTTTAAAAATCTATAGGGGTTGATGGAAGAATATGGAATACATTTTATAGGAATGATATCTTTTTTCAAATTGTGTGAAATCATGTATCATCAAAGGCCAAAAGTAACCAAGCCTCCAAATTTGGTGAAAAATCATAGTTCTAGATGGATGAGAACCACAAGTTCCAGCATAATCTTCTTCCATGGAAGAAAATCTATCCTCCCTATTAATGAATCTGAGGAGAAATCAATAGAGGGTTCACTTTTAAGGAACAGTCTGATGATCCTAAGTATTATAAAGAGTAAAATTGATTTTCTATCATCTAATATATTATTTTCTAGCTCTATCTAGTGAAAGGGTCCTATTATGGATATATTCAAGGATGGGAATCATCCACGCATTTGTATCATTTTCCAACTCATATGTATAAATGATATCGTTGATCTCTCCCATTCCACAT
The DNA here is from genome assembly GCA_963277665.1 of Viscum album. Lineage (NCBI taxonomy): Eukaryota > Viridiplantae > Streptophyta > Magnoliopsida > Santalales > Viscaceae > Viscum > Viscum album. Next base: position 1,143,243 of record CAUJRU010000174.1, read on the forward strand.
TGATAAAATAGTGATAATGTCCTGTAATAGCAGATATTGATGATAGTTTCGACCTTATCTGGATTTTCCAAGGCTTCAGCAACATTTTCTAACACATCTTCCAGATTATTTTTTGAATGTGGTATATGAGTTAGTGTTGGATCATATGGTATTTTTTCTATCAACCCTTGAATGTGATTGAACATATGAATTATGTCTTCTTATCTTATGGTGTCATCACCATTTATCTACTTAATTACCAACTAGGAATCACCTTCGATTCTCAGGTGTGTCACTGGTATTTTCAAATACAATTCCAACCTTGTAATAAGTACTTGGTATTTGGCTTCATTATTTGTCCACCCATATGACAGCATAAAGGAGTAATGTTGAACTACCTTCACTAGAGAAATGAAAATGATTCCCTACCTGGATTTTTTTAAATTGGGGTCTTCCATTCTTTTTCAAGTGTTACTTATAGATTCCCCCTCAAATTACATTTCCCACATTCGAGCAGAGTGGATAATAGAAAATATTTCCTCATCTATCAGTTCTTCACTCATTAGAACTTCTTCTACAAAGGGTCGTTCGACCAAGAAATATTCTAAGGCCTTTACTTTCATCACCTTCTATTGAATGAACCATATGTATTACTTTTTCAGAATGACCACCCATCGCACCAAATGTCTATTCATCATAGGATGATTGAGGATATATTGTAGTGCTTAAATTCAAAAGAACAAATGAATCTCATGACATTATGGTTAATTCCTTAATTTATGAAATGTGAAAATCAATTCCACACAATTATTCTTGATACCCAAATGCTCTATCTTAGTGTCAATCATGGTGAAACTGCGATAATAATGGGTTTTTCACTACTTGTATATTTTTTCTATACAATAATGGAACCTTGGAGTCATTATAAAGTTATCTCATAAAATATGAGAGGATTTTCTTCAACTGTTTTCATAAAAAATTGTTGTTGAATGATTCTTGGAAGCCATCATTACACTAAAACACAACCCATTTCTTCATCATTTTGGTGAAGGGAAAACTTTTTCATGTGAGGTTTTCTATGAAGTGTAGAATGTATGCAGGCTGTACCTATAGCCATATAAACATTTCTAGGTTTTTATGAGGGTACATACCTAAAATTTTAATGGTATTATCATTGTCAACTATGATTATATTGTGGTATATGATGAAGCCCATAAAGTTTCTTAAAGTAATGCCGAAAGAAAATTTCAAGGGATTCAACTAAAAATTCTGTTGTAAATTCTTGTTGAATATGATTTTCAAATTGGAAATTTTATCAAATCATTTCCAATATTTAACCACTATATCATTGATGTAACACTTGGATGCTTTTTTCAGAAATGTTTTAAAGATTCTATGTGCGGCACATTGAAAAGTGGTTCTCATGTTTCTAAAACGAAACAGCATTACTCAGTAGTAGAATACTCCTTGTGATGCCCTAAAAAAGAGGATTACTCATTATCTTGATCCATTAGGATTTTAATATATCATGTATAGAATTCATGAAAGATATGTCTTTATAACCATCCATCATATTGATCATATGTTTTTTTTATCAGAACTGAGATGACATATTTCAGATAGTGATAATTAAGGTTCATAATATCAATGAAAATATTAATATTATCAATTTTTATTGTTAAAATAAACAATTTTGGTGAGCCATTTTGGGTATTGAACTTCCCAAATGAAGTTCGATTTAATGAGATTGTAAAATTTAGATTCAAACGTGGAATCATGAGTTGGATGTATCCTTCTGGATTCCTACTTATAACCATGATGGTATTCCTGTAATCTTATGTTATGGGTAACCACATTAGGATCCAATCCAATAATCACTTTTTACTTCAAAGAAAATGGGTCCATGTTTTTATTCAGGAAAGATGTACAGATCTTTTATTTATCGAGGGGTAAAGTTTCACTTATCAGTATCAATCATAGATCTTCCTCCATGCCTAGATTTATCAATCATATTTCATTGATAGTGGTGGATACTCCTTCCTCAAATTCTATAGGGGCATCACTATGGTCATTTTCTTCCACTTAATTTTTTTCACTTCTTCTTCCTTTGTGTTTATGTTAGGATGGATGATAGATTAAGCTGAATCATTAAATCCAAGAGAAAAATTATTGTCTCAAGATTCATCCTCCAATAATGATATCATGAATCACAAAAATTTAAATTATATGGTCATTTATTTCTATATTTATAAAAATAGGGTGGGATTATTTATTTAGGAGGTATTTCTACCAATAGATGGATCAAAGGCTTCATAAAAATATTCAAGTTCAACTAACACAACTAATATCATAAAGGCCAGCCATAATGTTTTTGAATTTGAGCTGATATCTTTGACCTAACTGCTGGGCAGCACATATTCACTTATGATGTCTTTGAATGGGTTAGCTGGGGTCATTTCCAGACTATTTGGAGAAGTAACCTAATCACCATCACTAGTAATGAATTTCTTCCATTCTATCCTATAGAATCTTGCATTGATATATTGAGATTCACAATATTTGAATGGTGATTTTTTAATATGTAACATCCCAATATTCCCATTGTTGTTGTATTTTAGGAATTGATGGTATGATGAAAGGATTGTTTTATGCCGGTGCAACCAAGGTATTCCTAGAAACACATTGATAGGTGTATCTTTTCATATGACCAAGCTTCCAAATCAGATTCCAGATATCCAAGATGACTTCTGCACTTGAATATCTTCTAAGGGAGGAACCACAATATCATGTATCCTTCTTATCGTGGAAGCTTTTTAGGGATATGGGCTCTGGCAGAATCAAATTGTTTGTCAATGATTCTGAAATCTCCATTGATGTGTGTGGGAAAGTATGAGGGCCAGACTGGTTCCGATGGGCTGCAGCACACCTCTGTCCACTTTGCAGGCCATTTGGGACTTGGTTGAATTTGAGGGAGGGATTTTCCTTCGAGAGGGACCATGCTTGCATGGGATCGCCGAGTGTTCCTGCATTGGGGTTGGCAGTGTTATCTTTGCTTGGTCGGGTCTGTTTCTGGTTTTTTGCTTGGGTGTTTTTGTTGTATGCTGAACCATTCGGTTTCTCACTTTTCCCACAAAAGTTTTTTCTTAATTAAAAAAAAGAAGTTTCAGGTAGACTCCAGATCCATTTTTAGTTAAATATTGATAGATGTCAATGTCATCTAATCTTCAAAATATCTACATGGGTATTATGTATCCCTTTATAATATCATTTCTGGTATTTCTCAATGAACAAGATAACAAAATAAAATTATATAGTGTCAAACTCTTCATGCTACACCTCAGTGGAAGAAACATTATCTTCAAACACTATAGGTCACAATAGAGCCTCTATAATTGCATCTTGCAAATCCTTTGATCGATTGAGGAAATCCAAAATTGAAATCTTTGATAGAATAGTGTCCAGTTTCTTCAGGATATCATAATTTTAAGTCAAAGGTTTTTTTTCAATGGGTAATTATTCCCTTGAGGGAATTTTCAAAGATTTTGTTCCTATCGCGGATGAGTTGGGCGGTTGAGAAGATTTAGATTTCATTTTGTCTTCTTTTTAATCGAGCTACCGTGGCTTTCCCACTGCATGGGTTGATCAATGTGTCTCCCATTAAATAATGATACTTCCAAATTGATTGGTCCTAAATTATATTTACCATAGTTAGAGTAATATTCCTTCTCTTTGTGGATATGTTGATGGGATTTCCCATGAGTTTCAGTAGCATATATTGCTCTGGATGGGATGTGGCTGGTGTATTGTAGTCAGTCATTGATGTATCTCCCACTGTATTCTTAGAACCTACAAACTTGTTTCATTCCTCTAAAATTTCATTTATGAATCTTATTTGGATAATAAAAATAATCATCTAATAAAGGATTCATCAATGTCATGTAGGTAATATAATTGAATATCAATTCTCATCTAATGAGGACTCCATTTGGTGGGTCGGTGCTTGTTATAGAATTTGGAGGGGAGGATCCCATTTTCCTAGGACTAAAGGGATCTTTTCTAAAAGTGTCATGGATAAATTTTGAATTGGTGTAGGTTCATCTTCCTGTATTTTATTTTCTCCATTCCAGGCATTCCATTTCATGGAATTGGCTATTGCTAGACTGAAAACTAACAAATTCAGTTATGCCACAGTGTAAGTGGATTGGGATATAGTAAATTACTTCAAATATTATCTGAGAATATCATAATTTTGGTTGATCATATTTCGATTTATTCAATCACTAAACTTATGTGCACCTTTTTCCATGACTTCTTTCCTTCCCCATCTTCTTCTGGTGTAGTTGCAGAAATGCATTCCACTTGTGTTGGGAATTTTCCCACATTCACCTATCTAAAATATACCATATTTTGATAGATTTATTTTAAAAAAAATTATTTTATGTTGATACCCAACATTCTATGAAAGGGGTAGTAATTTATCTGATATTCAAGACCACCTTGATCGGGGTTTTCTGGTTCTGGTAGAGTTTGTAGGTTGTTTTCCAAATATTCTAAGAAATAAATAAGAACCTAATCATCTAGTAAGTAGTATACTCTGATTTTTAGTTCTTCAAATAGAGATAAATTTCTCTCTCATTTTATCCTAATGAAGTCTATTTTTTATATTTCCTCTTTAGATGGGATACTTCTTGATACGGTGTATCCTTCAGAGTAGGATCCAACATTCAAGAGGATTTTAGAGTGATAATTTCATTTAATTCTTTACATCTTATCTTTCCTTCGACTATTGAAACTAATTCAGATTTGTCTCTGGTTCAAAATACATATTATCCTAATCATTGTACAATTGCATCATGATCTTAAAACCCAATCATGTACATAACTAGAATGAGTGGTGATTGCAACTCAACATGGATGTTTTCTATGCATAGACCAAATAAATATTCTAATGGAAATCGAAAATTCATGTAGTATGTTAGAACTTTACGCCTAGTAATAAAGTCTGAGAATCTCACATTTTCACATTATTTTATGTTTTAGAGGTTAAGGAATATAATATTTTACAACATTAATCTAAACTAGTAGATAATATATTAGTGGATGTATTCTTATCCTTTAATGGAACTTGTGGGTAAACTGGTTCACTATACAAAGGTCGTTCCATGTAATGTTTGTTTGAAACATCGATACATTAAAGGTTCTTGTTGCAATAATGTTCCCATCATGGTGGCACATTGAGATAAATAATGCATCAGGTGATGATCTGGATCTTATGAACTATCAAACATTGGAAACATATAATTTCTAAACAAATTGTGGGGAAGTGTTGCATATTCCCATTCAGTGTAAAAGTTTCTTTCTAGTTGTAGTGGAATTCATTGTCAATTTGAGATATCAATGACTCAATGGTTTTAACAATTCCTCTAGGAATAGACACATGAAAAGTGACCAGAGAAGGGGGTGAAACATACTGAACTGGATGTGTTGTCTCTATATGAACTTCTTCTTAAGCTGGATTATTTAACATGAAAATCATTGGTTTGGTTTCCTTGCTAATAGAGGTAAATATGAATAATCAACTACCATAGGTTTCAAATATATTGTTTTTATTATTATGATAATGAGAAGATATTGGGAATCTACATTCATTGGTATTAAAGGCTCCTCTTATGGAGGTACATCAATTAGAGGAGTAAAATGTGGTTTTATTGAGAGAATATAACCAGTAGAAATATGACCTCTTAGTAATTTGGAATTAATCCTTTTAAATTCATTCACCTATAGCTTATACTAATCCAATATTTCTTCAGGTGTAAGGGGTTCTAAACCATCATGTAATTGGTTGGATTAACACATAGTCTTACCCTTTTATTTGGTCGATGCTCGTCAAGGAAGGGGAAATAGATAATTTAAAGGAATCCCAGATTTTTCGATAATCCTATGATAGTTGGTATACAAACCTTATTCAAAAGATTAATTTTGGATAGTTTTTTGGATAGATATATTCTCCAATTGTTCTCCCTCATTATATTGAAGTATTTATATTTTTTTAGAATTGGTGAGGATTTTTATTGACATGATCTACATTGCATACATTTCATTAGTTCCTAAATTGTGGAAGATATAGTTTCTCTAGGAATATCCACCAAAATTTTTTGGTTCCCATGAGCAGTTTTTCTATTGATAGATCATTTATTTGTGTGACTGTTAAGGGAGATCATCCTTTCTTTCAAGGGTATTTTTGAAATATTTTTTTGAAGAAAAACCTGATGAGAGCCTCTATATAACATTATGTTCTATGTCCATGAAAAGGAAATTGCATCACAGTATAGGAAGAATTGGGAATATTTGTATTTTAGAACTTATCCCAACAGAGAAAAGACTGATTTTAATTGGGGTTGGGTTAAAAATGTCCCCAACCCTTAAGGTTGGGAGTTCCCTTGTTCCAATTTCACAACATTTTGGGTTTGATTTGTTTTCTCCAAAGGTTATGTAAAAAAGGACTTGAGCCTTACAGGATAGTGTTTCTCTTATACCCCAACAATTGTAATTGTTGTGACCACTCATCAATTTTTATTGATAATTGTCTTAACATGGGATGGATTCCTGGTATGAACTATACATGAGCTAGCTCCTAATGAATAAATTTTCTATATTTGTGAAATTTACAATATCAGATGAACAAATTCACTTAAACCGGTGGATTTATTGATATTTTTAGACATCTAATGCAGAAGTCTCTAGATGTCATGATCTCTTACGGCCTAAAGATTTTGAGAGTTGTTGTGGGTTAGTTCCTGGTGAGGAGACCATCTATGGTTAACAAAATCTATTTCTTGAAGCCATCCTAGGGAAATGACATTCCATGATGTCACTTTGGGAAGTGTTTTCCTATTAGGTAGAGAATAAAAATAAACTCCCCATGTTCACTCCATCCTCTAACATGAACATCATATGAGGTGTTGGTGATCAATTAACTTAGTCCTTTTAATAGATTGAGGTGTTCTATTTGAAGGGATCATTTCAGATTTTCTAATTTTGGGTGTCGTGCATCTTGGAGTGTTGCCATGTTAATTTAGCGATGAATTTATTTTATTAACTTAACATTATTTACGTATTCATCATAACACAATACTTTGGTTTTAAATTAATTAAATGTAGTTCATAAGTTTTGGAGGATTATATGCACACAATCATCTGAAAACACCTCTTGAATTATGAATTGAGGATTGAATAAGGTCTATAACAGTATTGGTATATTGCCCTTTACCAATTATCTCATCATGAGCAATATTTCTCATTCATATTTTGAAAGAGGTTCCTCAGACAGATCTAGACAGAGTGGTCTTTTTCCCATTTTATTACTATAAGAAATAGGATTATCAGGGATTTCCTCTCCTGCATCAGAAGGTAGGGGATCTATAGAGGGATCAAATAATGACTATTTCCTTGGTTTGTCATCTGGTTTAGAAAGAATATCTATTTTGAATAAAAAGGAATCAAGAATTAATAGCCCTATTTTCCCCAGCACCTTGCATTAGGAGGTATTTCTCAATGTTGATTCATCTAATGGACTACCTTCTTAATGAACTAAAATTTCACTATGGGAAGGACCTTTTCAATAAAAACCACAACTGGGAGGAATTCCATCATGGATTAATGTCTTACTAGATGGAGAAATTATGTATCATATAACCTAGGGAAGAACTTCATGGTGGACATTAGAAAGGGGAGGACCTTCTTCGTATTAGATCATCTTGACACATTGAGGGATACCACATCAATCATTAGGTGATAGGATATCAAGAATGATCATATTCTCAACATGAAGTCATCCTTCATGGTAAGATGTTCAAGGAGGACCTTTGGAACTACTGGTTGTAATATTATAGGGAGGACCTTCACAACCATGTATACAATCTCTATAATTTGGGGATGGGGTGGTAGAATATTGAGCCACCAATGATTTATTTTTTAGGGATTCATGAACACTAGTATTATTCATATATTTTTTATATATTGTCTCTTTGTTTCCCAATAGCTTTTTGTGAGGTATATTTTTAGATTTCTTCTTCTAGGTGAGTGGATCAACCTACTGTGGGTGATGGATATCATATACAGAAACTAGTTTTATTAGTTCTGGTGTTTTTGATATAATTTTCTAACATTTTTATGGAATTTTGGTAGGGATATATGTCTACCCTATATTGAAAACTAGAGTAGACCATTGACCTCCAGTTTTAATGGGGATTTGTCCTGATCTGGATGACCATTTATCATGAGATTTCCAGGACCCTTCTGAAGGGGAAAAGGAATAAGCATATTCTTCGTTGCGACTCTTGAATTATTCAGCTAATTCCCTTTAAATGAAGATATGGGGTTGTATTCTTTACTCCTAGTCACCACTGATTCTATCATGATATCTTGGAAAACATATAGAATGTGAATGGGGATAGATTCTTATACTTCCATCATTGATTATATATAAGGAGTTACATCATCAGCTATAATGAGAATATACGCGCATTATGTATATAGATCATAGATATATTCCATCTATTTTCATCCAAATAATACGTGGATATGCCAACAATAAGAATATTTTGAGGTGTAGATATTGTCCATCCCCCTATCAGTAGCCAAGATTAGCAGGTTGGTTTCCCCAACTAACGCCATATTATGCTGATGGTCTTCATGCTCATGTGAAAGTGAGTGTGACTTCTCATAAGTTTTTTCCAATTTTTTTATGGGGTATTTCTATGGATGCTCATGAACTGTTACTATAGGCTTGGTTGGTATGGGTAGGTGTAGGTGTCTTCCCACAAGGTGCGTCCAATTTTGTCTAGCAGGATTTGTTTGGGGAACATAGGTACATTCCTTGTCCTTGATAACTGGTTGCTACCCTCAAAAAACTATCCTGGGTGATTGGGACTAATTGGACTAGTCCAAACATCAGATAGCAGTTCCCTCATCATGATGAGGGCCTGAGGCCATACTATTTTGGAGACGATGCATGTTAGCTAGATCCCTTTGGTGGGATCCCTGGGATATTTGAGTGAGGCCATACGTGACCTCCAAATCATCCTCCCTAATATATGGGAGGGATTTACTATAGTGTTTTGGGGGTAGGCTCCCAAAATTATTTGATAAGACATCTAGTGAAGTCTTCTTCTGGACCACAAGCCTTCTTTGAGTGGAGGAATAGTGGGGCTTCATGAGTGGAGGGATTTTTGAGTTACCTCCAGGGTCAAGACAATAAAATTTTGGTGGTACGACCAAATGAGTATATTTGAGACCTGGTTTTGAAGAAGATGGATTGGTGATGGTGTCCTATGAATTAATGAGGACCTGACAGAATATGTAGAAACATGAGTTGGTTAAAAGGATTCCACTTGATTAAATTTAAGGGATTTCTTGAATATTGTATCTATTATACATATGAAATACACAAAAAAAATACACTTCAAAACAGAATATCATTAAATGAAAATGTGCATAATTAATTGTATTAATCCATGTACTGGGATCGATTTCATTATGAATGAAGGGGTTAGGAATGTTGGAAACATATCCATATTGGTTAAAGATTCATGTCGAGTCCACAATTTTTTGAACCTGACAAGGTTTTTCATCCATGCTCATATCATGTTGATGCGGGCTAATTTCCAAAGGTAGGAAGCCACTTGGATTTCTCCAATGGGGCCTTTGAAGATATGTTGGTTGAGAAGATTGGAGGTTATGCTCATAATTCCATTTGGGGGGTGGTTATTTCTTACTATGTGAATCTAATTTACATTTAATACATAATCATTAATCCTTATTGAATCCCAAGTATACACTAGGTCCCATCTATATGAACAATTATTATCGAGTCTTGGTTTTTGAAAAATCTACATGTATCCAAAGTTATTCATCAATAGATACATATGAATTTATCCTAGGTTCTCTATAAATGGTACCCTTTTTTAAATTTATTAGATATTATTATGTCCTTTATTATTTGAATTCGTATTTTATGCCACATAGTTGGGCGCTCTATAATTTAATGTCACTCAGTGAGACGAGAGTGGTTTTGATATGATGGTCATTCCCATGAGAGGAGCTTCCTATGTATCCTTATTAATGGAATCAAAACCAATGTAGTTTGGTTCCAGTTAATAGAAAATATAATACCTTTTAAGGTAATTTGATGAGGATCAAACAGTGTAGTTTAACAACATGTGGAAAGGATGTTTAGGTAAAAGGTTCCAAGTAAAAGTTATTTTTAGACTTACATGGAAGTTCCTTGAGGAATCTAGAAGGATTATGGACACATATATTGGATATGAAACTATTGGGAATGTGTCGTACATAATATTAGGGTGAACTTGGGGTGATGGGTTTGAACCTTATGGAGGCTTCCTAGGTATCCCATTTTCTCCTGAATCAAATCTCATGTAGTTTTGAGTGGTGGGCACTTAAACATATGGGGGATGCCCATAGTGTGATTATGTATATGTTGTGATCATAACTAACCTCTAATCCCACATGAGTCCTACTCTAGGTGATAAAAAATAAGAATTGGAAGATCTGACAAACCATACAATCTCCTTCATCTACTGGTGGATGTGGTTAGGGTAAAGGGCGAGATAAAGGGACTTGAATGAGTCTTTATCATTCTATTTTGTAAATCAAGATAGTAAAACCTAACTAACCATATGGATATGGCCCATAAAAATTTATGTGGGATTACTCCAAGAGGGATTCCCTTAATCACACATCCGGAGAAGAGGAGGATCCAAAACTAGATCTTAAAGGGAAAGGCGGTAGGGGACCCACTCCTTAATGTCTAAAATGGGTAAGCCCTTGACACTAAAACTAAGGTAAAAGTCCTTGTGTCCATAGGAATATATGAATCAGAACATTATGAGGATATGTATTATTATTTATGTTACCAATAGGACCACATTTACGACATAAATGTATGACCGAGATGGCATGTTGGTGTGCTCTGCACTCTGATCACACATATCTGGTAATTATTAAAGAGGCCTTGGCATGGTGGTTTGGGAAGGGGTGAACTTGGGTTTTAGTTCTTCCTGAGGGGTACTTTTCAAAGTGTCCTAGTTGGTTCTTAGCACTTAATGATGGAGGTTTATGGAGAGGGTTGTTTGGATAGTTCATGAATGGGTCGGGGTAAGGCTGAATGCTTTGCAGAAGGGTACTAACACCAAAGAACCCCTCCCACATAATGTTTTCTCTGTAGGATAGAAACCAAGAGAAATGTAATCCTCATGAAGCTGATGTAATGTTGGTATGTGAAGGGAATCACTATGTGGATGGCTATCCAGTAATAAGATCTTGGCTCTCCAAAATGATTTTTATCCAATGTGAACTGATTCTTATGTCTCTGTGGGGGGTTTATAAGGGTATAGATGTAACTGTTCAACTGCCACCCATAATGGGTTTTTGCTTGTAGGTGACTGCCTCACCCTCAAAAGGGAATTTCATTTGCAAAGTTCCAGAAAAAGATACATCTACCCAACAAATGAAATTCATTTGTTGGGAAAAAGGATAAATCTCCACATAAATGAATTTATTTTTCAAGGGGGAGACTTCTCACCACAGATAAAAAATTACAGGGGAAAAAAGGATGTCTCACCCTGAAAAAGAAATTTTTTTACAGTGGGCGAAGAAGGATGATTCACCCTTCAAGTGGAATTAATTTATGTGGGAAAAATGATTATTTTTTCCACAAGTGAAATTCATTTATACGGGGATAAAAAGGACACCTCACCCCTCAAAAACATCTTATTTCATAGGGTGTTATGAGGGGAGATGACTCACGAAATAAGCATGATTTGTGGATGGTGGAGTTTCTATAAGGCCTATAGTAATTTACCATTATAATCATCATGGAATAGCTTGATTGATCTTTATAATGAAATTTTAGAATGTATAAAATACTTCTGATGTTCCTTACAAACTTTTCCTGACCCAACAATAATCTATAAAAATTACTCTTATTGTCCAAAATAAAGGTTTGTGTATATTATTCTAATATGGTAACATTTACTTCATAAGAAGAATATCAATCCTCTTCTCCTATATTAAACTCAAAAAAAATTACTTTTAATTATATTTTGAACATCTTTAAGAATATTAATTTTAATAAAAATTACTATAAACTATGTTCAATCCATGGTATCAATTTCATTCCACTCTTTGGTATTTTCTATTAATTACCACCACTGATCATATTCACCTTCAAACTGTTAAACTTAAATATTTTCCTTATAATTATTTGAATAACCGAAACTATCAAATATATATTCGAAATTTTTTATCAATCCTTCAGCTACCACTAGGTTTGAGGTTCCACCAAATTCAGAAGGGTGCTATTTCTAAAAGTTTTATACTATTTATATTTTCATCAATAGATAATTTTTCCAATATATTTCATAATTTTTAATATTTATAGCTTTAATAATTGACTTAACATATATACACCCTCCTCATCTCTAAATACAACCATTTAAGGTTATTTATTTAAAATGATATTGACCTCATGTTTCCGTCTGACATCATTCAATTTAATACCTCTACTGAAAACATTTTTAAAATAGACATAGATTGGATAATGGAATATGAGTACCCTTAAAATAATCAAAATCTATCTCATGATAATATAACCATTATTTAGTATCAGAATATTGCATGTCTTTATATATATCCTAATCCATAAAGTGATCAAAACTCATCCCTGATAACAACTAGAACAACACATACATAACCAAGCCCTAATTAAAAGTTTAATATCAAGGATTTGGAATTTTCTACATTTCCAAGATATTTTAGGTTTATAGTTTCAATGAATTAGAAAATCATACATGTTAGATATATAAAATTTCTATAGTGTGCATTTGTTTCATTGAAAAATTCTTGTTGTGTTTAAACACCTATTTCATTTATAACAATATTTCTCCATTCATGATGAGTCTCTATAACTAGAAGCTTGAACATTATATATTTCATAAATTTTTTATATTAAGTAAAATTATTTTAAAAAGTTTTATGAGAATATAATATTCAATAATGGATATAAAATTAAAGGAAAACCTTTATTCCACTTAAAAAACATGAATCCCCATGAAATTTTTTTCCATTCCACGAAATAAACATTGAGCTCAAAGTCAGCAGTGGAATCAACATTTGTTCAATGAAAAAATTAAAATACATAGAAATAATAGAACACCCTGGAAGTATCTTGGTGAATAATATTCATAACTTTTTTTCAAATAACCCTTTCTTATCACTATTTCAATTGGAATAACATATTCGATTAATTCCATCATTTTATCTTCAAATACTAAATCATTACCCAATACATTGGGGAGCTATATCATAGGGTCAACCATCATAAAATATAATTTAGAAGTATCATAGAATGAATAAAAAATAAAGAAACATTCATTTTTTAATTATAATAAAAAAAACACTTATTCAAACCCACCAATATAATAACTTATAGTTAACCCATTAAAATACAAGGTATTATATATTTCAATAAATCCACTTTAAGACAAAAATATCACATAAAAATAGAAATATAATTTACTATTTAAAACCATGGAAACATGGATAGGAAGAATGATAATTAATAATTACTATTATATATGGAAAACATGATCAAGTGGTAAATGTTATAAAACAATTCCTTTCACACCATTATAAAGAAACATGAAAATAACCCTTAGAAAAAATGTTGAAATTTTTCTTTTTTTTATCATTTATAAAGAAAGATCAAGATAATAGAAAATAACTTTATGAAAACATTTAATTTTTGAAAAAAACATTCTTTAAATAATTTATATATGAAAGGGAAATATTTTAATGGAACACTTTAAAATATTTTAAATAATGATTAAAATAAAAATCTATTATCTTGAGACCCAACTCATTTAGTACTACATCAACCCTCCTAAAAAATAAAATTCTATTAAATATTTACATGCTTAAAACCATTTTTTTCATTTATTACATTATTATTATTCCTTTTATTTCATTTAATAATATTTTATTATAATTAATTAAATTGGCATAGTTTAACCTTTTCCTTTTGTGGTCATTCGGTATATAATATTAAAAACTTCTTTAGTACCCTAGTAATGGTAAAAGGTCATTGTCCAATGACTACATAAGTTATATTCATGTAAATTAGAGGTTTAATATCATTATAGAAACAAAAGAGTTCAATAGGTTTTGATATAATAACTTTTCTATGAATCATCCATGATCAGATCATTTTATATGGTTAAATGTACACATTATTATTCACTATTAATTCAATTGAAATGAAGAATTATTCACCAATAAAAATTCTTAAAAAATTCACAAATTAATCTTTCCTATAAAAAATTACAAGTATATATTTTATCTTAATAATTATTGTCATAAATATTAAAGTGTTCCTCATGTTGGTAGTAAAACCTATCCCATCAGGAATATGTTATAAGGTCAAAATGGTTAACAATATATTATTTTATAGTTACAAAATCACATTCACAGAAGATTAATTACTTAAAAAATTGTTATTAATGTAATAAAAAATAATCAATAATATGTATATGAAGAAGATAATTGAAAGATAATTGTAAAAAATTATTACATAAAAGTGTCTTGTTGTGCTTATTTTAGGCGGTTAAATCTTATCATGGTCATTTATTATTAATATTTTTACATAGAATGTCCAATTTATCTTTATAAAACCTTTTTCATGTTATAAATATTATATTTGTTTCTTAAATTAATTTATATATCCACTTATGTTAAGAATTTATGAAAAATGAAATATTTCGTTCAGGGAGGAAGACGTTTTCACGTACACATGAGTGATGTTTACATTTTTCTAATTTATAAAAGAGAGGTACAAAATGGTTTTTATAAAAAAATAAAAAAAATTCCATATAGTAATGACTATACTTTCATTATATTAGGATGAGTACAATATTTTTTAAGGAATTTTAAGAAGAAATTAGTTCTAAAGACATTGGTTAGAACAATTACCTCTTTCTTGGATACCTCATTTGAAAAGAACCTTATGACTTCATTGATTTATCTATTGATACCATCATAATCACTAGATCGTCATAAATAGAGTGTGGGAGGTAATTTTGTAGGGATTAGTTTATATAAATCTCTAAATGTGTGTGGATAAGTGACGTTACGAATGACTCGTTTTATAATTGACAGGAGTAAAACTCTCATAAATACTCTTAATATTAAATTTATATAATTATATTTCTCAAGATCAATCAGTATCAAGAAAAATTAAATTCAAAATAATTATGGGATAGGTATAAATGCACCCATAAAATCAATTAAAGATATTTTTTCCATTTTAGTTAGTTTTAAAACACATTAAACATTTAACCTTTATCGCGGTGACAATGTTTTACCATGGAAGATTAATTTTATAACTAAAAATAAAATTAAAATTATCACATAATTTTAAAAAACAAATAAAAATATAAACTCTTTTTAGATATTAAATCTCTAGAGTTTATAAAAATAAATTTTTATATAAATATAGAAAACGCTATGAAAAACAATTTTTTAAAAAAATACCTTTTATGTGTAATTGTTTTACCAAAATAACGTATAGTATATATAATCATGAAATTTATTAGTTAATTACTAAATAAAGAGTGATAATTAAACAAGAAATGAAATATTCCTTGTGAACAATTAATCAATGGAAATTTTACAACACTTGAGAACATGATATTTTCCATTGTCTACCTAAAAAACAAGAATTTTTCAAAAATTGAAAATATTCACCCAAAGATAACTTTTATATGATGAATATAAAATGAAATATACTTTATCAAATTCCAATTTATAAATTTATAAAAAACATTTAAAACAATATAACACATGGGAAAATTTTATTTAGAATAAAAATGACTTCCATTTCAAAATGAAAAGACATATTTTTGTATGATAACATAATATAATTATTTCCAAGCTTGTATTAATAAATATTGATATAAATTCATATAATAAAATATAAAATTAATTCATTCACAAAAATATCCATTTCATCAAAAAAATATTTAAAATGAGGCTTCAAATATAAATTTACTTAACACATTATTTTTAATGAGTAAGGATTTATTTATTAGTGTAATTATTTTTGTGTATATTTCATGGAGATCATGTAATTATAGATCTAAAATTTCCCAAACAAAACACTTGTCATAATACCATAGGACCTCAGGAATGACTCGCCTTATGCCAGAGGCTACCGACCATGAACTAGAGTCCACTGTTAATTTTAGAGAGACTGTATTAACTATATTATAACCATCAATAACAATAAATAACTAAACATCATCCATAAAAAGTAATAATAGAACACGTAATTGAATTAAAACCATTAGTAATCATAATATAAAAAATAAGGACCCATGTTTTGTCAAATGAATATAAAATGATACAATCATGCATTGAAATAAATATCCCCCTAGCTCAATCACATATAAAAATTATAAAAATTAATAAATACAAAAGTTTCACTAAAACCAATCATTACCCACACATCAACCTTATCTCTGATCCTGTCGAGTATCTATATTCCGGTCAACGATAAAAATTGAAATAAGAACAACTAATCAAATATGAGGACTACTTGTACACCAGGGTTCCCACAAAATGTATGAAAAATATATCTCAATATGGACACACCAAGTTCCTTGAATATTCAAAATAATATACATGTATATGCATGTGAAAAAAATAATAACGGACACATATAACATTCATGTAAACAAATTGGGTTATTGTTCACTAACAATGACACCACAACACCAGTATACACCTTATCTAATAATACTCCATGATACACATTAGTTATAATCCCATTTTATAGGAATCCCATTAAGTAAAGGAAAAAAATTAAACCTTAATTAGGTATATTGAGTGATTGGGGATCCACTCTTAGTGATCCTCAAATAAAAATACACCTAAAAAACTACCTCATGATAACTAATGAAGCATATTATAAGTACATCATAAGAAAGGAAACAAATATCCAAACTCACACATGACTCTATCCATCCCTTTAGGGTACGGTCTAATGGATAATATTATATGCCAAAAAAAGTCCTGAGAAGTGTAATAATGGATCCAAAAATAGTTTGACAATGAATCAAAAATATGCATTAACCCCAATGGGTAATAACATAAACATGAAGTAGATCTAAAGGATATAAACAATAGAGAAAACATCTTACATGATCTGACCCATACTATCATCAGGTAGGTGCCATGGGTAATCAAACATAGAAGAATTTTTTCTGAGGTGGTAAATGATATATCCAACTCCCCTATTGAGTTGAACAATACTCCCATGGTAGGTATTGAAACTATCTCTCTACACTATGAAATCTCATAAATAGTGGGTTTTAATCCCAATGAAAACACCACATAAATTCCTAGGGCTTGACTAGTTGCTCATAAATCTAAAATATCTCTAGAATAACTCACATACCTTGCACAAGTCACTCGTGAATTTTACCCATACCATTAATATATCTTATTATTCATCTAGCCTCAATGGATAATTTTCTCATGAAAGGCCCAATTATATAGGGAATGACTCACCTAAACCATTGACATAACTATCTCACATATAATGGAATGGACTAAGATTATCAGACCCAAAAAGATATATACCCTCTAATATCACCCAATGCCTATCACCTCATAGTGACCCAACATCCCAATTTATCTAATAGTCCATATACTCTAAATACCCTTCCATTTACTCTTATAATTACCACAACATTATCTTATACACAACACCAAGGTCCCATGGAGACCCATCACCATGTTGTGAGAACACAATTCTCACAAACCATTCTTGGGTTCCCATCACACACTACTTATAAGATAGATCAAAAGATCATAATTATATAGAAACCCTATTTAGATTAAAATACCAATCCCTAAAGGACATATCATGCTTACCCCACTATCTAAGAATAGTGACCACCTCAATGGGAGTGATCTGAACCATTCATGAGATGAACAACCATCATATCCACCACACAGAGGCCCAAGACCACCATGACATCCATTATATCAAAAATAAATGAAATAAAGTCTATCAAAAACTCAATTCAAGCCTATTTTCACATCTTGGGAACTGTGAATGCAAAGAAAAAAATCATATTCCATTAGGTATGGAGTCAAAATATGATTCTACAAAACCCACCATGTGGAAGAACACATTCTCAATGTCTATGTGGGTCTACGCTAACTAATTTTAGCACATATGGAACTCTTAGTTCCATCCATGTTGCCTAAACTGAAATCCCTATATAGTCATACAAAATCATGAATAAAAATTCATATGGTTAAGTATTCTAAATACCATATTCCCTTATATTAGGGTTTCTCTACATAATTCATGCTTCAACCATCCTCAGAAAATCATTTTTAATTGAATGTCAATATCCCTCCTTGACATGTCCTATATCCAACCATGATGAATATATAAATACATATAATAACATATATTTAATAAAAAACAAAATCCAACACTAAATAATCATCAACAACTCATTGAGTGATCTAGTGACATCAAAATCACGATTAATCACACATAGAAGGTCTATGTTGCACCTCAAGAACCTCTATAAGAAAAATACCGAGAAAATAACATCCAAATTAATTCTAGTTAAAAAAAATGGGTAAAATCTATAAAAACACAATGGATAACATTACTCTATCCAAATAGTTAGTGTCGGCATGTGTTAATTGCCTCATAGAATTCTTTATCCATTTCACACAAAATCCTCAAGGTTGGGGATAGTTACACTATGTTTTAATAGTATAATCATCAAAACCCTAACATGAAACAACAATAAATCATTTGATAAATAATAAAAGGAAGAATAAAATGATAAAGGAGATATCATACCTCATAAATATGGTTGATAATACCTACAAACCACCCCTTTCATATATGTTTTTCTAGATGAAAGAGGGTTGGGGATTATCAGATAGCCTCTCCCTAGGCCCCCTTTCCCTTATTTTTCCATGAAGTGTAGACTATGAAATTGTGAACATGCCTATAATTTTAAAAACCTATCCAAAACCCACTAGGTACTCTGTTCACTACCACCAAGTACCCGATGTCTTGTTGTAGTAGGCCACCACACCTAGGAAAACATAGGGTGCCCTTTACCCAATAATAATGTACTTGATGGTTATTGATAGAATGCCAGCATCACCTGGACATCACTAGATACCCAAGCATATACCACTAGTTACTCAATGGTATTTTAAAAAAAATTATATCTAAAAATTATAATCTTAATTTTTTATGATCTCTTGATTTTCCTCTCAAACCTAAAAAACACTAAAAATTACTTCATGTGATGTTTCAAATCTTGAATTCTCACTAGAATCCCATTTATCAAAATAACTCATTCTCCAAGACTCAAAATTCAAATTTCTCCTAACTTAAATAAATCATTAATGATATGTTTAATTAATAAATATTTACCCTAAAACACATCATCCCCAAGAAGAACTCAGGAATTTCTTCTAGTATCTATTTTCATTAGCAGGAATCCATCATACTTCCTTAATCACAATCAAAAATTGTGTAGGTTCATCCCAATCATTCATTTGCATAACCTAAATACAATGTTTTTTTCTAAAACCACCTAATATAATCCTCAAATCATTTCTATCATGCCTTATATAAAACATTGGATCTAATTTCAACACTATCACACCCAATTCAAGATCTAGGAAATAGTTTCCAAACCTTTCTTCATCCTTCATTGAAAATACTTAACTTTTCACACTATCACACCATCACATAAACCTGATCCAGATGTCTAATATCTGATAGGAGTCATGAGAAACATTGAAATCCAAAAATAATTCCATAAAATGATAATCAACATAATTACATGACTAAATATTCAAACTATCAAAATCCATCACCATACTCTCTCTCCAAGTAATAAAAAACAATTTGTCAACGTCCCTCCTAGAAAAAATATCAGTTTCTCCAGGGTAAACCTATGATGGAACTGAAGTTACTCAAACATAATAATTTAATTATAATTCTAGTTTTTATAAAGGAACTATATATAATGTTCCTTCCTTCAAACCAGTACCATAGGTGATTAATTTTCTACTCTCCTACTCATTTTCACTACAATATGATTCTTCTGACATGTGGATCATTCATAAATTGACCAATATAGTTATTATCCCAATTAGAGTGTCCTTATCATCATCATACTAAAAAAAATATACACTATCTCAATGACCCACATCCCATTAGATACCAAACATAGTGATTATATGAATATAACCCTTTGATAACCAATTGTACACAATAAAATTAACCACTAAAAATATTATCTTAAAAATATAATAAATTTTGACATTCACTAATGTAGCAGAATTTTTTATGACCATAAAAAATTGAATTTTTATACTCCTACATTCTACTAGACAATCAAAAATAGGTTCTATCCCTAGGGAAGGTGGGAGAGATGATTCCATTGATTTATTAAATGTCCTAAAATACTGGAAATAGAGAATGTAAGTGATAATAAATTAGGTGAAGAGTGTAATGATGTTGTGAATTGTAGTTACAATACTGGTTAACAAAAAAATATGTAAAATAGAAGAAATATTTAAAGAATATTATCATGTGGAAATTCATTAAAGTAGCTTAAAGAAAATTAATGTTCTAGTAAATATTTTTGACTCAATAAGAAACTGAATTGTTGGAAGTGATGTGATCATTTTTTAGAATTATAACAAACTCCCATGAAATGTCACATACTTACTCAAAATATGTGTTCAAAAATTTATTTGTAGTTAAGAAAGATGAAATCATGAATATTGAAATAATAAAGTGATTTAAAAATTAATATTTCTCTATCCAATTAATAATATTGATTGTTTTTACATATGGAAACACAAACACATGAAATTGGGATACCACAGTAGAAGAAATTATTGAGAAAAGAAAAAACATATATCTAGTCGAAGTCAATATACCACAGTTTCAACTCCATCTCACCTATATAAAATAAATCTCCTACTCATTCTCTTGAATAATATTTCCATTTTTCGGCTTCAGAGTGTCCATGTTATCCATTGTAAACAAATTATTTCATCATTGTAATATGAATTAGTTCCCTAAAAAATCTTCACCACTTCCTTTTAATAAGGATAAATCCACCAAATTAACATTTATTAGATCACTTATTAGTCATTACTAAAAGTGTTTTTTCATTGGATTTATTTAACTAACCCCATCACATTAATTAAACCATAAACAATTCCACTAGTACATGCATTAAATTTTCAAGGTAAAAATAGATCGACGTGTATGCAGACTGCTCCCACTCAGTATAGTCAATATCTTCTCCAAGAAAATCACTCCATCAACCAAAATTGAAAAATTCTTCCACAAAAAATAATGGATACTTCAAACATGAATCTCAATAAAATATAACACCACTAATAACCATATAGCTATTCACAAAACCATAACTGTGTCTCTATATAACCCTCTTCAAGAGATCAAAACATCCACCCATGATGAACACAAAACCCCAGAACAAGTCCTATAAGATTTCATTCATATTACTACAACCAAAATCACATTGAAACATTAAATCATTACATCTAACACCCTTCATGCATCCATGCCTATGCTTGTAACCATAGTGTTTAGAGGCAACTTGTATGAACCATCATTTTCTCATCAATAACCTCAACATCGATGACTCAAAATATATAAACCATAATAGAGGATGACTATTTCAACAGTAGAAATATGTTACTCATCCAAAACCTCAGTAATAAGGTGATGATGGACCATAAAAATGACAGTATCCTCTTTGGTCGATATGTTTTATGATTTCAGTCAACTCAACACATAGTAAATCTAGAACATGTTTACGCTTTAGTTGCTATCGAAAATCTATCTATCATAATAGAAACTGGAATACATTGAATTGATTCATTCTTCTCATCAGTTTTGATGGACACATCACCTTTAAAAAATAATCTCTCTTTTATCCAGTGAAAATGCTTAACTCATAAAATCAGAATGTTGGTGAACCCATGATATTTATTCAACAAAATAATTACACTACTATTTTTCAAAGATCATGGGAATTTAAGCCTCAATTTTCATTATTCACTTCAATAATGTTTATTTTATTCTTTCGTATCAACATTCCTCACCTTCATCTATATCAATATCAGTTGGATGTTTTATGAGGGTTGAATTAATTAGATTATGCGTTGGGCTCGACTATCTTAGTAATCCACTATCAGAATCTCATGTTATTAATTATCCTACATGAATGTTATGTTATGTGAAAAAACCCCAAAATTATCCTATGATTATAGGAAAAATATCTTTTTTTGAGGAGAATTTATCTTATGGATAAGGTTGATGTAAAATTATTTTATGTAAAAGTGCAATGATTATCTTACACTTATACATTAATCTTTTGTTAAACATTATAATTTACTTTTGTAGAATACTTTAAAAATCCATATTAAAATATATGTAAGAAATAATATAAACCACAAATTCCAATAAAAATATATAAATTCATGTTCAAAATTATTTCAAAATATTTCATCACATATTTTTTAAATTTATAAAAAAATAATGAAGACGGATTCTATACAAAAAAATATTTAATTAAAATCATTGGAATAATGAAATTGATAACCTAATCTGTAGAAACACTAATAAAAATATTATTTCAACTAAAAATAAATCTATCATGATAAAAATAATAATATAAAAAATAATTTAAATTTAATTAAAGAATAATAAATAAATAAATAGCATGTCTAAAATCATCACTCTCATGAAAATCGTCATGGAATTAATTTCTCACCACAAAATCATCAGTTTTCAAGTATTTATCATTAAATTTGAATTTAAACACAAATAAATCATTAAATAATGATTTAAATAATGTGTAAAACATGTATAAAAATAGAGACACATCAAATCCCCCCCCCCACAATTAAACACTTCTTATCCTCAAGAAATCTTTTAGTCACATTAAATGGTAGAAACTAAATATCAAAAGAGAATAACTAAAATTATACATGGAATTTATTAAGAAAAATGATTCTCCCTAGTTGTTCCTCTTAAGTAGAATATGAAAATTCCCCAATTGAAAAAAAACTAATTTAGGGAAATTTTTAATTACTATTTTATAAAAATGACTATTTTGTAAAAAAATTAAAATAAACAAACAATAATATTTATTTTTCTAAAACATTAAAGCTTTTAGC
This sequence comes from Viscum album, assembly GCA_963277665.1. Classification (NCBI taxonomy): domain Eukaryota; kingdom Viridiplantae; phylum Streptophyta; class Magnoliopsida; order Santalales; family Viscaceae; genus Viscum; species Viscum album. The sequence continues at coordinate 1,166,571 of CAUJRU010000174.1, forward strand.
ACCCCCGGTTTGATGTAAGTGGACTTTTTTATGAATTTTTATGTGTTTAAAGTTCATGGGATGAGTTGCAATGTGGTTGGGAGAGTTTGGAATGGTTTTGGATGAGTTTGGAGGCTTTTAAAGGGGTGCACGGTTTGAGCACGGTTAGTGTAAACCGTGAAGATACTCCAAAAAACCATGCAGGGGGAGATAGTAGGCTCTGCACAGTCTGCGCACAGTTTTCAAAACTGTGCGAGGAAACCGTGTGGACTCTGGATCTCGAGGCAGTGACGTGCACACGGTTAGTGCACGGTTTTCCAAACCATGTGGGCTAACCAAGTGTCCACTTAATGTTAGGGTTATAAGTTTTGGGCTAACTCAGGATTGCCTCATTTCACTCCAAATCATCTCCCACTCAAGCCTCACACGGTATTTTTGGTTTTCAAGGATTGGAGGGGCTCTCCCACTCGTTTTGGAAGCGATTCGAAGGGGTCTCAAGGTGGATCCAAGGTGGTTTCTCCTGGGTAAGTCTCTCCTCTTTCATCTCTTGTGTTTTCCTCTATATTTACTTCCCTCTCTTTTGTGGATTCCTAGATCTACACTTGTTGTGTGTAGATCTAGGGTTGGGGTTGCCTTGGATGTTAATATTAAGGCTTGTGGATGTTAGGGAAAGTGATCTAAAGAGGTGTCGGTGGTGCGTTTGCCGGAGTTGAGGAGCCGTTGTTCGTTTGTCGATTTCTTGGGAAACCTAAAGGTAGGTGGCTTCTCTCACGACTCCACATGGGTTTAACTAATAGCTACATGTTACAATTAATTTTTTCTGATGAAAATTAATTTTTCTATGATGTGTGATTTTGGATGGAAATCCATTTGGGGTTTTTTGGGGAAAAGGGGGTTTCATGGTGAAATGTATTTACTGTGCATTTTAAAATGGAGATTTTAAAATGGGAGTGATGAGATTGATTTGGGAAAATGGTTGACGAAAAATGGGTTTCAATGAAGAGGTCGTTTTATTGAAATGGGGCTTCGGCATGGAAAATGGTTTTTCAATAGATGGTTGATTTATTGAATGGGATTGATATGAAATGGAATTGGTTGATTTCATGACGTTGTGATCTTGGTTTGGCTTGTTTGAAATGTTGTTTGTAAGTGGGCAGGAAGTACCACTATAATGAAGGGGATAGATAGTGGACGGAAGGGCCACCATCAAAGTATAAGTGTACGGGAAGTGCCACTAATTGTGAATGGGTGAATGGGTTGGATGGAAGCGCCATCGTTTGGTGGTTTTGGTTATTGTTGTGCATTGTTTTGCAAGATGGAATTTTTGTTCTAATATGTGAGTAAGAGAATGGTTATGGCATGTTTTTTTGGCTTTCCCTTGGTGGTTCGGGTTGGGTGGAATGGCTTGGTAAGGGTGTGGTTGTATTATGGTAATGGTTGCACTTGTGAATATTTTATATAAATTGTTTTATATAAATGTGCTAATGGTTTTATCCTAGTGGCGTGTGTAGGGAATTAATTTGGGGAAATCCAACTGAGTTTTAGTACTCACCCCCATCTTTGGCATGTCTGCGTTTTTATAGATGTTGTGTACCGTGACGTGGGAAAAGGTAAGGCATCCACCTCCTTTAGTGGTTTATTATGATGTCTTGGTGGAACTTGGAGCTTAGAGCTTGGTGTGGAGCTATGGTGGTGTCATGGCTTGTGATGTTCTTATTGAGTCTTCTGCATTATACTATAATGTTTTATTGGGTTGTTTTGACATGTGAGACGATGGATTATCAGGTTGTCTTTGTTAATTTATGAGTTTCGTTTTGTTGACATGCATCATTTAGTTGTGGTTGTTTGGTTGGTTTTGTATCATGGTATAATCGTTCCCCCAATTTTTATTGGATCCCTCATCATTTATTGCCAGTCTTTAGTGCCTTGGGAACATCGCCTAAGTCCAAGTAACCCTCACCGCCTCCTCAAGCCAATGAGGTAGGTTCGGGGTGTTACAAGCGGTGTTAGTTTGTTCGGTCCTTTGTAGTTGATTCTCGGATTTGGTGTTGACATTCGTTGTGGTACATTCCTTGAGTCGGGATGGTAGCAAGGTGTAGGAATGTTGAAACTGGGAATGTATAGCATATAAGGACATAGCAAACCCTTTTATGCTGAAATTAAAGTTACCAGGGAGTTGGGTACATAAGTGTTTTGGAGACACTTATAGGCATTGGATTTCTCATTGTCGTGGGTGTAGCCAATGAGATGAGCATGACATGCATGGTAGGAATGACTTCCATCCAGGATGAATATTTCATTGGGGTATAATGATTTATGATGTGATATGAATATGTGAAATTTTAATGTGAATAAATTGGTATTTTGAAAATGGTTTTATTTTCAAAATGGTGAAACAAGACACATGTTGAAAAATGTGAACTAGTGGAAAGCCTTGTTGTGATAGTGTTGTGAAATATGATTTGAAGTGGGATTTCATGATGTCTATGGAAGTGAGGCTCATGGATCATTGTTTTCTATTGATAAAATGGCACCAGGTAGGTGTCGTAGAGACCGACCGAAGGAGGCTGCTTAGAATGTGGTATAACTTGAACATCAGGTGAACCAGCAGCTAGTGCAAAGCATAGTGCAAGCTTTCCAAGCTGTGGAAAGTGGAAATAGAGTGTATGAACCAAGGCATGTGGATCATGAGGTTCAGTTTCAAAAGCAGAATCCACCCATCTTCAGGGGTGATTCAGAGCCGGAGAGGACGGAAGCATGGTTGAATAGAATGAACAAGATCTTCGAGTTCTTAGGAACACCGGTAGAGTTAAAAGTGATGTTGGACACGTATATGTTGGAAGATCTTGCCCTTCAGTTATGGTAGTTTGTAGTCCAAGCTGGGATGGAACAGGGTATGACGTGGGAAGGCTTTGAGAAATTGTTTAACAAACAATTCTACCCACATATGTTTAGAATTCAGTGTACGACTGATTTCTGCAGTTTGAAGCAAGAGCTGATGTCGGTGACGGAGTATGCAACTAAGTCTATGAACTTAATGTGGTTCGCACCCGAGGTGGAAGGTAGCACATCATTGAAGTCATGCATCTTTGAAGAAGGATTAAGGCAAGAAATCCGTTCACAGATAGCGGTAATCTATATAGATGATTACACAGAAATGGTGAATAGAGCCTCAGTGGCTAAGTGGGATCTGTTGGGAGCTCCGGGCAGGGGAATCATGGTGGAATCCATTGGTAATAGTGGTAACTCTAACACTAGGTTCAAGGAGAAGAGGGACACTTATTCTCAGGGAGTGAATATGACATATAATCTGATGGTAGGATCGGTGAATCTTCCTCTGAAGCACTAGAGAAAGTTGGGATGTTTTCAATGTGGTTCTACAGGCCACATCAAGCGGGATTGTATGGAACAACCTCGAGAATGTCATAATTGTAAGAAGATGGGCCATTTGCAGCATTATTGTCGGAATGCTCCAAGGTCGGGTGCGCATGGCACTCCTCAGGGATTGCAGACATCGTATTCTTCGACGGGATGAGGGCAACAGCATACCCCTCGACAGTAGAGTAAAGTGGGTCAGGGTGATTCTCGGAATACCACGATGCCTCAGCAGTGAAATAAAGAATAGAGTGTGGCAAGGAAACATGTGTTTGGAGCTGACTAGGTTGTGGTGGATGATCAGTCGGGACCATCCACGGTGCCAGGTACTATTCTTTTAAGTTCTACCTTGATGCAAGTGTTTTTTGATATACGTGATTCACACTCTCTTATTGCTGCACGTGTGGTTGATTTTCTGAGTTTTAATGTTGAAATGATTCCCTCAGTTTTAAAACATCAAACTCCTCTGGGTCGAAGAGAGTGTCGATTATTCTTGTGTATAGAATGTTGTATCGTTGTGGGCAAGGTTGAGCTAATGTGAAATTTCTCAGTACTTGAGATGGATGGGTATGATGTAATCCTGGGAATGGATTGGCTGGGGGCTTTACAGGACCACATCTACTGTGATGCGTGAATAGTGGCCATTATGACACACGATGGAATTAGAAATCTCTTTAGATGAGAGAGGGATGAAAGGAAGGGTGCAACGGGTTTGTTGGCACCAACAGTGGGTACGTTATCGTATCAGTTGGCGGTTTTGTCGTTGGAATCAGTAGAGGGTGAGGAGTAGAGTGTTCCTCCAGTAGTGGTGGATCAGTTCATTGATGTTTTTACTGATGAATTATCTAGGTTACCTCCCATAAGAGAAGTGGTGTTTACGATTGATCTCCTTCCGAGGACCAATCCTATCTCACTTCCATCTTATCAGATGGAACCAGCCGAATTGCGGGAATTGAAAATCCGCTTGGAAGAGTTAGAAAACATAGGGTTTATCTGGCCTAGCACATCTCTGTGGGCAGCACCAGTGTTGTTTGTCAAAAAGGCAGATGGAACATTGAGGCTATGTGTTAATTATCGTATACATAACCAAGTTACGATAATGAATAGATACCCACTTCCACGAATTGATGATTTGTTCGACCTGTTGAGGGGAGCCCAGTGGTTCTCCAAGATCGACCTGAGGTCGGGATATCATCAATTGCGGGTGATGAAGGAGGATATTCCTAAAACAGCTTTCAGAAGCAAATATGGTCATTATGAATATGTGGTTATGCCATTTGGTCTAACGATTGCACCAGCGGTGTTTATGGAATTGATGAATCGGATATTTCAGAGATATCTGGATTCATTTGTGGTGGTGTTTGTGGATGATATTCTGGGGTATTCAATGACAAGGGTGGAGCATGAACAGCACTTGGCGACAGTGATGGGGATCGTGAGGGATCATCAGTTGTATGCCATGTTGTCAAAGTGTGACTTTTGGATACAGGAATTTCGTTTTCTTGGCCATGTGATTTCTGAAAGGGGTGTTTCAGTGGATCCAAAAAAGATAGAGGTTGTTGTCTCGTGGAAACCGCCAAATAATGTGGATGAGATATGGAGTTTTCTTGGTCTATCTGGGTATTATCGGCATTTTGTTCACGGTTTTTCACGATTGTATTCACCAATGACATCTTTAACAAGAAATAATGTTCCATTCCAGTGGAATGAACAGTGATAATTGTGTTTTTAAGAGTTAAAGGGTCATCTTAAATCAGCACCAATCTTAGTTTTTCCAGAACCAGGAAACGGGTATGTGGTGTATTGCAATGTTTCGGGATCAGGGTTAGGGTGGGTTCTCATGCAAGGGAATCATGTGGTTGCGTATGGCTCACAGAAGTTGAGAGTTCATGAGAAGAACTACCCAACTCATGATCTAGAGTTTGCAGTAGTGGTCGATGCTTTGAAAGTATGGCGTCGTTATCTCTTTGGTGAAAAATTCACGGTATATAGAGATCATAAGAGCTTGAAACATATTTTCTCATAAAGGGATTTGAACTTGAGGAAAAGGAGATGGATGGAATATCTCTGGATGTTTGATTTTGACTTAATGTACACACCATGTAAGGGAAATTTGGTTGTGGATGCATTAAGTAGAAAATCATATGCTCATATGGTGAAACAGGCATCAGACTAGTGGTAGTTGATGTCGGTTATAGCTGAGATGCGGTTGGAATGTGAGGACCAGGGTGATAGAGCGGTCTTCTTTCTAGTTTCATTGGTTCCTAACTTGGTTTTCCTGGTTAGAGAGGCACAGATATCTGATTCTGAGTGTGTGACCATGGGGTCGAGACTCAATGGTGGGGAGACCATTGAGGGTTGGAAACCTAATGGAGATTCAGTTTTGTGTTTTTGGAATCGGATGGTTGTACCAATTTCTTTTCAGGAGGATCTTCTCAGGGCGTATCATAATCCTAGGTGGGCTGTTCATCCTGGAATTCAAAATATGTTTAAAGTGTTGAAAGTGCAGTTCTGGTGGGCTGGTATGAAAATAAATGTGGTTGCGTTTGTTTCGAGATGATTGACTTGTCAGTAGGTCAATTCATAGCATCAAAGGCCAGCAGGAATGTTACAGTCTTTACCAATCCTTGTTTGGAAGTGAGATTATATAGCAATGGATTTTCTCATAGGTCTCCCATGAATGGTCAAGAATCACGATACCATTTAGGTGATAGTGGATCGGCTAACAAAGTCGGCCCATTTCATCCCGATTTGTGAATCTCATACGGTGGAGGACCTGTCCAAAATCTATATCCAAGAGGTGTTAAAGAAGCATGGTGTTCCAGTTTCGATTGTATCAGATATGGATCCGAGATTTACGTCTCGTTTCTGGAAATCCTTGCAGCAAGCCCTTGGTAGGCAGCTGACTATGAGCACGGCGTATCACCCTCAGACAGATGGTCAATCCAAGAGGACGATACGAACTCTGGAGGATATGTTGCGGGCTTCTGTCATGGATTTTGGTGGCTCATGGGAGGATCACTTGTTTTTTGTTGAGTTCTCGTACAATAAAAGTTATCAGGCATCCATACAGATGGATCTGTTTGATGCATTGTATGGGAGGCCATGTCGTTCTCCACTATGTTGGGTGGAAACGGGTGAGTCCTCGATGCTTAGACCAAGCCTTGTCCAGGAGACTACGGAGAAGATCAAGTTGATTAAGAAGAGAATGGAGACGTCTCACAGTCATCATAAATCATATTCGGATCATCGTTGACGACCGTTGTCGGTCGTGGTGAGTGATCATGTGTTCTTGAGGATCTCTCCTAGGTTGGGACATTGTCGGTTTGGAAAGCAGTGAATGTTATCTCCAAGTTATATTGGACCTTTTTAGATTCTAGGTCGGGTTGTTGAGGTGGATTATCGTTTGGATTTTCCACCACGGTTTAGTTCAATGAAAAATGTGTTTTATGTGTCGTAGTTGAAAAAGTGCTAGCAGGATCGTGACCATGTGATTCGATGGGATCATGTTGAGCGAGAACCGGATGCTTCGTTGGTGCACGTGCCAGTGCGGGTTGTGGATAGGCAAGAGAATTTCTTACAAGGTAAAAGCATCGGTTTAGTTCGTATTTTGTGGCAACATGGTCAGATTCAAGAGGAGACTTGGGAGCGGGATAAAGATATGATCAAGTAGTGGCCCGAGCTCTTTCGGCAAAGGGCGGGTTCACTACTTTCCGGGGACGGAAAGTCCAATGGTGGGGAGAATGTAGCACCCCTGGTTTGAGGTATGTAGCCTTTTTTACGCATTTTTATGTGTTTAATGTGCATGGGATGAGTTGGGAAGAGGTTGGGAGAGTTTGGAATGGCTTTGGATGAGTTTGGAGGCTTTTAAATGGGTTCACGGTTTGAGCACGGTTAGTGTAAACCATGAAGATGCTCCAGGAAACTGTGAAGGGGGAGATAGTAGGCTCCGCATGGCCGGTGCACAGTTTTCCAAACTGTGTGCGGAAACCATATAGACTCTGGATCTTGAGGCAGTGGCTTGCGCACGATTAGCGCATGGTTTGCAAAACTGTGCGGGTTAACTGTGCGACCACTTAAAGTTATGGTTATAAGTTCCAGGCTAACTCGGGATTGCCTCATTTTACTCCAAATCTTCTCCCACTCGATCCTCACTCGGGATTTTTGGTTCTCATGGGTTGTTGGGGTTCTCTCACTCGTTTTGGAAGTGATTCGAAGGGGTTTCAAGGTGGATTCAAGGTGGTTTCTCCCGGGTAAGTCTCTCCTCTTGCTTCTCTTTCATTTTCCTCTAGATCTACTTCCCTATCTTTAATGGTTTCCTAGATCTACTCTTTTTGTGTGTAGATATAGGGTTGGATTGCCTTAGATGTTAATATTAAGGTTTATGGATGCTAGGGAAAGTGATCTAGAGAGGTTCTGGTGGTGTGTTTTTTGGATTTGAGGCGTGGTTGTTCGTGGGTCGATTTCTCGGGAACCCTAAATGTAGGTGACTTCTCTCCCGAACACACATGGTTTTAACTAATAGTTACATGTTACAATTAATTCGTTTTGATGGAAATTAATTGTCCTATGATGTGTGATTTTGGTTGGAAATACATTTGGGGGATTTGGGGGGAAAATTGGGTTTCATGGTGAAATGTTGTTTCTGTGCATTTTAAAATGGAGATTTTAAAATGGGATTGATGAGATTGATTTGGGAAAATGGTTGATGAAAAATGGGTTTCAATTAAGAGGTTGTTCTATTTAAATGGGGCTTCAGCATGGAAAATTATTTTTCAATAGATGGTTGATTTATTTAATGGGATTTATATGAAATGGAATTGGTTGATTTCATGATGTTGTGATCTTGGTTTGGCTTGTTTGAAATGTTGTGTGGAAGTGGGCGGGATGTACCACTATAATGAAAAGGATGGATAGTGGACAAAAGGGCCACCATCAAAGTATAAGTGGATGGTAACTGCCACTAATTGTGAATGGGTGAACGAGTTGGACGAATGTGCCACCGTTTGGTGGTTTTGGTTGTTGTTGTGCATTGTTCTGCAAGATGGAAATGTTGTTCTAATATGTGAGTAAGAGAATGGCTTATGGAATGTTTGTTTGGATTTCCCTTGGTGGTTTGGGTTGGGTGGAATGTCTTGGTAAGGGTGTGGTTGGCTTATGGTAATGGTTGAACTTGTGAATATTTTATATAAATTGTTTTATATAAATGTGCTAACTATTTTATCCTAGTGGCATGTGTAGGGAAGTTATTTGGGGAAATCCTACTATGTTTTAGTTCTCACCCCCTACTTTGGCACATTGGTGTATTTGCAGATGTTGTTTACCGTGACTTGGGAAAAGGTAAGGCATCAACCTCCTTTAGTGGTGTGTTGCGATGTCTTGGTGGAACTTGGAGCTTGGAGCTTGGTGTGTAGTTGTGGTGGTGTCATGGCTCGTGGTGTTCTTGTTGAGTCTTCTGCATTGTACTCTGATGTTGTATTGGGTTGTGTTGAAATGTGATATGATGGATTATCTTGTTGTCTTTGGTAATGTATGAGTTTGGTTTTTTTGACATGCATCATTTTGTTGTGGTTGTTTGGTTGGTTTTGTCTCAAGGGAAAATCATTTCCCTAATTGTTATCGGAGCCCTCGACATTTATTGCCAGCCTTTAGTGCCTTGGGAAGGTCGCTTAAGGCCAAGTAACCCTCACCGCATCCTCAAGCCGATGAGGTAGGGGCGGGGTGTTACAAAGCTTTTCTTCACCACTAGGTGAGAAGATAATCATATTTTAGTATAAAAATAATTAGAAGGAATTGCATGGATGAATAAGTTCAATAGTTATAAGGAGGCATAAATATCTCAAATACGAATTTTAGCTTAGATAATTAAAGGAGAATATAATGAATGAAATATTGTCAACATGGAAAGTATTTTTATTTCATATCTCATTTAAATTCATATCTTATAAGTTAGATTCAATTCAAAAGATTCACATTCAATGATTATTATAAAAAATTATCCCAAAATCTTACCAGGAACAAATTATTTCAAAAGGGTAGAGAATTAATGAATTCAATTAAACCCATAGGTTAATAAATTATAATCTCTTCAAAAATAGAATCACAAATTTCAAAATTGATAAAAATTATCATCGATGAATAATTCCTAAATGATTCTTAAAAATTCATAAATTTATTAAAAAATAGAAAGGTGTTTTTAGTGTGTTTTACATTAAAGCAGAAGTTAACTCATTTAAAAGGACACCCTCCCCCAAACATAAAATCCAACATTATATCTATTTTTGAATCTCAATGTGAAAGAAACAGTTAAAAAAATTAAACTCAACCAAATTTTATAATTTTTGTTATTTAAAATCATGTTTAATGGCGTATAATTCTATTCAAAAAGCACAATACCACAGTTTCAAGAACCTTTAAAATAGATTTAAAAAATGTACATGATTTATCTTAGTAGAAATGGAAGAAGTATTTTCAATTCATCTAAAAAATAATCATTTTGAATTGTGATTTCAATTCAAACACAGTGTTGGTTACAAAGGTATTTTAAGGGTCCCAAACAATATTTTTAAAAAATTAATTCAAATTGGTTTTCAAAAAAGTAGATGATAGAAAGATAAACACCCAAAAACTTCCATCATACTCACTAAATAAATTTCAAATAGAAAAAATTTTCTCTGACACTTAGAACCAAAATAACTGGAGAATTAATTAAACAAATTATAGGAAAGCATGTAATGATTTCCAAAATTATTATTCTTGAAAATTGATGAATTATACTCCATTGGAAATTATTTCCTCATTGATCTCATATAATGATAAAAATATATTAACATTTATGAAAATACCATTGAATGAAATGTAGAAAATATGTTCATTTTGTACACATATAATCAAAAAGATAAAACCAAGATAACAGTGAGAGGATGTAAGTGTGAAAAGTTTGAGAATTTGAAAAAGACTTAAAAACTCCAAATTTAGTAAAATTTTAATCGAAATTAATGTTATAATTCACTAGCTAGGATAATGATGTATATTTATTATCAAAAACAAAATAAACAAATAAAAAATAATAATTTATTTAATCATTGGTTGCATCCCATGAATTTCTAGATTAATAGTCCCTAGAGAAAAATAATAAAAACAAAATACAGTTACTAGGAGGGTGTGGTTTCCAAAGTAGGAACAACCAATTATTTGTTTCATAATTATTTTTAATAAAAATATGACTTCTATGGGAACCTAGACTTCCAAAACTGCTATCCACTCTCTTAATAGTTGGAAATTTCTTTATAAAACACCCTCCCTTATAAAGGGGTCATTAAGTAGAGCAGAAAATGCATCACTCCGGCCCAATTTCATAGTAATTTCAAGGCACTCAGACTAAGTTTCAAAATAAGTAACTCCAATAATATTTTCTAAAAAAACTTATAAACACATCAACTGAAAAAAAGATCATTTGAATTTCTCTTGGTAGCAGTGTTGTCCACTCCTAAAATTACCTCAGATTTGAGAAGTTCTCAATTTTCATGAAGGGAATGGATGCTAATAGATGTAATAAATTATCCCTAAAACTCACAATCTCACAATATCAACCTCCATATTTTCAAAAATATGGGTCAAAGATGATGAATTTTGGAAAATGCATTCAAAAATAGTTTTTTCAAGAGTGTTAGGTGCAGGTTTTTGAATTAAGAGTCAAAATTTATTCCACTTCCAAATTATGTTGAGTTTAAACAATTAGATCAACTTATCCAGTTTCAAATTTAACAAATAATTAATGGTTTTAAATATGTTCAAAGAAAACAATATCAACCTCCAAGAAAAAAACTCCAAAAACCATAATTCAAAAACAATATTTTTCAACATAGGTTGTGTGATTGATTCTTCGACCTTAAATAAATCAAAATGAAACTCTGGAATTTAAATTTATTAACAATAATCCCTTAATTTTTCCTTCATGATATCAATATATTATAGTTAGTATTTAAAGTTTGAAAAAATAAAATTTATAGGAATGTTTGTAACAATGTCATTATTCTAAGATTTTTTCCAGCACTGTATCCCGAGAGCTAATGCACCAAACATTCTCATACACCAATTTGTCAAAAAAATCAATTTAAACCTGTTTTTAATTGAGTAAATTCATAGTAATAGCTAAAACATCATCCTTATTTTCATCGGTTTTGAGTTATATTTTTATGAAATATTTTTCTATCAATATATAAACAAAAAATGTTTCTCTTGTATTATTTGTTACTATTGTTCATTATTTATTTATATTTTTAGTTTTTTATTCACTTGAAACATAGTGCACACGTTCCCTAAGAACAGTGTAAAAAAATTTGATGCATGGTTATCATTTTATCTAGGCCAAAATTATTTTTATTATCCCTATTGTAACCATGTATAGTTAAAAGTATGATTCAATCCCACAGAGAAGGCTATTTGTGAACATGTGTGACCAAAGTGGGAAAGAAAACACTCAAGAAAATCTTAAAAATATAGAATTAAAATGTTAGTGTGAAAAGAAGTGTGAAGTGAAAACAATGTTGGAACATGGGATTAGCATACATTGAATGGGATACAAGAAAAAAAACAATGATTGATGAGATAAGGAATCCAATTTTCTAGTTTTGGAAAATATTTTTCTTATTTCATGATTTTAGAAAGTCATAAGAATTGAAAGTAACGAGGTTAACTGACCTACTAAGTTTTTCAACCTGTGTATGATTTAACTCAGTAGCCTTTCAATTGTGAACCCAGTCATAGATTAATTATGCGATCATAAATAAATATATTAAATTTCTCACATATCATAATGTGTTTATCTCAAATTTTATTAATGATTGATTAAAAGTATTTGTTTATTTACATCATGAAAATTTTTATTATTTCTTTAAATTTTGAAAATATACCATCTAATTGTTTATTAGAGAGAAATAATCCATAAAACAAATAATGAAAAAATTATTAAAACATACATTCACAATCGATTTCCACAAAAATTTTATTATGGAAAGAAATTCCTGATTTAAAAATATCAATTAATTCTATTATAACCATAACAAATAACATAAATAAAGTAAGTTGAATAAATCTTCTATTTCTAGAAACCCTATATCAAACTCATGATTATGTTTCATGGTTCATTACTGATTTCTTTTCACTTCAATCACAAGGTTTGTAACCAATTTCATTTACTTATTTACTCTCCTCTCTTCGTCTATGGATATTTTACTTCCTTAAAATTCATGTATTCCAATATCTATGTATCATTTTCGTGTTATTTTATATGATTCATAATTTTTATTTTTTTTTAATCATTGATATACTACACCACACTATTTAATAAGTTGGAATGTGGGTCATAACTAACTATCATTCCTCCCTTTTTTATCACCAGAACTACGATACATATAAAACTCTTCAATAAATCTAGCCATATTATAGATCAATTTATAATTATTTTAGATACCAAAACTTTTATTGAGATTAATCCCTATGGTTCAAATTAAGAGAGTTATTTTCATCATATCTATAAAATGGTGAAGAAAGGGTTCATCACAAAGATCTAAAAAATTAGATAGTGTATTGTAGATATGTGGGGTGATGGTTTTGGGGTGTGGGAAGTAGTGAGAAATTTCAATTCGGGTTTTACAATGAGGCTTCACAGTAATGTTTTGTGTTTCGTTTTTATCTTTGAAGGGTGACATATTCTCACGAGACGATTATCAAAGTGGTGATGGAGGCCTCTCTGGGTGTTAATTTCACAGAGGTTTACTAATCTATATTTTTAATTCAATTTTAGGCATCTACATGGATTTCAGGTACTCTCTGATTCATAGTGTTCTCTCTTGATGTTTCCCTATGGTTTTTTAATCCTCTATATTTTAGGGTCTTTCCATGTTTAATTTTTGTGTCCCCATTTATTTTTTTTTCTATTATGTATGTGCTCTATTTTCATTGGAAGTTCTCACAATATATTTTCACAACTGAGTCTTTTTATACAAAGGATGATCTAATTTTGACCCAACAACTAGTATCATATAATATTATATGTGTATTTTTCTGATTGGAAATGGGGGATTTATGCCATGTGATTTCTGTACACATTGAATTTTTTAAATAGAAACAAATTTTACTCTTTGGTAGTAATAATTTAAAAATATTCTTACCTATGAGAATACAATGAAGGTATTGGAGAAAAAACTAGATAAACCAAAGACGATGAGCGATTTTGATTGGAATGATTTGAGATAGTTTGTGGAATGAACAATTCAAATGTTTATGGCTCATAATACTCAGTGGGAAGTGATGAACCTGATAGATCAAAAGGAGATTTGGGTGAAGCATGAAAGCAGGTATAAATGGAAGTCCATCAGAAATCATTTATATCTAAAAAATGATTATATAATCTGTGAATGTTAGAGAATGGTGATTTAGGTAACCATCTAGAATATTTCACTAAAATTTGACAGAGTCATAATCGATATCATCAATATTAATTATATAGATAATGTGGTACCTCTTAAAATTGAATAAGAAGACAAATTGTTTATTCTATAGGGTTTTTCCATAATTTATTTGATAATATCACCACCACATCGTTATTCTAGTAAGACACACTAATGATAGATGATATGATTTTCATCATTGTTGATGAATGAGAATCGGTGAAATACCATTTATGGTGAATCTTCATGTAATAGTGGTATTCTAGATATGGAAGACGGATGCAGTAATCAAATAAGTTAGTTAAAGACAAGAGGAAAGTTCAAGTGATTATTTTTCAATAAGGAGGGTCATTTGTAGAGAAACTCCTATGATTTGAAAAATATTAAGGAGGAGAATAATATGCATGAAACTGATTCTGAGTATACCAACATAAATCTTATTCTAGGGGAGTGTGATTTACTTTCACTTGGAATTGATTAATACAGATCAGATATGTCCACCGAATGGGTTGTTAATTCAACAAAATCATCCCATATTTCACCAAATAGAGAACTATTTTATTTATATTAAAAAGATAAATTTGGTAGATTGAAGATGGAAAATATATATTATGTTAATTTCATTGGTTTTGGTGATATTTATATCACTATGGATGTATATTGTAAATTGACATTTAGGGATTATGCGACATGTGCTAGGTATAAACTATAATTTGGTATCTACTTGTTCTTTTGATAATGATAGTTTAATGAGTTTGTTTGGAAGTGGAAGATGGACCATGTCCCTAGGATCAGTAGTATATTGTTTAGGAAGAATGGATGACACACTTTATAGGATAGATATAAAGGTGTGCAAGGATGTAAATAATTCTGTTGTGAAGAGGAATTCATCAGATTTGTGGCATTGGTGATCATCATGAATGATTCGAAGACCATTGACTAATATGAAGAAGGATTGGAAGTTAAAGTAGGTAAGGTCGGGTGTTTATGGTCTTACACCTAAATCATTATCTTCAGAGAGTGTCACTAGTGAAGAAATAATTAAAATCAGTGATCATGGTGATTTACTGAGAGTTTCCAAATCCTTGGAGGATTTTGTGTAGATAAATAAATAAATTCCTAGAGGTGCTCAAGATTTTGTGGTGATAATAGTTATGGGGGAGAAAGGTATTAATTAATCTGGTATTGGTAGTGCATATACATGTATAATGAACACTTCAGCATTTGAATTTCTTTTGTAGAGGGAGCTATCAGGTTTCCCTCATAGATGAAAAAGAGGTATGTCATATTTTCTATAGAGGATGACAGTTGGTATGATTCCAACTATTTTACGATCCAACTAAGTTCATTGGAATTTCAACTATTTCTTTGATGTCCTGTAGGGGGATATTGTTTAAATTCATCCAAATTTTCTGGTGATTTTTTAGGGGTTAAAATTTTCAAACCTTCCATGCATGGTTTAAATCCAGAGAGATATTTTCATTGTGTCACTATTTCCTAATGATATTGTTTGAGTCATTATCATTATTTATCATTTAAATATTTTTTAAACAATGATGTGCAACAGATAAATTTTAGTGTTTTCTTTTCGTATGAAATGGTGTCGTAGGGGTTCTACCCAAAGAGAGGAAAAATTAGGTGGTGTGTAGTAGATATATGGGTGATGGTTTTTAGCAATGGGAAGTAATGAGTAGTGGAAAGTGTGGAATTCCACAATGTTCTACAACAACACTGCATTTTCATTTTTGATCTCCAAAGGGTGATTTATTTTCATGAGATGATTATCAGAGAAGAAACAAATGAATATTGGTATTTGAATATCATAATGGTTTTCTATGCTGTATTGTTATTTACTTTTGGGATTCTACTAGGATTTTATGTTCTCTCTGATTCATAGTGAATTTCTCAGAGTTTACCCATGGATTTTTAATCCTCCTCATTGGAGAGATTTTCTAGGATAAATTTTTGTGTCTTCATTTATGTTTCTTCTCTTATTTTTCTGCTCCATTTTCGTTGAAGCTTCTCACAATATTTTATCGCAACAGATTTATTTTATCCTCTAAATGAGCTTCCTCTGACCCAATAGTTTTACTACATGAATTCATAAAAATTCCACCTATTCTTAATACAATATTAAATCATGGATTGAATTATTCAATATATAACCAATTTGATTATGAGTTTTACATCGTAACTTTGTTTGGGGTATGTGTGAATTTCTTAGATGCAAAAAAATGCAACACTAGGGAATTTTAGGACCCTTTCACATCTTTTCCAACTCATCCACACAATAATAGCATAACCCATCACTGGGCGTCATAAATCATGGGATTAAGAGCAAAAATATCATTAGTTGTATCATTTATCTATCATCATTGTTGGATCTGAATCTACGGATTATACACAAGAGGGGGGTGAATTGTGTCTTTTTCAAATTATTACAATCTCTTCAATTTAGACAAATTCTGTTCACTATGCTTTTGCACGATTAAATATGCAGCGGAAAAAGTAAAAGCATGAACACACGGATGTATAGTGGTTCGGGGAACAGAAGGCCCCTAGTCCACTCCACCAACGCTCAAATCCACGAGCTTGGCGATTTTCACTATCTGGTCCTCGTTTCCACAGACCCGTCCACAACTGAGTACAGGCAGTTGACACCTTTACAAGATTCAGGCAAACACAGCCTTCCTGGTTCAAACACGAACCCACACAGCTTAGAACGAGAAGCTGATCACTCAAAAATAAAAGGGCTTCGATAAAGAAACACTTCTCCAGTTGTTCTTCACAATTGCAACAGAATGCAATTGACAGTAGATAGATCGTCGTCTTCAGAAAATAAAGATCCGTAATCAAAACAGTTCTGAGTCGATCTAGTTGCAATAGATATTACCAGAAACTTCACAACTTCAGCAGCAGTAGATTCACAACAGGTAGTCGATGTAGAACACGTGAATCTGCTATCAAAATCTTCTTTCAGTAATAAAGGTCTTACGCTTCTTCTTGATCACCAGAAAAGAACGCTTTCACACAGCCTCTGTTTTCTTGCTCGTCAAAAAAAAAAGATCAATCATTCTATATTTCACACACTTTCCCGTGCATATATATATCTCCGAAGTTTCCAAGATAGAACATAAACATATTCAAATATGAGAAAATCTTCCGCATAAATAGATCCATGAAAATCTCCTTTAGATTCGCGATATTAAATGAAATAACAAAGCCGTTGTAACTCCCCTGAAGAATCGGCATAAAAGGCTCCGTTTAAATCAAACATTAATCCGTTGTAAATCTTCTTTGATTCAGTCAAAGTCGTATTTAAGAATCAGCTCGAAATCCGCCTAATAATCCGCTTGATTGACTAATTCATAAGGAAATATCGTCTGTCAAAAATATCCCGACGCCAAACGTAGGGTTGATGACGTGGCTCCAAACGTAGGGTTCACAAACGTAAGGTTCAGAACGTAAGGTTGAACATACATACTTTCTCTTCAGCATTCAAACGTAGGGTTGATCATCCATACTTTGTCTTGCTTCAACTCTCCAAAGAACGTACGGTTGATTATAAAAGTAAGGTTGACGATCCATACTTTTGAGAAACAAACTCAACACTGAAAACTAACGTACGGTTTCTCTTCCATACTTGTCCAACAACAAAAACGTAAGGTTCCTTCCAAACGTAATGTTCTTCTTCCATACTTTTCAACAACGTAAGGTTCATTAACCATACGTTTCAAAATAACATAAAAAGTAAACTTTTCATCCATACGTTACGTTCATCAACGTAGGGTATGAACAGTGATTCCAGTACGCGCTAAAATTGATCTCGCGCTACAGTGATTCCAGAACGCGCTAAAATTGATCTTGCGCTACAGTGATTCCAGAATACGCTAAAATTGATCTTGGAATAAATGAAGTATAAAATCTCGTTATATAAAATAAATTCCTGCAAAATACTCAACGAAATAATTAGTAAATAATTAAGGGTATTTGTGAGCATCAAAATCATCATAAAGAGACAGAGTATTATTTAAAATAATCTCCCCCTTTAAAAAACATTATTTTGATTTGTTTAAAAACAATACATTGCTCAACAATCTCCCCCTTTTTTATGATCACAAAACCCATAAAATAATAAAACTAATTTAATTGCAATCTTGATTGAAAAAAAAGTTTTATAAAATTTTAGAATTTTGAAAGGATTAAAACAATATTTAACTATAAAATTTCTCCCCCATAACTAAAATTTCTCCCCCATAACTCCCATAAAAATAAATTTTCAAATAGATAAAAGATAAATGTCGTATATATCCAAATGCTCCTATATATCCAAATTTCTTCATAGGAAACGAATGAATTTAAATGTTGTGTTTATCCAAATTCTCCCCCTTTTTGTGATATCAAAAAGAATGAAAAATTACGGATTTGAACACATTCAATATTGCACTGGACTATAAGTAAATGCTATAATTAACTGTGTATGAATAAGTGAATTTCTGTATACTGGCTAACTTAATCATAAATCAATAAATAACAAAACAAAAAAAGATAAGAAAAGAATTTTTATTCACAAGCTACGACAGTGATATACAGAGGAATCAAGGTGTAGGGATAAGACAGGGAAAAAGGTGTCTATCTCCTTTGAATTGCGGTCTTGATCTCTGTAAACTGTTCTCTGAGCCTCTTCATCATCCCATCTCCTAACTTGATGATAAGATCTCTGTTCTCCTGAGTCATATGAATATCTTCAATCAAATTAACTCTGAAAAACTCATGCATTCTTTCTTCTTTTTCAACAAAAAGAGCCAGCTTTTCTGATAACTGATTCAAAAGAATCCTAATCGGTTGCTCTCCAGATGTCAACTGATCTACCAAAAATTTCTGATTATCTAGCAAAACTGACAAAGGGGCACTATTACACTGAAGATCGTGTAATCTGTCACTCATATTGCTCAGTGCTCCAGTAATTGCTTGAAATCTTCGAATCAAATCAGGTGAAGAACCTGATCCACTCACAGCACTATTTGCAACAGATTCAAATTTATTCTCCATGTAAATTTTCATCTCAGCCAAATCATCTTTCGTTACCATCTCTGATTTCAACTGATCAACAGCATGCAACATATCAGTCTTAAACAAATCTACTTCCTGTCTTGAAACAGTAGATTCTTTCAGCTTCTGAAACTTTAACTGCTCCAAGTTCAGAGAACTTCTGAGACTAACATTCTCAGATTCTAACTGAGAAATACGCTTGTATAACTCAACAACTTCTTCTTTTCTCGAATCAGGGGCACCCTGTGCTTGATTCTCATGTCCAGAATCAGATTGACGAAGCAGGACAAGGGGTAAAGAATCTGCATCTGATTGTTCTTTGTCCTGAAAAGGTTGATCCACTGAACTATTCTTTGAAGCCTGAAACTCTTCCACTGAAAAATCTTCCTGAAGTACCTCTGTATTAACTTCAGATGTATGTTCATCACGAACAGTAGTCTCTCTGACTTCTACTGAATGATCAAGAACAATATCTTCATGAACTTCTTGAGGTTGGGCCACTTCTTCACCAGGCACTGCCTCCATAAGTTGTTCTTGTGGAATTGCTTCTTCAACAGCCACAGCAGTAGTTTGAGGTTCTAGCTGAATTTCCGGTTGAGCTACTGGTTCCTCTATCGGTGCAGTCCTCTCCACAACAGCTTCTCTCACAAATGAATAAGAAATTACAGGTTCAGAAGATTTCAAGACAGGAGAGATAATTTCTTCATCAATTGACCTCTTCCTTCTAGATTGAAGTCCTTCCTGACTTCTCTCTTCCTCAACTTCCTCCATCTCAAAGCGAATTCTTCTTGCCACTGTACTAACCCTTGATTCTGCTTGTCCCTCCTTGGACTTAGCAGGTTGAGCCTGAGCACTCTCCGAGTCTTCCTCAGCTCCAACAGGTAAGAGTTTTCCTTTAATTGTGCTCCAGAAGTATCCGACTTTCCTCAAAGTTCCAGCATTAAAAACATTACTGTGGTGACATTTCACCCCAGCACTTACCAATCTGATCATTCCTCTTTTAAACAACAACAAAGAAATGAACCTTCCATATGGGAAAAAGGTCATTCTTGCTTCACTCTGACAGCAGTATCTCAGATATCTTATCATAAATCGAGGAAAATTAAACTTAATATCACTCATCAAAAGATACATTATATACATGTCAGGGTACAGAATTTTCTCCATCTCAGCCATCCTTGGTGCTAAACCAGTCTGAACAAACTTTACTAAGATTTTCTGATCGGGCTCCAAATCTTTAATAAACATCTTCTTTATTACTTTGGTTCCAAACAGAAAAGACATAATGTCTTCAGACTTATGTACAGAATCTCCAATATTCCGTAAATCGAAATGAAAAACTCCTTCATGAGGGCAGTTAAGAATTTGACTTATCTCTACAGATGATATGGAAAAGTCCTTATCCTCTATTTGAGCCAATAAACTATCCTCCGTATCTCCAAGGCTAAACTGAACAGATCTAAAGAAATGTCTCATTTCTGCCTCATAAAGAAACTCAGAGTTTTCACTATTAAAAGCTTGCTCAAGGCCTTGAAACGACAACGCTTGTTTCAACAGCAAATTAGTTTCAAACAGCCATTCTAAATCGATGACTTTACCTTGCAGTATCTTCCGACCAACTACTTTAGATTTCTTTGCAGCACTGCTCTCGGCTTCATCTGGACGCTTAGTCTTTGCCATTTCAACAACGATTTCTGAAGGTTCGTAAGTTTAGGGTTTGAAGATTCAGAAAAGGGTTTTGGAGCAGATGTGCGGTTTTAGGTTTTCGAAAGGGTTTCCGAAAAAGGTGAAAACAGCTTAGAAGGTGAAACGGTTCTGACAGCCTTGATTCCCGTGTAATCACTAATCATTACTTTTATTTAAAACAAAATAAAATAGCTTATAGCGAGAAACAAAAAAATTAAACAGAATTCGAAAACAGAATAAGATTAAAAAGAAACTATTTAAAATTAAATAAACCTAACTCCCCCTTAATAAATTCAAACCTTGCCGTGGGAAGTGGTTTAGTAAAAATATCTGCTAATTGATTTTCTGTATTTATAAATTCTAAAAATATATCCTTTTTTAACACATGATCTCTTAAAAAGTGATGTCTTATATCAATGTGCTTAGTTCTAGAATGACTAATAGGATTTTTTGAAATATTAATTGCACTAGTATTATCACATAAAATAGGCGTATTATTGAAATTTAATCCAAAGTCCATAAGAGTGTTTTTCATCCACAACACCTGTGCACAGCAACTACCTGCAGACACATATTCTGCCTCGGCTGTTGACAGGGCAACTGAGTGTTGTTTCTTACTAGACCATGATACTAAAGACTTTCCTAAAAAGTGACATGTTCCTGAAGTACTCTTCCTATCTAATCTACAGCTTCCAAAGTCAGCATCTGAATATGAAATTAAATTAAAATCAGAGGTTTTTGGATAAAGCAGAGATTGATAAATAGTACCTTTTAAATATCTAAAAATTCGTTTAACAGCAGTTAAATGAGATTCTTTGGGATTTGATTGAAATCGAGCACAAAGACATACTGAATACATTATATCTGGTCTACTAGCAGTAAGATAAAACAAACTACCAATCATACCTCTATATAACTTGTTGTCCACTGATTTTCCAGTTTCATCCAAATCAAGTTTTATATTAGTACACATAGGAGTTGTAAATGTCTTGCTGTTTTCAAGCCCAAATTTCTTAAGTAAATCAGTAATGTATTTGCATTGATTTAAAACATTTCCAAAATCTTTTTGAAATATTTGAAGACCCAAAAAGAAATTTAATTCTCCCATCATACTCATTTCAAATTCTTTTTGCATTAATTCTGAAAATTCATGACAAAGAATTTTATTGGTTGATCCAAAAATTACATCATCAACATAAATTTGAACCAACAAAACATTATTTTTCACAGTTTTCTTAAAGAGTGTTGGATCTGCTAGTCCAACAGTAAAATCATTTTTCAAAAGAAAAGAACTTAGTCTTTCATACCAAGCTCTTGGTGCTTGTTTAAGGCCATAAAGAGCTTTAGTAAGTTTGAAAACAGAATCTGGTTTTTGAGAATTTTCAAAACCAGGAGGTTGCTCAACATAAACTTCCTCCATTAAATAACCATTTAAAAAGGCAGATTTAACATCCATCTGAAATAATTTAAAATTCATATAAGATGCATAGGCTAAAAGGATTCTAATGGCTTCTAACCTGGCTACAGGTGCAAAGGTCTCATCATAATCTATTCCTTCTTCTTGATTATATCCTTTAGCTACTAATCTTGCTTTATTTCTAGTTATTATCCCTTGATCATCCTGTTTATTCCTAAAGACCCATTTAGTTCCTATTACTGGATAATCATGTGGTCTTTCAACTAATTCCCAAACCTTATTTCTCTTAAACTGGTTCAATTCATCTTGCATTGCTATTACCCAGCTCTCATCATCTAAGGCTTCTTCTATGGTCTTAGGTTCTTGTTGGGATAGGAAAGCAGAGAATTCAACTATGTTTCCAAAGTTTCTTCTAGTTTGAATACCAGTCTCTAAGTCACCTATCACAGATTCTAAAGGGTGATTCTTTAAGGTTCTAGACTGTCTAGGCATTACATTCAAAGGCTCTTCAGTATCATGTTCTTCTGAACTGGACTGAATTTCTTTTATATCATTTTCAAAAACATTCTTTAAATTCTCAGGTCTCATGTTTTCATTAGAATCAGGTTCATCTATTTGTTCTATCCTTTTCTCAAAAGGATCAGATTCATCAAATTTCACATGAACTGATTCTTCAACAATCCTTGACTTTTTATTATAGACTCTATAAGCTTTGGAGGTTGCAGAATATCCTAAGAAAATACCTTTATCAGATTTTGGATCAAATTTACCAAGATTATCTTTGGTATTCAGGATGTAAACCTTGCATCCAAAAACTTTAAAGTAATTTACTTTAGGTTTTCTGTTATTCCATAGTTCATAGGGTGTCTTTTTCAAAATAGGTCTTATTAAAATTCTATTCATTATATAACAAGCTGTATTAACAGCTTCTGCCCAGAAATATATAGGTAGGCTATATTCATTTAACATAGTTCTAGCCATTTCTTGAATAGTTCTATTTCTTCTTTCTACAATCCCATTCTGTTGAGGTGTTCTTGGAGCAGAGAAGGTGTGTTTAATACCCATGTTTGAGCAAAAGGAATTAAATTCATGGTTCTCAAATTCTCCACCATGATCACTTCTCAATGAGATTATATTAAAACCTTTTTCATTTTGAATAGATTTACAAAAACCTTCAAATAAACTAAAAGCTTCACTTTTAAATTTCAAAAAGAAAATCCAAGTAAATCTAGAGTAATCATCAACTAATACATAAACATATAATTTACCAGCTAAACTTGCTACTCTTGAGGGTCCAAACAAATCCATATGGATAAGTTCTAGAGGTTTAGTTGTAGCAACTTTATTAACAGATTTGAATGATGATTTGTGTTGCTTGCCAAGCTGACATGCATCACAGAATCTGTCATTTTCAAATTTGAGACTAGGCAAATCAGAAACTAAATGTTTCTTAGATAATTTATGTAAAGCATATATATTGCAATGACCAAGTCTTCTATGCCAGATCCAGGATTCACTTATATTAGCAGTTAAGCAGTTTACTTGTTGTTTACACAAGGAATACAAATCCAAAGTATAAACATTATCAGTTCTGGGTGCTCTAAACTTAAACAGTTTATCTTTAGAAACAGTACAACTATTGTTAGTAAAATCAACAGTGTATCCATCATCACAGAGTTGAGAGATACTTATCAGATTGTGTTTTAACCCTTGTACATAAAGTACTTTGTTGATTGAGACTGTCTCTGGATCTCCAACTGTTCCAATACCAATAATCTTTCCTTTGGCATTGTCACCAAAGGTGACAAGTCCTCCTTCCTTTCGAGTAAGAGAAGAGAAATTAGCTGAAGTTCCACTCATGTGTCTTGAGCAGCCACTGTCCATATACCATATTTTTTTCTTTCTTTGGTGACCTGCTACCTGCAAAGACATTCAAACAAATTGCTTTGGTACCCATATTTTGTTGGGTCCAGGAGTGTTAGCAAGCAGTGATCTGGGTATCCAGATTTGGTTTGTTTTCTTAAAATTGATTCAATCATATAGATCGTTGGAAATATAAGCTTTCTTAATTCCACATATCTGAGGTTGTCTTAGAAAACAGTTTTTAGCTATATGACCTCTTGTTCCACAGTAGTTACAAATAACCTGTTTAGTGCTAGGAACAAAATAATTTTTGTATAACTTAGGTTTTTCTCCTTTACTTCCAATTCCAAACCTTTCCTTTTTAATTACAGTTTTTCCAAGTATCTCATTTAAGGTGTTTTCTCCTTTTGTAAAAATTAATGCAGCCGTTTTATAAGATTCTACTTCATCCTGTAGAGTTTTTATTTTTGATTCAAAATTAATTTTATTTGATTCAGCAGAATTGTATTTGTCAATTAATTCCTTATGTTGTTTTAGCAAAGCATTTCTCTCATCTGAAATAGCTTTGTACAAGTTCTTTATAGATTTATATTTATTAAATAATGAGTCATACCTTTCTTCAAGCATATTGCAGTAAGCTGCAAGTTTTTTATTTGAGAAGCTTGTTTCAGAGTTTGATTCATTATTTGAGTCAGAGGAATAGTATGAGTGTACCTCATCAGTTTCAGCCATGAAACACATATTTGCTTTTAAATTGGCTTCCTCCTTCTCTGAGCTTGATTCAGAAGAATTACTTGAGTCTTCAGAAACACTCCAAGTAGCTTTCATAGCTTTCTTGTCTTTCTGCTCATAATCATCTCTTTTGAAGAATTTCTTCTTCTTTGCATCTCTCAATTTTGGGCAATCTGGTCTGATATGTCCCATCTTTTTGCATTCATAACATCTCACTTCCTTGCTATCCTTTTTAAAGGATTTCTTGAAGTCTTTCTTCTTACTATAAAACTTTCTGAATTTTCTGGCTAGCTGTGCCAGTTCTTCATCCGAATTTGAAGAATCAGAGCTTTCTGATTTAGCACTCACTTCTTTGTTCTTCATCTTTCTATCCTTTTGTTGAGAAGTCACTTTCAAAGCAGTATTTTCCATTTTTATGTAGACTTTATGCTCATTTACCTCATCTTGCATTTCAGCTTCGTACATCATCAGTGTACCAATCAGTTCTCTCATAGTTAGATCTTTAACAGAAGTTGATTGTCTGATTGCTGCAGAGATTCCATTCCATCGAGTAGGAAGTACTCTCAGTACCTTCAACGCTTGATCAGCCTGCTTGATTGGTTCTCCTAGAGCTGTTATATTATTGACAATTTCTGTCAATCTTCCATTCATCTGAGTGATGCTCTCTCCTTCAATCATTCTGAAAGTATCGAATTTTAACTTAGCAGTTGCATATCTCATCTGTCTTACATTATCTGTTCCTTCATAAGCAACAGCTATTGTTTGCCACATTTCATATGCAGTCGGGCATTGAGATACTCTGTTAAATTCGTCTGGTCCTAGACCACAGATGATTGCATTCATAGCTTTTGAATTTATGTCATACTCAGCCTCTGTAGCAGCACTCCATGTATCGGGATTTTCAGGAATTTCATAGGGAGTCAGAATCTTTGAATAGACTCTGTAACCAAGATTTTTCAGATAAATAATCATACGTGATTTCCAGCAGCCATAATTGTCTCCATTAAAGTAAGGTGCTCTGACCATTGACATTCCCTCTCTCATATCAGCCATGATACACTATGTATAATCTTTAAATACTTCTAGCTTGATAGGACTTTAGAAATAAGAAGCTCCTCCTCTGATACCAATTGTTGGATCTGAATCTACGGATTATACACAAGAGGGGGGTGAATTGTGTCTTTTTCAAATTATTACAATCTCTTCAATTTAGACAAATTCTGTTCACTATGCTTTTGCACGATTAAATATGCAGCGGAAAAAGTAAAAGCATGAACACACGGATGTATAGTGGTTCGGGGAACAGAAGGCCCCTAGTCCACTCCACCAACGCTCAAATCCACGAGCTTGGCGATTTTCACTATCTGGTCCTCGTTTCCACAGACCCGTCCACAACTGAGTACAGGCAGTTGACACGTTTACAAGATTCAGGCAAACACAGCCTTCCTGGTTCAAACACGAACCCACACAGCTTAGAACGAGAAGCTGATCACTCAAAAATAAAAGGGTTTCGATAAAGAAACACTTCTCCAGTTGTTCTTCACAATTGCAACAGAATGCAATTGACAGTAGATAGATCGTCGTCTTCAGAAAATAAAGATCCGTAATCAAAACAGTTCTGAGTCGATCTAGTTGCAATAGATATTACCAGAAACTTCACAACTTCAGCAGCAGTAGATTCACAACAGGTAGTCGATGTAGAACACGTGAATCTGCTATCAAAATCTTCTTTCAGTAATAAAGGTCTTACGCTTCTTCTTGATCACCAGAAAAGAACGCTTTCACACAGCCTCTGTTTTCTTGCTCGTCAAAAAAAAAAGATCAATCATTCTATATTTCACACACTTTCCCGTGCATATATATATCTCCGAAGTTTCCAAGATAGAACATAAACATATTCAAATATGAGAAAATCTTCCGCATAAATAGATCCATGAAAATCTCCTTTAGATTCGCGATATTAAATGAAATAACAAAGCCGTTGTAACTCCCCTGAAGAATCGGCATAAAAGGCTCCGTTTAAATCAAACATTAATCCGTTGTAAATCGTCTTTGATTCAGTCAAAGTCGTATTTAAGAATCAGCTCGAAATCCGCCTAATAATCCGCTTGATTGACTAATTCATAAGGAAATATCGTCTGTCAAAAATATCCCGACGCCAAACGTAGGGTTGATGACGTGGCTCCAAACGTAGGGTTCACAAACGTAAGGTTCAGAACGTAAGGTTGAACATACATACTTTCTCTTCAGCATTCAAACGTAGGGTTGATCATCCATACTTTGTCTTGCTTCAACTCTCCAAAGAACGTACGGTTGATTATAAAAGTAAGGTTGACGATCCATACTTTTGAGAAACAAACTCAACACTGAAAACTAACGTACGGTTTCTCTTCCATACTTGTCCAACAACAAAAACGTAAGGTTCCTTCCAAACGTAATGTTCTTCTTCCATACTTTTCAACAACGTAAGGTTCATTAACCATACGTTTCAAAATAACATAAAAAGTAAACTTTTCATCCATACGTTACGTTCATCAACGTAGGGTATGAACAGTGATTCCAGTATGCGCTAAAATTGATCTCGCGCTACAGTGATTCCAGAACGCGCTAAAATTGATCTTGCGCTACAGTGATTCCAGAATACGCTAAAATTGATCTTGGAATAAATGAAGTATAAAATCTCGTTATATAAAATAAATTCCTGCAAAATACTCAACGAAATAATTAGTAAATAATTAAGGGTATTTGTGAGCATCAAAATCATCATAAAGAGACAGAGTATTATTTAAAATAATCTCCCCCTTTAAAAAACATTATTTTGATTTGTTTAAAAACAATACATTGCTCAACAATCATTACATCCAATAATCGGCAACAAGATATTAAATGTTGGATCTCGACATCAACATCACTAGAGCTTCGGTATCTTATCTCAAGAAATTGTCAGCTTCACAATGTATTCATTAGCAAGAAATGGTGTGCCTTCTAATAGTAATGTTCATAATCAACATAGAGTTAACCAAACACACATCTAATGAATTGAGTTGGTATATAATGGTATATAGATCACATATTTATTGTCGTCTTCGCATGTGCCTTTGGTCATCTAGATCTTCAACTAAAACATTGACCAGTGATCACGCATCCCTCAATGGATCAATTCATCTTCCTCAATGATGATTGATTCTTCTTCAATGATAACTTTATCTTAGGTAGATAAATGTTCTTCTTCTTTGAACTCCCATGGTTCTTGTTCTCTATGGTGATAGATTATTGGGTTGGAAGCGGATCTACCCTAGAATAAAACTCAACTGAGAAAATAATAATTGTGAGAATCCACAGTGTAATCAAGGAAAAAACCCGAATAGATTAATATTAAATGGGGACACAAATTTTAACATGTAAAACCCCTCCTTATATAGGATTAAAAAACCACAAGGCAAATTTGAGAAAATTCACAATGAATCAGAGAGTACAAAGAAATCCAAATAGAACTTGAGACTTGAATTGTAAATTCATCAAAGAAAATCATGTATCAAAATCACACCTTGATACAACTCCATCACCCCTATTACAATATTCCATGACATAATGTTAACCTTTGGAGATCAAAATCAAACTCATAGCATTATTTCAGCACCTCATTGAACATCCCGATATGTCGTTGCTCGCTACTGTCCACACCCAAAAACTGTCACCCAAGTATCTGCCACCCCTGGGTTGTTTCACACCCAAAAAACCATCTTCCAGCTTGAGTCAATGGCTCCTTTTTTACAAGATCTAATATTCCATATATATTGTTTTAAATATATATTTGAGAATATATCTCAAAAATATATATTGAGATATCACCTGTATCTCATGATGGAAGATACACAATGGAAGGCCCTAATTTGAATTTCAAATAAAACATATCTTTTAATCTAAAAGATATCACATGAGGGTTGAACCCTAAAAACATCATCCTTCATCCCATCTATGAAGGAGATCACATCCAAAAAACTTAGTTTGAACTTAAACTGGTTGGTATTGCATCAACCATCATCCTCTGTAAAAAAATATGACATCCCTTTTTTGGTTCTCTGATAGAAACATGAAAGTTCCCTAGTAAAAGAAGTCCAAGTCCTAAAGTCTTAATCATACCTATGTCATCACCACTAGTCCCAAAATCTACAATATATTTCTCCCCCATAATTATGATCACCACATAATATATAACACTTACATAAATTAACTGGAACCTTTTCTCAACATCCTCTAAGCAGTCTGAAACTCTCAGCGCATACCCCAGTCATTGATTTTAATTATTTCTTCACTAGTGGTACTCTCTAAAGAAAAATAATTAGTTATATGTCCTGAAACACCTAACCTGACATGATTCAGCTTCTAAACCATCTTCAACATAGTCTATGGTTTTCGACTAATGCGTGACAATCACCTGTGACACAAATTTGACGAATTCCTTTTCACAACTGCATTTTCCACATCACTGGATGCCTCTACATCCATCTTGTAAATAATTTCATTCATTCTACCTTATTCATGAACCATCTATCCTCTGTACAAGGTCCTTCTTCCACTGTCAAATGAACTCTTGAACCCATCATTATCAAGAGCACAAGAAGATATCAAATTATGGAATATACCTATCACATGTTGCACATTTCTTAGCATCAGTGTACAACCTACATTCTTAGTAATAAAAACGTCACCAATACCAAGGAAATCAGTAGAACCTCGATTTACCATCATCAATATACCAATTTTGAATCGACCAAGACATTCATTAATGAAATTTTTTCTTGATCTGATTAAATGTCTTATTATGTTAAATGGTTATATAAAATATGCACCTATTTGGTTCTATGTTTTGGATTTTAAAAAACAATTACGAATTGTGACCATTTCTAATATAGTCATTGAATAGTGATCACATGATTAGTATAAATATAGGGCTTTAACAAATCCAATTTACTTAGAAAAAGGAAGTGATGGCCTCATTCGGTAGAATTTCCCCATAAAAAGCCCATTTGTCGAAGCTCGGAAAGGTGGTGGAGTAATTGGGATTAACTCTTTACCAAGCCCAAGTAGAGCTTGAATATGTTAAGCTCGGGCGGAACCGCCTACAAGAGAAGTGGAAGTTGATAGATATTACCACTCGAGCAATGTTATCGAAGCCACCCCAAGAGTCTGTAATAATCGTGCACCTTACCCTAAGGTATTATGAGGGTGTTTTAGGTTACTATGTAAAAATACACTAGTATTATGATTATGTACATTATTCTTGTATGGAGAATATATGTTCTTTTAATTATTGTTACTTTGTAAACAGTTTTAAAATCACAAATAGCATTTTTAGTAAATATTAAACTAAGAAATATATTTTGATGAATTAATGTATTTTTGAATTAAATAATATTTTAATAAAATATTATTATTATTATTAAATTAATTTTTATTAAATATAAATGATCATATAATTTTATGAATGCAATGGTAATTTTTGTTAAGGTTTGAAAGGTGTTTTTTTTTCAAAACCCATGAATTTTCGATAAATGTCAGTTTTTATTTTAAAAGTAAAAATTCAATTATTTCGAAAATTATTTAGATAAAACGAATATTAATTTTGGAATCAGATCTACGAAATTATCCAATAGTAAATTTTTCAAAATTTTCTGAGAGAGTTGAATTTTTGGGTAAAAATTAAATATCGTTTAAATATATAATATGTTTTATGACATCATAATGACCCAATAATGATGTAATAAAATACTATAAACATTATGTTCTTACAATATATGTTTTACCATTAAAATAATGTGATTTTGGTATTTTTTATTTATTTTATAATGCTTTAATGGACCCTTCATGACTTATAAAACATTTTAGTTTTTTTAAATAGATTTTTTTGAGAGTGTGACTCACCTCCACATAAGCAACCCTATTATTTTAAGAAGATCGTCCATTGGCCTGGATGACTTGTGTTTTTCATTAGTTTAATGTGATGTGTTCCAATCCTAAATAATAAAAAATTCCTTCCCCTTTCCTATATAAACCCACCCAAGATCTCACTTCATCTTCACTCAAAGCCCATGGATTTCATCCAACATAGGCCCTAATCACCCAATAATCCTCCCTAGTCACCCCAAGTTCCCATTAAACATCTCTCAATCCCCTCCCAAACCTTTGGGATCACACTTCTATGTAATGGATTCCTTCCTTATTCTTTTTATCCAAGTTTCGTAATATTGTTGTTCCATTTTATTTTTAATTATAAATGTTTGGGAATGATTTATTACCACCATAATACTTAACTTTTCATGTTTGAAAGATTGGAGACTGCATTTATCTCTCGTTAATTCCTCCCACGTACACCTATTACCACGCTGAAATTTCATAAGGAATTTCTCTCTCCTCGTTTACATTCAACCAATTGTTTTGTATTATGAATCTAAATTACATTACCTATGTTAGGACATGTATATATATTACTCCCCTTACCTTCCATTTCATGTAAAATTGATGTGACATACCTTTCTCTCTCATCAACCATTTTTATGAATTCTTATGTCACGCTGTTATGCTGCCGAAATTGCCCCTCAATTCTCCAAGCCAAAATCATTGTGTTGTGAATACTGTGACCATTTCTCGATCAAGTCTATTCAACATCATGCACATTTACATATTAATGGAATATTTTCATATGTTAATTCTACATTCCTTAATCTTGGAATAAATTATGATGTTTTTTGAATCCATGTTTTATGATCTTGTGGATCACTTATTCATGAAATTAAATGATTAAGAAGGGTGTGCCCTGATAGCACTCCAATGCATTAGGTAAAGTATAGTATCATGATATGTCATGTGCAATGAGTGTTGACTTATGATAATTAAATAACAACGAGGGTTTAATCGTGGTTCATGTGCAATGAGGGTTTACTCATGCTCCATGTGCAATGAGCCTTGGCTCATGCTAATTCCATGTTAAGTGTTGTTTCCACATTTCCATGTTATGATTATCATGATTTATCATGAATTTATATTAATGTTTCTCTTGTGCCCTATTGATACGGTTTTTGTCTAACATGTATTTTATTTATCAAGTTATTCCTTGTTTATTCCCTTACTGGGATTTATAGATCACCCTTTTCTTATGCATGTCCTCAGGTTATCCTACGCATTGCTATGTACGAGGGAATATAGTGGTCATGTAAAGGATGTTTTCAATGAGATGTTGTGTTATTTGCTTAATGATGTTATGTAATGTTCCTAAGCCCCAATGACACTATACCTCTCAATCTTCTATGTTATATCAAGTGAAGGTTTTATATAATAAATCATTTTTATGTATGTAATAAAGAACACGGTTGTCATAGTTGGTATCATATGATAGGTTTAGTTATTTTAGGGATTATGATTAGAAAACCCTAGTGAAGCCTTAGAGATTAGACTAAGTATAATAAAAACATCCCAATGTTTTGGTGGGTATTGAGTAAGTTGTTTTTCCAGAAAATTAATCCTTGTCTGGATACAAGCTGGTAGAGGCGGCTCTGGCACATATGTACCTCAGGGAGGAAAACCTGACAAAGAGTTTCGGGCTTAAACTATGGTATCCTAGTACACAAAAGCGGTCCTTGCATCAATCATGGATACAAAAATCTTGGGGGATATGCATTGGTAAATTCACAAGATTAGTATGAACCATTATTAATGAAATTTAAAAAAATCCCCTAATAATATATGTTAGAAAATAGATCATTGGTAACATTGATTAGATATTATAGATTCATAAGTTAAAGAAATAAAAGTAAATTATAAGTCATCCATTTATGTATTTGGATTACCATTTTCTTGTTACACCTAACTTTCCTTTTATTCCATCCAATAGCCTGTAATAGAAGGACTTGTGCTGACAACTGATGTGAAGATCCATGTGATGATTGTTCTAATGAGATCCCCAATCCGATGGGAGTGGGAATCACGAACATTGTTAAAATTCTCTCTAAGTTAACTCAAGAATTAAATAGAAACGTTGGTCAAGAAGAACATTCAACCCCCCTAGGAATGGACAAGTTTTTATCTAGATCTTCATGAGAAAAAGGCCTCCTACTTTTAATGGATCATCTGATCCCTCAATCGTCGAACAATGGATCTAATCCATTTAAAATATCTTCCCCATACTTCAATGTTATGAACAAGAGAAATTTATCCTAGCTTCTTATCATATGGAGGCTGAAGCTGATCAATGGTAGACATTGATAAAAAAATATGAAGCCTGCGGATGAGATCAAGGTGTTGTAATGAAAGGATTTCTAGAAGATGTTTTTTGATAAATATTTTCCGTACACCCTCCAGATTAATATGGAAAGGGACTTCCTTTCCCTCAAGAAAAAACTATGATGAATTTGTCAGAGTGTAAAAGGCAAATTTCACAAGGATTGAATGATACACATCCGGATATGTAGTTACCCCCGAATAGATGGTTGACTGATTCTTTGGTGGGCTGAAACCTAGCCTACGGAAAGCCCTGGTGATCCATGACTTTGATAGCTATGAGAAAATTTTATGATGTTCCCTCAAGGTCGAAATGGAGATCAACGAATCTCAGGGGTATCATGGTGATAAGAAGTATAAGTTGGATTTCAATTCCGGAAATCTGATGGATAAATCCAATGTTGCTATGAAAATCTATCACCCCACTTCCCAATGTTGCAGAAACAAGCACCCTGGAAATTGGTTGGAGCGGATGAGGAAATGATTTATGATTAGAAGAGAAGGACACCTAGTAGTTAACTACCGACAAGAAAATCCCACAGCTATGATAGAGGATAGGAAGACTTCATTCGACTCTCAACGAATTGTTCATTGCCTCAACTAGAAAGAACCAGGGATTCTTGCAATTCAGTGCTCTAAGCCATGGGTTTTCGGAGGAAACCCACAACCTCCTTGGTAGAAAGGGGGAGATTTTTCCATCACTACTTCCAAAGTGAATCCTGAAAAAGATGTTGTGATAGGTACACTTGTTATTCATTTCATAATAGTGAATGTACTTGTTGATTCAGGTTCTACTCATTTTTTTATATCCAAAAATTTTAGTAGAAAAATCCCAACACCACTACAAATCATGGAAGTAATGATGTTGGTGAGTACAAAAAATGGGTTAATCATTTCATCCCATGAAGATAACTGCTCCCTTGTCATAATCGGTGGATTAAACTTCCTGGAGAACCTCATCGTACTCCTTCTGGTTGAATTGGATGCAATTGTTGGCATGGATTGGATTTCCATTTATTGAGACAACATAAATTTTCGAGAGAGGAAAATCACACTCCAGGTAGAGAATTGACACCCCCAATTAAGTAGAAGTGCAAGGAGGAAGATGAATCTTCTATAGCTCCATCATCTCAAGCATGGATATTACTGCCCTATGAGCATGTGTATCTAGCTTAGATGAGATGTTGAATTTTCAATGGTCCGGTATTCCACCTAGAAGAGATGTTGAATTCTCAATTGATCTAATACCTCGGGCATTTCCAATATCCAATAGTCCATATTAAATGGTTTTTGTGGAGCTTGAGGAGCAGAAGAAACAACTACAAGAGAATCAGGAAAAAGGGTTTATATGTTCAAGTGATTTACTGTGGGGTGTGTAACAACCCGAGATTTTATGAGAATTGTTCTTTTTAATTTCATTGATTTCTTGTGTTGTACGCTACACCAAAATTAGCTTGTTCTATACATAACACCATATTAGCTTTCAATATATGCAACACTCTTCCTGGCTCGTGTTACACACAATTCCAAGTTCATTTTCTCAAATTATTCTACGCAACATTAAGTGTAGATTTTTTTTAATGTATATAGCGACCCAGCCTTTTATTACTTTACTATTACATCATTTCAAAGATAAAAAACATAATAGTATTACACATAGAGGATCAAAAGGTTTAGTGTCTTGGGAAAACTAGGACCACACGTAACAAATACAACATCAACCATAAACATTTATTTAATTTCTTCTTCACTAGCTTCTTAGTGGAACTTTTCCACTCCTTAGTACATGTAGCCACCTAAGGATATACATCAAAAGGTGTGATCTATAAGCCTAGTAAGAGTATAGATAAGAACAATATAGCATGGGGTGAGAATAATCACAACATAGGAAAAATATCATGAACATGAGAGGAGCATAAATAAAAGGCTTGAAATTTGGCAATGCATAAAAATGAAACATCATGTCTTAGTTGTTAACTACCACAAATACTTGTGAACCAAGCTAGCATCTTGTTCATGCATCATTTCAAATTTACTCATGAGATTCATCACTTTACCCAATGCATTGGAGCGCTGTATAATTCTGGGTGCACCCGTCACATTTAAACATTCATATTGGGCTATATAATTCCGGGCACACCCATCACATCATAACATTATCATTTATCGTGCTTGCCACAATGAACGTATAACATAAATTAACATAATGAACCCATGAAAAGGAATGGGTTTAATCTCATAATAAAATATTCATATGCTTTGGGTTCCCAAAAGAAAGAGGGAATAACATACATGTTATAAGAACCGTTCACTTTGAGTGAGAAGTAAAAGGGGTGTTCTTAAAAGAAGAGTTCTTTTGCAAAACATTTTGTTGGACATAAAAACCAGTGACAAACATTTATATCCCAAAAAATTAAAGAAAATGATTAAAAAATGATCTTTAAGTAATGACCATATCAAAAATGGAGTTAAAGAGGTTGAACCCGAAGGATGAAAGTTGGGTTCGAGAATTTTCCCTTACCTTGTACCCGAATGCCTCCTTCTCTTTAATGTCCTGTATAATGACATTATATTCATTTATTAGAAATTCCAGAACATTTAATAAATTAATAGTTTTCATGTTGTTTTCATTATGTCATATTATGTACCTTTGGATGACTTATAGAGTTTAAAAACATTGTTCAGGGATGTTCGTTTTTATGGTTTTCTTGAGCGATCCACTTGTATTATTAAATTGAAGTTCGGGTAGATCATGGGTAAACATCCAGAAATGATATTACTTGTTATTAGTGATATTACAGGAGCTTGAATTATTTTATAATGAATTATATTAGATCCATGTGGGTGAATAATTAGATAAGAATTAAATGATGATTATTTGGGTTAATTTAAGAGGTTATTGGATCACAACGAACTTGTTTTACCTTTTCACTTAGTAATATGTCCATAGGTCATTTCCAGAACTTAAAATAGAACAAAATACATATAAAATATTCTGTTTCATCCATAAAAATGGTTTCATGACCAGATATGAAGGTAGAAATGGAAGAATAGAGCATGTTGTTTTTGAAGGTGATAAATTAACACCTCATGAACAACGTTCTCTTTAATAAATTAAAAGGAAGAGGGAAAGGGTGTGTTGTGATATAATATACCATTATATTCATAAAATTACATTACATGTATAATAATAGAGTTAAAAAACAATTTTTATGAATATAGGTGGGGAGAGATCAAGAAAGGATCTTGAACTTTAAAGGAAATTAAAGGAGAAGAGGGAGGGAAATTACCTCTTGAATCCTTCACTTGAGAACCTCCTTAAGGGACTAAGATTGGTCTTTTGATGAGAACAGAAGCTCTTGGACGTGGGGGCGGGGCTAGGGGAGATTATTGGGCAGATATTAGACAATTCTTGAATCTTGAGAGGTGTGGTTTGGCAAGAGGAGGGGGAGGGCTTATTTATACATGTGGATGGAGGTGTTTTTGGCATAAAATATTAAATAAAATAATATATCAAGAGTTGGACTTGTAATAGTAGTTTTTTGAAATCATAAATAATATATTAATATAATATAATTCTTTTTAGGCTTTAATTTTGTTTCTAATTCGAATTCATTAATTTATTAAAATGAAAGTGAAAGAAAGAGAAAAAAGACACTTTTGGAAATCACCTTTTGACTTTAGGCTTGGGAAAGTTTTTTTTAGGTGTGAGAATTGGATTTATTGTATTTTAAGGAAAACTTTATGAAATTTAATATGTTTTGGACGAAACTAAGGTTCCATAATGTTTATTTCATCATTACATCATTAATGATGCAATTTAGTATAGAAAGATTATGCGAAAAACTGTATTTTTTACTATTCACCCGAAAATTGAATTATTTCAGAATAAACCCAAAACATTACCCCTACCATTTTTCGACATTTAGAATCCAAAAATGAATTCCATTTTTCAAAAATAATTTTCTAAATATTTTTATTTTAATATGAAATTAAAATCCTAATTTACTTTAAAAAACAGTTTTAAGATTAAAACTGATTTTATGGTGCTTCCAAAAATTACATAGGGTCTTATAAAATATCTAAAAACTATAAGAAATTGATTCAATAATTTATGAATACATGACATGGAAATAAATATTCTTTTAAATTAATTAATTAATTATAATTATTTATTTATGACTTAGAAAATACCAAAACGTTTACTAAGGTCAAGTTGTCACTTTCTAAAATGACTAAATTTTATTTAATTATCTATAGGTAATGTTACTCTAATATTGGATGATTTACTATTAATAAGGGTTATATTACTATTCATAAGGGTATGTTACTATTCATAAGGTTATGTTACTATTCACCAAAAATTATTTTTGTTTCATTAGACTCTAAAAATCATCTTCAACACAACCATGTATGTCATATTTCCAAAATTCCAAACATAGAAGTGAAAAAATTATGTTTAAAGGTCACTTATCACTAAGTTGTTAATTATTTTGTGTTTTCATGTTATTTAATGAAATAAATATAATAAGGGAAGTTTCATTGAAAAACTTTGGGTCATTACATTCTTCCCCCCTTAAGAAATTTCGCCCCCAAAATTTCACTTTACACAAAAAGGTGAGGGTAATTCTCCTTCATTGCCTCTTATGGTTCCCATGTTGCTTCCTCAAACATATGGTTCCTCCACAACACTTTGACAACACGAGTTGTGTTGTTGCATAGAACCTTATCACTTTGGTCCAGAATCTTTACTGCCTGCTCCGTATAGGAGAAATCATCTTACAGCTACACCACCTCTGATTTTAGTACATGTGAGGGGTCTGGTATGTACATCCTCAGTAGTGATACATGCAACTCATCATGAAGTTGAGCCATATTCAGTGGAAGTTCAAGATGATAGGCCACGGATCCTATGCGGTCAAGGATCTCACAGGGGCCAATATACATTGGGCTTATCTTCCCTTTCTTCCCGAATCGCATGACTCTCTTCCATGGAGATATTCGAAGGAAGACTTTATCTCCAACGTCGAACTCCAAGTCCCTTTGATGGTTGTTAGCATAGCTCTTTTGCCGACTTTGAGCAGCTTTGATGTGTTTCTGGATGACATGAACCTTCTTTTTCATCTCTTGAACAAGATCAGGCCCAAGTAGCTTTTTTTCTCTAACTTCATCCCAACAGGTTGGAGTTCTACATCGCTTCCCATAAAGAGCTTCATACAGAACCATCTGAATACTCGAGTGGAAGCTATTGTTGTATTAGAACTCAACCAATGGGAGATGTTGATCCCATCCACCTTTGAATTCTAGAGAGTAGGCTCTTTGCATATATTCAAGCGTCTGAATAGTCCTTTCAGACTGGCCATCAGTTTGGGGGTGATAGGCCGTGCTGAAATTTAATTCAGTACTCAAATCATGTTGAAGGCTTCTCCAGAACATAGATGTGAACCTTGGATCAGAGTCAAATACAATTGATAGTGGAACACTATGCAATCTCACCACTTCCTTCACATATATCCTTGCACGTTTTTCAAGCAAGAGGTCTTTTCTAATAGTGATAAAATGGGCAGTCTTGGTGAGTCGATCAACCACAACCCATATCACATTATTTCCCTTTGACGTCTTCGGGACACTTGTGACAAAGTCCATAGTAACATTTTCCCATTTCCACATGGGTATAGTAAATGGCTGCATCATACCTTTGGAATTTTGTCGCTCATATTTAACTTGCTAACATACCATGAACCTTGATATATATTCGACAATCTCCTTCTTCATGTTATGCCACCAGAAGTGTTCTCGGAGATCACAGTACATCTTGGTACTCCTAGGATGGATAGAGAATGTGGATCTATGTGCATTATCCAATAGCTCCTTCTTTATCCCGGGTGATGAAGGCACACAAATCCGCATTCCAAACCGAATCACACTATCATCATCGATATGGAACTCTTATAGCTTCCCTTCCTTTACTGCATTCACCCTCTTTTGTATCTCCACATCTTCCCTTTGTGGTTCCTTAATCTTCTCTTGGATGGATGGATGCGCAATCATTTGGGAAAGGTAGGATGTATCCCATGCCCTTAATATTTTCAAATCCATCCTTTGCATATCCAAGAAGATAGGGTCTTTCTCAATCCACAACATGGATAGAGTAGCAGGTTCTTTTCTTCTTAGAGCATCAGCTACCTTGTTCGCCTTTCCAGGATGATAGTGAATAGAGAAATCGTAATCCTTGATTATCTCTAACCATCTCCTTTGATGAATGTTGAGCTCCTTTTGTGTGAATATATACTTTAGGCTCTTGTAGTCGGTGTATATGTCACACTTCTTGCCATAAAGGTAGTGCTGCCATATTTTCAAGGCTAAAATCACGGCTGCCAGCTCCAGATCATGCATCAGGTAGTTCTTCTCATGGATCTTCAACTGTCGTGAGGCGTAGGCTATCACATTATCATTTTACATGAGTACACAACCTAAGCCTTTCTTTGAAGCATCACTATATATCACAAAACTTTCTCTAATTTTTGGTAGTGTGATTACAGGTGTAGTGATCAGACTTCTCTTTAGCTCCTTGAAGATTCCCTCACATTTTTCCATCCAAACATACTTTACCCTTTTCCTTGTTAACTTAGTTAGCGGGCTTGACAATCGTGAGAAGTTTCTCACAAAACGTCGGTAGTACCCAGCTAATCCAAGAAAACTACGGATTTCTATGACACTAGAGGGCCTCGGTCATTCCTCAATTGCCTTTGAATTTGAAGGATCCACAGAAATTCCCTCACTTATGATCACATGTCCTAATAACATGACTTGATTCATCCAAAAGTCACACTTGCTGAACTTTGCGTAAAACATCTCCTTTCTTAATGTCACTAAAACAAGTCTTAGATATTCCTCATTTTCCTCCTTGCTCTTGGAGTAAATGAGAATATCGTCGATAAACACTACCAAATATTTGTCGAGGTAATGTCAAAAGACTATATTCATCAAATGCATGAAGATTTCAGGGGCATTAGTAAGTCAAAAGGGCATCACCGAAAACTCATAGTGCCCATACATTGTACGGAAGGTAGTCTTCTGAATATCTTCCTTCTTCAACTTTACCTGATTATATCCAAAACGAAGATCCTCCTTTGATAATTATCGAGCTCCTCTTAACTGGTTGAACAACTCATCAATCCTTGGGAGAGGATACTTTTTCTTTATGGTGATCTTTTTGAGTTCCCAATAATCGATACACAACCGCATTGTTCCATCCTTCTTGTTCACAAAGAGCACCGGTGCACCCCAAGGTGATGCACTAGGGTGTATGAACCCTTTGTCCAGATGCTCTTGCAGCAGCTTCTTCAAATCCTCCAGTTCGATAGGAGCCATCCTATAGGGGCACTTCGAGATAGGAGTATCTCTGAGTATGAGTTCAATTGAGAACTCTACCTCATGATCTGGGGGAATTCCGGGTAACTCTTCAGGAAATACATCACCGTATTCCCTCACGATGGGCATTTCTTCAAGGTTGGAACTTTTCTTCGACTCAACCATTTGGGTGAGGTATGCTTCTTCATAGGGAATCAACACCCACACCATTGAAGGATTTTTTAAAGGAGATTCATGATCTTTCTTGAATTTGTAGAGGATCATGGGATGGTTCGTAATATGAAAAGATATTTCCATTTCCTGATAGTTGATATGTGCTCTATATAGTGAGAGCGAATCCATTCCCATTATAGCATCGAATTCCACCAAGGGAATTATTACGAGATTTTCCAGAAGAATCTTTCCACATACGTCAACAGGAGAAGAGTCAAACACTTGGGTTGCAATGATTTCACCACTTGGTGTTTTTATAGATATCTATACTTCAAGGTTTTGGGACTTTGATTCTATAGTTCTAGCAAACATGCAAGATATAAAGGAATGCGTAGAACCAGAATCAAATAAGACTTTTTCCATTAGTGAGTGAATAGTAAGTGTACCTTGTACGACTTCATTATCATGCTCCACTTCCGCAGTAGTGATGGAATAATCCTTCCCTTGTTCCTTTGGCTTTGGTGGTTGCTGACACCGATTACCCTCGAGAGCTCTAGGTTTAGTGCACTGGTTTGCATAGTCCCCTTGCTCCCTACAGTTGTATCATTGAACCACGAGTGGTTATATCCTTTCATCGGCTATATTCTCCTTCCATTTTGTGTCTTCTTGACACTCTTTAGCATGGTTTCCTTCTTTCCAACACTTGAATCATTTCCCGGTCCCTTTGAGGCAGTTCCCATTGTGCAACTTCCCACATTTTTGGCATGTGGGTTGTTGATTTTTCTTCACACATTTATCATTAGATCCACCAGCATGAAACTCAATCTTTCTTTTATTATCACCATATACATGGGACCATTCTCCAAACTCCATCTCCACTTTTAGAGCATACCGAAAAACTGCTTCATAACTCCCAAAGTCTCGAATTGTAAGAGCCTTTCGAAGGTGTGGTTTTCATCCACTAAAGAATCTATCAATTTTTCTATCATTGTTGATAACAAAACCTGAATCATACCTTGAAATCCTAGTGAAATTATCTTCATAGGTTGTGATAGATTCTCCTTCATTTTGCTTGACCTCTATGAATTCTCTCTCCATCTTCATGGAAAGAGTTCATGGGAAGTACTTATTAAGAAACATTATCTTAAAGTCTTCCAATTTAATCTCTTCAATTTCCTCCCTTGGCTTGGTGTTCTTAATCAAACCCCACCATTGATCAGCTACTCCATATAGAAGATAAATGGCTAGAGTCACCTTCTCCATCTTAGAATAGTGAAGAACCGAAAAGATCTTTTCCAGGGAGTTGACCCATTGTTCCGCAACAAGTGGATCAGAAGATCCACTAAACAACGGTGGTCGTTGCCGCATAAAACATTCAATAGCCAGTTTCTCCTTCTTTGGTGAAGGAGTACGTTCCCCATTATTATGGTTATTATCCATAACCTGAGATAATTGGGTAAGCATTTCCATGAAGTTTTGAACTTCACCTCCCAAATCATTGGGGATGTCGTTCGGGAAATCGTTGCATTGGCCCTCGCATGAGTTGTTGGCCTGATTTCTCCTGGTTCCCACCATTTTCTAAAATAGAAAAGGTTAGAACAAAACATAAGTATAAAAGTCATGAATAACTTATTCATTTAAACAATTTATACAAAAAACATAACATATGGGATCCCTAGGTAAATATTCTTGTGTGCAAATTTTTACTTTGTCTCATACTAGAGGTTTTCTCTAGGGTTCACTAATCCTAATTCCCAAATTAACTAAACCTTTCCCTTTGATACCAACTATAGCGACCCATCCTTTTCGTAAATTACTATTACATCATTTAAAAAATAAACAACATAATAGTATTACACATATAGGATCCAATGTTTTAGTTTCTTGGGCAAATTAGGACCACACATAACAAATACAACATCAACCATACACATTTATTTAATTTCTTCTTCACTAGCTTCTTAGTGGCACGTGTCCTATCCTTAGTACATGTAGCCACCTGAGGATATACATCAAAAGGGTTGAGCTAGAAGCCTAGTAAGAGGATAGATAATAACAATATAGCATTGGGTGAGCATAATCACAACATAGGCAAAAGATCACGAACATGAGAGGAGCATAAATAAAATACTTGAAATGTGGCAATGCATAAAAATGAAACATCATTTCTTAGTGGTTAACTACCACACATACTTGTGAACCAAGATAACATCCTTTTAACACATCATTTCACATTTGATCATGAGATTAATCACTTTACCCAATGCATTGGAGTGCTGTATAATTCCAGGCGCACCCGTCACATTTAATCATTCATATTGCGCTATATAATTCTGGGTGCACCCGTCACATCATAACATTATCATTTATCATGATTTCCACAATGAACATATAAAATAAATTAACATAATGAACCCATGAAAAGAAATGGGTCTCATCTCATAATAATATATTCATAATCTTTGGGTTCCCAAAAGAAAGAGGGAATAACATACATGTTATAAGAACTGTTCACTTTGAGTGAGAAGTAAAAGGGGTGTTCTTAAAAGAAGAGTTCTTTTGGAAAACATTTTGTTGGACATAAAAACAAGTGACAAACATGTATATCCCAGAAAAGTAAAGAGAATTATTAAAAAATGGTCTTTAAGTAGTTACCATATCAAAAATGGAGTTAAAGAGGTAGAACCCGAAGGATGAAAGTTGGGTTCGAGAATTTCCCCTTACCGTGTACTCGAATGCCTCCTTCTCTTTAATGTCCTGTATAATGAAATTATATTCATTAATTATAAATTAAAGAACCTTTTATACATTAATAGTTTTCATTCTGGTTTCATTATGTAATATTATGTACCTTTGGATGACTTATAGAGTTTAAAAACATTGTTTGGGGATGTTTGTTTTTATGGTTTTCTGAGCGATCCACTTGTATTCTTAAATTGAAGTTCGGGTAGATCATGGGTAAACATCCAGAAATGATATTACAAGTTATTAGTGATATTACAGCATATTGAATCATTTTATAATGAATTATAATAGATCCATGTGGGTGAATCATTAGATAAGAATTAAATGATGATTATTTGGGTTAATTTGAGCGGTTTTTGGATCACAACGAACTTGTTTTAACTTTTCACTTAGTAATATGGCCATAGGTCATTTCCAAAAATTAAAATAGAACATAATACATATAAAATATTCTGTTTCATCCATAAAAATGGTTTCATGACCAGATCTGAAGTTAGAAATGGAATAAGAGAGCATGTTGTTTTTGAAGGTGATAAATTAACACCTCATGAACAACGTTCTCTTTAATAAAATAAAAGGAAGAGGGAAAGGGTGTGTGGTGATATAATATACCATTATATTCATAAAATTAAATTAAATTTATAATACTGGAGTTAAAAAACAATTTTTATGAATATAGGTGGGGAGAGATCAAGAAATGAACTTGAACTTGAAAGGAAATTAAAGGAGAAGAGGGAGGGAAATTACCTCTTGAATCCTTCACTTCAGAACCTCCTTAAGGGCCTAAGCTTGGTCTTTTGATGAGAACAGAAGCTCTTGGACATGGGTGAGGGGCTAGGGGAGATTATTGGATAGATCTTAGACAATTCTTGAAGCTTTAGAGGTGTGGTTTGGCAAGAGGAGGGGGAGGGCTTATTTATACATGAGGAGGGAGGTGTTTTGGCATAAAATATTAAATAAAATAATATATCAAGAGTTGGAATTGTAATAGTAGTTTTTTGACATCCTAGATAATATATTAATATAATATAATTCTTTTTAGGCTTTAATGTTTCTTTATAAGTCTAATTCATTAATTTATTAAAAGGAAAGTGAAAGAAAGAGAAAAATACACTTTAGGAAATCACCTTATGACTTTAGGCTTTGGAAAGTTCTTTTTAGGTTTGAGAATTGGATTTATTTTATTTTAAGGAACAATTTATGAAATTTAATATGTTTTGGCCGAAACTAAGGTTCCATAATGTTTATGTCATCATTACATCATTAATGATGCAATTTAGTGTACACCGATTATGCGAAAAACTATATTTTTTACTATTCACCCGAAAATTGAAGAATTTCAGAATAAACCCAAAACATTACCCCTACCATATTTTGACGTGTAGAATCCAAAAATAAAGTCCATTTTTCAAAAATAATTTTTTAAATATTATTATTTTAATATTTAATTAAAATTTTAATTTACTTTAAAAAACAGTTTTTATGATTAAAACTGATTTTATGGTGCTTCCAAAAATTACGTAGGGTCTTATAAAATATCTAAAAACTATAATACATTGATTAAATAATTTATGAATACATTATATTGAAATAAATATTATTTTAAATTATTTAATTAATTATAATTAATTATTTATGACTTAGAAAATACCAAAACGTTTACTAAGGTCAAATTGTCACTTTC
The DNA here is from genome assembly GCA_963277665.1 of Viscum album. Taxonomy (NCBI): domain Eukaryota; kingdom Viridiplantae; phylum Streptophyta; class Magnoliopsida; order Santalales; family Viscaceae; genus Viscum; species Viscum album. Next base: position 1,211,362 of record CAUJRU010000174.1, read on the forward strand.
TAAGATGACTAAATTTTATTTAATTATCTATAGGTAATGTTACTCTAATATTGGATGATTTACTATTCATAAAGGTCATATTACTATTCATAAGGGTATGTTACTATTCATAAGGGTATGTTACTATTCACCAAAAATTATTTTTGTTTCATTATACTCTAAAAAACATCTTGAACACGACCATGTATGTCAGATTTTCAAAATTCCTAACATAGGAGTGACAAAATTATGTTTAAAGGTCACTTATCACTTAGTAGTTCATTATTTTGTGTTTTCATGTTATTTTATGACATAAATATAAGAAGGGAATTTTCATTGAAAAACTTTGGGTCGTTACAATATATAAATGAAAAATGTTTTGATTATATTATACGCAACACCAAACAGAGCATTCTCTACACGCATCCTTGACTTGGCTTGCATTACACGCAATCAAGACCTTCCTCAATAGTGTGTGTAGTACGCAATACAGAGTTTCACTAAAAGATATATTATTATAATATTATTATAAACTAGCCGTTATGAATATTAATACCCACTTTTTGAAATTTTATAAATTTTATCATTCAAAATGGACTTCATTTTTGGATTCGGAATATCGAAATTTTCCTAGGGTGAAATTTTGGTATTTTTCGAAAAACGTTGAATTTTTGATGAATAGTGAAAACACTGGGTTACTACTTAAAAACAGACTTTTTAGATTAATAATTATTTATTTTATTTAAATTTATATCAGGTCAAGATTGATACCTAATACCAATATAAGTTCAACATAATTCATTGGAGTCATTTTATAATAATTTTAGACATATAAATATTTTTATTGAACTTTTCACCGTCTTTTACCCACCTCCTAGGAGAGTTTGAAAATTTACATAAAACATACTTTTACCGCTTCTATGAGTGTAATTTCAAAAATCCGAGACACATGGTTAACATCAAGGAGTAAAATGTGATTCAATAAGATAAAAATAATTTTTTTTGAATAGTAACTTTTTACTTTTATTTACCACGGTTAAAAGTAAATAGGGTAATTAAGGGTAAAAGTGATATTATTATTACCCTAACAGATGTCCTAATTCTATTGGATAAGTGTATTTCCACCAAAAACAATCTTAGGGATAAAATATTACCCTATAGGTCCACTTGAATTAGAATAGGACATTTATTATTATTTTATTTAAAGAATAATTAAAATAGTTAAAATCAATGTTTAATAACTAAAACATTTTTAATATAGATTAATTCATAAGATAAATTTGACTATAAATATTCATTAGAAATATAAAATTCATTCCTACATAATGGTATATTATTTATAATTTTTAGACATTATATAATTTAATTTATTTATTACACAATGATGATGCAGTAATTACCTTATTAATGAAATATTAACATAATTGATGTTATAAATACCCAAATAAATGTAATTTTAGACTTTTTATGAATTCCACTAATTTTATAGGTTAATATGACATGTTATTATTTTTTTAATTAACTTTTTTAGAACTAATCATTCTATTATGAGTCTCAAAAAAATCAAGTATCAAATACTGTCAAAATTGACATAAAATAGTATTTAAAACAAATATTATATTATAAATTGTTATTATATTCCTAAAAATATAAGGTTCAGAAAAATGAATTATATAAAGATATATATATTAATAATGAAACACTTGGGGTTCTTTTGGATTGTTATAGTAAGTTTATTAACCATATTGTGTAAGAAAACATAAAGACACGGTAAAAGATAAATTATTTAACATAGAGTTAAATCTAAATGATAAGGATAAAATAGTAACGTAAACTTGTATAAAACCTATTTTTTGAGATTATTTAGACCCATACCCACCTTATATTATAAATAAATTAATTTGGAGCTATTAAAAACTGAATTTGACTTTATTATAAAATAATATTTTATATTTTCCTAAAGTGCTCCTCTCCTCCCTTATAAAAAGGGAACCCCTTACCTATTCTCTTCACACCCTTTTGATCCTTGAATCTCATCCAACCACTTCCAATTACTCTTATAAACCTCTATAGTCATATCATATAGGTTTTGGTCTTCTCAAAAGACCAACTCTAGTGCCCTAAGAAGAAGTTTAAAGGAGTTTTTTCGAGGAAGAGGTAATCTCTTCTACCGATTCTTTCAAGTTTTCTTTCTTCTTAAACTTCTTCTTCATTAGTTGTTTCATTATAAATTAATAACATCAGTATCAATAATATACTGATATTTTATTATAAATATTAAAAAACCCCATTTCATCTTCTATCCATCCTACGAAAAATGAAATCACAGCGTGTGCGTACGTACGGAATATTGTCTCCACGCCGTGATGTAATCAGTTTTTACACCACCACCTTACATGGATGGGTATAATGGTGTAAAGAATTAATATATATGGTTATTATAACATAATATTGATTCTGAGGTATTATATAATCCCCTCCAATTCCATTCAATAATTATGGGAACGATATCAAGGCTCGTGCGTACGTACGGATTACCGTCTCCGTGATGCGATTGGATTCATTCTCCATGTTAACCATTCAAGAATGATTATAAAGTATATATAATGAATAATAATGAAATATATGACATAATGAAGCTACTAAATTTATGTATATATATATATCATCTACTTACTTCCATTCAAGTCAATAAGGAATGGAAAATAGCGTTCATGCATACGTACGGCCTACCATCTCCATGAACGGTGTATTTCATTTCATTCATCTATCTATTATATATATATATTTATATATATATACATACTGAATATATATGATATATAAATCATAATTTACATTCTTTAGGTAAGTAAATCTTGATATAAGTAATAATAATATCAAGAACAGCCAGTCCAAACAAGTACGATAAATAAAACAATTTTACCCAAAACGCTGCTTTAACATGGAATTTACAAAAGAATGGGTAATATAATGTCATAAGTGAACCATATATGATATAATAACAATGAATATGATTCTATAATAAGTAAATGAAATTATTTAAATCATTATACAGGAGGTTCGGATACATACGAAGCATATCGGACCTAAAGTAAGGGATAATTTTACAATCTCATTTTTATCTCAGATTGCTTATTCGTAAGTATTTACTGGGGTTATATTTTTCATCCATTCCCAAAAAATGTTTTTCATAAAGTGTTTAATATTATTACATGTAATTTTAATGTCATATTTAACCCTCTTTTTTTTACTTTGTGTTATGGAAGGAATCTTTCTTTTGTTTACCATACGGGGAACTTTTTCACTTTTCCGAAAAAAGTACGAGGAGAATGTTTTTTTTAACTTATATGGAATGAACGGATTTTTATGGTTTCATAACACCATATTTTAAAGAATCTTACTCTACAATATTTCATGACTATGTTCAAAAAAATCCTTTTCTTTTAAAATTTAATAGCAATTTTTGAAAATAAAATGATTTTGAAGAAGAAAGGATATTTTCCTCAAGAATTATTTTCAAGTGTTTTATCAAAACCATTTTCCATTTAAGATGAAATTATTACATATGGGTATGTTTCAAGTATAATGACTCCATGATTTACATGATTTCACTTTTCTTATGATAAAATGATATCCATAAGTTTTATATGGATTATGTTATGATGGCTTGATGTTTATGAAACCCATTTTTATTCGTTGGGTTAGGATGAATGATTTACGTTTATGTTTTGGAACAAGTAATAATGATTTCATTATGAGATGGGTGGGACCTATATCTCCCTCCAATGCATTGGGTAAAGATTTATATCTCATGAGATAGACATGGATGGAATGGTAAGTTAATCTGGTTCAGTGTTACAGGACTGAAACGAAGAGTGAACTCGATTCAGAAAGGGACTTTGTCCACTAAGATGGTCTTGGCAGTAATGCCTTTGCTAATATGTAAATCATATCATGTGCTTATGGTTTTCCACAATTACATGTTTTCTTCCCTTTCTATTTTATCATGATTATGATCCATTATGATATATGCCTTATGTACTTCCAAGATTTATGTCTTTGTGCATGATTTTGATGTTTAGATTTTATGTTCAAGTTTTTTCATTCAAATGTTTATGGGTTGTTTTATGTTCTCTATGTTTACCCTTATTGGGAATTTGAGCTCATCCTTTTTATGTTTTATCTTCCCAAGTATTTTAAGAAATGTTTTAGGTAAAAAAATAAAAGGGGAAGATCTTTATGGGAGATGTTGAAAATCTTTCACCATGATTAGAAGATTATGTTCCGAGTTTCCAAAGACACTAAACTATTACGGTCCTTTTGTATTATTTTTTTGTTATGTATTAAGTATTCCAAAAAATTAATGTACTGTCCATGTATTTCAAGATTTGGGTCTCTACATTTGGTATCAGAGGAAAGGTTTAGTTAACCTTTGGAAACTAGGATGTGAAAACTTTAGTGATATCCCTAGAGATATTTCTAATGTATGTCTAGGGATGTCCCTAAGGTTATGTATAAGTATAGGTTATAGTCCTAGAATTATGGTAACTATATTAGAATTTAACCTAAGATGTTAGATATTGAAGGTACTCCCCCTTTATTATGTTGTTTTACTAAAATTATTTTTTCCTCTCACACTATTCTTTTTGGGTTTTAGACGATGGCTGGAACCTGAAGGAACAATGTTGATCAATGTAATGGAAAATGCAATGATTGTCCTCCCGAGAAACCAAATGTGATGGGAGATGGAGTGAAAAATCTTATTGCTATACCTACACAAGCTATGAATCATTATGGATTTCCAAATGATCAGAGAAGGGAACAATATTCTATTGAGTCCTTTGTGAGGAAACGTCCACCGTATTTCAATGGGTCTAATGATCCACTTGTTGTTGAACAATGGGTCAGTATCATTGAAAAGATATTTTCCCTAATTCACTATTCAAAACATGAAAATTCCATTTTAGCTATTTACCATTTAGAAGGTGAAGTAGACTAGTGGTGGACTCTAATTAAGAATACAAGGCCCTAAGATGAAATTGAATCCATGGAATGGGACGAGTTCAAGAACTTTTTTTCAGTAATTACTTCCCTTATATTCTTCAAACAAAGATGGAAAAGGAGTTCCTTGAGCTTAAGAAGAAGGATGATGAATTTTTTGCTATATATGAAGCAAATTTTACAAGACTTGAACGGTATGAATCAGGATTTATCATCCAACCTGAAAGTAAAGTTGATCGATTCTTCAGTGGTTTAAAACCAAGTCTTAGAAGGGAATTAGCTATAAGAGACTTCAGTAGATATGAAGAAATTGTGTGTTGTGCTATCGAGGTAGAACTGGAATTTTGTGTAACATATCTATCTAATGGTTTTGACAAGAAACAAAAGATGTAGTTCAAGGAAAAACCTCATAACAATGGTGAGAAGAAGGTGAATGTTTCTTTATGCTCAAAGTGTGGAATGAAGCATGGTGGAGATCATCAAAAAGGTACTAGAAAATGTTTCAAGTGTGGAAAATAAGGTCATCCAGTAGCTGAGTGCTGAAGTAATAGGAAAAAGGTTTTTAATGACATGAATAATGAAAATACTATAGAGAACACTCCACCGACACTTCAATGCTTAAAGTGCAAGGAAATGGGGCAATATGCTAAACAATGCCCTAATCCAATGGTTAATGATGTTAGACATCAACAACCTCTTAAGGAAAAGGAAAAAAGGGAAGTCACATGTGATCACTATTGGAGATGTTCAATATGACAACGATTTGAAGGAATGATTAAGTGTTTATGTAATTGGATTCCAAAATAATGTTGTATATAGTATCATGGAATATTGGAATATTTATGTAATGGTGTATTGTGTTTTTCAAAAAAAATTATGGTACCAGTAACCATGAAATGTGATTTTGGAAAGCAGATGATATGATAAGGACAAAATGAAATGTTTAATAATATTAATGAGCTCATGATTGATATAAGGACAATGTGATATCATTGTTTGAGTATATAGAAACTTTGGGATTTTAGTATGTGGAAAGTGTTAAATTTTGACAGTATTCATGTTTTCACTAAGGGTCAATGGGTATTCATTTTTCAAGAGAATACATGATTAAGGTATTCAAATGTTTGGAATGTGACCAAAAAGATATATCGTATGATATATGGGGGATAAATGATTGTATTCACATGCTCGGTAGATGAAATTTCTAGTAATTGTTTTTTTATACAATGAGCTTGGACAGAATTATTTTGGATAAGAATAAAGATTGGAATGAAATAATTTAGACATAAGATAATATTGTTTAGGGCTATAAATTTTTTCTATTTTATTGTAGGAATGTTATTATAATGTAGTTTTAGAAAAAGAGACAACCTGCAGGACAGGCGACAACCTGTCGCGTCGGACAAGGCTGTGGGAATCGAACCCACAACTGAAGTGTGACAGGCCTTTATCACCTACCACATGCCTGCAAGAAGTCTTTGGTTAGTGGAAACTAGTTTTATTTTATTAAGAGGTATGATAGGTGAAGTATAAGTCCATTTTAGGAACCATATACGATTAATCTCACGATACATGGACTTAAGTATATAACTTTTTATAACCTTATGTTTGAGATAGATGGAATGACCTATCATTCTATCGCATGATCTGCTCACACTTCACGGAAGACAAATTCAACTTCATTTATTTAAGAGACGAAGTGGAAATTGTTCAATTCATAAACAATAGTGAGATTGTACCGAAATCAAGTAATTATTTCTTCTATTTCAAAATTTTTCAACTTTATGGAAATTATATTGAAAACCAAAAATTATTTTCTAGTTCTCTTATATCTGATCAATCAGATGGTACATTAGATCATCACAAATTTATGGCTTTGTGATGGTTGGATTTCTCATAGCCATGTTCTCTACCACTCTCCATCATTACATGATGGTAATATTTCTCTTCCATATCCATATTTTCACCTATGTTTCCCTATGTGGAACCCCAGTGATGAGTCAATTTGGGAAACCGTTATGTTTCATACTTCACTTTTTAAAATTAAGTTTTAGTATTCCTTTTTACGATGTGGGTTTCTATGAAAGAAAATTTCAAGTAGTAAACCATATATAATCCGGACGAATTTCCAGGGCTAAATTCATTTTAAGGGGGGTAGAATGTAAAAACCTGAGATTTTATGAGAATTATTCTTTTTAATTTCATTGATGACTTTTGTTGTACGCTACACCAAAATTAGCTTGTGCTATATGCAACACTGTATTTTCTTGTAGTATACGCAACACTATTCTTGGCTCGTGTTACACACAATTTCAAGTTCGTTTTTTGAAATTATTCTATGCAACATTAAGTATAGATTTTTATTAATGTATAAATGAAATATGTTTTGATTATGTTATACGCAACACCAAACAGAGCTTTCACTACACGCATCCCTTACTTGGCTTGCATTACACGCAATCAAGACCATCCTTGATAGCGTGTGTGTAACACCTGATATTTTTATGAGAAATATTTTGTTTTTATGTTATATACATCATCAAAGGAATCTTTCCCTACACACAACACTAGCTTGGCTTTTGTTACACGCAATCACGTCCTTCCTCCATAGCGTGTGTAGTACGCAATACCGGGTTTCACTAAACAATGAAATATCATTATAATATTATTATGGACTATTCTTTATGAATATTATTAACTATATTTTTAATTTTATAACATTATTATTCATCTTATTCATTATCTAAAACATTTTATGTGAACCAAATAATTTTTTTGGGTAAAATAACTATTTTTCAAAAAATGCAATTTTGCCGCCTTTTGATGGCGCACCCACATTAAATCTAGTTTTTGACAGGTTTATAAGTTCAATTTGACAAAATAAAATTCTTATTTGTAATAAAGATATAAAAATTTACTTTGGATAAATTTTTCATATTATTCTGATAACTTTCATATTTTAATGAATACTAAAAACACACTATATTATAATTAAAATCAACTTTTTTCATCGCAATAATTTATATGGTTAAATTATAATATTTAATGGTTTTAAAGTATAAATAGAATATATTTTTAACATTTAATATAATTTATGTCATTACCATTAATTTTAAATTTAATTCATAGGTAAAAACATTTCAATCTTTGGCAATTATTTAACCTTTAAAACCTGTTTTCTTAACAACGGGATTATTTTTAAATTAATTACTGAACCTTCTATGTTTTTAATTTTTAAAAATGGATTCCATATGTGTATTCCATGGTTCCAAATTATGTTACTAGGTTACTTTTATTTTTTTGATATTATGAATAGTAACTACGGTAATTTTTATTTACTGTAGTTAAAGGTAAATCGGGTAATTAAGGGTAAAAATAAGATTTTAAAATTACACTAACACTTGAAAAAATCCTATGGTAAGAATAAAATCCAACCCATATCACCTAAGGGTAAGAATAGATTCATTTCATTGACTTTTGACCATGAAATAATATATTTATTATTAAAACTAAAGAAAGTGACAACATGTCACTCTCTTAAATAATATAAGTATAATAATTTTAATTTAGTGATAAAATTCATGAATCTTTGAACATGAATAGTCTCCAGAAATATAATAAAATTATATACATCATATGAATTTATTTATAATTTTTAGGAATTAAATAATTATCATTAATTATTACACAATTGTGATGTTGAAATTATTTTATTGATTAAAATATCAATTAAATTATTTTAAAAGTATTAAAATAAATATTATATGAACTATTTAATGTGCTCCACTAATTTTATAGATAAAAATTAAATGTTATTAATCTATTAAATCTTTTATTTCAAACATATCTTCTGAATATATTTTATTTAATCTCAAATAAATTAATAGTGTCAAAATTGACACTATTGTTAATTTATAGAAATTACATATTATAAAATTTTTTAAAAGTCACAAAAATTATTAAAAATTATAAATTAAAATTTATATGGTATAAAGATTAATAATTTATATAATTATGGACAATTTACAACATATATGTAATTATTTATAATGATTTAAAATTTAGAATACTATTACCCCAAATAAAATTAAATAGATTATATAAGGATAAATCATGTTGATAATGATTAAAATAAATTCCCAACTTGTCTAAATTTTATTGTATGATGAGATTTAAACCCTATCTCATCTAAGATTCGGATTTGAGTCATTTCTTAGAGGTTTTTAAGTGGGGTTGGAATTTATTATAAATTAATATTTCTTATAATTCCAAAGGTTCCCCTCTCCTCCCTTATAAAAGGGCACCTCCTCCCTCTCATCATCACACCGTTTTGAGACTTGAAGCATGAAAAACCTCTGCCCATTTCACTTCCCCACTTCCCTAGAAACCTTATAGAGGTACTGGTCTTCTCAAAAGACCATCTCTACTACCCTATGAGGAAGTTTAAAGGAGGCACTTCGAGAAAGAGGTAATATCTTCTATCAATTTCTTCAAGTTTCTTTCTTGTTCTACTTCTTATTATTTAGTTGTTTCATTATGAAGTAATAACATCAGTATCCCTCATATACTGATATGTTATTATAATTATTAAACAACCCTATTTCACCTTTTATCCATCCTACGGTAAATGAAATCACCGCGCGTGTGTACGTACCGAATACCGTCTCCACATTGTGGTGTAATCTATTTTTCAACACCACCTTACTTGGATGGGTATAATGGTGTAATTAAATAAATATATATGATTATTGTAAATTGATTTTGATTCTGAATTATTATACATACACTTCAATACATTTCCACGATCATGGGAATGATATCAACGCTCGTGCGTACGTAAGGCCTACCGTCTCCACGATGTGATGCGACTCGTTCAACATGATCTTCATTGAATAATGATTATATAAATGAATTGAATGAATAAATATGATGTATATTATACTAATACTATTATGTAAATGCTGTATTTATAACCTAAAAAGGAGGAATAAGAATTTATTCGACAAAACACACATAAGAACATAAAGAAATAAACACCCGAATAACAAGTAGCAATGACTAGAAATTAATTTTTTTTATTATTAATAGCAACACTTTTGTGGGAAAAGTGAGAAACCAAAGGGTTCTGCAAACATCAAAACAACCCCAAACAAAATAGGAAAACAAACAGGATACCTCATTCAAGCAACATCATCAACCACCATCCCCATGCAGGACACTCGGTGATCCCATGCAAGCATGGTCCCTCCTGATGTCGCCATCCCTCCAAAATAAGATAAGAATATGACCAAATATGATATCATAACCATGACTATGATTCTGGAATAAGTAAATGACATTATTTAAACCATTATAAAGGAGGTTCAGATTCATATGAAGCATATCAGACCTAAGATAAGGGAAAATCTCGCAATCTCAATTTTTATCTGAGATTGTTTATACATCATTATTTACTAGGGCATATTTATCATCCACATACATGTTCCATAAATATGTATTATTATTTATATCCTCCTACTATTTTTCTAATCCAATTTTACCTATTGGTGAATTTTTAGTAAAATATATGAAATGAATCTTTTGTCATTTTCAGTACAAGATACTTTTTGACTTTTCTGGCCAAAGTACGAGAGGAATGTTTTTTTAACTTATACAGCATGAATGGATTTTTATGATTTCATAGAATATTATTTCCATGAATCTTACTTTACAAGTTTCCAAGTTTATTTTTAATTAACTTATTTTAGTTTAAAATGTTATGACAAGTTAAGAAAGGAAAAAAAATTGAAGTAGAAAGGATATTTTCCTCATGAATGGAGTTCAAGTGTTTTATCAAAATTATTTTCCATCTAAGATAATATAGGGTTATGTTTCTATCCCTATTATTACATTTATTTCATTTTTTTATGGTGGAATTATTTTTATGAAGTCCTTTTATAGATTATGTTATGATGGAATGATGTTTATGAATCCCATTTTTGTTACATAGGTTATGTTATAATGTATGATTTATGATTTTGAGGCACACATAAGAATGGTTTCATTATGAGATGGGTGGGACCTATCTCTCTCTCTCTAATGCATTGGGTAAATATTTATATCTCATGAGATATACATGTCTGGAATGGAAAGTTAAACTGGTTCATTGATACAGGACTAGAATGAGGAGTGAACTCGGTTCAGTAATGGACTTTGTCCACTATGATACACATGGAAATGAGTCTTGACTAATATGAAATGATTTTCTATTATTATGTGTGTATTCCACAAAGTTTCATGTTTTATGTTATGATTATTGGGATTACATTTCACTACTATGATTTATCCCATGTTATCATATTATGATCTCTTTTGCAGGTTATGATTTTCAAATTGTTTTGTTCTTATGAATATGATATGATGGATATTTCTTTTTTTTAACCTTACTGAGCATTTGAGCTCATCCTTTTGTTTGTTTTATTTTCCCCAGGTTTGGAAGAAGGGTATTAAGTAGTATATGCCAAAAAGGGACTCTAAATATGATGAAATAAACGGGACACACTACAAGAAAAACAACCTATACCCACGATTCAAAACTGTGGGTATAGCCCCCAAAACTGTGGGTATAGCCTATACCCAAGGTTTTGGGAAACGTGGGCTAGAACGGCGTCGGTATAGGGGTCTCATCCTATACCCACAGTTTTGGAGAACCATGGGTATAGGGGGGTCAATGTGTGCCACACAGCTGTCCAGCATGGTACACAACAGATCCCACGGTTTTCAAACCGTGGGGTTATTGAATTTAAAAAATAACGCCAGGGGGGTGGTGGGAATCGAACTTGAAATCCCACAGTGCCTCATACAAGCACCGCACCACGAGTCCAACTGATCTAAAGAATCTATTGATATATATGGATATTTTTTTTTAATATATTAATATAATAGTTATAATCGAAAAAAAAAATCTGTCGGGTTTCGAACCCGCGCTTCCCGTTCGCAGCACAGTCATAGTGACCAACTGAGGTAACCAAGCAATTGATATATAATTATACTTTTATTTTCTTATATTAATATACATGTTATAATCGAAAAATAAAACATGCCGGGTTTCAAACCCGCGACCTATGTGGAGGGATGTGATGAACTAACCAACTGACCTAAACACATTATACAGTTTAATATTTCGAATCCATAAATTTATATTATATCAGATCATCTTTTCACCAAAAAAAAAATTCATCCTGCGGAATTTTTTGTTCCCGCCATAACGCAGGAATGATATACCCACGGTTTTGAAAAACCGTGGGTATAGGTCTTTGAAAAATATACCACCTATACCCACGGTTTTCAAAAACTGTGGGTATAGGTCTGTAGAACAACACTTATACCCACGGTTTTGGAAAAACCGTGCATATAGGTCTTCAAAAAAAACATATACCCACGGTTTTTCCAAAAAACATGGGTAAAGGGGGCCTATACCCACGGTTTCCAAAACAGTGGGTATAGGTGGGCCTATACCCACGGTTCTACACAAAACTGTGGGTATAGACCCATTTTCCAGTAGTGACACAATGTAGATGATCTATGAACCAGTTGTTTATGTTTCCCAGTTTCTAAATACACTATACCTATACGGTCCTTTCATGGATTTGTTATATGTTGTCACAAATATTCTTCAAATCTGAATTATTAACCATGTATGTAATGTATGGGTCGTTATAGTTGGTATCAGAGGAATTTTATAGTCAACCTTTGGAAACTAGGATGTGAGAGCCTTAGTAAGAACCCTACGGATATGTCTAAGAATATGACAAAATATTAGTGTTTTAGAAATGGCCATGACTAACCTAAGATAAGACCTTAAGTGTAAAATTTTATTTTTGATTATGTGGTTTTCCTATTATGATTAGTGTTTCTCACACTCTGCTTATTGGTTTTAGTCAATGGCTGGAACCCGAAGGAAACATGTTAATTCTGAATGCGACGGGAAATGCAATGATTGTCCCCCTGAGCAACCAAATGTTATGGGAGCTGGAATGAAAAATTTGTAGCCATGCTCACACAACTTTCTCAAGCTATGAATCATGCAGGACTTTCAAATTGGCAAAGGAAGGAGCAAAATTCTGTTGAATCCTTCATGAGACAGTGTCCACCTTCATTCAGCGGGTCTTCTGATCAATTATTGGCTGAACAATGGATCAGTGCCACTGAAAAGATATTTTCAGTTCTTCAATGTTCTGAATGTGATAAAGTTATCTTAGCAGTATATCGTTTGGAAGATGATGTTGATCAATGGTGTAATCGTATCAAGAATATGACGCAAAGGGATGAAATTGAGTCCATGGAATGGGACGAGTTCAAGAACTTATTTTTCAATAAGTACATCCCTCGTATCCTTCAAACAAAGATGAAGAAGGAGTTTCTTGAACTGAAATAAAAGGATGATGAATCTGTTGGCACCTATGAAGCAAATTTTACAAGACTTGCAAGGTACGCTTCTGTAATTATTATCCAAACTGAGAGTAAAATCGATCGATTCTTTAGTGGCTTAAAACCAAGTCTTTGAAGGGCGTTATCCATTAGGGACATCAATAGTTACGAGGAAATTGGTTGATGTGCTCTCAAGGTTGAGATGGAGATTTGAGTAACCCATCAGTCATATGGGTTTGATAAGAGGAGGAAAATGGAATTCAAATGAAAATCTAAAGACCACACTGAAAAGAAGATGAGTTTTCCTTTATGCTCAAATTGTGGAAAGAAACATTAAGGAAATTTTCTTAAAGGGACAAGAAAATGTTTTAAGTGTGGAAAAGAAGGTCATCGGTAAAATGAGTGTCGAAATAATGGGAAGAAGATGTCTAATGATGCAAAAAAAGAGAGGGATACACAGAATGCACCTCCAACACATCAATGTTTCACGTGCAAGGAGATGGTTCATTATGCCAATCAATGACCAAATCCAAGGTTTGTTGATGATGATCGACGTCAACAAAATCTTAAGTCCAAAGACAAAGGAAAGTCACATTAAATTACAATCAGTGATGTGGAGTACGATAACGAAGTGGTGAAAGGTACACATACCATCCACTCTAAAGTAGCAACTGTTTAATTTGATTATGGATCCACCCACTCTTTTATTTCTGAAGGATTTTCTAAGGGTATCATCGTATTACCTCAACAATTAGATGTTGATTTAGCTGTGACTACTCCTAATGGCACAACGGTCGCATCATAAGTTTACAATTCTTCTCCGATTGAAGTTTGTTGGAAAGTGCTTCCTACGAATCTTGTGATCCTTCCTATAGTGGAATTTGATGTGATTATTGGCATGGATTCTCTTTCATTATATGGAGCTCATATCAATTGACAAAGAAGAGAAGTCACATTGAATATTCCCGATCAATCTATGATCATCTATCGATGCAAGGATGAACATAACCTTCCAGTGGAAATATCTTCCATCTTATGGGTCTTGATTCCACTAAATGAAGGTTATTTATCTCAAATGGTTAGTGAGAAAATCATGATTAAGAATACACCCATTGTACATGAGTTTGATGATGTCTTTCCGGAGGAATTGTGGGGTCTTCCACCAAATCATGAGGTTGAGTTTTCAATAGAACTCGTACTGGGTGCTTTGCCTATTTCAATGACACCTTATAGAATGACCCCAATTGAGTTACATGAATTGAAGAAAAAACTCCAAGAGAATATTGATAAGGGATTCATATGCCCTAGTCTGTCGCCTTGGGGAGCACTTGTTCTGTTTGTTAAGAAGAAAGATGGATCAATGACACTCTTCATTGATTATCGAGAACTTAACAAGATAACTATCAAGAACAAATATCCTCTCCCATGCATTTATGACTTATTTGACCAACTACAGGGAGCTCAATACTTTTCCAATATTTATCTTCATTCTGGGTATAATCAATTAAGGGTCAAAAGGGAGGATATACCAAAGACAGCTTTCCGTACAAGGTATCGACACTATGAATTTATAGTGATGCCATTTGGTCTTAATAATTCCCCTTATATCTTCATGGATCTAATGAATAGAGTCTTTAGAGACTATCTTGATCAATTTCTGGTAGTATTTGTAGACGATATTCTTGTCTATTCAAAGAGAAAGGAAAAACATGAAGATCACTAGAGTATTGTATTGAAGACCCTGAGAAAGGAGAATCTTTATGCCAAATTTTCCTAGTGTGATTTTTGGTGTAAAAAAGATTCATTTCTGGGTCACATAATCTCAAAAGAGGGGATATCTGTGGATCCAGCAAAAATAGAGGTTATTGAAAGATGGTTGAGACCAACAAGACTAACTGAGATCCGATGTTTTCTTGGTCTGGATGGATATTATCGACGTTTTGTGAAAGATTTTTCATGATTATCTAACCCACTCACCAGGTTGACTCAAAAAGGCGTTAAGTTCGTTTGGACGGAGGAGTGTGAAGATAATTTCAAGGAGTTAAAAATAAGGTTATCCAGTGCACCTGTGCTCACACTGCCTTGTAGTGGAGAATGGTTTGTGATTTACAGTGATACATCCAAGAAGGAACTGGGGTGTGCTCTCAGTAAAAATGATATGGTGATAGCTTATGCCTCAAGATAGTTGAAAATCCATGAGAATAATTACCCAACTCATGAAAAATGATTTGGAGTTATCTGTGGTAATCTTTGAATTAAATATTTGGATGCATTATCTTTATGGAGAAAGGTGTGATATTTATTCTGATTATAAAAGATTAAAGTATATTTTCACACAAAAGGATCTGAATATGCACCAAAAAAGATGGTTGGAACTGATTAAGGATTATGACTGCTCAATTCATTATCACCCTGGGAAAGAAAACAAGGTGGTAGATGCATTAAGTCGACAAGACCATGATAGCTTATCCATGATGAGGATCACTAAAGATACAATATTTATAGATTTACAAATGATGGATCTTAGAATTATAATGGAAGGGGGAAAATCTTATATTTCTCAAATGAATTTTCAACCATCTATACATGTGAAGATTAAAGAGGCACAAAACAAAGATGTAGATTTACAAAAGAAAGTGATAAATGTTCCTGAATTCACCCTTGATTGTGATGGGATAATAAGCTTCAGAAATCGGGTTTGTGTTCCTCCCATCCCAGAATGAAAGAAGGATTTTCTAGATGAGGCTCATAGTTCTTCATTCTCTATTCATCCTGGAAGCACGAAGATGTATAGGGACCTGAAAGAGTACTTCTGGTGGGTTGGCATGAAAAGATATGTTGCTGAGTATGTCTCTCGATGTATGGTGTTTCATAAAGTTAAAGTTAAGAGAAAGAAGTCTAAGGTGATGTTACAACCATTACCCATACCCAAATGGAAATGGGAAAACATCACTATGGACTTTGTCACCGGACTTCCTAAAACATCCAAAGTAAATAATTCTATTTGGGTTATAGTTGATCGTCTTACGAAGTCATCACACTTCATTGCTATTAGAGAATATTTCTCTCTAGATCATATTTCTAGGATATATATAAAGGAAGTGGTAATATTTCATGGAGTACCACTTTCCATTATATTAGATCGAGATCTGAGGTTTACCGCGATGTTCTGGCGAAGTCTTCATCATACTCTAGATACAGAGTTTAGTTTTAGCACTGCTTATCATCCTCATACAGACGATCAGTATGAGAGGACAATTCAAACTCTAGAAGACATGTTGAGAGCTTGATCTATGGATTTAAAAGGTGTTTGGGATCAACACCTACCTTTGGAGTAATTTTCTTATAAAATTAGATTTCACTCAAGTATTCAGATGGCTTCTTATGAAGCTCTCTATGGAAAGAAATGCCAAACTCCAACTTGTTGGGATGAAGTTGGGGGAAAATATATTAGGACCTGATCTTGTTGATGAGATGGCAGAAAAGGTCTGATCTATTCAACAACACATAAGATCAGCTTAGTGTCGACAAAAAATTTATGCCGAAAACCAAAGAAAAGACCTAGAGTTTGAAGTGGGTGATAAAGTGTTCTTACGAATATCTTCATGGAAGAGAGTAATGAGATTTGGAAAGAAGGGAAAGCTAATCCCTAGGTATATCGGTCCTTTCAAAATTTTGGATCGTGTTGGGAAGGTAGCTTAACGATTGGCGCTTCCACCGAATCTCTCTCAAGTTCACGATGTGTTCCATGTATCTCTCCTGAGAAAGTACATACCTGATCCTTCACATGTACTAAGCTTAGAATATGTACTGCTGGAGAAAGATCTTTCTTATGAAAAATAGCCGATAGAGATTCTGGATCGTAGCGAAAAATTTCTACAGAACAAGACCACTCGCTTGGTGAAAGTTTTATGGAGGAACCACCAATTAGAAGAAGCTACATGGGAGCTTGAGGATATGACGAGGGAGAGGTATCCTCATCTGTCTGTTACGAAGTGACGAATTTCAAGGGCGAAATTCATTTTAAGGGGGGTAGAATGTAACACCTGAGATTTTTATGAGAAATATTTTGTTTTTATGTTATATACATCATCAAATGAATCTTTCACTACACACAGCACTAGCTTGGCTTGCGTTACACGCAATCGCGACCTTCCTCGATAGCGTGTGTAGTACGCAATACCGGGTTTCACTAAACAATGATATATTGTTATAAAATTATTATGGACTAGCCATTATGAATAGAATAAACTAAATTTTGAATTTTATAACATTATTATTCATCTTATACATTTTCTAAAAAAAATTATGTGATCAAAATAATTTTTCGGGTAAAATAAGTATTTTTCAAAAAATGAAGTTTTGTTACCTTTTGATGGCGCACCCAATTTAAATCTAGTTTTTGACAGGTTTATAATTTCAATTTGACAAAATAAAATTCTTCTTTGGAATCAGGATATAAAAATTTACTTTGGGTAAAATTTTCATATTATTCTGATAACTTTCATATTTTAATGAATACTAAAAACACAGTATATTTTAATTAAAAACAACTTTTTTCATCGCAATAATTTATATGGTTAAATTATAATATTTAATGGTTTTAAATTATAAATATAATATATTTTTACCATTTAATATAATTTATGTCATTACCATTAATTTTACATTGAATTCATAGGTAAAAACATTTCAATCTTTGGCAATGTTTTAACTTTTAAAACCCATTTTCTTAACAACAGGATTAATTATAAATTAATTACTACAACTTATGTGTTTTGAATTTTGAAAAATGGATTCTATATTTAGTTTCCGTGGGTCCAAATTATGTTAATAGTTTACTTTTATTTTTTTTATATTATGAATAGTAACTACGGTAATTTTTATTTACTGCAGTTAAAGGTAAATCAGGTAATTAAGGGTAAAAATAAGATTATAAAATTACCCTAACACATTCCAAAACCCTATTGGATGATTTAAAGTCGACCTGTATCACTTAAGGGTCAGACTAGATTCATTTCATGGACTTTGGACCATGAAATAATATAATTAGTATTAAAACCAAAGAAAGTGACAACATGCCACTCTCTAAAATCTTATAAGTATAATAATTTTAATTTAGTGATAAACTTCATGAAACATAGAACATGAATAGTATCTATAAATCTAATAAATGTATCTACATCATATGAATTTATTTATAATTTTTAGGGATTAAATAATTATCATTAATTATTACACAATAGTTATGTTGAAATTATTTTATTGATTTAAATATCAAATAAATGATTTTTAAAGTATTAAAATAAATATTATATGAACTATTACATGAGCTCCACTAATTTTCTAGATAAAAATTAAATGTTATGAATCTATTAAATTTTTTACTTCGAACATATCTTCTGTATATATTTTATTTAAACTCAAATAAATGAATACTGTCAAAATTGACAATATTGTTAATTTATAGAAATTTCATATTATAAAATTGTTTAAAAATCACAAAAATATTTAAAAAATATAAATTAAAATTTATATTGTCTAAAATGTAATAAAGTATAAAATTATGGACAATTCTCAACATATAAGTAATTATTTATAATGATTTAAAATTTATAATATTATTACCACAAATAAAATTAAATAGATTATATAAGGACAAATCATGTTGATAATGTTTAAAATATATTCCCACCTTGTCTAAATTTTATTCTATTATGATATTTCAACCCTATATCATCTGAGAATCGGATTTGATTAATTTTTGGAGGTTTTTCATTGGGGTTGGAATTTATTGTAAATTAATATTTCTTATAATTCCAAAGGTGCCGCTCTCCTCCCTTATAAAAGGGCACCTCCTCCCTCTCCACCTCACAACATTTTGAGACTTTAATATCATCAAAACTATTCCCATTTCACTTACCCACTTCCCTATAAACCTTATATAGTTAATTTTATTCCCATAATACCAACTCTAGTGCCCTAAGAGGAAGTTTAAAGGAGGAACTTCAAGAAAGAGGTAATACCTTCTACCGATTTCTTCAGGTTTCTTTCTTCTTATACTTCCTCTTATTTAGTTGTTTAATTTTTAAGTAATAAAATCCATATCCCTCTTATACTGATATGTTATTATAAATATGAAACAACCCTATTTCACCTTCTATCCATCCTACGGTAAATGAAATCACTGCGCGTGTGTACGTACGAAATACCGTCTCCATGCCGTGGTGTAATCTATTTTCCAACACCACCTTACCTGGATGGGTATAATGGTGTAAATATATAACTATATATGATTATTGTAAATTTATTTTGATTCTGAAATATTATACATACACTTCAATACACTTCCACGATAATGGGAATGATATCATCGCTCGTGCGTACGTACGGCCTACCATCTCCACGATGTGATGCGACTCGTTCTACATGATCTTCATTGAATAATGATTATACAAATGAATTTAATGAATAAATATGATGTATATTATACTAATACCATTCTGTACATGATGTATCTATAACCTAAAAAGGAGGAATAAGAATTTATTCGACAAAACATGCATAAGAACATAAAGCAATAAACACCCGAATTACAAGTAGCAATGAAATATTACTAATAAAAATATAATAATATGACCATTTATGATATCATAACCATGAAAATGATTATGGAATAAGTCAATGAAATTATTTAAACCATTATAAAGGAGGTTCAGATTTATACGAAGCATATCAGACCTAAGGTATGGGAAAATATCGCAATCTCAATTTTTATCCGAGATTGTTTATACTTCGGTATTTACTGGGGCATATTTATCATCCACATCCATGTTCCATAAATATGTAATATTATTTCTATAATTCTACTATTTTTTAAATATAATTTTACCTATTGGTGAATTTTTAGTAAAAGATATGAAAGGAATCATTTTTCGTTTTCAGTACGAGATACTTTTTGACTTTTCTGGCCAAACTATGAGAGGAATGTTTTTTTAACTTATACGGCATGAATGGATTTTTATGATTCCATAGAACATTATTTCCATGAATCTTACTTTACAAGTTTTCAAGTTTATTTTTAATTAACTTATTTTAGTTTAAAATGTTATGACATATTAAGAAAGGAAAAATGTTTTTGAAGTATAAAGGATATTTTCCTCAAGAATGGAGTTCAAGTGTTTTATCAAAATTATTTTCCAACTAAGATAATATAGTGTTCTGTTTCAATCCCTATTATTACATTGATTTCATTTTTTTATGATGAAATTATTTTTTTGAAGTCCTTTTATGGATTATGTTATGATGGCATGATGTTTATGAATCCCATTTTTATGACATGGGTTATGTTATGATGTATGATTTATGATGTTGTGGAACACATAAGAATGGTTTCATTATGATATGGGTGGGACCTATATCTCCCACCAATGCATTGGGTAAAGATTTATATCTCATGAGATAGACATGGAAGGAACATAAAGTTAAACCGGTTTAGTGATACAGGACTGGAACGAGGAGTGAACTCGGTTCAGTAATGAACTTTGTCTGCTAAGATAGTCTTAAAAACAAGTCTTGAATAATATGAAATGATTTTCTATGATTATGTGTGTATTCCACCAAGTTTCATGTTTTATGTTATGATTATTGGGATTACATTTCAATACTATGATTTATCCCATGTTATGTTATTATGATCTCTTTTGCAGGTTATGAATTTCAAATTATTATGTTCTTATGAATATGATATGATAGATATTTCTGTTGTTTACCCTTACTGAGCATTTGAGCTCACCCTTTTGTTTGTTTTCTTTTCACCAGTTTTGGAATAAGGGTATTAAGTAGGATATGCCCAAAAGGGACTCTAAATATGATGAAATAAACGGGAGACAATGTAGATGATTTATGAACTAGTTGTTTATGTTTCCCAGTTTCTAAAGACACTATACCTATATGGTCCTTTCATGGTTTTGTTATATGTTGTCATAAATATGCTTCAAATATGAAATATTAACCATGTATGTAATGTATGGGTCGTTATAGTGTGTAGTACGCAATACCGAGTTTCACTAAACGATATATTATTATAATATAATTATGAACTAGAAATTATGAATCGTAATACCCATTTTTTGAAATTTTATAAATTTTATCTTTCAAAATGGACTTCATTTTTGGATTCGGAATATCTAAATTAGCCTAGGGTGAAATTTTGGTATTTTTCTGAAAACTTTCAATTTTTGATGAATAGTGAAAACACTGGGTTACTATTTAAAAACCGACTTTTTATATAAATAATTATTTATTTTATTTAAATTTATTTTAGGTAAAAATTGATACATAATAACTATATAAGTTCAATGTAATTCATTGGAGTCATTTTATAATAATTTTAGACATATAAAAATTTTATTGAACTTTTCACTGTCTTTTACCAACCTCCTAGGAGAGTTTGAAATTTACAAAAAACTTAATTTTACCTCTTCTGTGAGTGGAATTTCTAAAATCCAAGAGACACGGTTAAAATCAAGGAGTAAAATGTGGTTCAATAAGATAAAAATAATTTTTGTTGAATAGTAACTTTTTACTTTTATTTACCATGGTTAAAAGTAATAGGGTAATTAAGGGTAAAAATGATATTATTATTACCCTACCACATGTCCTAATTCTATTGGATAAGTGTATTTTGACCAAAAACAACCTGTGGGATAAAATATTACCCTTTAGGTCCACATGGATTAGATTAGGACATTTATTATTATTTTATTTAAAGAAGAATTAAAATAGTTAAAATCAAAGTTTAATAACTAAAACATTTTTAATATAGGGTTATACAAAAGATATATTGAACTATAAATATTCCTTAAGAAGATAAAAATATTTCCTAAATAATTGTATTTTATTTATAATTTTTAGACATTAAATAAGTTAATTTATTTATGACACAATGATGATTCAGTAATTACCTTATTAATGAAATATTAATATAATTGATGTTATAAATGCCCAAATAAATGTAATTTTAGACATTTTATGAATTAAACTAATTTTCTAGGTCAATATGACATTTTAGTATTGGTTTAATTAACTTTTTTAGAAATAATCATTATGTTATGAGTTTCAAAAAAATCAAGTATCAAATAGTGTCAAAATTGACATAAAATGGTTTTTAAAACAAATATTATATTCTTAATTGTTATTTTATTCCTAAAAATATAGGGATCAGAAAATTGACATAGATAAGGATATATATATTAATAATGAACCACTTGGGGTTCGTTTGGCTTGTTATAGTAATATTATTAACCATATAGTGTAAGAAAACATAAAGACACGGTAAAGGTTAATTTATTTAACATAGAGTTAAATCTAAATGATAAGGATAAAATAGTAACCTAAACTTGTCTAAAACCTATTTTTTGAGAGTCATTCGACCCATCCCCAATTTAGCTTCAAAATAAATCAATTTAGAGATATTAAAAACTGAATATGACTTTATTATAAAATAATATTTTAATTTTTTCTAAGGTGCCCCTCTCCTCCCTTATAAAAAGGGCACCCCTTCCCTATTCGCTTCACACCCTTTTGAGCCTTGAATCTTGGCCAAACCCTACCAATTCCTCTTATCAACCTATCTAGTTATATCATAGAGGTTCTGGTCTTCTCAAAATACCAACTCTAGTGCCCTAAGAAGAATCTTAAAGGAGGTGTTTCGAGGAAGAGGTAATCTCTTCTACAGATTCTTTCAAGTTTTCTTTCTTCTTCAACATATTATTATTTAGTTTTTTCATTATAAAGTAATAACATCAATATAAATAATATACTGATATTTCATTATAAATATTAAACAACCCCATTTCACCTTCTATACATCCTATGGAAAATGAAATCACCGCGCGTGCGTACGTACGGAATACCATCTCCACGCCGTGGTGTAATCCGTTTTTCCACCACCACCTTACTTTGATGGGTATAATGGTGTAAAGAATAACTATATATGGCTATTATAAAATCACACTGATTCTGAGGTATTATATCATCCACTCCAATTCCATTCAATAATTATGGGAACGATATCTTGGCTCGTGTGTAAGTAAGGATTACCGTCTCCACGATGCGATGAGATTCATTATCCATGTTAACCATTCAAGAATGATTATAAAGTATATATAATGTATAATAATGAAATATATTACATAATTAATCTACTAAATTTATGTATATATATATATATGGCATCTACTTACTTCCTTTCAAGTCAATAAGGAAAGGAAAACAACGTTCATGCTTATGTATGGCATACCGTCTCCATGAACGGTGTATTTCATTTCATTCATCTATCTATTATATATATATATATATATACTGAATATATATGATACAAAAATCATTATTTAAATTCTGTATGTAAGTAAATCATGATATAATTAATAATAATATCAAGAATAACAAGTCCAACCAAGTATGACAAATAAAACAATTTTACCCAATACGCTGCTTTAATAGGGAATTTACAAAAGAACGGGTAATATAAAGTCATAAGTGAACCATATATGATATAATACCAATGAATATGATTCTGTAATAAGTAAATGACATTATTTAAATCATTATACACGAGGTTTGGATACGTACGAAGCATATCGGATCTAAAGTAAGGGATAATTTTGCAATCTCATTTTTATCTGAGATTGCTTATTCGTAAGTATTTATTGGGGTTATATTTTTCATCCATTCCATTAAAATGTTTTTCATAAAGTGTTTAATATTCTTCCATGTATGTTTAATGTCATATTTACCCCACTTTGACTTTTACTTTGTGTTATGTAAGAAATCTTTATTTTGTTTAGCATACGGGGAACTTTTTGACTTTTCCGACAAAAGTACGAGGAGAATGTTTTTTTTAAACTTATATGACATGAACGGGTTTTTACGGTTTTATAACTCCTTATTTTAAAGAAGATTACTCGACAAGATTTCATGACTATTTTCAACAAAATCCTTGTAACTTCCCAGTTCTGGAAGCCACCCAGAGGCACCCCGAACCATGTCGGTCACATGACCTCAAGCGTGTTTCCCCAAATGCCAGAGGATGCTGACTTGTAGCGAGGGCCTTGGTGAGTTATTGGGGAAACTATTCCCTCATTCGATAAAGTAGACAACAGAAGAACAACCAAACTCAATATTGGAAACAATAAATAGCATATAATAACTGAACTAAATAGCAGAAGTAATGTATAAATAATAATGATGCAACCTGGTACATATGTCTATGGAAAGCAGTAAACAAACCAACATGATGAAATACAACTAAAAACAGAGTGAAAAAGAAAAACAAGTTAAACTCCTAAGCATCATAAGTCGTAGCTTGGTCCCCTGCTCTCCAGCTCCATAGCAAGTCAGGTACCTAAAGTAGAAGGGTTCTTTCCCTTATCTATACCTGCAACAACATAGTCTGTTTGGGACCAAAAGCATGACCCAAATAGGGTGTGAGACTATGTCCCAGTAGGCAATCACCCAAATATCTGTGCCTAACAGTCATTGAATACATGACAATAATAAAATGGGAAGCAGTAAACAGAAAATCACAAGCAGCTACAATCCACAGTTCAATATATAAAGTACACAAGGAACAGCCACTGAAGAAAACAGAACAAAAGGTAACCTCTGGGTTTCTCTCTCAGCCTAACCCCTAAGGTTCAACCTACAAGTACTAGCTACCCTCTGGGAAGCACACATAGTCTCACCCCTCTAGTTCAGCTAAAGAATAGACTCTCTGGGGAAGCACTCACCGTCAATTCCTCCAATAGTCCCGTATCGTGATAAAGGCTCTCTGGGGAAGCACTCAACATCAATTCCCCTTGTGGCCCACGTCGAGGATCTTCAGACTCCCTGAGGAAGCACTCAACGTATAATCCCCATGTGGTCTTGCATTTTAATTAAGGACACTCTGGATAATCCCTCTCGTCCATTCTCTTTATGGCCCACTACAATAGGTTCTCGCAGCCCTGTGTAAAATAAACAAGCATAGTGCACATGTATCATCCAAGTAAACCTCAAGAACTACTTGGCTATCATTCTAAGGCTCAAAAACACAAAAAAGAAACAATTCCACTATCCTACAACTATGCACGACAACTGTAAAAAAACACCTAACCGGAAATACAATCATGGAAAATAAACCTGGGCACAAAAAAAATTACTCTACTCACAAGCATAACCCTCTAATACAGAAATCAAGAAAAGCAGGCAAACAGCAGGGGAAAAATAGGGAACACACAATTCCCCGTTCAAGGGAATTGGTGGAAATTGCACAAAATATTCAACCACTTCCTACAAAAATGAACAAACCACATACCTCGATCCTAGGAGATCGATATATGTGAACCACAACGACTGATTCCCCTTAGAGAATTGTAGATCTGAGAAAACGTAAAAAACGCTCAACCTTAGATAACATGAGAAAGGGAAAGAATTGGAAAACAAGGCTTAAGAAGAAGGAAGAACTCACTACTGCGATGCCAACGCAATAGAAAGAACTCAAATCGGAGAAAGGATGGAGGCTTGGGGATCCGGGGAAGAAATGCAGTCATAAGGGTCACTCTCAGACGAAGAACTTGGAGAAGGGGTGTGTTCTGTCCGTCAGGCGTGACCCTGGTGAGTTTAATGAAAAAAAAAGTACATGGTGTGTAATTTTAGAGTACATGACATGTACTATGTCTTTTCTGTACTCTGCCAAAATCATCCTCCACATCACCCCTAAACACTGTGTGTGTGGCCAAGACACGGCCAGCACACGGCTTCGAGCGAGAAAAAGTACACGGAGTGTACTCAGAAAGTACACGGCATGTACATCAAAAATTTCCAGACACTTTATTTTTCCCAAAAACTCTAGAAAAAGGGAAAACATACCTAAAACGAAGATCCCGGTTCTTACAAACTTCCCCAATTAAAGAAATTCGTCCCCGAATTTCCCTAGATAGGCGTAGAATAAGAAATCTCGAACAGCTCCAGCCACTGCGATCGTACAACGACCTCCCTCTCCCAGGTCTCGTCCTGTACTCGCCCATGCTGCCATAGCACCCATACTAGAGGAACAGACCGCCCACAGAGAACCTTCATACTGCGATCGACAATCTGGATAGGATGCTCCTCGAATAACGCATCTTCTTCCAGCTCAACTTCCTCAGGCTGAAATACATGAGACGTTCTGAAAAGTAACGTCGAAGGTGAGAGACGTGGAAGAAATCGTACATGTCTTCGTACCTATGAGGTAACTGAAACCGATAAGCAACCAGTACCACTCTCCCCAACACCTCAAACATCCCGACGTACTGTGGAGAAATCTTTCCATATCTTCGAATCCTCATGTGTCCTAAACTCGGTGTGACACGCAGGAAAACCTGATCCCCGACCTCGAACTCCAGAGGTCGTCTCCCCTGATCAGGATAAGACTTCTGTTGAGATTGTGTTGTAGCCATCCGCCTCTGAATCATCTCAATCTTCTCTGAGGTCTCTTGAACAAGATGAGGTCCCAACAAAGCTGCCTCTCCTGCCTCCATCTAGCATAAGGGTGATCAGCATGGCCTACCGTACAAAGCCTAGTATGGTGCCATTTGAATGGTCGCCTGGAAAATGTTGTTGTAAGAGAACTCCACCAGAGGAATATGCTTCTCCCAAGAACCGCCAAAGTCTAGGATGCAAGCTAGGAGCATATCCTCAAGCACCTGGATCGTGCGCTCAGACTAGCCATCAGTCTGGGAATGGTATGTTGTACTCAAAAGTACCTGTGTACCCAAAGCCTTCTGAAGTCCCTGCCAAAACCGAGAGGTAAAGCGTGCATCCCTATATGAAACAATGGAGTGTGGGACTCCATGTAAACATATGATCTATCTGATGTAAATTCGTCCCAGGTCATCGACACTGAAGGTCTCCATGATCGGAAAGAAGTGAGCATCCTTCGTGAGCCTGTCGACGGCAACCCAAACAGCATTGTTCCCCTGAGGCGACCTTGGAAACCCGGTCACGAAGTGTATCACAACATCATTCCACTTCCACTCCAGGATGGGTAACTGTTGTAAAAGGCTTGTTGGTCGCTAATTCTCTGCTTTCACATGCTGACATGTAGAACATATCATGACCAAGACAACAACGTCATTCTTCATACTTGGCCACCAGTACTGGCGATGAAGATCCGGATACATCTCGGTGATGCCCGGATGAACCACCCAAACTGAGGAATGAAAATCCTGCATCAGCTCCTCGCGTATGTCTGTTGGCACTCATACGCATCCCTGTAAACACAAGATCTCATCCTTGCCCACTGTCCAGCCAGGAAGATGGTCCTCTCCTAACAGACTCTCCCGCAGGACTAATCCTTCTTGGTCTGATAGCTTCCTCATCCGTACCCGATCAAGTAGTGTAGAGGTAATAGCTACAGAAGATAGGAAAGTCTGTCCCTGTCTGTCTTGCACCTCCAGATGCATCTCAGAGAATAGATCCATAAGCTGCCACTCACTTCTGGCCTCCTAAACTGCCTGAATCTGAGTTCTCCTGCTCAACACATCAGCCACTTCATTGAACTTTCCCAGCGTATAGGCAAGATCAAAATCAAAAGACTGAAGATACTCGAACCTTCTATGCTACCTCCGATTCAGATCACGCTGAGTGAAGATATACTTGAGACTCTTGTGGTCGGTGAAGAACACAATGTTATCTCTCAATAGATAGTGTCTCTAACAGCGTAAGGCATGAACAACAGTTTCCAACTCTAGATCATTCGTCGAGTAGTTCCTCTCATGTGGCCTCAACTTCCAAGACCTGTATGCAACGACTCCATATCCCTGCATAAGCACAGCTCCTAGCCCGATAACAGAAGCATCACAATAGACTGTGTAGCTGTTTCCGGGCTCTGGCAGGACTAGTATCGGTGCTGACGTCATCCTCCCTTTCAGTTTTTGAATGGCTGACTCACAAGAATCTGACCATAATAACTTCACCCCCTTCTTGGTCAGACCTTTCAATGGTGCTGCTAGACGAGAAAAGTCCTGAATGAAGCGTCTGTAGTATCCATCCAGCCCTAGGAAGCTCTGTACCTCAAAGACGTTCTTTGGATGCTCCCAGGAAACTACTTCTCTCACTTTCTCTGGGTCCACTTATACTCTTACCTCTGAGATGGAATGTCCCAAGAAGTGAATCTGATCCATCCATAAGATGCACTTTGAGAGTTTAGCATAAAGCTGATGCTCTCTCAGTGTATTCAGAATGATCTCAAGATGTGTGGCATGGTCGTGTTGAGTGTGAGAGTACACTAAGATATCATCCATGAAGACCACGACGAAGGAGTCCAAGTGAGGATGGAACACTCGGTTCATCAGTGTCATGAAAACTGCAGGCGCATTCTTGTGACCGAACGGCGTGACTGTATACTCATATAGACCATACCTACTTCTGAAGACTGTCAGTAGTACATATGATGGTCTAACGGGAAACTGATGATAACCGGAGCTCAAGTAGATCATCGAGAACACTCGGGCTCCTCGAATTTGATCAAGGAGGTCATCAATCCTCGGCAAGGGATATTGGTTCTTGACCGTTAATTGGTTCAGCTTCCAATAATCCACACAAAGATGAACGGTACCATCTTCCTTCTTCGCAAACAGGACAGGCATTCCCCAAGGAGAAGTACTAGGTCGGATGAAACCCTTTGCTTGTAACTCCTACAACTATTTATTGAGCTCCTGCAACTCAAGTGTGGTCATCCTATAGGGAGGAATGGACACAGGTGCCGCTTATGGCACGATCTCAATAGAAAAGTCCACCTCACGCCTTGGAGGCAAACACAAAAATTCCTCTGGAAAGACATCCCTGAAGTGATCCACCACTGGAGGAAATTACAACTGTGGAGTACCCTGATCATGTAGATAAATACTAGAAATCTATGCCATCACCCCTCCTATCCCAAAGTGCTCGAGTCCTGCTCGACTTCCCGAACATCCCATTATCCTCTATAAAGAAAGGATTCACCCTCTTGTGAGATGAAACTAACCCTGTGGAAGTAACAGTCGACGACTGCCTGGAGGGGAGCTATCCAGTACATTCCCAGAATGACATCATATCCTGTCATCTCTAGGACATAGAGATCCCATGAGAAATGATACCCTTCAACCTCGAGGGGGCACTCTCTACACTGGTGTACACTAGATGTCTTCATCCCCAAAGGTGTGTCTAGTTTCAACGAGTTGGTAGAAGAAAATATACAAAGCCCCAGGATCTCCACAACAATAATAGAGATAAAGCTATGCGTAGCACCAGTATCAATAAGATCTGAAGATAAAACTGAGGATACTAAGATCATACCTCGAACAGTAGATGCTCTGGGATCCTGCTCCAGATAGGTCTACTCCACCGCAAAAGCATGGCCTACCCCGCGACTTTGTGACCATACCTGACCACTCTGAGCTGAACCTCCCTACTGGTGCTGAAGGAATGGTGACTGACTGCCATGGAATCGACCTCCACCTCGGCCCGAACGGCCAAAATAACTCCAATTCCCCAACTGGTGAGAAACTGGTGGTGCTTCTCCTGAATGAGGAGTTATGGAAGAACCCCCATCTCCAGCTACTGGTGAGAAAACCTGGGAGAAACACTGAAGGTGACCCATCTTGCCAGAATATCGGCACTCCACTAGGTCTCTCTGGCACTGCGGCCTCGTGTACCCTGCCCTTCCACACTGGTAGCATATTACATGGCTACCGGAATATGTATCTTGCCTCCTCGTATCACCGCGTGTAGGCTCCCTATGGCGCTTCCTACTATCAACTGGAGGAACACAAGCTCTGAAAGCAGAACCTCCCTAGATCATAGCTCCGGAGTCTCTCAGATTGTGCTCTGCAATCAGTTCCTAGTTGACGATGGAAGATATGGAAGTCAACTTGAAGAGATTCACATGCGATCGGATCTCCTGCTTGAGACCATCATCAAACTTCCTTGCTAAGAACACCCCACTTCCATCCCAAAGGGGTGTGAAATGCTGCAGCTTAGTGAAACGAGAGGATTACTCCATAATTGAAAGAGTACCCTACTCTAGGCTCATAAACTCCTGGGCTTGATCGTCCCTCAGGGTATCCGGGTAGAAGTAGTCATAAAACACCTATCGGAACTCCTCCCAAGCCATAACCTGCTGATGACCCGCCTTTGAGATCACGTACCACAACATTTTGGTGGAGTCTCGTAGCTTGTAGGTAGCGAGATTGACCCACCTCTCTGGAGGCGTCTCCAGATGCTCAAATATATTCAGCATGGCTTCCAACCATGACTCTGCAGACTGTGGTCCTCCTTCCCCCGAGAAAGTAGAAGGATGCTGCTGCTGGAAAACCCACGTCAATTCTGCCATAGTCATGGTAGGATGCGGAACTCCCTGGAAGGTCTGCATCATCCTCATAAAACCTTCCCTGAAATATGCATTAGCACCAGCAACTGGTATGACAGTCGGTGCCAAGGCTGGCCCGACTGGAGGATCAATAGGAAGTCCCTGATCAGCCATATCTGGTGTCAGATCACTGCCTGACGATATACGTACAACTAGAGGATGTCTCGGAAGTATAAATCTGAAAGATCAAAACCATGCCTTAGATCATGATTAAAAAGGTAGATAACATAAGGTACAAAACGGAAACATAATAGGAAAATAGTTAAGTTTTACAAAACACGACTACACGGCATGTATAAAAACTACACGGCGTGTTCACTTAAACCATAGACATGGTGTGTGATTCTACCACCCCTGGTCGTGTAAACCCCCAGACTACATGGCATGTTTTCCCCACAAATGGAATGTACTTATACTTTACTCTCCTGCTCGATTCTCCTTGCACGGCTAACCCACACGGTCTTCTTGAAATGAGACTACACGGTGTGTTCCATGTGGACACGGCATGTAGTAGACAAGGTGTCAATGACCCGTGTTGTTAGTCACACGGCCGACTACACGGCTGAGACTATACGGCGTGTTCCGAACAAACATGGCGTGTACTCGAATACTTTTCCCGACCCGTGTGGTTGGCGACACAGCCAAGTACACGGCTGACCCTTACACTACGTGTTCCGAACAAACACAGCGTGTATAGGAGGGGAGAACTTTGTTCCGTGTTGTTCGTGACATGGCCGGGTACTGAGGATAAGGATACACTCAATGTTCATACAACACATGGCGTGTATGACACGAGCTTCCCCGGCCCGTGTTGTTAGTGACACGGCCGGGTACATGGCTCACTACTACACTGCGTGTACCTTACGTACATGGCGTGTTCTTGAAGTTTCTTTCATAAAACTATTTTTTTTCTCACACGGTCTGCTACACGGCCTGAAAACTACACGACATGTATCCAAAAAGTACACGCCATGTATTCTTGGTTTTTCTGGGCAGTAGCTCAAAAACTGCACAGAATCCCAGAAACACTAAAAACAAGGCAAAGAGGTTCCAAATTCTGATCTGTGAGGGCCCATATGCCTTGCGAATCAAATCTTGGCATCTCCCACAGTCATAGACAAGAGAAAACAGGATCATGATCCACCAATTTCCGATTCAAGAGGGCCCATAACACCTCAAGAATCAAAAATTGGCGTTCATTTTAGCAAATTGGAATATAAACAATCCTCTAACAAGGCAGCATATATTCTATCAAGCATCTATCACAACAGCATGCATATTCTACACAAGGTCTATCACAACACCATGAAATCACTAATTCATCCTAGATGGCATGGAAAGAATGCATGTAATGTGATTTCTACAAGTGCCTATATTATTCATGAGATGGCATACCCTCATCTCATCGGGTTGTGACTGATATAGAACCACAATAGTCAAGACAATAACGACACAAAGCATGTGAATCACTCTAGGTGAAATTATCTCAACCGTAAAATCTCAAAACTAGAAAATGCAATTAATGAGGTAGTATTTCATTTCCCTATACACGGGTTAGCTACTCCTGAGCACAGATTAATACCATTTACCGAATCCGTACTATCCCTGGCTAAAGGCTCTAAACAGTAAAGCAATAGAAAATAACTCCTCTAATACCACTTTGTAACGTCCCGGTTCCGGAAGCCTCCCAGAGGTGCCCCATACTCAGTCAGTCACATGACCTCATGCGTGTTTCCCCAAATGCTAGAGGCTGCCGACTAGCAGCGAGGGCCTTGGTGAGTCGGTGGTGAAACTATTCCCTCATTCGGTAAAGTAGACAGTAGAAGAACAACAAAACTCAATAGCGAAAACAATAAACATCATACAACAACTGAACTAAATAGTGGAAGAAATGTATAAATAATAATGATGAAACTGGGTACATATGTATATGGAAAGAAGTAAACAAACCATCTTGCTGAAATACAACTGAAAACAGAGTGCAAAATAAAAACAAGGTAAACACCTCAGCATCGCAAGCTGTAGCTTGGTCCCCTGCTCTCCAGCTCCACAGAATGTCAGGTACCTGAAGTAGAAGGGTGCTTTCCCTTATCTATACCTGCAACAACATAGTCTGTTTGGGCCCAAAAGCATGAACCAAACAGGGTGTGATAAAAAGTCCCGGTAGGAAATCACACAAATACTTGTGCCTAACAGTCAGTGAATACATGGAAATTATAAAACAGGAAGCAGTAAACCAGAAAACACAAGCAGCTACAATCCACAGTTCTACATATAAAGTACATAAGGAATATCCACTGAAGCAAACAGAACAAAAGGTAAACTCTGGGTAGTTATCATAGCCTAACCCCTAAGGATCAACCTACAAGAAATAGCTACCCTATGGGAAGCACACACAGTCTCACCCCTCTAGTTCACCTAAATAATATATTCTCTGGGGAAGCACTCATCGTTAATTCCCCCTAGAGTCTCGTATCGTGCTAAAGGATATCTGGGGAAGCACTCAACGTCAATTCACCTTGTGGCCCGCATCAAGGATCTATAGACTCTCTGAGGAATCACTCAACGTCAATTCCCCCTGTGGTCTCGCATCGTAATTAAGGACACTCTGGAGAAGCCCTTCCGTCCATTCTCCCTATGGCCCACTACACTAGGTTCTCGCAGCCCTGTATAAAATAAACATGCATAGCACGCATGTATCATCCAAGTAAACCTCACGAACTAGATGGCTATAATTCTAAGTCTCAACAGCACAACAAAGCAACAGTTCCACTATCCTACAACTACGCATGACAACTGGAAAAAAACATCTAACAGGCAGAACAATCATGGAAAAGTAACCTGAGCACAAAACAAATTACTCTACTCACAGGCATAAACCTCTATTACAGCAATCAAGAAAAACAGGGAAACAACAGGGGAAAAATAAAGAACACACAATTCCCCGTTCAATGGAATTTGTGGAAATTTCACATAATATTCAATGACGTCCTACAGAAAGGCACAAACACCTACCTCGATCCTACGAGATCAATATATGTGAACCACGACTACTGATTCCCCTTAAAGAATCATAGATCAGAGAAAAAATCAAAAACTCTCAACCTACGATAACTTGAGAAAGGGAAAGAATTGGTAAACAAGGGTCAATTAGAAGGAAGAACTCACCGCTGCGATACCAACGCAATCAACAGAACTCGAATCAGATAACGGATGGATGCTCAGGGATCTAGAGGAGAAACGCGGTCGTACGGGTCGCTCTCGGATGAAGAACCTGTAGAAGGGGTGTATCCGGTCCATCAGGCGCGACCCCGGCATGTTTAATGAAAAAAAAGTACACGACATTTAATTTTATAGTACACAGCATGTACTAGGTCTTTTCCGTACTCTGCCCAAATCGGCCTCCACGTCACCCCTAAACACCGTGTGTGTGGCCCGTACATGGCCAGCACACGGCTTTGAGCGGGAAAAAAGTACACAACATGTACTTCAAAAATTTCTAGAAACATTATTTTTCCCAAAAACTCCAGAAAAATGGAAAACATACCTGAAACGAATATCTGGGTTCTTACCATCCTTTTCTTTTAAACTTCCATATCATTTTGTGAAAAGAAAATGATTTTGAAGAAGAAATGATATTTTCCTCAATAATTCCTTTCAAGTGTTTTATCAAAAGAATTTTCCATTTAAGAATACTTTTTACATACGGGTATATTTCAAGTATAATGTCTCTATGATTTACATGGTTTTACTTTTCTTATGATGAAATGTTATCCTTATTTTTTATATGGATTATTTTATAATGGGATGATGTTTATGAAACCCATTTTATTCTTTGGGTTATGATGAATGATTTATGTTCATGTTGTGGCATAAGTAAGAATGATTTCATTATGAGATGGGTGGACCTATATCTACCTCCAATGCATTGGATAAAGATTTATATCTCATGAGATAGACATAGCTATAATGGTAAGTTAATCAGGTTAAGTTTTACAGGACTGAAACGAGGAGTGAACTCAATTCAGAAAGGGACTTTGTCCACTAAGATGGTTTTGGCAGCAATTTCTTGGCTACTATGGAAATAATATCATGTGCTTAATGGTTTTCAACAATTACATGTTTTCTTTCCATGAAATTTTATCATGATGATGTTCCATTATGATATATTCCTTACATACATTGATGATTTATGTCTTTCTTCAAGATTTTGATGTTTAGATTTTATGTTCAAGTTTTTGCATTCAAATATTTATGGATTGTTTTATTTTCTCTATGTTTACCCTTACTAGGAATTTGATCTCACACTTTTTATGTTTTCTTTTCCCAAGGATTTAAAGAAAGTTTTTATGTAAGAAAATAAAAGGGGGAGATCTTTATGGGAGATTTTGAAGATCTTTCACCATGATTGGAAGATTATTTTCCGAGTTTCCAAAGACACTAAACTATTACGGTTCTTTGGTGTTTGTTTTTGTTATGTATTAAGTATTCATCAAAAGTAATGTAATTTCCATGTATGTCAAGATTTGGGTCTCTACAGGGTGCACCAGTCCTCTTCATCAATAAGAAAGATGGTTCAATGCACCTTCACATTGACTATCGTGAGCTTAACAAAATCACGATAATGAACAAGTATCATATCCCATAAATTAATGACTTGTTAAATCAACTGAATGGAGAACAATAATTCTCTAAGGTAGATTTGTGGTCAGGAAATTATCAAGTAAGGGTGAATATGGATGATATCCCCAATAGTTTTTTCGTACAAGATACGGGCACTATGAATTCAAAGTAATTCCATTTGGACACACTAATGCTCCCGAAATATTCATGGACTTGATGAATAGAGTATTTAGAGATTAACTTGAGAAATTTCAGGAATTCTTTATAGATGATATACTAATATACTCAAAAACCAAGGAGGATCATGAGAATCTTCTAAGAACTGTACTATAAACCTTGAAAAAGTAGAAGCTCTATGAAAATTACAGTAAGTGTGGGTTCAGGTTGATGTAGGTCACAGTCTTGGGCCATATCATTACAAGCAACGGGATATATATTGATCCCTCCAAGGAAGCTGCAATAGAGGGATGTCTAAGGCCAACATCAATAATGGATATCTGTAGATGTTTGCGGTTAGATGTATATTATTGATGATTTGTGAAATATTTCTCAGGATCTTCCAACCCTCTTACCAAGCTAACTCGGAAGGGAGTAAAGTTTGATTGGAGTGATAAATGTGAAGAAATATTCAAGGAGTTGAAAAGGAGGATTATCACTATGCATGTGCTCACTTTACCCACAATTGGAGAAATTTTTATGGTATTCAGTGATGCTTCGAAGAAGGGCATGGGCTTTATGTTGATTAAAAATGACAAATTCATTTCCTATGCTTCAAGGAAATTGTAATTTCATGAGCCGAATTATCGAACACATGATCTGGAGTTGGTTGTGGTGATCTTCACTTTAAAAATTTGGCAAAATTTTCTCTTTGGGGAGAAGTGTGGAATATATACGGACCACAAAAGCCTCAAGTATATATTCACAAAGAAATATTGGAATATGCACCAATGAATATGGCTAGAGCTGATAAAATACTATGAATTATCAATACATGACCACCCAGGGAAATCAAATAAGGTGAAAGATGCTCTAAGGAGAAAGGACCCAATGATTCTTTCATTGATGATAATTGATAAGGATATAATCTTCTTATATTTGATGAAAATGGACATGATAATCATAAAGAAGGGAACAGCGTCAATCCATTCACAAATGATTGCTCAACCGTCTCTTTTGGAATGGTTAAAGGATGCTCAAAAGGATGATGTGGGAATTAAGAAGAATTTGGAATCTCTTAGAAAAAGTGAAATTCTCGAAGTTCTATGTTAATGAAGAATAAGTTGTGAGATTTGGGAAAGGACTATGTGTTGAGATGAACCTTTCTCGGAAATTCACTGCGTGTATTTTGATTCGATCTCCAGAGGGGTTTGCGTGGTGGTGGCGCCTAGTGTTTCAGTGTAACACCCGAGAGTTTTATGAGAAATTTTTTGTTTTTATGTTATATAAATCATCGAAGTAATCTTTCACAACACACAACACTAGCTTGTCTTTCTTTACATGCAATCGCGACCTTCCTCGATAGCTTGCGTCATACGCAATACCGGGTTTCACTAAACAACGATATATTATTATGGACTAGCCGTTATGAATAGTAATAATTAAATTTTAAATTTTATAACATTATTATTCATCTTAAGCATTTTCTAGAATATGGTAAG
This sequence comes from Viscum album, assembly GCA_963277665.1. Taxonomy (NCBI): domain Eukaryota; kingdom Viridiplantae; phylum Streptophyta; class Magnoliopsida; order Santalales; family Viscaceae; genus Viscum; species Viscum album. The sequence goes on from CAUJRU010000174.1 coordinate 1,248,466, forward strand.
AGAACAAAATAAATTTTTCGGGTAAAATAAGTATTTTTCAAAAAATGCAGTTTTGCCGCCTTTTGATGGTGCACCCACATTAAATCTAGTTTTTGACACATTTATAAGTTCAATTTGACAAAATAAAATTCTTCTTTTGAATTAGGATATAAAAATTTACTTTGGATAAATTGTTGATATTTTTCTGATAACTTTTATATTTTGATGAATAGTAAAAATACGCTAATTTTTAATTAAAAACAACTTTTTTCCATTGAGTTAATTTATATGGTTAAATTATAATATTTAATGGTTTTAAAGTATAAATAGAATATTTTTTTACCAGTTAATATAATTTATGTCATTATCATTAATTTCACATTGAATTCATAGGTAAAAACATTTCAATCTTTGGCAATGTTTTAACTTCTAAAACCCATTTTCTTAACAACAGGGTTTATTTTTAATTAATTACTGCAACTTATGTGTTTTGAATTTTTAAAAATGGATTCCATATTTGGAATCAGTGGGTCCAAATTATGTGAATAGGCTACTTTTTATTTTTTGGCATTATGAATAGTAACTACGGTAAATTTTATTTACCCTAGTTAAAGATAAATCGGGTAATTAAGGGTAAATATATGATTATAAAATTATCCTAACACCTTCCAAAATCCTATTTGATGACTAAAAGTCGACCGATATCACCTAAGGGTTGGATTAGATTCATTTAATGGACTTTTGTCAATGACAATAATTTAATTATTATTAAAACTGAAGAATGTGATAACATGTCACTTTCTTAAATCTTATAAGTAGAATAATTTTAATTTAGTGATAAACTTAATAAAACATCAAACATGAATAGTCTCCAGAATGCTAATACATTTATATACATCATATAAATTTATTTAGAATTAATAAGAATTAAATAATTATCATTAATTATGACACAATAGTGATGTTGAAATTATTTTATTAATTAAAATATCAAATAAATGGTTTTACAAATATTAAAATAAATATTATATGAACTATTTAATGTGCTCCATAAATTTTCTAGATACATATGACATTTTATGGATCTATTAATGCTTTTATTTTGAACATATATTCTGTATATATTTTATTTAAATTCAAATAAATGAATAGTGTCAAAAATGACACTATTGTTATTTTATAAAAATAACATATTATAAAATTTTTTAAAAATCACAAAAATATTTAAAAATTATAAATTAAAATTTATATGGTCGAAAATGTCATAAAGTGTCAAATTATGGAAAATTCACAACACATGTGTAATTATTTATAATAATTTAAAATTTAGAATATTATTACCACAAATAAAATTGAATTGATAAATAAGGATAAATCAAGTTGATAATGTTTAAAATAAATTCCTAACATGTCTAAATTTTATTGGTTGATGTGATTACAACCCTATCTCAGCTAATCTTCAGATATGAGTCATTTTGGAAGTTTTTATGTGGGGTTGGGATTTAATATAAACTAATATTTCTTATATTTCCAAAGGTGCCCCTCTACTCCCTTATAAAAGTGCACCTCCTCCCTCTCCTCCTCACACCAGTTTGAGCCTTTAAGATCGACCAATCTCTGCCCATTTCACTTCCCCACTTCCCTAGAAACATCCTAGAGGTCCTGGTCTTCTTCAAAGACCAATTTTAGTGCCCTAAGAGGAGGTCTCAAAGAGGCGCTTCAAAGAAGAGGAGGTTCATACACTTACGAAGCAAATCGGACCTAAGGTCAGGAAGAAGGTTATTAAGTAGGATATGAAAAAATGGACGCTAGATATGATGAAATAAATGGGAGACAGTGTAGATGATTTATGAACCAGTTGATTATGTTTCCCAGTTTCTAATGATACTATACCTATATGGTCCTTTCATGGTTTTTTTATATGTTGTAATAAGTGTACTTCAATTTTGAAATACTAACAATGTATATAAAGTATGGGTTATTATAGTTGGAATCAGAGGAAAGGTATAGTCAAACTTTTGAAACTAGGATGTGAAAGTCTTAGTAAGAACCCTAAGGATAATTCTAAGCATAGAACACAATATTAGTGTTTTAGAAATGTCCATGAACAACCTATGATAAGACCTTAAGTGTTAAATTTTATTCTTGATTATGTGTTTTTCCTATTATAATAAGTGTTTCTTAGACTATTCTTCTTCGTTTTAGTCAATGGTTGGAACCCGAAGAAATCGTGTTAATGCGGAATGCGATGGGAAATGCAATGATTATACCCCTGAACAACCAAACGTTATGGGATCTGGAATGAAAAATCTTGTAGCCATGCTCACACAACTTTCTCAAGCTATGAATCATGCAGGACTTCCAAATGAGCAAAGGAAGGAGCAACATTCTGTTGAATCCTTCATGAGGCAGCGTCCACCTTCATTCAACGGGTCTTCTGATCCATTAGTGGCTGATCAGTGGATCAGTACCACTGAAAAGATATTTTCAGTTCTTCAATGTTCTGAACATGATAAAGTCATCTTAGCAGTGTATCGTTCGGAAGGTGATGCCGATCAATGGTGGAATCTTATTAAGAATACGAGGAAAAGGGATGAAATTGAGTCCCTGGAATGGGGCAAGTTCAAGAACTTATTTTTCAATAAGTATTTCCCTCATATTCTTCAAACAAAGATGGAGAAGGAATTTCCTCTACTAAAGCAAAAGGATGATGAATCTGTTGGTACCTATGAAGCAAATTTTATAAGACTTGCAAGTTACGCTTCTGGTATTATTATCCAACCTGAGAGTAAGATCGATCGATTCTTTAGTGGCTTAAAACCAATTCTTCGAAGGGTTTTATCCATAAGGGACTTCAATAGCTACAAGGAAACCGTTCGATGTTCTCTCAAGGTTGAGATGGAGACTGGGGTAACCCATCAGTCATATGGGTTTGATAAGAAGAGGAAAATGGAATTCAAAGGAAAATATAAAGAGCACACTGAAAAGAAGATGATATTTCCCTTATGCTCAATGTGTTGAAATAAACATGGAGGAAATAGTCTTAAGGGGACAAGAAAATGTTATAAGTGTGGAAGAGAAGGTCATCGGGCAATTGAATGTCGAAATAATGGGAAGAAGATGTCTAATGATGAAAAAAAAGGAAGTAATACACAAGATGAACCTATTACACTTCATTGTTTCAAGTGAAAGTAGATGGGGAATTATTCCAATCGATGCCCAAATCCAAGGGTTGATGATGATGATCGACGTCAACAAACTCTTAAGGCCAACGACAAAGGAAAGTCACATGCAATTACTATGGGCGATGTGGAGTACGACAACGAAGTGGTGAGAGGTACACATACCATCTAATCTAAAGTAGAAAATGTTTTATTTGATTCTGGATCCACCCACTCTTTTATTTCAGAAGAATTTTCTAAGGTTATCACCGTATTACCTCAGCAATTAGATGTTGAGTTAGCCGTGACAACCCCTAATGGCACAACAGTCGCATCAAAAGTTTATAATTCTTCTCCGATTGAAGTTTGTGGGAAAGTGCTTCCTGCAAATCTTGAGGTCCTTCTTATAGTGGAATTTGATGTGATTCATGGCATGGATTGGCATTATTTATATGGATCTCATATCAATTTCTAAATATGGGAAGTCACATTTCATATTCCAGATCAATCTATGATCGTCTATCGATGCAAGGATGAACATAACCTTCCAGTGGAAATTTCTTCCATCTTATGGGTCTTAATTCCACTAAATGAAGGTTATTTATCTCAAATGGTTGGTGAGAAACTCACGATTAAGAATATTCCCATTGTACAAGAGTTTGGCGATGTCTTTCTGGAAGAATTTTCGGGTATTCCACCAAATCGTGAAGTTTAGTTTTCAATAGAACTCTTACGGGGTGCTCTGCCTATTTCAAAGACACCTTATAGAATGGCTCCAATTGAGTTGCAGGAATTGAAGGAGAAACTCCAAGAGAATCTTGATAAAGGATTCATACGCCCTAGTGAGTCACCTTGGAGAGCACCTGTTCTATTTGTTAAGAAGAAATATTGATCAATGAGACTCTGCATTGATTATCGAGAACTTAACAAGATCACTATCAAGAACAAATATCATCTCCCATGCATTGATGAATTATTTGACCAACTACGCGGAGCTCAATACTTTTCCAAGATTGATCTTCGTTCAGGGTATCATCAATTAAGGGTCAAAAGGGAGGATATTCCAATGACGGCTTTCCGTACAAGGTATGGACACTATGAATTTATAGTGATTCCATTTGGTCTTACTAATTCCCCTGCTATCTTCATGGATCTGATGAATAGAGTCTTTAGAGACTATCTTGATCAGTTTGTGGTAGTCTTTATAGATGATATTCTTGTCTATACAAATAGCAAGGAAGAACATGAAGATTATTTGAGAATTTTATTGAAGACCCTGAGAAAGGAGAATCTTTATGCCAAAATTACCAACGGTGAATTTTGGCTTCAAAAAGTTTCATTTTTGGGTCACATAATCTCAAAAGAGTGGATATCTGTGGATCCAACAAAAACAGAGGTTATCGATAGATGGCCAAGACCAAAAACAGTAACTGAGATCCGAAGTTTTCTTGGTTTGGATGGATATTATCGAATTTTTGTGAAAGAGTTTTCACGATTATCTAATCCACTAACCAAGTTGACTCGGAAAGGAGTTAAGTTTGTTTGGACGGAGGAATGTGAAGAGAATTTCAAGGAGTTGAAAAGAAGGTTATCCAGTGAACCTGTACTCACACTTCCTTGTAGTGTAGAAAGGTTTGTGATCTACAGTGATGCATCTAAGAAGGGGTTGGGGTGTGTTCTTATACAAAATGATATGGTGATAGCTTATGCCTCATGACAGTTGAAAATCCATGAGCAAAATTACCCAACTCATGATTTGGAGTTAGCTGCGGTAATCTTTGCATTATAGATTTGGAGGCATTATCTTTATGGAGAAAGGTGTGATATTTATACTGATCATAAAATTTTAAAGTATATTTTCACACAAAAGGTGCTGAATATGTGCCAAAGAATATGGTTGGAGCTGATTAAGGATTATGGCTACTCAATTCATTACCACCCTTGGAAAACAAACAAGGTGGCAGATGTATTAAGTCGACAAGCCCATGGTAGCTTATCCATGATGAGGATCACAAAAAATCCAATATTTATGGATTTACAAAGGATGGTTCTTGTAATTATAATGGAAGGGTAAAAATCGTATCTTTTTCAAATGAATGTTCAGCCATCTATACATGTGAAGATTAAAGAGGCACAGAAAGAAGATGTAGAGTTACAAAAGAAGGTGAGAAAAGTTCCTGAATTCAACCTTGATTGTGATGGGATAATAAAGTTCAGGAATCGGGTTTATGTTCCTCCCATCCCATAATTAAAGAAGGAGCTACTGGATGAGGCTCATAGTTCTTCATTCTCTATTCATCCTAGAAGCACGAAGATGTATAGGGATCTGAAATAGTACTTCTGGTGGGATGGCATGAAAAGAGATATTGCTGAATATGTCTATCGATGCTTAGTTTGTCAGCAAGTTAAAGCTGAGAGACAGAAGTCTAAGGGGATGTTACAACCATTACCCATACCTGAATGGAAATGGGAAAACATCACAATGGACTTTTTCATTGGACTTCCTAAAACAGCCAAAGGCAATAATGCTATCTGGCTTATAGTTGATCGTCTTACAAAGTCTGCACACTTCATTGATATTAGAGATGATTTCTCTCTAGATCATATTGCCAGCATATACTTAAAGGAAGTGGTAAGATTTCATGGAGTACCACTTTCCATTATATCTGATCGGGATCTGAGGTTTACCTCGAAGTTCTGGCGAAGTCTTCAGCATACTCTGGATACAGAGTTGAGTTTCAGCACTGCTTATCATCCTCAGTCAGACGGTCAGTCTAAGAGGAAAATTCAAACTCTAGAAGATATGTTGAGAGCTTTCTCTATAGATTTCAAAGGTGGTTGGGATCAACACCTACCTTTGGTGGAATTTTCTTATAATAATAGCTTTCACTCTTGTATTCAGATGGCTCCTTATGAAGCTCTCTATGGAAAGAAATGCAGGACTCCAACTTGCTGGGAAGAAGTTGGGGAAAGAAATCTATTAGGACCTGATCTTGTTGATGAAATGGCATAAAATGTTAGATATATTCAATGACATTTAAGATAAGCTCAGAGTCGACAAAAAAGTTATGCCGACAACTAAAGAAAAGACCTAGAGTTTGAAGTGGGTGATAAAGTGTTCTTATGAATATCTCCCTGGAAGAGGGTTGTGAGATTTGGAAAGAAGGGAAATTTGAGCCCTAGATATATCAGTCCTTTTGAAATTATGGATCGTGTTGGGAAGGTAGATTACCGATTGGCGCTTCCACCGAATCTCTCTCAAGTTCACAATGTGTTCCATGTATCTCTCCTGAGAAAGTACATACCTGATCCTTCACATGTACTCAGCTCAGAAGTTGTACCGCTGGAGCAAGATCTTTCTTATGAAGAACAGCCGATAGAGATTCTGGATCGTAGAGAAAAAGTCCTACGGAACAAGACCACTCGCTTTGTGAAAGTTTTATGGAGGAACCACTAATTAGAAGAAGCTACATGGGAGCTTGAGGATATGATGAGGGAGAGGTATCCTCATCTGTTTGTTACAACGTGACAAATTTCGAGGGAGAAATTCATTTTAAGGTGGGTAGAATGTAACACCCGAGAGTTATATGAGAAATATTTTGTTTTTATGTTATATAAATCATCAAAGCAATCTTTCACTACACACAACACTAGCTTGGCTTACTTTACATGCAATCGTGACTTTCCTCGATAGCTCGCGTCATACGCAATACCGGGTTTCACTAAACAACGATATATTATTATGGACTAGCCGTTATGAATAGTATTAACTATATTTTGAATTTTATAACATTATTATTCATCTTACACATTTTCTAGAATATGGTAAGGGAATAAAATAAAATTTTCGGGTAAAATAAGTATTTTTCCAAAAATGCAGTTTTGTCGCCTTTTGATGGCGCACCCACATTAAATCTAGTTTTTGAAATGTATATAAGTTTAATTTGACAAAATAAAATTCTTCTTTTTAATCAGGAAATAAAAATTTACTTTGGATAAATTTTTGATATTTTTCTGATAACTTTCATATTTTGATAAATAGTAAAAATACGCTAATTATTAATTAAAAACAACTTTTTCCATTGATATAATTTATATGGTTAAATTATAATATTTAATTGTTTTAAAGAATAAATAGAATATATTTTTACCATTTAATATAATTTATGTCATTAGCATTAATTTCACATTGAATTCATAGGTAAAAATATTTCAATCTTTGGCAATGTTTTAACTTCTAAAACCCGTTTTCTTAACAACGGGATTTATTTTAAATTAATTACTGCAACTTATGTGTTTTTAATTTTGAAAAATGGATTCCATATTTGAAATCAGTGGGTCCAAATTATGTTAATAGGCTACTTTTTATTTTTGGGCATCATGAATAGTAACTACGGTAAATTTTATTTACCAAAGTTAAAGGTAAATCGGGTAATTAAAGGTAAATATAAGATTATAAAATTACCCTAAAACCTGCCAAAATCCTATTGGATGACTAAATGTCGACCCGTATCACCTAAGGGTTGGATTAGATTCATTTAATGGCCTTTTTTCAATGAACATAATTTAATTATTATTAAAACCAAAGAATGTGACAACATGTAACTTTCTTAAATCTTATAAGTATAATAATTTAAATTTAGTAATAAACATAATAAAACTTCGAACCTAAATAGTATCCAGAAAGATAATACAATTATCTACATCATAGAAATTTATTTATAATTTTTAGGGATTAAATAATTATCATTAATTATGACACAATAGTGATGTTGATATTATTTTATTAATTAAAATATCAAATAAATGGTTTTAAAAATATTAAAATAAATATTATATGAACTATTTAATGTGATCCACTAAATTTTTAGATACATATGAAATTTTATGGATCTATTAATGATTTTAGTTCGAACATATCTTCTGTATATATTTTATTTAAATTCAAATAAATGAATAGTGTAAAAATTGACATTATTGTTATTTTATAAAAATAACATATTATAAATTTTTTTAAAAATCACAAAAATATTTAAAAATTATAAATTAAAATTTATATGGTCTATAATGTCATAATGTGTCAAATTATGGAAAATTCACAACACATAAGTAATTATTTATAATAATTTAAAATTTAGAATATTATTACCACAAATAAAATTAAATTGATAAATAAGGATAAATCAAGTTGATAATGTTTAAAATAAATTTCTAACAAGCCTAAATTTTATTGGTTAATGATAATACAACCCTATCTCATATAATCTTCGGATATGAGTCATTTTGGATTTTTTTACGTGGGGTTGGGATTTAATATAAACTAATATTTCTTATATTTCCAAAGGTGCCCCTCTCCTCCCTTATAAAAGGGCACCTCCTCCCTCTCCTCCTCACACCAATTTGAGCCTTCAAGCTCGACCAATCCCTTCCCATTTCACTTCCCCACTTCCCTAGAAACATCCTAGAGGTCCTGGTCTTCTTCAAAGACCACTTTTAGTGCCCTAAGTGGAGGTCTCAAAAAGCCTCTTCAAAGAAGAGGAGGTTCAGACACTTATGAAGAAAATCGGACCTAAGGTCAGGAAGAAGGTTATTAAGTAGGATATGCCAAAAGGGACGCTAGATATTATGAAATAAATGGGAGATAGTGTAGATGATTTATGAACCAGTTGTTTATGTTTCCCAGTTTCTAAAGACACTATACCTATATGGTCCTTTCTTGGTTTTGTTATATGTTGTAATAAGTGTACTTCAATTTTGAAGTTCTAACAATGTTTGTAAAGTATGGGTCGTTATATTTAGTCCCCCCCCCGCCTTGAGATTCTTCTCGTCTTTCGGGATCAAAGGCCATGGTCTGGAGTTTTGCAGGAAGGGGAATGTGAATTTTTGGTCTAGAGGGGCCTCTTCTTCCCAGCTTCGTCCCCCGAGTGCAGCTGAGGTACTTGGAGAACGAGCGGGTGGTCAGAGAGGCCAGCAAGTCCTTCAAGAGATCCCTAGGGTGGCGTCGGTTATTCCTACAATGCTAGTAGCAGAGGATTTTGGGGACATCGAGGTGATGAACATGGGAGGAGGATCAAGGATTAAAGGGTCTGGGTTGGTTAGCTCGGTCGCTGGTTTGGGGAAGAAGGTCAGTGAGTGTTCTTCGGCTGTTGCAACCCCTAGTGGGGGGGTTTTGGAAGTGGAGGGGGGTCTTCGTGGGGTCCAATGGTGGGGGATCTGGGTTGGACTTTTCTGGAGGTTTCTTCATTCTCTGTCAAAGAGAAATCTATGTTTTTCTAAGAGTCTTTCTCTTGTATTCCGAGATGGTTTCCCCCTTCTATTCTAGAGGTTCGGTTCTCGTCGATGTTGTCCTCGAATTCACTGAAGTTATCAATGTTGGCGTCAGTTGATTGTAGGAATGGGCATCAAGGCTATCCCTCTTTGAAGATCCTTCCAAAGGGGGTTGAGAAAGAAATTATGGAGTCTCATAAGTCTCCTTAGAGAGTTTTCCTAGTCTCTTTGACTCGGGATAAGGCTCTTCCTCTGTCGCCACAAGGAAATCTGGAGAACCGTTTCTCGATTCTGTAGGAAGATGATAGCCCACTAAAGAAGAAGGTCCTCGTTCCAAAGAGGGGATGCTCCTCGGTAAGGCTGTTCCGCCCAGTAACGTGATCGATGTCCAAGGAAGGTTGTAGCAGGGAATTGTTTGTGCTGAGGTCAAGCCTTAATACTCCCCGGGGGGGCAGTGTTATCCAGTAATTTCATCAGTGATAATTTGGAATGCCCGGGGGTGGGGGCCGTGCGAAATGCACATTTTTGGCGGCAGAATCAAGGAAATCCAATGCTTCGATATTGGTGATCCTTGAACCCAAATATGATTCGAATAAGATAAGTTTATTTACTAAGAGAGCGGGTATAAGGACCCGCACTTATTTCATACATAATATTGAATTTATTTAAGAAACCACTTCATTATACATTGAGGATCTTTTCAAGTTTAGAGATTTAGAGAATTAAGACAAAACATTCATAACATTACACATTGTTACATAGTGGATACCATAAAATCAGTTTCCATTTTCCTCAGAATATAAAACATTAAAACACAAAACAAGACTCCTTGTAAATTATTCAACATTTAACATGTCTTACTTCCTTGTATTACTCATCATTAACCTGTGAAAAATCATTTAAAAACTTGTGATGAGCACAAAAGCTCAGTAAGGTATGAAAAAGAAGGAAAAATCACATTAGTCCATGAATGCGCATGACGTATGAAAACATTTTCAAAAGACATGATTTCCACCCATAAAATCTTACTTAGAGTAACATGAGATTTAGACAAGATCCACACAAACACAATTATAATCATAGAGGTATATTGGGTCATTACTTACATAATCTCGAAACCATCTTGGCTACCTTAAAATTTGTAACCCTCACGGCTACCTTACTTTGTGTAACCATCACAGTTACACTTGGAGTAACCATACGGCCGACCTCCAACTTACTCATACCCAATGCATTGGAGGGAAATATAGGTCCCAACCTTCATCATAAACAATGCCCAATAACAAAAACACAATCATACAACATAAACAATAGCATAAAAACATTGCCTTTGAATCTTATAAAACAGAATTTTAAAAGAGGATTTTAGAAGAAAAGTCCCTTATAAACATCATATAATTGAAGTGAGACTTAATTGAGTGGATGTAATATGTATATACTCTGTAAATACACATAAATAAACAAAATATAAACATAACCCATCACACAAACAATTTAAATAGCACATAAATTATAATGTAGAAGGTTAGCCCAAAGAATGGAAATCGGGTTAAGAATTCCTTTACCTTGGGCTTGTATTACTTAAAAATTGTTTAAACCTCCTGTATAATATTTAAAAGAGTGTTATTAGTACTTTACAGAAACATTTTCATGTTTATAACATCTTATATGGTCATTTCATAACCTCATTTCACCCCTTAATTGTTAGTATTTTGTTCCTTGCATTATTTTGGGTGAGTTCTTTTGTGATTTTCACAATCGGTTCATGATGAATTGTTCTTGTTGATTGGAAGTGAAACTCTAGAATTGGAATGGAGTAGTATTTACATAATTCCAGTACCATAAATTATACCATTTATCACTTTGTTTCTTTATATGATGATGATTTATAAGTTAAACATTAATTATGTTCGTTTAGATAATTTAAGTGGTTCTTTGATAATTACAACTTCATTTAGTCTTGTAAATTTGAATCATGAGTACAAAAGAATTCCAGAACCTTATATGATTCATAAAACATATATTATAACTTTTTTCAACCATAGAAATGGTTTCATGACCAGACTTGAAAGAATTAACGGAGATTGAAAATACATCATCCACGATATCGGTAATTCGACACAAATGGACAATGTTTTTTGATTCTTTAAATAAGTGAGAGAGGAGAGGAATAATGATTTGTAATTTTCCATAAACATGAAAACATCCAGAATATACATGATTCTGGAGATTTCATGCCTCTTGGATAAGAGGGGGTGAAGAACGAAGAGAAGGGAATCTTGAAATGAAGAAAACATGAGAAATTTCTTACAAAAATTCGGCAGCCTAACGGCGTCTCTTAAAATTTCATAAAAATAAGATTGATGAGAGGAATGGAATATCTCATAATTCATACAGAATTTGGACAGTAAGGGGAAATATTAAATGAAATATCCCAACAAAAGAAAAAGGGAAACGAAGAGAATAACATAAAATGGAAGGAAATAATGAAAATGAAAGAGGATGTTTACCTCTTGATCTCTTCTCCTTGAGATCCTTCTTAAGGGCTTTGATTTTGGTCTTTTGGTGAGACCAGCAGCTCTAGGATGTGGGGAAGAAGATTGGGGAGGTAATTTGGCAGAAATTATACAATTCTCCAGGCTTGAGAGGTGTGGGAGGAAGAGGGGAGTGAGGGTGGTATTTATAGTGGGGGAGGGGAGGTATTTTAGATTATTTTAATTATTATTATAATATTTTTATCAAGACTATGAATAATATCAAATCAAGTGGCCTTAATTAGTGAAAATATCAAGTGAGTTCTAAGAAAGTGGTCTTTCATCACTTATGATGTCATAAATAGTGCATTTTTACTGATAAATTGATTATACCGTATTTTACCGTATTTCACTATTCATCGAAAATTCAAGAGTTTCAGAAAAATACCAAAAAATTACCCCAATCATTTTTCGATGTGTAGAATTCAAAAATGAACTCCATTTTTCAAAAATAATTTTCTAAATATTATTAATTTAATTTTTAAATAAGGTCACAGTTAATTCGAAAAATAACAAAATTTAAGTGGAACTAGTTTTATGTGACATTGGAAAATTAATTAAGATCCCATTATCCTATTGCCATGGGAAAATAAAATAATATTATTATTTACTATTCATGAGGTCATATTACTATTCATATTACTATTCATAAGGGCATGTTACTATTCACCAAAAAAACAAGTTTGTTCCATCAGACTCTAAATAACATACTGAACACAATTGTAGATGACAGTTTCTTGAAATTCAAAACATAGAAGAAATAAAATTATGTTTAAAGGATACTTATAAATATATACCTTAAACAAAATTTCAAGCATTTTCAATTTATTTTTAGAAAACCTTGTGATGTTACATTATCCCCACCTTCTTGAAATTGTGTCCTCGCAATTTTATTTACTTATTAAACAACTGAGGGTATTTTTCCCTCATAGCATTTTCAGAATCCCATGTTGCTTCTTCAACCATGTGATTTCTCCACAAAACCTTTACCTGGTGGATTACCTTATTCCGCAATACATGTTCTCTTCGATCAAGAATCTGAACCGGTTTTTCTTCCTAAGAAAGGTTCTCTGCTAGCTGAACTTCTTCCGGCCTCAAGACATGTGATGAATCTAGAACATACTTTCTCAACATCGAAACATGAAAAACATTGTGTACCTGAAACAATCTCAGAGGAAAAGCTACGCGGTACGCAACTGTTCCAACTTTATCCAAGATTTCAAAAGGACCGATGAACCGTGGACTTAGTTTCCCTTTCTTACCGAAACGCATCACACTTTTCCAAGGAGATATTTTAAGGAAAACATGGTCACCTACCTTGAAAGAGAAGTCTTTCCTTCTGTTATCTGCATAACTTTTCTGCCTTCTCTGAGCTGTCCTCATGTGTTGCTGGATCATCCTCACTTTCTCAGCCACTTCTTCTACTAATTCTGGCCCCATCAACTTCCTTTCACCGACTTCATCCCAAAACGCAAGAGTCCGACACCGCTTTCCATACAAGGCATCAAAAGGTTCCATCTGAATACTGGAATGGAAACTGTTATTATAAGAAAACTCAACTAATGAACGATGTTGATCCCAACATCCCGGATAGTCCATTGAACAAGCTCGAAGCATATCCTCCAAAGTTTGAATTGTTTGTTCTGACTGCCCATTTGATTGAGGATGAAAAGCTGTACTGAAATTCAACTCTGTGCCCAAAGACTTCTGAAGTCCCTTCCAAAATTTAGAAGTGAACTTGGGATCTCGGTCAGACACAATGGAAAGAGAAACTCCATGTAACTTGACAATCTCTTTGAGGTACAATCGAGAAAGCTGATCTAATGTCATTGTATCTCGAATAGAAAGAAAATGAGCAGACTTTGTTAGTCGATCAACAATAACCCATATCGCATTGTTACCTCGAGAAGTCTTTGGTAGTCCCACCACAAAATCCATGGATATATTTTTCCATTTACATTCTGGCACTGGTAAAGGCTGAAGCATCCCCTTCGGTAACTGTCGCTCTGCTTTAACCTGCTGACATGTCAAACATTTCATTGTAAAATCAGCAATATCTCTTTTCATCCCATTCCACCAGTAATACTCCCGAAGGTCTCTGTACATCTTAGTACTTCCAGGATGAACAGAAAATGGAGAACTATGAGCTTCACACAACAATTCTTTCTTTAGCTGGGAATCACAAGGCACACACAACCTTTTTCCAAATCTTAAAACACAATCTTTATCAAGATTAAATTCTGGAAACTTACCCATTTTAACCAATTCTACATTTTTCTGTAGCTCACGGTCTTCCCTCTGCGCTTTCATAATTCTTTCTGACAACGAAGACTGCACTGAAACCTGAAACAAAACAGATATATTCCCTGCACCAACAACTTCTAAGCCAAAATTTATCAAATCATTAATCAAGGGATCATGTTCCAAATGTAGCATGGTTAATGATGCATGATTTTTCCGACTTAAGGCATCCGCTACTTTGTTTTCTTTTCCAGGATGGTAATTAATCATGCAGTCATAATCCTTTATCAGTTCTAGCCATCTTCTCTACCTCATGTTTAATTCCTTCTGAGTGAATATATACTTAAGACTTTTATGGTCAGTATATATTTGGCATTTGGTTCCATATAGATGATGCCTCCATATTTTCAAAGCAAAAACCACAGCTGCCAATTCCAAATCATGTGTGGGATAATTCAGCTCATGAGGTTTAAGTTGTCTCGAAGCATAGGCAATTACCTGATCATTCTGGATCAAAACACAACCAAGTCCCTTCAAAGAAGCATCACTGTAGATGACAAACTCACCATTCCGGGAAGGTAAGGCCAAAACTGGAGCATTCACCAATCTCTTCTTTAGTTCCTGAAAACAATCATCACATTCCTCTGTCCAAAAAAATTTAACCCATTTCCATGTTAACTTAGTTATTGGGATAGATAACCGTGCAAAGTTCTTAACAAAGCGTAGGTAATAACTTGCTAAGCCCAGAAAACTACGAATCTCTATAACATTTGTGGGTCTTGGCCATTCATCAACTACTTTTGTTTTGGCAGGATCAACTGTTATTCCATCCTTATTTACAATGTTCACAAGAAAAGAAATC
Source organism: Viscum album (assembly GCA_963277665.1). Taxonomy (NCBI): domain Eukaryota; kingdom Viridiplantae; phylum Streptophyta; class Magnoliopsida; order Santalales; family Viscaceae; genus Viscum; species Viscum album. The sequence continues at coordinate 1,263,510 of CAUJRU010000174.1, forward strand.
TGTTGCAACCAAAAATCACACTTTCTGAATTTTCCATATAGTTTCTTTTCTTTTAAAGTTTGTAAAACAACCCTTAGATGTTTTTCATGATCCTCTTTATTTTTAGAAAAAACCAGAATGTCATCAATAAATACAACCACAAACTTATCCAAGAACTCATGAAATACTCTATTCATAAGATTCATGAATACAGCAGGTGCATTAGTTAACCCAAATGGCATAACAAAAAATTCATAATGCCCATATCTAGTACGAAAGGCTGTTTTCGGGATGGCATCCTCCTTCACCTTCAGCTGATGGTATCCGGATCTCAAGTCAATATTGGAAAAGTACTGAGCTCCCTGGAGCTGATCAAACAAGTCATCAATATGAGGCAAAGGATACTTTTTTTTAACAGTGATGTTATTCAAAGCTCTATAATCAATGCAAAGTCTCATGGAACCATCTTTCTTTTTAACAAACAAAACAGGGGCTCCCCATGGTGAAGTACTGGGATGAATGAAGTCTTTGACAAGCAAATCCTGCAACTGATTTTTCAATTCAAGAAGTTCTATTGGAGCCATATGATATGGGGGTTTTGAAATTGTCTTAGCATCAGGAACTAAGTCAATTGTGAATTCGACTTCTCGTTTAGGTATGACACTGGGTAACTCCTCAGGAAAAACATCAAGGTATTAATTTACCACTGGCACATCATTAATTTGAATCGTTCCCTTTTTTCAACAATATGAGCCAGATAACTTTCATTTCCATCTTTCAGTAGTTTCTCAGCTTCTTGATATGTTATCAATTGTATGGGTTCATTCTTGTATACAAACTGAAACTCTTTCTGAAAAACAACTTCTTCAGCTCTACAGTCAATCTTAGCATGATAATCAAAAAGCCAGTCCATCCCCAGAATAACTTCAAACTCGACTAAGGGTAAAACAATAAGGTTTGCAGGTAAAGTCTTTCCACATACCACAATAGAAATATTCTTATAAATCCTCTTTGCTATAACATTTCCCCCTGGTGTTTTAACAACAAGTTCGGGTATCATTTGTTGAGGTGATATTTCCAATTTACTAGAAAATTCCTCAGATATGAAGGAATTTGTAGACCCCGTATCAAACAAAACTTTAGAAAAATCTGAGTGAACAAACAAAGTACCTGATACAACTTCATTGGATGGCCCAACATCTGCTGACGTAGTCACAAAGGATCTCACTACACCTTTCTGCTTGTAGTCTGGCTTATTTGCATCATTTGGATCCCTCTTTGGACAGGCATTTTCATAGTGACCCATCTCACCACATTTAAAACACTTTACAGTTTTCTTATCAGGATTAGTCTTTGGATCATTTTCATTGCAATCTCGGGCCATGTGTCCAAACATAACACATTTAAAACACTTCCCAGTTTTGATAAGACATTCCCCAGGGTGCTTCTTGCCACACTTTTCACAAACTGGAAACTGTATTTTCTTACCATCAGATTTCATTGGTTGATTCTTACCCATTGCTTTCCAATTTGACCTCTTCTTCTCTTTGTTTCCAAATTGCATGTGATCGTCAGCAAACTCCATCTCTACCCTCTCAGCACATCGGACAAGTTTCTCGTAACTTTTGAATTCACGGGAGGCCAACGCCCTTCGATACCTTGGCTTCAATCCTGAGTAAAAGCGGTTGATTTTGCTATCGAGATCCAGAATAAGATTTGGAGCATACCTCGCCAGTCGGGTGAAGTTCGCCTCATACATAGCCACTGAATCTTCCTCCTTTTGTTTCAGTTCAAGGAATTGTTTCTCCATTCTAAGTCGCACCACCTTAGGAAAATATTTTTCAAGAAAAAGACTTTTAAATTCATCCCACACTAAGGAATCAAAATCCTCTCTACCCCTGATATTCCTTACCATTGACCACCACTGATCAGCTTCCCCTTCAAAAAGATAAATGGCAAGACTAACCTTTTGATTGTCCGAACATCCCATAACATCAAATATCTTTTCAAGGGCTTTAATCCATCCTTCTGTTGCCACTAGGTCAGAAGATCCATTGAATGCAGGAGGATGTTGTCTCATAAAATGTTCCACCACTGTCATGTTCCGTTGGGGTACCTCTATTTGTCCTCTTGCATGGATTCCACCACCATTTATTGCCTGCGTTAGCTGAGCCATTACTATCACAAACTGCTCGGTTCCAATCCCTACCATTCCAGGCTGTTGATCAGGAAGGATGTCATTCTGTCGGTGCCTATCCTCTTCAGCATCCATGTTCCTTCTGCGTACAACCATTCTAAACAAACATTTCTTAGATGAAGCAACATGGTAATCTTTAAATGCTATAACAAATTAAACATAGGGTGAGAATTATTTATGGTATTCTATTAGCATCACCTTAACCCCTAAAGTTATCTAAACCATCCTCTGATACCTACTATAAGGACCCGCACTTATTTCATACATAATTATGAATTTATTTAAGAAAACACTTCATTATACATTGAGGATCTTTTCAAGTTTAGAGCTTTAGAGAATTAAGACAAAACATTCATAACATTACACATTGTTACATAGTGGATACCATAAAATCAGTTTCCATTTTCCTCAGAATATAAAACATTAAAACACAAAACAAGACTCCTTGACAATTATTAAACATTTAACATGTCTTCCTTCCTTGTATTACTCATCATTTACCAGTGAAAAATAATTTAAAAACTTGGGATGAGCACAAAATCTCAGTAAGGTATGAAAAAGAAGGAAAAATCACATTAGTCCATGAATGCGCATGACGTATGAAAACATTTTCAAAAGACATGCTTTCCACCCATAAAATCATACTTAGCGTAACATGAGATTTACACAAGATCCACACAAACATAATTATAATCATAGAGTTATATTGGGGCATTACTTACATAATCTCGTAGCCATCTTGGCTGCCTTAAAATTTGTAACCCTCACGGCTACCTTACTTTGTGTAACCATCACAGTTACACTTGGAGTAACCATACGGCCGACCTCCAAATTACTCATACCCAATGAATTAGAGGGAAATATAGGTCCCACCCTATATCATAAACAATTCCCAATAACAAAAACACAATCATACAACATAAACAATAGCATAAAAACATTGCCTTTGAATCTTATAAAACAGAATTTTAAAAGAGGATTTTAGAAGAAAAGTCCCTTATAAACATCATATACTTGAAGTGAGACTTAATTGAGTGGATGGAATATGTATATACTCTTTAAATACACATAATTAAACATAATATAAACATAACCCATCACACAAAAAATTTAAATATCACATAAATTATAAAGTAGAAGGTTAACCCAAAGAATGGAAATCGGGTTAAGAATTCCCTTACCTTGGGCTTGTATTACTTAAAAATTGTTTAAAACTCCTGTATAATGGTTAAAAGAGTGTTATTAGTACTTTACAGAAACATTTTCATGTTTATAACATCTTATATGGTCATTTCATAACCTCATTTCACCCCTTAATTGTTAGTATTTTGTTCCATGCATTATTTTGGGTGAGTTCTTTTGTGATTTTCACAATTGGTTCATGATGAATCATTCTTGTTGATTGGAAGTGAAACTCCAGAATTGGAATGGAGTAGTATTTACATAATTCCAGTACCATAAATTATACCATTTATCACTTTGTTGCTTTATATGATGATGATTTATAAGTTAAACATTAATTATGTTCGTTTAGATAATTTAAGTGGTTCTTTGATAATTACAACTTCATTTAGTCTTGTAAATTTGAATCATGAGTACAAAAAAATTCCAGAACCTTATATGATTCATAAAACATATATTATAACCTGGTTCAACCATATAAATGGTTTCATGACCAGACTTGAAAGAATTAATGGAGATTGAAAATATATCGTCCACGATATCGGTAATTCGACAGAAATGGACAATGTTTTTTGATTCTTTAAATAAGTGAGAGAGGATAGGAATAATGATTTGTAATTTTCCATAAACATGACAACATCCCGAATATACATGATTCTGGAGATTTCATGCCTCTTGGATAAGAGGGGGTGAAGAACGAAGAGAAGGGAATCTTGAAATGAAGAAAACATGACAAATTTCTTACAAAAATTCGGCAGCCTAACGGCGTCTCTTAAAATTTCATAAAAATAAGATTGATGAGAGGAATGGAATATCTCATCATTCATACAGAATTTGGACTGTAAGGGGAAATATTAAATGAAATATCCCAACAAAAGACAAAGGGAAAGGAAGAGAATAACATAAAATGGAAGGAAAGAATGAAAATGAAAGAGGATGTTTACCTCTTGATCTCTTCTCCTTGAGATCCTTCTTAAGGGCTTTGATTTTGGTCTTTTGGTGAGACCAGCAGCTCTAGGACGTGGGGAAGAAGATTGGGGAGGGAATTTGGCAGAAATTAGACAATGCTCAAGGCTTGAGAGGTGTGGGAGGAAGAGGGGAGTGAGGGTGGAATTTATAGTGGGGGAGGGGAGGTATTTTAGATTATTTTAATTATTATTATAATATTTTTATCAAGACTATGAATAATCTCAAATCAAGTGGCCTTTCATCACTTATGATGTCATAAATAGTGCATTTTTACTGATAAATTGATTATACGGTATTTTACCGTATTTCACTATTCATCGAAAATTCAAGAGTTTTAGAAAAATACCAAAAATTTACCCCAACCATTTTTCGATGTGTAGAATTCAAAAATGAACTCCATTTTTCAAAAATAATTTTCTAAATATTATTAATTTAATTTTTAAATAAGGTCACAGTTAATTCGAAAAATAACAAAATTTAAGTGCAACTAGTTTTATGTGACATTGGAAAATTAATTAAGATCCCATTATCCTATTGCCATGGGAAAATAAAATAATATTATTATTTACTATTCATGAGGTCATATTACTATTCATATTACTATTCATAAGGGAATGTTACTATTCACCAAAAAAAAAACAAGTTTGTTCCATCAGTCTCTAAATAACATACTGAACACAATTGTAGATGACAGTTTCTTGAAATTCAAAACATAGAAGAAATAAAATTATGTTTAAAGGATACTTATAAATATATACCTTAAACAAAATTTCAAGCATTTTCAATTTATTTTTAGAAAACCTTGGGATGTTACAGCGGGGTACGTGTGTTTCTTTCATGGTTATCCGGAGAATAATCACATTTGGATTTTTTAGAAGAGATCTCTGCAAGTGGACCCTGTGAAGGTGGAGAAATGTATTACAGTTAAAATCAGGTTCAGAGGTCGAGAAATTCTGTTTTCCTTTGTTTATGCTAGCTCTAATTGTTTGAAAAGGTGTAGGCTATGGGGCTCTCAAGATTCCTTAGATATAGTGGGTTTACCGTGGTTTATAGGTGGTGACTTATAGTGGACTTATCTGAAAAGAAGGGTGGTACTTTGTCCTATAACCATGGGATGCTCGACTTCAACAACTTCATTGTCAATAAGGTGCTTTTGGACCTAGGATTTCAGGGTCCCAAATTTACTTGGGGTAATAACCGACGAGGTGTTAGCCGTATATGGTGCAGATTGGATTGGTGTTTGACAAACCTGCAGGGCCTTGATTCCTTTTCTAGTACTGTGGTCACTCATCTGTCCTGGGGTATTTTGGATCACTCACCTTTTCTCATGGATTTAAAGGTGGTAAGTGGAGATAGTAAGGATTTTTTGTATTCTGTTAACTGGAATAGTAAGTAGGGATTCTTTCAAATGTTAAAAGATTCTTGGAAGTTGGAAATTGAGGGTAGAGTCTGGGTGGCTCTGTCTAGTCGTTTGAGGACACTCAAAAACGATATTATCAAGTAGCTCAGAGATGATTCTGCTCTAAATTTTCCAGTGGAGTCTCTGTAGGAGGAGTTCGACTATTTAGAAGGGTTGTTGCTTCAAAATTGGGATGATTCAATATTTCTCAGACTTTGTGATAAAAGAGCCTTTCTGGTTCAAAGACTTCTGGACGTGGAAAATGGCCTTCGGCAGAGGGCTAGGGTGAAATGGCTCAAGGAAGGAGATAGGAATAACCGCTTCTTCCATGCTTGTCTGAAGTAAAGAACTAATTCTATGGTTAATTTATGATTGGATGATGTCTCATTATCCTATGATTTGTATGTGGCTGGGAAGATCGCTCTCAAACACTTCAAACTTCTTTTAGAAGGTGTTCGGGAAGGGCTGTCTGGAGTGGGGGATTCCAATGTTGTGCAGGAGGAGTTCTTTCAGAATATCTCCAAGAGGGTTTTCAAAGGGAATAATGAGTTCCTGAAGGCTGTCCCATCTGGGGAGGAGGTTTGGGAGGTGGTTCGTAGCTTTCCCCCGGAGAGTTCTCCAAGTCTGGATGGGTTCCCTGGAGCTTTTTATGTGGAATCATGGGGCTTTGTGGGGCAGGATGTCACTGAGGCGATACTGGATTTTTTTAGGGGTGGCGCCCTCAATAGGGGTACATGTTCTTCCTGAATGGTGCTTGTTCCTAAAGTGAAATCCCCTTCTTCTATTTCCCATTATAGACCAATATGTCTCTGTAACATCTCATATAATATCATGGCGAGTTTATTGGCGAGGAGCCTTAATAAGTTAATTCCCAGTATCATCTCTCTTGAACAACATAGATTTGTTAAAGGTAGGGGCATCCAGGGAGTGGTAGGTGTTTCCCAAGAGATGCTTGATGACTTGAACAAGAAAGTGGTGGGTTCCAATGTTATTCTACAGGTTGATATAGAGAAGGCGTATGACAATCTTGAATGGTGTTTTATAATTCGAGTAATGAGGGCGCTCGGTTTCCATGAATGGGTTTTGGATTTATGCTTTTGTTGTTTTTCCTCTCCATGGATTTCCATTTCACTCCATGGGAAAGGATTTGTTTTTTTCAAGAATGTTAGATGAGTTAGGCAAGGGGACCCCCTCTCTCCAACAATGTTCCTTATTACCTAGGAAGCGTTATCTCATAGCCTCCATAGAGGGATTCTGGATCGGAGGATTCTGCCTCATAGATCACATGCCTCGGACAGATCCCTTTCTCACCTGATGTTTGCTGATGATATTCTGATTTTTCTTAATGGCAGGAAATAATCCTTAACTAATCTTATGCGGATTATGGGATCCTATGGCACTCTGAGTGGACAGTATATTAATAGCAGAAAAGTCAATGTTTTTATCTCCACAAAATTCCCAAGTAGGAGGATCTGGAGTATTCAAGAAATCATGGGGGTACAACACAAGAAACTGCCTATATTATATCTAGGGGCACCAATCTCTCCCGGTAGGGTGAAGAAGGACTTATTTGAGGATCTGATCAATATGATGATTGGGAGGATCTTCAACTGGAAAAATAGGTTTCTCTCCTTTGGGGGCCGGGTGACATTGATAAATATCATGATATCGTCGATGCTGATGCATTTATTATCTATCATTACCCCTCCCAAGGGTACCATTTCTACCATGGAAAATATTATGAACAGATTCATGTGGGATGCCAATGACTCCAGAAAAGCTCATTGGTCCTCATGGGCTCGGTTGGTGAAACCTGTAGAGGAAGGAGGTGTAAGGCTGAGAGATTTAAATACTGCCATGCAGTCGATGCAGGCACGGTTACCATGGGATTTTCAGTTTGGAAAGTCATTGTGGGCCAAAACACTGAGAATTAAATATGGGAAGCATTGGTAGGATTTGAATAGGAGAAAATTGTCTAGGTTAGGGAGAACAGTTGGGTTTCATTTGGATGTCTTTCAGGATTCGTCCCGCTGGGTGGTTGTCCGTGCAGAGGTGAACCTTTGGAGGGACAACTGGCTCGGTGAGAAGCTGTTTTTCATGGGTTTCCCTGGTCTAGATTTGTCCGTGGGAGAGGCGTGGCAGAATCCCAGGCTATTGGATTCTATTTCTATCCCTACCCAAAAGAAGTTAGTTCAAGATATTGTTCTCTCGGTTGAAGAAGGCGGGCTTTGCTTTACCGAGGCGAACTCCGGGGTATTTAGTTGTCATGACTATAGAAGTATGATTCTCCAACAGGGTAGCCATGATGTATGGGGTGAGTGTTTGTGGTGTAAAGAGCTCCCCATGATGTTGAACTTTCTGGTTTGGCATGCTAGATACTAGGCCTTACCCATAGATAACAACATCCAGAAAAAAGGCATTTATTTGGCCTCTAGGTGTGTATGTTGCAGTAGCCCCAAAAGGGAATCATTTTTGCATCTCTTTTTCAGAAGCGAATGGGAAGGCCTGCTATGGAGAAGTTCATATAGAAGTACATATTTCAAGGCCTTCTGTAATTCAGTGCAGTAATTTCTGGAATGATGGTTCATGGGAGCCAAACCTAATGGAACTGATTCCAGTGTTTCATTTTTACCTCGATTTGCTGGAAAACCTGGGAGGTGCGGAACAAAACCAGATGGGAGGCCAGCCCCTCTACTTCTCTTCTACTAATGAATTCAAAGGGACTCCTACATGAGCTAATGTCTTTATTGAAGAGGGGCACGATATGCTCTGGTGGATCTTCTCCTATACAGGTTTCGGTGGGCCGTCCGAAGTTGCAGGGGGGTTTGGTGACATGACATGCCCCTATCATCGGCCTTAAAAGGAATGTCGATGGATCGTTCATGAATAGAGCTATGCGCGGAGGGGGTCTGGTTCGGGACAGTCGCGGATCGGATCTAATGGCATTTATCAGCTTCCACGATTCGGGGAACTCGATGGGGGTGGAGGTACCGGCATTACATACTGGTGTTATTCTATGAAAAATGATCTCACTGATGATTATGGAAGTTGAATCGGACTCGGAGGTGCTGGTTCGGGCTCTCCAAGGTAGAGGTGATATCCCTTGGTGTTGGATTTATTTGGTTCGTGCATACGGATTAGAGCTTTCTAATGATTTTGGTATCCGTCATATACCTAGAGAGGCCAACTTTTCCGCAGATGATCTTTCTCGTGGCGGTAGTCTTGACAACCCTTTGGTACTTTTCTCTACACTGGGATCTCTACCATAGGAATGTTTAAACTTTGTGGTTGGGGATGCTTTGGGTCTCCATCATTTTAGACCTCCATGATCTTATATTGTATTGTTCCTCTATTTGAAATTAAAAATCAATGTTCAGTCAGTCAAAGAAGGAACTTTTGGATGATGCACATAGTTCAAACTTCTCTATTCACCCAGGAAAGACAAATATGTATTGATATCTCCAAGATTATTATTGGTGAGATAATATGAAGAAGGAGATCGTTGCGTATACATCAAAGTGCCTTGTGCGTCAGCAAGTGAAGGTAGAGAGGCAGAAGTCTAAGGGGATGATGAAACCATTTCCCATACCATCATAGAAATAAGAGAACATCACCATGGAATTTGTCACTAGACTTCCTAAGACATCCAAATGTAACAATGTAATATGCGTTGTTGTGAATCATCTTACAAAGTATGCACACTTCATTTCTATTTAGGAGGATTTCTCATTGGATCAATTGGAATGGATATATATCAAGGAAGTGGTAAGGCTGCATGGAGTACCACTCTCTATTATATCTGATCGAGATCCCAGATTCACCTCTATGTTTTGCAGGATTATTCAACATTCTTTGGATATTGAGCTGAAATTCAGTATGGCTTATCATCCTCAAACTGATGGCCAATCTGAGTAGACTATCCAAACACTTGAGGACATGTTGACAGTATGCTCAATGGACTTTAAAAAATGATTATATCAAGATCTAACTATGGGTTAATTCTTCTATAATAACAGTTTCCACTCGAGAATCTGAATGGAACCATATGAAGACCTGTATGGGAAGAGATGAAGAACACCGGCCTGTTGGGAATAATTTGGTGAGCGTAAGCTGATAGGGCCTGAAATGGTCAAAGAAATGGTGGAGAAGGTGAAAACCATTCAGAAGCATATCAAGGAAGCCCAAAGTAGACAGAAGAGATATGAAGACAACTATCGATGAGACCTCGAATTCAAATTTGGAGACATGGTGTTTCTACGCATATCTTCGTGGATGAAGTTCATGAGATTTGAAAATAAAGGGAAGATAAGTACTAGGTATATCGGCCCCTTCGAGATTCTTGATCATGTCGGGGCTGTGGCCTATCGACTGGAACTTCCACCTACCACAGCCAAAGTACATGATATCTTTCATGTATCCCTCTTAATAAAGTACATACTAGACCCTTCACAGGTACTCTCTTCATAGGTAGTACATCTAGATTTTTATCTTTCGTATGAGGAGAAACTAGTGAAGATCTTAGATCATAGATTAAAAGTTATCTGAAATAAGACAATGTCCCTCGCCATGGTGATGTGGAGAAACCAAAAGTTTGAAGAAGCGATGTGGGAATCAGAGGAAGTGCTGAAGCAGAGTTACCCGCATCTGTTTTCATGTGGTAAAATGAAATTTATAGGTTTAAATTTCTTTAGGGGGGATGATTGAAATGACCAAAACATTCATTAATCAAAATTCTCTTTAACATGATTAAATGTCTTATTATGTAAAATGGTTATATAAAATATGAACTTCTTTGGTTTTATGTTTTAGATTTTAAAATACGGTTAATAATTTTAATTTTTTCTAATATAGGCATTGAACAGTGGTCACTTGATTAGTATAAACATAGGGCTTTAACAAATCCAATTTACTCAGACAAAGTAAGTGATGGCCTCATCCAGTAGACTTTCCCCATACGAAGCCCATTTGTCTAAGCTTGGAAAGGAGGTGGTGTAATTGGGATTCTCTATTGACCAAGCCCATTCTGAGCATGAATAATTTATGCTCGAGTGGAACCGCCTACAAGAGAAGTGGAAATTGATAGAGATTACCACTCGAGAAATGTTATCCGAGCCACCCCAAGAGTATGTCACCATCATGCACCTTACCCTATGGACTTATGAAAATGTTTTAAGGGATTATGTTACAAGACCCTAGTACTAAGATTATGTACATTATTCTTGTATAAAGAATATACATTCTTTTTATAATTGTTACTTTGTAAATAGTTTTTAAAGCACAAATCGTATTTTTAGTTAATATTCAAATAAGAAATATATTTTGATGAATTAATAGATTTTTTAATTAAATAATATTTTAATAAATTATTATTATTATTATTATTATTAATTTACTTTCTATTAAATATAAATGATCATATAATTTTTTTAATGCAATTGTAATTTTTATTATGATTGAAAGCACTTTTTGTCAAAACACATGAATTTTCGATAAATGTCTGTTTTTAGTTTAAAAGAAAAAATTCACATATTTAGAAAATTATTTAGATTAAATGAATATTATTTTTGGAATCATGATGTTGAAATTATCCAATGGTGTATTTTTCATAATTTTCTGAGACCGTCTGATTTTTGGGTAAAAATTAAATACCGTTTAAATATATAATGTGTTTGATGACATCATAATGACCCAAAAGTGATGTAATAAAATACTATAGACATTATGCACGGCCAATATATGTTTTACCATTAAAATAATTTGATTCTTGTTTTTTTTTTGATTTATTTTACAATGCTTTTGTGGATCCTTCAAGACTTATAAAACATTTTAGTTTATTAAATTGATTTCCTTGAGAGTGTGACTAACCTCCACATAAGAAACCCTATTATTTTAAGAATTTAGGACATTGTCCTTATAAAAAAATTCTACTCCCCTTTGGAAAAAACCATGGGCAAAAACCATGGTATGGATTGTGGTTTTTATTAGTTTAATTTGAGGTGTCCCAAACATAAATAATAAATAATTCCTTCTCTTTTCCTTTATAAACTCACCCAGTCTCCCACATCCTCTTCAATCAAAGACCTTGGAGTTCTTCCAACTTCTGGCCTCATCTCTCTACAATCCTCCCAAGGTGCCCCATGCTCCCAAGAAGCCTCTCTCAATCCCCTCCCAAACATTTGGGATCACACTTCTAAGTAAGGGATTTCTTCCTTTCTCTTTTTATCTTAGTTTCGTAATATTGTTATGACCTTATATTTTCAATTATAAATTTTGGGGTATGATTTCAGACCTCCCCCATACTACCCAGTTCATATTATAATGATGAGAGACCCCACTTCTCTCTCATTAATTCCTCTCATGTACACTCGTTACCATGCCGAAATTCCATAAGGAATTTTTCTCTCCTCATTCACATTCAAGCAATTCTTTTATATTATTAATTTAAATTCTATTACCTATGTTGGGACATGTATCTATATGATAGCCATTACTGTCTAGTTTATGTAAATATGGGGATATATCCCTTTATCTCTCATCAACTATTTTTATGATGTCTTATGTCACGCCGTTATGCAGCCGAAATTGCACTGAAATTTTCCAAGCCAAAATCATTGTGTAGTGAATTCCATGAACATTTTTCAATCAAGGGTATTAAACTTTATGCACATTTACATATTCATGGAAGAGTTTCATTTATGAATTCCCCAAACCTTAATTTTGGAATAAATTATGATATTTTATGAATCCATGTTTTATGATCTTATGGAACACTTTTTCATGAAATGAAATGTTTAAGAAGGGTGTGCCCTGATATCACTCCAATGCATTGGGTAAAGTATAATATCATGATACATCATGTGCAATGAGTTATGAATCATGCTAATTCAAGTGAAATGAGGGTTTACTCATGATTCATGTGAAATGAGGGTTTACTCATGCTCCGTGTTCATTGAGCCTTAGCTCATTCTAATTCCATGTTAAGTGTTGTTGCCCCATTTCCATGTTATGATTATCATGATTTATCATCCCTTTATGTTCATGTTTCTCTTGTGATCCATTTATATGCCTATTTTCTAACATGTATTTTATTTCTCATGTAATTTCATGTTTATTCCTTTACTGGGATTTGTAGCTCATCCTTTTCTTATGCATGTCTTCGAGTTATCCTATACAATGAAAAGTACGAGGGGATGTATTGGTCATATAAATGTATTTTTCAATAAGATGTTGTATTCTATGCTTTAAGTTGTTATGTAATGTTCCTAAGCCTCAAAGACACAAGACCTCTTGATCTTCTTTTTTGTCTCAAGTGAATTTTTTATGTAATGAATCATGTTTAAGTATGTTATAAATAACAAGGTTATAATAAAATACTTATTATTTGTATAAATAAAATAAATCCCACTTCAGTGTAATATTGAATGATGCTACTAAATCAGCCACCCATTTGGTGTATAGATATGACCAGCGACAATCAATTCCAACTGAAAGTTAATCGCCCTCCCACTGAATAAGACTTAAGTCAGTATCCTCAGAATCGGTTTCATACACCTTCTTCACCTCCTTATGATTTTTCAAAGCATTGCAGTTTCTTTGCATATAACCCACATTATTTAAAAAGAAAAAAATTTCCTTTATTCTTGTCTTTGATTGAACTCTCTAATTCCTATGTCCATCTTCCATAACTAGAGTACCACTATGTTTTGAAGATTCGCCATTATTGGTCTTTCACTGAGTCTTGTTCATTAACAGTGAAGAAATCACACCATCCATCTTTAGTGTGTCTTTCTCCAATAGAATTGCGGTGATGAGATTATCATATGAATCAGGTAATGAACCCAAAAGAAGAAAAGTATTGTCTTCTTCTTCCATATCAACAGGTACCACATTACTCTTATCATTGATCTTGACCACCACAAAAGACAGCTCTATCGGAATATTGGTGAACTCATCCATATTATTTCCAAAATCACTATTCTCGGGAATTCACAAATGATAAAACCATTTTTTTATGATATAAAAAAAAATTGATGGATTTTTATTTATATCTTCTTCAAAAATTAATTAGATCTCATTCATATCTGTCAGATTCATCACTTTACACAATGTTTTATTACCCAAAAACACCTAAATCATGCTTGTTTCCAACTCTCTCACACCCTGTTAATTGCCATCACTAATCTTCTTCAGTGTATCTGATTTTTTCTTCAAAAACTTCAATGTCTTCTCATGGACCAGAATATTTTTAACTATTTTCTACTAAAATGTAAAATCATTTTTCTTGTTAAACAATTCAATGTGGGTATAAATATCATGGCATGAATCACCCATGTTTAATCAGGTAGAAAACATGGATAACCTCATTTTGATATAATATGTGAGGTCGGAAGCATATCGTCCCTAGAATAAAACTCAAGTGTGAAAACAATAATAATGAGAATCACCAATCTAAGTGAAGAAAAAACCAAAATAGTAGAAAAATAAATGGATCATAGATTTTAATGTGGAAAAACCATCATTGTAGAGGATTTGAAAACCATGGGGATGTTTTGAGAAAACACACTTTGAATCAGAGAGTAAAAATATACCTAAGTACAACATGAGACTTGAATTGTAAATACAGTGTAGAAAAACCTGTGTGAAAATCCATAACCTGAAACACCTCTATCACCTCTTTAGTAATAGTCCATGAACCAAAATCACCCTTCAAAGATCAAAAAGAAACTCATTCCATCATTTCAACACCTCATTGAACAACCCAATATACCGCTTCTCGCTGCTGTCTACACCCAAAAACTACCATCCATGTATTTTCCACTCTTGGGTTTCGGCACGACACAAAAATCATTTCACTGCTTGAGTTGGTTCCTCCCCTTTTTATAGGTCCTCATGTGCCACATATATTGTTCGAAATAGATATCTGAAAATATATCTCAAAAAGATATGAGGAGATATCACCCATATCTCACACTGACAGATACACAACTGAATATCCCAATTAGAATTTCCAAAAAAACTTATCTTCAAATCTAAATGAGACCACATACAGGCTGAACCCCAACACTGACCTGGTCCCTAAATATGAACCCCTAGTTATTTTATGGTCTCGACACATTATCAGGAATTAAACATTTCATCATAGAATGAGTGTGTTGTATATCAATAAATTGAGCGCTTTTAAGACACACATTTATCAAAAATTAATTATAAAGATGTGGAAGAAACATATTAAAATAGTATCCAAATCACCATTGAAACTCTAGAAAAATAAGGATTACGACCTCAAAAGTCCCCAGTGTCTTACCCCTCATTTGACATTTCAAATACCACTACTTAATAGGAATATAAATTGGCATGTTCTAAAATCACATGGGTACTACTCCTCTTGATTCATGTTCATCCAAGTCTATAATCACTCAGGTGAAGTTACATATGTCCCACACCCATGTCAATAATGAAAAAAAAACCTCTATTCACAACAACATCCTTTTAGTTTCCCTACTCTTTGATGCCCTATTGAATTCATTAGTTATATTCTCATAATCAAGGCAATGGAAGAAGTGTCTAATATCTAAACACACCCTATGTGTGTTTATATACAAACAAATTCTAGAGTTCCACAAAATAATATGAACAGTAGGGATCTAAGGGTACTCCTCACCATACCATCATCACTACACCTCTTGGGTTCTTCTGAAACTCAAATAATTCTTAGTGGACTCATATGTGGCCCCTTACAACACTCTATGTAATGAAAATGTATCTCATTTAATGGAAATACCTTACCATCACATGTTATTAATACCTTACCCAATGGATCATCTCTTTCCCTTTTAAAGGTGAGAGTAAACTCTTTAAAGAACCCTCTTGCCGGTTCTTATCCCATCACCCATATCAATCTCAATATAAACAAAAATTGGCGTATACTCCCGTATTATCCAATCATACAACTAGAATCATGCTTCCATGACTCGCATCCCAAAAACAAAAACAGTATGTTCACACTCCTAAATGACTAACTCATGTGGACTCTTTGTTCCCATAGGGGGTTTTGTCAGAGTCTCTTTTACAGGTCGGTGCATCCTCGAATCGATTTACGGTGCTCAAGGAGGTAGATCACATTCCACTGGGGACTTCTTCCATAGGTTGTATAGATTAGTGAAAAATAAGGGCTATTTCTTTCATAGATGCTAGCAGATGTTTTAACAAGTGGAAATATAGATAAGAATTGGCCTCCTTTTCAAACTTCATGTCAGTTGTTCCAGGATACAAGTCATATTCTCCTTATTCTCAATTATTCAGTTGCTTATTTGGAATGCACGAGGTCTTAGTGAAAGCATATATATGGCCTTCATAGCTTCTGGATTTCACTGATTCACCATTACTATTTTTTTTTTCCCTGAACCTAAAAAAGGTATATATCACATTTATTTTTTGCTAAGAAAATGGGTTTTCAAAATGTCATGCATGTAGATACTTGAAACATGAAAGTATGGATCTTCTTGAAAACTAGTTATTAGTGGATATGGTAGAGGCTTCAGATCAAAATATCACTACAAAAATTATTTAGAGTGAAATCATGTTATTTTTTACCTTTTTTTATGTGAAATGTGAGGTTTTCTGTAGGACTGGTCTTTGGAGATAGCTTATACTGTTTCAATTGGGATCCCTTCCATGGTTTATTGGTGGTGATTTCAACACCATGGCTGACCTATCAGAAAAAATAGGAGGGGTAGTCTTCTCAAAAAAATCAATTTCGGAGTTCAATGACTTCTATACAGGTAAGAGAATCTTGGATATGGGATTTTACAAGAATATATTTACATGGTTCAATAACCAAAAAGGGAGTATAATATTCTGGTGAATCATTGATCTATGTTTATCTAACCTTCATGAAATGGACTCATTAGAGAAATCATCAGTCCGGAACCTCACCATAGCTCTTTCAGATCACTCTCCACTTATGGTGACTCTACAAAATGATGATCATAGAAAGGGTTTTTCTTATACTCAACAAATTTTCAAAGCAGGAACGTATTCCTGAAATTGGTTAGAAATTATTGCGAGCGACCTCTGGGGGTGTGGTGAATGGGTGGAGTTGGTTCAACGTTTGAATAATCTCAAAAATGATCTACAGGAGTGTGTTTCACCTCGTACTGAGGAGGTCCTTATCCTAGAGGGATTTAAGGATGAAATTGTGGCCTTGGAGGAGTTTTTTAGTCCTGGTAGTCCGATGATCACATTGCAGCATTGGTTGAGAAGTAGAATTTGCTGGCCGAAACACTTCTAGAGTTGGAGAGGGTGCATAGAGAAAGATCCCGAGATATTTGGATCAATGAAGGTGACCAAAACACAACATATTAATAGGTATTCTAGAAAGAGAAATATGTTTCTAAAATAATAAACCTTCAGCTAAAGGATGGGTCCTTCACTTCAAAGGTGGAAGTTACAGGAAATAATGCTTTAGAGTTTTTTTGAAAACCTTCTTGTTGGCCCAACTGATCAAGAGGCTCACAGAAAAAAATGGTTTATAGAATATGAGGACTTCATGAATTTCTTCCCATGATTGGTTGAGGGATGAGATAATAACATGATGACATCCATTATAGAGGATGAGGAAATAAAAGGAGAGGTGTTCGGTTTGAAGCTGAAAAGTGCTTCTTGACCCGACATTTTTTGGGTTCTTTTTATGTGGTGCCTGGGTGTAGGTTGCAGGTGCAGTAGAAGCGTGTTGGTGGGTATACCCAACTTTAATTTTAGCATTAATAGTGATCAATCTAAGATCCTTCATGATAATAAAATTCCGGATCTTCAGAATAGAATGAAGAATGAAAAAGGAGGGGAGTCCCAGAACCATATATAGGATCAGCATATGTTGGTAATAATTAATTTAATTAATTGACAAGAATTACCCTGATGGAATTCTTTCTTCATTGATGTTTCTCGTCACAATTTGATGTGATAATTCATTACATCATATAATCTATGTATAGGATTCCCCTAGTGGTGATCCACACGTGTTCCATGTATCTTTGGACAATGCTGAATGGATCTCCAGGTGCTCGCATGGAAGAGCCTTCACTTGCGATGTCCGCCTTAGATCGCCTTGATCTGGTGGAGGTGTATCTCTATCTTGTAGCTTGAGAGCATTCTTGGTGGAAAAATAAATCTCATCCGTTGTGCACAACCACCAAAAATGTATAGGCTAATAAGAATTATATAATTGGGATTTTAATTTGTTGGTATAATAAAATGAATCAATTGCCCAAAAAAATTATTAATTTCCTTTAATTATTAGCAATACTTCATGTATAATAATAACTGTTGACTATTATTAATACTTGAAATTCACCCATCGAATTAAACCTAATATTATTTAATTAAATAAATAATATTATTTCTCATAAATTCCCAGAAAAAATAAATGGTGTGTGCTTTTGTTTTTCCATTATCCTTTTTTCATCCACCACATTTATTAGATCTTTAATAATGGTTATTTATTTCTAAAATAAATATCATTGCATTACATGCTATTAAATATATTATTTCACCCACAATATGTTCTCTCAAATAACTAGTGTCGAAATAAATTCGATCAGGCATCCTTAAATAATTATTAAACAACAATTGGGAATGCAATTTATTTAACTTATTAAATTAATATTTAACTGAGATACTTGGACAGACTTAGTGTGTGACCCTCTAGGCATCTTTCTCGGTGGCATTAGGTGGAGCCTGCCTAAAGTCCAAGGTTAGCGTCTAGTAACCCGCCAAGGCACCCATAAAGAAAGATGTTAACACTATAATGACATGTCACCTCCTATAAACGCTTACCATGTAATATAATCCCTTTGTCTCGATATCTTGAATCAAGTGTGTTTCATGCTAGTTCCATCAACCCATGTGCTCGATTATTATTTTTATAACTTTTTGGAATTGAACTGGACCATTCCTCACCATGGCCATAGATTTATTTAGGCTATATCAATTCCATCAAAGGGAATGAGATATCAACTTATGTTATGTAACCTAAGGGAAAAATCTTTTCTCGCATTATCTATTAATGCAGTATCACTCGTGACACACCCAACATATCTTACCTCGTTGTGAGCAGTGTGTCATCATAGATTTCCTCAATACATATATATACGTGAGTTGTAATACTCATTAATAATAATCTTAAAGTCTCTGTACTAATACACACATCCACATATAGGAACATCCAATGACACTATGAAATGTGGATTTCTTACTGGTGGGTCTCATTCTCATAATATCCTCCTAGATATTACCAAGGGTGCACACTATGAGAATGTGCCTCAATGTATTATGATCCCCCAACCCTAATGTACTATAATATTTGTGTCCTTCAAATAATAGCATTCATCCATAGAACATATATTCAAGAATAGTGTTATGGCACTTCCAAGTTTTAGTCTTGGCAGGGATCCGCTATGACCCTTTAATGAAATAGCTATCCTTAGGACATTATAACATGTATTGTCATGTAGATTAAAAATCAAGATGTCATAAGGTATTTATTAATGAATAAATTATGATGTAGTTGGTTCTCGGCCACCATCTCCAATATACTCCCACTTCGACTAGATCCAACTGCTAAAATCCATTAACCCGCTAGCTATCACATGATATTCATGCTTCTGCTGAGATAGGCCTTTAGTCCTGGGGTATGCCACATTCTCTTCCATGGACACTCTACTCACTGCAACTTCACCCCTTTGATAGAAATACCTCAAGAGGTGATACTTCCAGAGTATGTTAATTATCTTTAGATGTGACCTTGGTTAATTTTCATAAGCCACCACTGCAGTAAAATCACAATACAATGTGATAGAATCTTTACTTATAGGCATCACATCAATCTCCTGGAAAAATTAATGATTCTAGATTGATTCCTTGGCTACATCAGAAGCTGCTATATATTCAGACTTCACTGTAGAATCAGCAACAACTGGTTGCTTTGAACCCTTCCAACTCACAGCTCCTCCATTGAGATAAAAAACATATCCATATTGTGATTTCATATCATTCTGATTTGTCTGAAAACCAGAATCTGCATACCCTCTAATGACAATATTCTCATCTCCTCCATAAACCAGGAACATATCCTTAGTTATTCTTAGATACATATGGATAGTCTTAACAGTAGTCCAATTCTATTCTCCTGGATCTTCTTGATATCAGCCTACCATGCTCAGTGCATAGGCAACATCAATCTTGGTACATAACATGGCATACATGATGGATCCTATAGCTGAAGTGTATGGGATATTACTCATTATATCTTTCTCATGTTGTGTTTGAGGACACATTTTCTTAGAATGATGTAGGCCATGTGACACTAGAACCAATCCCCTCTTGGAATTTTCCATACTAAATCTCTTTTGTATCTAGTCCATGTATGTACCCTGACATAGTCCAAGCATCCTTTTGGATCTATCATGAATGATCTTGACCCCTAAAATATAGGCTTCTTCACCCAATTATTTCATGGATAAACACTGGTTCAACCAGTCCTTAACTGACTATAATACCGGTACATTGTTTCCAATAAGAAATATGTCGTCAACATATACTACTAAGATAATGACTGCAGTACCATTAAACCTCTTATAAACACATGTATCACATTTTTTCTTAATGAAATTAAATTCCTTTATGGCTTTATAAAATCGAATGTTCATTGAAATGGATTCTTGATTTTATCTATAAATTGATATTTTTTACTTACAAACCCATTTGACTTCACTTGGTGTCACAAACCCTTCTGGTTGTGTCCTACATACAACTTCCTAAAGGTTCTCGTTGAATAATTATGTTTTGACATCCATTTTACAAATCTCATAGTCATTGTATGCTACTATGAAAAGTATGATTCTTATGGATTTAAACATGGAAACTGGCGAGAAGGTTTCATCATTTTCAATTCCTTGACAATGTCTGAACCCTTTTTCCACTAGCCTTGCTTTATAGATGTTAACTTGAACTTACATGTCATGTTTTCTCTTGAATACCCATTTTCATCCAACATGCATTACATCAACTGGATCATCGACCAAAACCCAGATTGGGTTTTCATACATGGAATCCATCTCAGAATTTATAGCTTCTAACCATCTTGCATCTTCTGAGATTTCTACTGCTTCCTTGTAGGAGAGAGGTTCATCATTGTACTACGATAATGATTCACCATCCTCGGTGACTAGGAAACGAAATCTCTCGGGTTCCCTTACCTCTCTTGAGCTCCTACACAGTACTTGACCTTCCATGTCCAGTTTTTTATTGAATACCCATTCGCATCAAATAGGATTTACATCAACTGGCTCAACGACAAGAACATAGACTTAGTCTTGATACATGGAATCCATCTCAGAATTCATAGCTTCTAGCCATTTTGCATATTCTGGGATTTCTACTACTTCCTTGTAGGAGAGAGGTGCATCACTGTCCACCAATAATAATTCACCATTCTCAGTGACTAGGAAACCAAATCTCTCTAGTTCCCTTACCTCTATTGATCCCTTACACAGTACTTGTGTTTCTGTAACCTCTTCCACGGGGACCTGTGGAACTTGTTCCTGTACCAACTCTTGTGTATCTTGAGGATAAACTTCATCTAAGTCAATCTTTCTCACACTATCCTTTTTGAGGATGTGCTCCCTCTCAAGAAAGATGGCTTGTCCGGTAATAGTCACTTTTTTGTCTAAAGGGTTATATAGGTAATATCCAATCATTTCATTGGGATATCTAATAAAGATACACTTTGTTCCATAGGTGGTAGTTTATTTCCTGAGAAGGCCTTAACAAATGCCTCACATCCCTATACACTTGTGTGCGACAAAATGGGTTTATTTATATTCTATAACTCGGAGGGAATTCCATTTTCCACTCTAGTTGGTACTCAGTTTAATGTGTATGCTGCAGTCTGTAATTCATATTCACAAAAGGATAATGGAAGATGTGTGTGGATCATCATCATCCTCACCATGTCTAACAAGGTGTGATTCCACCTTTCACTAACACCATTCCACTACGGTGTATAAGGAGAAGTGAGCTGAGATAGAATCACATGCTCCCATAGAAGATCGATGAACTCTTGGTTCAGATATTCTCCACCTTGATCCGATCGAAGCTTCTTTATCTTCTTACCAAGGTGATTCTCTACATCATTCATGAATTCCTTAAATTTCTCTTAGGATTCTGACTTATACCTCATTTATTAGATATAGCCATATCTACTAAAATCATTAGTAAAAGTAATGAAGTAAGAATATCCACCTCAAACTTCTACTGTAAATGGTCCACACACATCCCTGTGCACCAATCCTATAAGATCTGTGGCCCTTTCACCTTGTCCACCAAAAGGCGGCTTGGTCATTTTACCTTGTAAACAATCATGACATCTATGAAGTGGTTTTAGCTCAGTAGTGTTTAAATAGCCATCTTGGCAGATATTTATCAAGCGCTACTCATTTACATGACTGAGATGGTGATGCCAGAACTGGGTGGTGTATAAGTCACGTGAGTTTGTTTCCTTTTAGATTTCCAATACTTGTATTTCATAATTTAATACATACAAACCATTATTTAAATTCTCCGAACCATAAAATATGTTGTTCTTATAAAAGAAGCAACCTTATTTCCAATCATGAAAATAAATCCATCCATATACAAAAATGATACAATAATTATGTTTTTGGTAACACTGGACACATAATAACAATTAGGAAAAACCAAAATCATCCCAGTCGGTAATGAGAGGTGGTAATCTCTAATGGAAAATATAGCCAGCCTCGCGCCATTGACAACTCAAAGATCCACCTCTCCTCTCGCAATCTTTCTATATCTACTTGATTCCTACATTTGAATATAGATATGAGACCCACAAGCTGTATCCATTACCCAATGTGTAGAAAATAGAAATATTACACACTATAACGAATGCACCTTTATCATCTCCATGCTGTTAGGTGCAATTCCATATCCAGTGGAATGACTTATATGAAAAACATACTGCCTCTCGTTCCTTGCTCTGCCTCTATATCATCCCCTTCCTTGAGGGATGATGCTCGGGGTCTTCAGACCATTTATAATTCATTGACCCCTTGGCCTTTTCCTTCCTTTTCTTATTCACTATATGGACTTTGGGTTTGTCAGGCCTCGTATCCTTATCTACCTAGCTAATTAAGGTCAGAAGTTCTGACTGACTCTTCTCATTGTTTCTCATGTTATAGTAGACAATAAAGCTAGAGAAGGTCTTGGGTAGTGATGATAAGATGAGATCTGTATGCAACTCATCCAGGAACATAATCCCTAAGACGTCCAGGAATTCAATGTAGCCAATAATCTTGACTACATGAGGCCCAACTGGCATAGATCGTCCAAGATTAGTTGTAAACTGTAACACCCTGAGAATTTATGAGATATATTCTTTTTAATTTATTTGATGTCTTCGGTTGTATGCTACACAAAGATTATCTTGCACTATACGAAACACCGTATTAGCTTGCAGTATATGCAACACTATTCTTGGATCGTGTCACACAAAATTTCAAGATCGTTTGATAGAAGTTATTCTACGCAACATTGCGTGTATATATATATATATTCAATGTATAAATGAAATTTTTTTGGATTCTATTATAGACAACAACAAAGGAATCTTGCACTACACGCAACCCTGACTCGGCTTTCTTTACACGCAATCGTGACCTTCCACGATAGCGTGTGTTGTACGCAATACCGAGTTTCACTAAACAACGATATGTTATTAAAATATTATATAAACTAGCTGTTATGAAAAGTAATACCCACTTTTAAAATTTTATAAATTTTATCATTCAAAATGGACCTCATTTTTGGATTCTGAATATCGAAATTATCCTGGGGTGAAATTTTGGTATTTTTCTGAAAAATTTCAATTTTTGATGAATAGTGAAAACACTGAGTTATTGGTTAAAATCGAATTTTTATTTAAAAAATAATTTATTTTATTTATATTTATTTTAGGTAAAAATAGATACATAATACATATATATGTTCAATTTAATTCATTGGAGTCATTTTATAATAATTTTAGATATATAAAAATTTAATTGAACTTTTCACCGTCTTTTACCAACCTCCTAAGAGCATATGCAATTGTACATAAAACATAATTTCACCGCTTCTGTGAGTTGAATTTCGAAAATCCGAGAGACACGGTTAATATCAAGGAGTAAAATGTGGTTCAATAAGAGAAAAATAATTTTGGGTGAATAGTAACTTTTTACTTTTATTTACCACGGTTAAAAGTAAATAGGGTAATTAAGGGTAAAAATCATTTTATTATTACCCTAACACATGTCCTTATTCTATTGGATAAGTGTAATTTGACTAAAAACAACATTAGGAATAAAATATTACCCTTTAGGTCCACTCGGATTAGATTAGGACACTTATTATTATTTTATTTGAAGAAGAGTTAAAAGAGTTAAAATCAATTTTTAATAACTAAAGCATTTTTAATATAAGGTTATACATAATATTAATTCGACTATAAATATTAATTATAAAGTTAAGAATATTTCCTACATAATGATATTTTATTTATAATTTTTAGACATTAAATAAGTTAATTTATTTATGACACAATGATGATGCAGTAATTACCTTATTAATGAAATATTAACATAATTGATGTTATAAATACCCAAATAAATGTAATTTGAGACTTTTTATGAATTATACTAATTTTATAGGTTAATATGACATGTTAGTATTGATTTAATTTATATTTTTAGAACTAATAATTCTGTTATGAATTTCACAAATATCAATTACCAAATAGTGTCAAAATTGTCATAAAATAGTTTTAAAAAAAATTATATTATTAATTGTTATTATATTCCTAAAAATATACGGTTTGGCCAAATGACTTATAAAAAGTTATATATATTAATAATGAACCACTTTGGGTTCTTTTGTCTTGTTGTAGTCTATTTATTAACTATATAATGCAAGAAAACAAGAATACACGGTAAAAGTTGAATTATTTAACTTAGAGTTAAATCTAAATGATATGGTTAAAATAGTACCCTAAACTTGTCGAAAACCTATTGTTTGAAATTATTTATACCCATAACCACTTTATCTTTGAAATAAATCAATTTTTAGCTTTTATAAACCGAATATGACTTAATTATAAAATAATATTTTAAGATTTTCTCAAGGTGCCCCTCTCCTCCCTTATAAAAGGGCACGTCATCCATCTTCTCTTTACACAATTTTGAGCTTTCAAGCTCAGAACACCCCTGCCCATTTCCATTATCAACTTCCCTAGAAACATTATAGAGGTTATGGTATCCTAAAAATGCCAAATCTAGTGCTTTAAGAGGAAGCTTAAAAGAGGTGCATCGAAGAAGAGTTAATCTCTTCTACCGATTCTATCAACTTTCTTTCTTCTTCAACTAATTATTATTTAGTTGTTTCATTATAAATTAATAACATCGGTATCACTAATATACTGATATGTTATTATAAATATGAAACAACCCCATTTCAAATTCTATCCATCCTACGGAAAAAAATCAATGTGCGTGCGTACGTTGAGAATATCGTCTCCACGACATGGTGTAATATGTTTTCCCACCACCACCTTACTTGGATGGGTATAATGGTAAAAAGAAGTGCTATATATAGTTATTATAACATCATAATGATTATGAGATATTATAAAATCCACTCCACTCCAATTCAATAATTATGGGAATGATATCATCGGTCGTGCGTACGCACGGATTATCGTCTCCATGACACGATGAGATTCATTCTCTATGTTAACCATTCAAAAATGATTATAAAGTATATATAATGAATAATAATGAAATATATGATATGATAAATATATTATATATATATATATATATATCGTCTACTTACTTCCATTCAAGTCAATAAAGGAAAACAGCGTTCATGCGTACGTACGACCTACCGTCTCCATGAACGGTGTATTTTATTTCATTTATCTATCTGTTATATATATATATACTAAAAATATATGATATATAAATTATTTTTTATATTCTGGAAGTAATTAAATCATTATATAAGTAATAAAAATGTCAGGAACAACAAGTCCAAACACGTATGATAAATAAAACGATTTTACCCAAAACGCTGCTATAACATGGAATTTACAAAAGAACGGGTAATATAAAGTCATAAGTGAACCATATATGATATCATAACAATGAATATAATTTTATAATAAGTGAATGAAATTATTTAAATCATTATACAGGAGGTTCGGATACGTACGAAGCATATCGGACCTAAGGTAAGGGATAACTATTCCAATCTCGTTCTTATCCGAGATTATTTATTCGTAAGTATTTACTGGGGTTATATGTTTCATCCATATCCATAAAAATGTTTTTCATAAATTTTTTAATATTCTTCCATTTATTTTTGAAGTCATGTTTACCGTTTTTTGACATTTACTTTGTGTTATGGAAGGAATCATTCATTTTTTTACCATATTTGGTACTTTTTGACTTTTCCGTTAAAAGTACGAGAAGAATTCTTTTTAACTTAGACAACATGAACAGATTTTTACGGTTTTATAATGCCTTATTTTAATTATGTTTACTCTACAAGATTTAATGGTTGTTTTCAATAAAATCTTTTTCTTTTAAAATTGCATGGCATTTTGTGAAAAGAAAATTATTTTTAAGAAGAATGTATATTTTCCTCAATAATTCTTTTCAAGTGTTTTATCAAAACCATTTTCCATATAAGATGACATTATTTTATATGTGTATGTTTCAAGTATAATATATCTGTGATTTACATGTTTTCACTTTTCTTATGATGAAACTATATTCATTTGTTTTATATGGATTATGTTATAATGGGATGATGTTTACAAAACCCATTTTTATTCTTTGGGTTATGATGAATGATTTATGTTTATGTTGTGGCACAATTAATAATGATTTCATTATGAGATGGGTGGGACCTCTAAATCCCTCAAATACATTGGGTAAAGATTTATATCTCATGATATAGACATGGTGGGAATGGTAAGTTAATCAGGTCCAGTGATACAGGACTGGAATGAGGAGTGAACTCGATTCAGAAAGGGACTTTGTCCACTAAGATGGTCTTGGAAGCAATGCCTTGGATACTATGGAAATAATATCATGTGAATAATGGTTTTACCCAATTAAATGTGTTATTCCCATGAAATTTTATCATGATTGATGTTCCATTATGACATATGCCTTACGTACTTCCAAGATTAATTTCACAAATCAAGATTTTGATGTGTAAAATTTATGTTCATGTTTTGAAGTTCAAATGTATATGGTTTGTTTTATTTTCTCCATGCTTACCCTTACTGAGAATTTGAGGTCACCCTTTATATGTTTTCTTTTCCCCATGATATAAATAAAGATTTTAGTTAAGAAAAAAAGGGAAGATCTTTATGGGAGATGTTGAATATCTTTCACCAAGATTTGAAGATTATATTCTGAGTTTCCAAAGACACTAAACTATTACAGTCCATTGGTGTCTGTTTTTTTATGTATTAGTTATTCCGCAAAAGTAATGTAATGTCCATGTATGTCAATATTGGGTCTCTACAGTTGGTATCAGAGGAAATTTTTATTTAACCTTTGGAAACTAGGATGCGAAAACTTTAGTGAAATCCCTAGAGATATTTATAAGGTATTCCTAGGGATGTCCTTAAGGATAAGTTTACGTATAGGTTATAGTTCTAGAATTACAGTACCGATCTTAGAATTAAACCTAATATGTTACATATTGAATTTAAACCCCCTTTATTATGCTATTTTCCAAGAATTATTTTTTCCTCTCACACTATTATTTTTGAGTTTTAGACAACAACTGGAACCCGAAGGAACTGTGTTGATCAATTTAATAGACAACACAATGAATGTCTTCCTTAACAAACCAATGTTATGGGAGATGGAGTGAAAAATATTATTATTATACTTACACAAGCTATGAATCATTCTTGACTTACAAATGAGGAGAGAAAGGAACAATATACTATTGAGTTCTTCATGAGGCAACGTGCACCTTATTTTAGTGGGTCTTCTGATCCACTTGTTGCTGAATGATGGATTAGTACCATTGAAAAGATATTTTCCAAACCTCGCCGTTTAGAACATGAAAAATTCATTTTGGATTTTTACCAGTTAGAAGGTGAAGCAGACCAGTGGTGGACTCTAATTAAGAATACAAGGCCCCAAGATGAAATTGAATCCATGGAATGGGATGAGTTCAAGAACTTATTTTTCAATAAGTACTTCCCTCGTATTCTTCAAACAAATATAGAAAAGGAGTTCCTTGAGATTAAGAAAAAGGATGATGAATCTGTTGGTATATATGAAGCTAATTTTACAGGGCTTGCAATGTATGCATCTGGCATTATCATCCAACCTGAATGTAAAGTTGATTGATTCTTCAGTGGCTTAAAACCAAGTCTTCGAAGGGAATTAGCTATAAGAGACTTCAGTACCTATGAAGAAATTATGTTTTGTGCTATAAAGGTAGAACTGGAAGTTGGTGTTACATATCCATATCATGCTTTTGACAAGAAATGAAAGATGGAGTTTAAGGAAAAATATTAGAACAATGGTGAAAAGAAGGTGAATGTTTCTTTATGCTCAAAGTGTGGAATGAAGCATGGTGGAGATTGTCTAAAATGTACTAGAAAATGTTTCAAGTGTAGAAAAGAAGGCCATAAAGCATCTGAGTGCTGAGGTAATGGGAAAAAATGTTTCTAATGACGTGGATAGAGAAAAGACTACAGAGAATGCTCCACCAACACTTCAATGCTTCATGTGCAAGGAAATGGGGCATTATGCTAATCAATGCACTAATACAAGGGTTAATGATGATCAACATGATCAACATCTTATGGAAAAGGACAAAGGGAAGCCACATGCGATCACTATTTGTGATTTTGAGTATTACAATGATGTTGTGGATTGATTAAGTGTCTATGTAATGGGATTTCAAAATAGAATCATGGAATCTCATTTATAGTATTGTGGAATTTTGTAATATCTATGTATTGGTTTTCGATAATTGTATGGTACCAGTAACCCTGAAAAGTGATTGAAATATTTTTGGAAAGTTGATGATATGCGCATAATGAAGGGATAAGGAGAAAATAATATGTTTGATAGTATTCATGAGCTCATGACTGATATAAGGACAAAGTGATATCATGGTTTGAGTATATAGAAATTTTGGGATTTTGGTATATGGAAATAGTTAACTTTTGACAGCATTCATGTTTTAAATAAGGTTTTATGGCAATTCATGTTTCAAAAGAATACATGATTAAGGTATTCACATGTTTGGAATGTGACCAACAAGATATATCTTATGGTATATGGGGGATAAATGATGGTATTCATGTGCTTGTTATGTGGCCTTTCATGTAATCGTTTTATTTATACTATGATCTTGGACTGAAGTATTTTGGATAAGCTTAAATATTGGAATGGATTAAGTTAGACATAATATATTATTGTTTAAGGCTAGAACATTTTTCGATATTTTTGAGGTAATGTTATAATAATGTAGTTTTAGAAAAATGGACAACCTACGGACGGGTGACAACCCATCTTGTTGGACAAGGTTGCGGGAATCAAACCAACAACTAAAGTGTGACATGCCTTTATCGCCTCCCACTAGCCTACAAGAACTCCCTGGTTAGTGGAAATTAGTTTTATTTTATTAAGTGGTATCATATATGAAGTATAAGTCCATTTAATCTCGCCATAAGATGGACTTATGTATATTACTTTTTTTAACTTTATGTTTAAGACAGATGGAATGACATATCATTCTATCGCATGATCTACTAACACTTCATGGAAGACAAATTGAACTTCATTTCTTTAGGAGATGAAGTGGAAATTGGTCAAGGGACAAACAACAGTAAATTGTACCAAAATCAAGTAAGTATTTATTTTAATTAAAAAATTCTTCAACATTAGGGAAATGATCTTGAAAACCAAAAATATTCTCCTAGTGCCCTCATATCTGATGAATCAGATGGTACCTTAGATCATCACAAATTTATGGCTTTTTGATTGTTGGATTTTTTATAGCCATGTTCTCTACCACTCTTCATCCAAACATGATGGTTAGATTTCTCTTCCATATCCATATTTCACCTATGTTCTCCTATGTGGAAACCTAGCGATGAGTTAATTTGGGTAACCATTATGTTTCATACTTTACTTTTTAAAATTATGTTTTAGTATTCCTTTATACTATGTGGGTTTCTATGAATGAAACTTTCAAGTAGTAAACGATTTATAACCCCGACAAATTTCAAGGGAGAAATTCATTTGAGGGGGGTAGAATGTAACACCCTGAGATTTTACGAGATATAGTCTTTTTAATATATTTGATTTCTTGTGTTGTATGCTACACAATGATTATCTTGCTCTATACGCAACACCGTATTATCTTGCAGTATATGCAAAACTATTCTTGGATCATGTTCCACATAATTTCAAGATCGTTTGATAGAAGTTATTCTACGCAACATTGCGTTTATATATATATTCAATGTATAACTGAAATATGGTTGGATTCTATTATACACAACAGAAAAGGAATCTTGCACTACACACAACCCTGACTTGGCTTTCTTTACACGCAATCGCAACCTTCCACGATAGCTTGTGTTGTATGCAATACTGAGTTTCACTAAACAATGATATGTTATTAAAATATTATATAAACTAGCCATTATGAATACTAATACCCACTTTTTGAGATTTTATAAATTTTATCTTTCAAAATGGACTTCATTTTTGGATTCATAATATCAAAATTAGCCTAGGGAGAAATTTTGGTATTTTTCTGAAAACTTTCAATTTTTGATGAATAGGGAAAACACTGAGTTATTGGTTAAAACTGACTTTTTATTTAAATAATCATTTATTTTATTTAAATTTATTTTAGGCCAAAATAGATACATAATACTTATATATGTTCAATGTAATTCATTGGAGCCATTTTATAATAATTTTAGATATATAAACATTTTGTTGAACTTTTAACCGTTTTTTACCCACCTCCTAGGAGAATATGCAATTGTACATAAAACTTAATTTTACCGCTTCTTTGAGTTGAATTTCGAAAATCCGAGAGACACGGTTAATATCATGGAGTAAAATGTGGTTCAATAAGATAAAAATAATTTTTTGTGAATAGTAACTTTTTACTTTTATTTACCATGGTTAAAAGTAAATATGTTAATTAAGGGTAACAAATGATATTATTATTACCCTAACACGTGTTATAATTCTATTGGATAAGTTTAATTCGACCAAAAATATCATTCGGAATAAAATATTTCCCTTTAGGTCCACTTGGATTAGATTAGGACACTTATTATTATTTTATTTAAAGAAGAGTTAAAAGAGTTAAAATCAATGTTTAATAACTACATAATTTTTAATATTGGGTTATACATAAGATAAATTTGACTATAAATATTAATTAGAAAGCTAAAAATATTTCATACATAATGGTATTTTATTTATAAGTTTTAGACATTAAATAGTTTAATTTATTTATGACATAATGATGATGCAGTAATTATCTTATTAATGAAATATTAACATAATTGATGTTATAAATACCCAAATAAATGTAATTTGAGACTTTTTATGAATTACACTAATTTTATAGGTTAATATGACATGTTAGTATTGATTTAATTAATTTCATTAGAACTAATCATGCTTTTAGGATTTTCAAAAATATCAATTACCAAATAGTGTCAAAATTGAAATAAAATAGTTTCTAAAACAAATATGATATTATTAATTTTTATTATAATCCTAAAAATCTATTGTTCAGACAAATGACTTATAAAAGCTTATATATATTAATATATAACCACTTGGGGTTATTTTGGCATGTTATATTAAGTTTATTAACCATATAGTGTAAGCAAACAAGAAGACACCGTAAAAGTTAAATTATTTAACTTACAGTTAAACCTAAATGATAAGGTTTAAATAGTACACTAAGATTGTCTAAAACCTATTGGTTGAGATTATTCCGACCCATACCCACATTAGCTTTTAAATAAATCAATTTGGAGCTATTATAAACCGAATATGACTTTATTATAAAATAATATTTTAAGTTTTTTCTAAGGTGCCCCTCTACTCCCTTATAAAAGGGCACCTCCTCCATCTTCTCTTTACACAATTTTGAGCTTTCAAGATCAGCCAACCCCTACCCATTTACCTTATCAACTTCCCTAGAAGCATTATAGAGGTTATGGTCTCCTCAAAAGGCCAACTCTAGTGCCTTAAGAGGAAGCTTAAAAGAGGTTCGTTGAAGAAGAGGTAATTGCTTCTACCGATTCATTCAAGTTTCTTTCTTCTTCAACTAATTCTTATTTAGTTGTTTCATTATAAATTAATAACATAAGTATCACTAATATACTGATATGTTATTATAAATATGAAACAGCCTCATTTTTCCTTCTATCCATCCTACGGAAAATGAAATCACCGCGCGTGCGTACGTACGGAATACCGTCTCCACGACGCGGTGTAATATGTTTTTCCACCACCACCTTACTTGGATGGGTATAATGGTGTAATGAATAACTATATATAGTTATTATAACATCATAATGATTCTGATATATTATATCATCCACTCCAATTCAATTCAATAATTATGGGAATGATATCATCGCTCGGGCATACGTAAGGATTATCGTCTCTATAACGCGATGAGATTCATTCTCAATGTTAACCATTTAAGATTGATTATAAAGTATATATAATGAATAATAATGAAATATATGACATGATAAATCTATTGAATTTATGTATGTATATATATGTCATCTACTTCCTTCCATTCATGTCAATAAGGAAAGGAAAATAGTGTTCATGTGTACATACGACCTACCGTCTCCATGAATGGTGTATTTCATTTCATTTATCTATCTATTATATATATATATATATATATACTGAATATATATAATATATAAATAATTATTTACAATCAGGAAGTAAGTAAATCATGATATATGTAATAATAATACCAGGAACAACAATTCCAAACACGTACGATAAATAAAATGATTTTACCCAAAATGATGCTTTAACATGGAATTTACAAAATAACGGGTAATACAAAGTCATAAGTGTACCATATATGATATCATAACAATTAATATGATTCTATAATAATTTAATGACATTATTTAAATCATTATACAGGAGGTTCGGATACGTATGAAGCATATCCGACCTAAGGTAAGGGATAACTATTCCAATCTCGTTCTTATCTGAGATTGTTTATTCGTAAGTACTTGCTGGGGTTATATGTCTCATCCATGTCCATAAAAAATGTATTTCATATAGTGTTTAATATTCTTCCATGTATTTTTAAAGTCATTTTTACCCCTCTTTTACTTTTACTTTGTGTTATGGAAGGAATTATTTGTTTGTTTACCAAATGTTGTACTTTTTTACTTTTCCGTTAAAAGTATGAGAAGAATGTTTTTTAAATTATATGGAATGAACAGATTTTTATGGTTTCATAAAGCCTTATTTTCATGATGTTTACTCTACAATATTTAATGGTTATTTTCAATAAAATCCTTTTCTTTTAAAATTGCGTGGAATTTTGTGAAAAGAAAATGATTTTTAAGAAGAAACAATATTTTCCTCAAGAATTCTTTTCAAGTGTTTTATCAAAACAATCTTCTGTCTAAGATGACATTATTTCATATATGTATGTTTCAGGTATAATATCTCTATGATTTACATGTTTTCACTTTTCTTATGATGAAATGATATCCATTTGTTTTATATGGATTATGTTATAATGGGATGATGTTTGTGAAACCCATTTTTATTATTTGGGTTATGATGAATGATTTATGGTTATGTTGTGGCACAAGTAAAAATGATTTCATTATGAGATGGGTGGGACCTATAAATTCCCCCAATTCATTGGGTAATGATTAATATCTCATGAGATAGACATGGCTGGAACGGCAAGTTAATCTGGTTCAGTGATATAGGACTGGAACGATGAGTGAACTCGATTCAGAAAGGGACTTTGTCCACTAAGATGGTCTTGGAAGAAATGCCATGGCTACTAAGGAAATTATATCATGTGCTTAATGGTTTTCCACAAGTAAATGTTTTATTCCCATGCTATTTTGTCAGTATTGATGTTCCTTTATGACCTATGTCTTACATACTGCCATGATTTATTTCACAACTCGATATTTTGAGCTGTAAAATTTATGATCTTGTTTTGAAGTTCAAATGTATATGGTTTGTTTTATTTTCTCCATGATTACCCTTACTGAGCATTGGATCCACCCTTTATATGTTTCCTTTTCCCTGGGATATAAAGAAAGGTTTTAGGTAAGAAAAAAAATGATGATCTTTATGGGAGATGTTGAATATGTTTCACCAAGATTTGAAGATTATATTACGAGTCTCAAAAGACACTAAACTATTACGGTCCTTTGGTGTCTGTTTTTGTTATGTATTTGGTATTCCGCAAAAGTAATGTAATGTCCATTTATGTCAAGATTGGGTCTCTACAATTGGTATCAGAGGAAAGGTTTAGTTAACCTTTGGAAACTCGGATGTGAAAACTTTAGTGAAATCCCTAGAGATATTTCTAAGGTATGTCTAGGGATGTCCCTAAGGATAAGTATGCGTATAGGTTATAGGCCTAGAATTATGGTAACTATCTTTGAATTAAACCTAACATGTTTTATATTGAATGTAATCCCCCTTTATTATGCTATTTTCCTAGCATGATTTTTTCCTCTCACACTGTTCTTTTTGGGTTTTAGACAATGGCTGGAACCCAAAGGAACCATGTTGATCAATGTAATAGACAATTCAATGATTATCCTCCTGAACAACCCAATGTTATGCGTGATGGAGTTCAAAATCTTATTTCTATACTTACAGAAGCTATTAATTATTCTGGACTTCCAAATGAAGAGGTAAAGGAACAGTATTCTATTGAGTCCTTCATGAGGAAACGTGCACCTTCTTTCAGTGGGTCTTCTGATCCACTTATTGCTGAACGATTGATTAGTACCATTGAAAAGATATTTTTGATACTTCACTGTTCAAAACATGAAAAATTCATTTTGGTTGTTTACTAGTTAGAAGGTGAAGCAGACCAGTGGTGGACTCCAATTAATAATACACAGCCCCAAGATGAAATTGAATCCACGGAATGGGATGAGTTCAAGAAATTATTTTTCAATAAGTACTTACCTTGTATTCTTCGAACAGATATGGAAAAGGAGTTCCATGAGCTTAAGAAAAATGATGATGAATCTATTGGTATATACGAATAGAATTTTACAAGTCATTCAATGTTTTCATCTGGCTTTATCAACCAACCTAAAAGTAATGTTGATCGATTCATCAGTGGATTAAAACCAAGTCTTCGAAGGGAATTAGCTATAAGAGACTTCAGTACCTATGAATAAATTATGTGTTGATCTATCAAGGTAGAATTGGAATTTGGTGTTACATATACATCTCATGGTTTGACAAGAAATAAATGATGGAGTTCAAGGAAAAATCTTAGAACAATGGTGAAAAGAAGGTGAATGTCTCTTTAGGCTCAAAGTGTGGAAAGAATCATGGTGGGGATTGTCTAAAAGGTACTAGAAAATGTTTCAAGTGTGGAAACGAAGGTCATCGAGCAGCTGAGTGCCGAAGTAATGGGAAGAAGGTTTCTGATGATGTGGATAGAGAAAAGACTACATAGAATGGTCCACCAACACTTCAATGCTTCAAGTGCAAGGAAATGGTGCATTATGCTAATCAATGCACTATTCCAAGGGTTAATGATGATCAACATGAGAAACCTCTTAAGGAAAAGGACAAAGGGAAGTCACATGCGATCACTATTTGTGATGTTGAGTATTACAATGATGTTGGGGAATGATTAAGTGTTTATGTAATGGGATTTCAAAATAGTATCATGGAATCTCATTTATAGTATTGTGGAATTTTGGAATATCTACGTATTGGTTTTCAATAATTGTATGGTACCAGTAACCATGAAAAGTGATTGAAATGTTTTTGGAAAGTGGATGATATGTGCATAATGAAGGGATAAAGAGAATATAATATGTTTGATAGTATTCATGAGCTCATGATTGATATAAGGACAAAGGGTTATCATGGTTTGAGTATATAGAAATTTTGGGATTTTGGTATATGGAAGGAGTTAACTTTTGACATCTTTCATGTTTTAACTAAGGTTCTATGGTAATTCATGTTTCAAAAGAATACATGATTAAGGTATTCACATGTTTGGAATGTGACCAAAAAGATATATCTTATGAAAATGGGGGATAAATGATTGTATTCATGTGCTTGTTATGTGACCTTTCAAGTAATCGTTTTATTTATAATATGAGCATGGACTGAAGTATTTTGGATAATCCTAAAGATCAGAATGAATTAAGTTAGGAATAAGATATTATTGTTTAAGGATAGAACTTTTTTCGATATTATTGAAGGAATGTTATAATAATGTAGTTTTTATAAAAGGGACAACCTGCGGAAGGGTGACAACCCATCGTGTCGGACAAGATTACAGGAATCAAACCCAGAACCGAAGTGTGACATGCCTATGTCACCTACCACTGGCCTACAGGAAGTCCCTAGTTAGTAGAAACTAGTTTTATTTTATTAATAGGTATGATGGATGAAGTATAAGTCCATTTAATCTCACCATAAGATGGACTTATGTATATTACTTTTGCTAACCTTATGTTTAAGACATATGGAATGACCTATCATTCTATCGCATGATTTACTAACACTTCACAGAAGACAAATTCAACTTCAATTCTTTAAGAGATGAAGTGGAAATTGTTCAAGGCACAAAAAACAGTAATATTGTACCAAAATCAAGTAAGTATTTATCTTAATTAAAAAATTCTTCAACATTAGGGAAATGATCTTGAAAACCAAAAAATTTGTCCAAGTGCCCTCATATCTGATGAATCAGATGGTACCTTAGATCATCAAAAATTTATGGCTTAGTGATCGTTGGCTTTTTTATAGTTATGTTCTCTACCACTCTTCATCCAAACATGATGGTTAGATTTCTCTTCCAAATCCATATTTCACATATGTTATCCTATGTGGAAACCTAGTGATGAGTTAATTTGGGTAAATGTTATGTTTTATACTTTTACTTTTTAAAATTAAGTTTTAGTATTCCTTTTTACGATGTGGGTTTCTATGAATGAAACTTTCAAGTAGTAAAAAATTTATAACCGTGATGAATTTAGAGGGAGAAATTCATTTTGAGGGGGGTAGAATGTAACACCCTGATATTTTATGAGATATATTATTTTTAATATATTTGATGTCTTATTTTTTATGAGACACCAAGATTATCTTGCGCTATACACAACACCGTATTAGCTTGCAGTATACACAACACTATTCTTGGATCGTGTTACACAAAACTTCAAGATCGTTTGATAGAAGTTATTCTACGCAACATTACTTGTATATATATATATATATTCAATGTATAAATGAAATATGGTTGGATTATATTATACACAAAAACAAAGGAATCTTTCACTACATGCAACCCTAACTTGGCTTGCTTTACACGCAATTGCGACCTTCCAGGATAGTGTGTGTTGTACACAATACCGAGTTTCACTAAACAACGGTGTATTATTAAAATATTATATAAACTAGCCATTATGAAGAGAAATACCCAGTTTTTGAAATTTTATAAATTTTATCTTTCAAAATGGACTTCATTTTTTGGATTCAGAATATCAAAATTATCCTACGGTGAAATTTTGGTATTTTTCTGAAAACTATTAATTTTTTCTGAATAGTGAAAACACTAAGTTATTGGTTAAAACTGAAATTTTATTTAAATAATAATTTATTTTATTTAGATTTATTTTAGGTCAAAATAGAAACATAATAATTATATAAGGCCAATGTAATTCATTGGAGTCATTTTATAATAATTTTAGATATATAAAAATTTTATTGAACTTTTCACTGTCTTTTACCCACCTCCAAGGAGAATATGTAATTGTACATAAACCATAATATTACCTCTTCTTTGAGTTGAATTTCTAAAATCCGAGAGACACGGTTAATATCAAGAAGTAAAATGTGGTTCAATAAGATAAAAATATTTTTTGGTGAATAGTAACTTTTTACTTTTATTTACCACGGTTAAAAGTAAATAGGGTAATTAAGGGTAAAAATTGATACTATTATTACCCTAACACATGTCCTAATTCTATTGGATAAGTTTAAGTAGACCAAAAACAACATTAGGAATAAAATATTACCCTATAGGTCCACTTGGATTAGATTAGGACACTTATTATTATTTTATTTGAAGAAGAGTTAAAAGAGATAAAATCAAAGTTTAATAACTAAATAATTTTTAATATTAGGTTATACATAAGATAAACTTGACTATAAATATTAATTAGAAATCTAAAAAGATTTCATACATAATGGTATTTTATTAATAATTTTTAGACATTAAATAATTTAATTTATTTATGACATAATGATGATGCAGTAGTTACCTTATTAATGAAATATTAACATATTTGATGTCATAAATACCCAAATAAATGTAATTTGAAAGTTTTTATGAATTACACTAATTTTATAGGTTAATATGACATGTTAGTATTTATTTAATTAATTTTTTTAGAACTAATCATGATGTTGTGATTTTCAAAAATATCAATTACCAAATAGTGTCAAAATTGACATAAAATTGTTTTTAAAACAAATATTATATTATTATTTGTTATTATATTCCTAAAAATCTAAGGTTAGGCCAAATGACTTATATAAGGTTATATATATTAATAATGAACCACTTGGGGTTCTTTTGGCTTGTTATAGTAAGTTTATTAACCATATAGTGTTTGAGAACAAGAAGACATGGTAAAAGTTAAATTATTTAACTTAGAGTTAAATCTAAATGATAAGGTTAAAATAGTAACCTAAGCTTGTCTAAAACCTATTAGTTGAGAGGATTTCGACCCATACCCACTTTAGCTTTGAAATAAATCAATTTTGATCTATTATAAACCGAATATGACTTTATTATAAAATAATATTTTAGGTTTTCCTAAGGTTCGCCTCTACTCTCTTATAAAAGGGCACCTCCTCTCTCTTCTCATTAAAAAATTTTGATCTTTCAAGCTCGGCCAACTGTAAGAAACTGGATCTTAGTTTTAGGTACGCCTTTCCTTTTTCTGGAGTTTTTAAGAAAAATGGAGTTTCTGGAAAATTTTGATGTACACGTCGTGTACTTTCTAAGTACATACCGTGTACTCTTCTCCAGACCGAAGCTATGTGATGGCCATGCCCGGGACACACACATGGTGTGTAGGGATGATGTGGAGGCCGATTTTGGTGGAGTACGGAAAGACCTAGTACACTCCGTGTACTCTAAAAGTACAGGCCATGTACTTTATTTTTTTCATTAAACGGACTACGGTCGCGCCTGACACACAAAAGCGTCTTCTTCTAAGTCTCGTTCATCCGAGAGCGCTGAGGATACACGAATCTTCAGCGAGCTCCTGTCTCTCCGTCTGTTCTCTAATTCGAGCACGGTCAATTGTGTTGGAATCGCAGCGGTGAGTTCTTACTTCTTCTTGATCCTTGTTCTCCAATTCCTCCTCCTTTTCAAGATATCGTGGTTCATGTGTTTTAGACGTTTTCTCAGATCTATGACATCCTAAGGAGAATCTGTCATCGCTGTTCACGTATATCGATCTCCTAGGATCAAGTTAGGAGTTTTTTGCCTTTCTGTAGAATGTCTTTGAGTATTTTGTGCAATTGTGCCAATTCCCTTGAATGGGAATTGTGTTTTTTCCTGTGTTCCCTTGATTGATTGTCTTCTTGCTTGATTTCTATAGTAGAGGTTTTCCTTTGCTAATAGAGTAGTTTTTGTTATACTCTAGATGCTTTCCATTCTTGTTTTTCTTATTTGAAATTTCCAGTTGCCATACCTAGTTTTAGGATAGTGGAACTGTTATACTATTATGCTGATGTGCTTAGAATGACAGCCAAGTAGTTCTTGAGGTTTACTTGGGCGATACATGCGTGCTGAGCATGTTATTTCACACAGGACTGTGAGAACCTAGTGTAGTAGTCCATAGGGAGAATGGACGTAAGGGCTTCTCTAGAGTGTTTTTTAATACGATGTGAGACCACAGGGGGAATTGACGATGAGTGATTCCTCAGAGAGTCTGTAGTTCCTCGACGCGGGCCACAGGGGGAATGAGACGTTGAGTGCTTCCCCAGAGAGCCTTTAGCACAATAAGAGACTATAGGGGGAATTGACGGTGAGTGCTTCCTCAGAAAGTCTAATCATATCTGAACTAGAGAGGTAAGACTGTGTGTGCCTCCTACAGTGTTCCTAGTACTTGTAGGTTGAACCATAGGGGTTAGGCTGTGAGAGCTACCCAGAGGGTTACCTATTTTTCTTCCTGTTGTCGGTTTTTTACTTATGTACTTTATATGCTAGAACTGTGGATTGTAGCTGTTATGTGATTTTCTGTTTACTACTTCCTACACTCTTACTAGCCTTGTATTCATTTACTATTAGGCACAAATATTTGGGTTATTTCCTACTGGGAATGTATCTCACACCCT
Organism: Viscum album; assembly: GCA_963277665.1. Classification (NCBI taxonomy): domain Eukaryota; kingdom Viridiplantae; phylum Streptophyta; class Magnoliopsida; order Santalales; family Viscaceae; genus Viscum; species Viscum album. The sequence goes on from CAUJRU010000174.1 coordinate 1,304,002, forward strand.
ATTTGGGTCATGCTTTTTGACCCAAGCAGACTTTGTTGTTGCAGGTACAGATAAGGGCAAGCACACTTCGACTTCCGGTACTTGATTTCTTGGAGCTGGGGAGCAAGGGACCAAGCGTAGGCTTGCAATGATGCTGGATTTGCTGTTATTTTAGCAGTTTTTTTACTTGTATTTCAGCACATTGTTGTGTCTGCTGCTTTCCTTCGAAACTTGAACCTACTTCATCATTATCATAATTACTATTTATTCATTGCTTCTGTTGTTTGGGTTCAGTTGTTGCGTATTGTTTACTGCTTCCACTATTTACTGTTAATTTCTTTTCTATGTATACCTTACCAAATGAGTTCATAGTTTCCCCAATAACATACCAAGGCCCTTGAAACTAGTTGGCAGCCTCTAACATTTGGGTAAATGCGCTTGAGGTCATGTGGCGAACCGGGTATGGGGCACCAGTGGAGGGGCTCCAGATTCGGGTCATTAAAAAGTGGTATCAGAGGAGTTTCATTCCTCTTGATTTACTGTTTTGGGCCTTTAGCCAGGTATAGTACGGATTCGGTACTTGGTATTAAGTTGTGCTCGGGATTAGCTAACCCGTGTATAGGGAAAAGCCATACTACCTCTTTTATTGATGTTTTCTGGTTTTGAGATTTACGGTTGATATGATTTCACCTAGAGTGATTCAGATGTCCTGTGTTGGTGTTGTTTTGCTCTCTTGGTTCTATTTCTGTCGCAACCTGATGATATGAGTGTATTCCATCTCATGCATCATATAGACACTTGTTAGAAATCACATGCCATGCATTCTTTCCATGTCATCTAGGGTTCATTAGCGATTGCATTCTGTTGTGATAGGCCTTGTGTAGAATACATATGATGTTGTGATAGATGCTTGATAGAGTCTATGCTACCTTGTTAGAGGATTGTTCGTATTCTACCTTGCTTAAATGAATTCCATGTTTTGATTAGCGAGGAGTATGGGCCCTCACGAATCGGAATTTGGTAATCCTTTGACTTGTTTTCTGTGTTTTCTGGGATTCTGTGATGTTTTTGAGCTACTTCCCAGAAAAACCCAGAATACACGACATGTACTTTGGACTACACGTCGTGTAGTTTTTAGACCGTGTCACTGACCGTGTGTGCAGGCACACACTATTGTGGAAGTAACTTCAGGAACACGCTGTGTTCAGTTGGTACATGTCGTGTAGTTCAGAGCCCTATACCCGGCCGTGTCACTAACAACACGGGTCAGGGAAGCTTGAGTAGAACACGTCGTGTTGTAAAGGAACACACCGTGTAGTCCCAACCAGGTACCTGGCTATGTCACTAACAACACGGGTCGACATCACCTTCTCTTAGACACGCCATGTTGTTTTCAGAACACACCGTGTAGTCTTGTTCAGGTATCTGGCTGTGTCACGAACAACATGGGACGGTGTCACCTTCACCTATCCATGCCGTGTTTGTTCGGAACACACCGTGTAAGGTCCAGTCGTGTAGACAGCCATGTATTTAACAACACGGGCCACCGAAGCCTTTTCTAGTACATGCCGTGTTTGTTCAGAACACGTCGTGTAGTCTTGGGTTAAATCGGACCGTGTGGGTTAGCTGTGTAAGGGGACTCGGGTAGGGGAATAGGATTCAAGGACACTCTGTGTGTTGGGTCAACACACCGTGTAGTTTGAGGTGTTACACGTCCTGTAGGGCAGGGGTACACGCCCATGTCAGTGGCTTAAGAAGACACGCTTTGTAGTTTTTATACACGTCTTGTAGTTGTGTTTTTTAGACTTGTGTGTTTTCCTTTCCCTATACCCGTTTTGTACTCTTGTGTTCTCTGTATTTGTTAATTTTGATCTAAGGTGTGTGTATGAACCCGGATCTTCATTTCAGGTACGCCTTTCCTTTTTATAGAGTTTTGAAGAAAAGTGTAGTTTCTAGAAAATTTTGAAGTACACGCCGGTTACTTTCTTAGTACATGTCATGTACTCTTCTCCGGCATGAATTCGTGTGATGGTAGTTCCCGGGCCACACACACGGTGTGTAAGGGTGATGTGGAGACCGATTTTGGTAGAGTACGGAAAGACCTGGTACACATCGTGTACTCTAAAATTACAGGTCATGTAATTTCTTTTTTTTCATTAAACAGACTGGGTTCGCGCTCGACTCACAGAAGCGTCTTCTTCTAGGTCTCGTTCATCCGAGAGCACCGAGGATCCACGAATATTAGACAATATCCCGCCTCTCCACTTGTTCTCTGATTCGAGCACGGTCAATTGCGTTGGAATCATAGCGGTGATTTCTTCCTTCTGATTGAGCCTTGTTTTCCAATTCCTCCTCCTTTTCAAGATATAGTGGTTCATGTGTTTCAGACGTTTTCTCATATCTACGACGTCTTAAAGAGAATCTGTCATCATTGTTCACGTATATCGATCTCCTAGGATCAAGGTAGGTGGTTTTTGCCTTTCTATAGAATGTCTTTGAGTATTTTGAGCAATTTCACCAATTCCCTTGAACAGGAATTGTGTGTTTTCTTGTTTTTCCTTTGATTGATTGTCTGCTTGCTTGATTGCTATAGTAGAGGTTTTCCTTTGCTAATAGAGTAGTTTTTTTGTACTTTGGATGATTTTCATGCTTGTTTTTCTTGTTTGGCATTCTCCAGTTGTCATTCCTAGTTGTAGGATAGTGGAACTGTTATACTGTTATGCTATTGTTCCTTAGAATGATAGCCGAGTAGTTCTTGAGGTTTACTTGGGCGATACACGCGCGTTGAGAATGTTATTTCACATAGGATTGTGAGAACCTAGTTTAGTAGACCATAGGGAGAATGGACATAAGGGATTCTCCAGAGTGTATTTTAATATGATGTGAGACCACTGGGGGAATTGATGATGAGTGCTTCCTTAGAGAGTATGTAGTTCCTCGACACGGGCCACAGGGGGAATGAGATGTTTAGTGCTTCCCGAGAGAGCCTTTAGCACGATACAAGAATATAGGGGGAATTTACGGTTAGTGCTTCCTCAGAAAGTCTTATCTTAGTTGAACCAGAGGGGTGATATTGTGTGTGCCTCCTAGAGGGTTTCTAGTACTTGTAGTTTGAACCATAGGGGTTAGGTTATGAGAGCTACCAAGAGGGTTACCTATTTTTCTTCCTGTAGTTGGTTGTTTACTTGTATACTTTATATGCTAGAACTGTGGATTGTAGTTGTTATGTTCTTTTTTGTTTAATGCTTCATACACTCTTACATTACTTGTATTTATTGACTGTTAGGCACAAATCTTTGGGTGATTGCGTATTGGGATTGTATCTCACACCCTGTTTGGGCCATGATTTTGGGCCCAAGCAGACTTTGTTGTTGCAGGTATAGATAAGGGAAAGCACCCTTCGACTTCCGGTACATGATTACTTAGAGATGGGGAGAAAGGGACCAAGATTATCCTTGCGATGCTGTTGGAGTTGCTGTTATTTTTTCACTTTGTTTTTACTTTTATTTCAGCACGTTGTTGTGTCTGCTGCTTTCCTTAGAAACTTGTACGTACTGCATCATTATCATCATTACTATATATTCATTGCTTCCACTGTTTGGGTTCAGTTGTTGCGTACTGTTTACTGCTTCCACTATTTACTGTTAATTTTTTTTGTATACCTTAACAAATGAGGGAATAGTTTCCCCAATAACTTACCAAGGCCCTCGCTGCTAGTCGGCAGCCTCTGGTGATTGGGGAAATGCGCTTGAGGTCATTTGGAGAACCTGGTACGGGGCACCAGTGGAGGGGCTCTGGATTCTAATAGTTACACCAACCCATGCCCTTTTCCATTATCAACTTCCCTAGAAACATTATAGAGGTTCTGGTCTCCTCAAAAGGCCAACTCTAGTGCCTTAATAGGAAGCTTAAAAGAGGTGTGTCGAAGAAGAGGTAATCTCTTCTACCGATTCTTTCAAGTTTCTTTCTGTTTCAACTTATTCTTATTTAGTTGTTTCATTATAAATTAATAACATAAGTATCACTAATATACTGATATGTTATTATAAATATGAAACAACCTCATTTCACCTTCTATCCATCCTACGGAAAATGAAATCATCGCGCGTGCGTACAAATGGAATACCGTCTCCATGCCGTGGTGTAATATGTTTTTCCACCACCACCTTACTTGGATGGGTATAATGGTATAAAGAATAACTATATATAGTTATTATAACATCATAATTATTCTGAGATTTTATATCATCCACTCTAATTCAATTCAACAATTATGGGAATGATATCATCGCTCTAGCGTACGTACGGATTACCCTCTCCATGACGCGATGAGATTCATTTTCAATGTTAACCATTCAAGAATGATTATAAATATATATAATGAATAATAATGAAATATATGACATGATAATTCTACTATATTTATTTATATATATATCTCATCTACTTACTTCCATTCAAGTCAATAAGGAAAGAAAAACAGCGTTCATGCGAACGTATGACCTACCGTCTCCATGAACGGTTTATTTCATTTCATTTATCTATCTAATATATATATATATTAAATATATATGATATATAAATCATTATTTAATTTTTGGAAGTAAGTTAATCATGATATAATTAATATGAATAACAACAAGTCCAAACATGTACGATAAATAAAACGATTTTACCCAAAACGCTACTTTAACATGGAATTTACAAAAGAACAGGTAATATAAAGTCATAAGTGAACCATATATGATATATTAACAATGAATATGATTCTATAATAAGTGAATGAGATTATTTAAATCATTATACAGGAGGTTCGGATACGTACGAAGCATATCACACCTAAGGTAAGAGATAATTATTCCAATCTCGTTCTTATCTGAGATTGTTTATTCGTAAGTATTTACTCGGGTTATATTTTTTATCCATGTCCATAAAAAATGTTTTTCATAAAGTTTTTAATATTATTACATGTATTTTTAAAGTCATTTTTACCCCTTTTTGACTTTTAGTTTGTGTTATGGAAGGAATAATTCTTTTGTTTACCATATGTGGTACTTTTTGAATTTTCCGTTAAAAGTACGAGAAGAATATTTTTTTAACTTATACTACATGAAAAGATTTTTACGGTTTCATAAAACCTTATTTTCATGAAGTTTACTCTACAATATTTCAAGGTTATTTTTAATAAAATCCATTTCTTTTAAAATTTTGTGGCATTTTGTGAATAGAAAATGATTTTTAAGAATAAAGGATATTTTCCTCGTGAATTCTTTTCAAGTGTTTTACCAAAACCATTTTCCATCTAAGATGACATTATTTCATATGTGTATGTTTCAAGTATAATATCTATATGATTTACATTTTCTCACTTTTCTTATGATGAAACGATTTCCATTTGTTTTATATGGATTATGTTATAATGGGATAATGTTTATAAAACCCATTTTTATTCTTTGGGTTATGATGAATGATTTATGTTTATGTTGTGGCACAAGTAAAAATTATTTCATTATGAGATGGTTGGGACCTATATATCCCTCCAATTAATTAGGTAAATATTTATATCTCATGAGATAGACATGGCTGGAATGGTAAGTTAATCCGGTTCAGTGATACAGGACTGGAACGAGGAGTGAACTCAATTCAGAAAGGGACTTTGTCCACTAAGATGGTCTTGGTAGCAATGCCTTGGCTAATATGGAAATCATATCATGTGCTTAATGGTTTTCCACAATTAAATGTTTTATTCTCATGTTATTTTATCATGATTGAGGTTCCTTTAGGACATATGTGTTACCTACTTCCAAGATTTATTTCACAACTCATGATTTTGAAGTGTAAACTTTATGTTCATGTTTTGAATTTCAAATGTATATGGTTTGTTTTATTTTCTCCATGATTACCCATACTGAGTATTTGATCTCACCCTTTATATGTTTTATTTTCCCCAGGATATAAATAAAATTTTTAGGTAAGAAAAAAAAGGAACATCTTTATGGGTGATTTTGAATATCTTTCACAAAGATTTGAAGATTATATTTCAAGTTTCCAAAGACACTAAAATATTACAGTCCTTTGGTGTCTGTTTTTGTTATGTATTAGGTATTCCGCAAAAGTAATGTAATGTCCATTTATGTCAAGATTGGTTTTCTACATAAACAAATCATTGGAGATCTCATATCTCTCTGGTCTCACCTTCTCTTGGTAGAGATCATTAAGGTGAGACGTCATGCTATACATGTCCATGTTTTCTTGTTGCTTTAAGATCTCATTAGACATAGCCGATTGCATGAAACTTGAGAAAGATGTGGAATCACCTATATGTTCTATATAGAGAGATAGTTTGTAACACCCCAGGTAAATAACGAATATGACATTTTCATATTTATCCATATTTGTGAATAAAATATTAATATTACTTTAAAGGGGGCGATATGCACGATGGCGTACCCAATACACAACAAAGAGTTTCTTGGGAATCTTGTGTCGCACTCTAATAATAAAATATTATTATTTTAAATGGTAGTTAACGCCTAGCCATTGTAATAGCGGGAATGAATAGAACTAACTAAAAAATGATTATATATGTTTTTCAAATATTTTTACTCTTTACAATAAATGTTATAGGATTAAAAATGCGAATGAATCAAATTTTAAAAAGTAAACATTCCAATATTCATTAAAAGGTCGATTAACCGCCTTTTGATGGAGAACCACTTTTAAATCCACTTTTTGACAATTTTATGTGTTATATTTGACAAAATAAAATTCTTCTTTAGAATCGGGACATCAAAATTTACTTTGTCTAAATTTTTGGTATTTTTCCGAAAAAGTTCAATTTTTAATGAATAGTGAAAAATGTTGTATTTTAATTCAAACCCTATTTTAATCTAATTTATTTATATGATTAGATTATATTTTTAATTGTTTTTAAAGTGAAATTAGAATATATTTTTACCATTTAATCCAATAGTGGTCGTTGGAATTAATTTCACTTTGAAATCGGACTTAAACTAGTGTCAATCTTTTGATACATTTTGTTTCATAAAAACACGCTATTTGTTTTGACAGCGGGAATTAATTATTAAATTAATTAATGCAACATATATGTTTTGAATTTTTTAAAATAGACATCATTTTTGAATTCGGAATATCAAATATAGCTTAGGGTGACCTTTTGGTAATTTTCTGAAAAACTTCAATTTTTGATGAATAGTGAAACCACTAAGTGGTACTTATAAAAACTGATTTTCCGTTTAAATGAAATTTTTCCATATTTGTGTTTTGAATTTCAAAAATCCGACATAAATGGTTGTAATTAATATGTATAATGTGGTTCAATGGGATTAAAATAATTTTTTGGTGAATAGAAACTTATTAAGTTTTTAATCGCGGTTAAAGGTAATTAGTGTAGTTTAAGGTAAGAATAATGTTTTAATAAAATTAAATGACCTAGAAACATGTCCTACCCTCATTGGATGTGTCATGTCCGACCAAGACAATACATGGGTCAACTTGGGGACCCCATGGAGCCACTTTGGTTGGAAAATGACATAAATACCTTTTTATTTAATGTTAAAGTAAAAATGACACAAACATGAGATGTTTTACTAATACAATTTTTACATGGGGTTATACAAGTCATATTTTTTACTATAAATAATAAATGGAAATATAAAAATATTTCTTACATCATAGTATTTTTTTTATTTTTATACATTAAACAAATTAAATTATTTATGACATCATGATGATGCAGCGATGACCTCATTATATAACGATTTAAATAAAATGGAAAGATAATGTAAAATCTAAGACCTAAACATGTCCAAAACATATTGGATGGGTGTCCTTCTAACCCTTATCACCTTAACCTTGAAACACATCAATGTGGGACCATTAAAATCCGAAACGCATTCAAAAATAAAGTAACATTTCTTTACTTTCCAAAAGTGCCCCTCCTCTCCTCTTATAAAAGGCCCCCACCTCTAACTCCTTACCCACACTTACAAAGCCTTTGGCTCGGCCAACCCCTGCCCATTTTGTCTCTCCATATCCCTCTATAACTCCTTGATGCCTCAATTTGGGTAGAAGCCTTCCCAAGGAAGCCTTTGATCTCAAACCAAAGGGAGTTACCCGATTTTAAGGTAATGTCTTCACTTGTGTCCTTTTGTTTTATTTTGCTTCTCCAACCCCTAAACTCTTTTTATTCATTTATTTTGTAAAAACTAAAGTATCTTCAATATACTAGGATTTTGTTATAATAATTATTCGACCTACACTTACACACACCTTCGTCTAATGGTTAAAATTCATACTGTTTTTGTGGTTGGCGATTTTCTGCCTCACGAAACGATGATTGTTCAATATTCTTTTAACACCTTTAAAGGTGGCCATTAAGATGTCACTATATTTATAAATTATATATAATATGTTTATGTTTTACTTAATCTTCTGTATTTTTCATTTATGTCATATCCTTTATGGTTACCATTATGAATAAACGGGATATCTTCATTTTAGGAAGTGCGGACTACCGCCCCCTCAAAGTGATTTGATTCGTTAATACCATATGTGGTACGTATAAAGGATATATTTAATGATATTATATATTATTCCATAATGTAATTAAAATACTATTATGTATCATTATGTTTTAATTCCATTAAATATGAAATAGAAATGGAAGTAGTGTTCATGCGTACGTACGGCTTACCGTCTCCATGAACGGTACGTTTCATTTCTTATCTCAAAATGTTATGTACTATTATAAGTACATATATATAATGGATATATATGTAATATATTAAATCTAAATTATGGATATTATTCTGGAATTATAATATATATATCTATAATTTTGTTTTAATTCCATTAATATGGAAAAAAATGAAAGTAGCGTTCATGCGTACGTACGGCCTACCGTCTCCAAGAACGGTGCTTTTTGTTTTTTATCTCCAAATGATATGGAATGGTAAAAAATGAATATGTACTGGATATATATTATATTTTAATCAATAATACTATTCTTTAAATTATTTACTTATAACTACATGGGGAATCATTTTTCAAACAAGTTCATTTTTGACTCATGTACCAAACATCGGAAAAAACGTCTGATATGAACTAACATTATTAAAAAATTATTATAACATTATAATATGTGATATGAACTGAATAATAATCTCTAAAGAGTGTCCTTAGGCAATTATAAATTGACCAAAGTTTATTATTCAGGAATATAAAGAACGATCGAGTCAATTCGGACCCGAGGTAAGGGATCCTACTCCTCTCTTTCTTTTTAAGTACACTCTTTTATGTCATTTCTTTTAAGCTCATATTTCTTGTGATTGGGATGTTATTTTATATTACTCTTACTCTAATTTTTATTTTCATATGATGAGAGACCCTATTCTCTCTCATCAATCCATTTTGGAAGTTTTGAGTGGCGCCGTTAGGCTGCCGAATTTTCATAAGAGATCTAACCTCTCTCTTTCTTTTTAAGTACTCTCCTTTATGTCACTTATTTTACGCTCCTATTTGTTATGTTGGGGGATGTTCTTTTATATTCCTATTTTTTAAAACTTTATTTTGATATTATGAGAGACCCTATTTCCTCTCATCAATACATTTTTGATGTTTTAAGTGGCGCCATTAGGCTGCCGAGTCTTCGTAAGGTATTTGTCATCTCACTTTTAGTCACGTGGGATTTATGCTACATTTTCCACCATTTCCTTTGAGTGGTGTATGTACTTCCCATTATTATACTCTTTGTGTAATATAATTTCATTTATGGGTATTTACATATTCATTGTATGACCCTTCTCCAATGGGGTGTATGTTTCGAAATTTACTCAAGTCGGTAAGGGAACCTTTCACCCTCCTCTTTTTAAAAGACTTCTTTTGTTATGTCTTTTAATTCACATACTATTATGTTGGGATATGTTATTTTTTATCCTTATTGATGTAAATTTTATGTCCAAGTGATGAGATGCCCTTTTATCTCTCATCAACTCATTTTCTGAATTTTGAAGTGATGTCGTTAGGCTGTCGAATTTTACCAAGGGAACTTTTTAACCCAATTTTGATTCTTTGGGATAAGCTTCTACTCCTTGAATATGTCGTTCTATGAATATATGTGAATAACCCCTGATTTTTTACACTTAATATCCACTTATATTTGGTGTATTAGTTTTTCACACATAATTATGTAATTGATTTATCCTTAATCCAAGGATATCATCTTTGTATGGGACTTCGTCTCAATCTCCTTTCATTGAGGCATATTTTGTTTTATACACAACCTTCTTTTATACGGTGTATAAACCCCTTTGACTTTTTTGTTTATTCAAAAGGAATATTTTTTATACGAAGCATTTACTAAATGAAAAAATGGAATTTTTTTGTCATACGTATGCGGCGACAACGACTTCTCCGCCGCTGTAACCATTATTTGAGTTTCAGCTTCCTCTACAAGCAATACTTTTTTTTTAAATAAAAATAAATACCATTTTTTAATTTTCGTTTATTTTGGTATAGAAAATGGTTTTCATAATGTTTTTATATCAATTTTTTGTATTGATATCTTTTGATTGAAAGTTTTAAATGTTATGTTTCCTTTATGCATGTTTTATGTGATACGATTATGTTGAGGTTCTTGGGCATTATTATGAAGACGGGTGGTTCTGTGATAAACTAAGGGCGGATGATCCCGATATAGCTCTCCAATGCATTGGGTAACACGAAGGAGTGAAACTTTATGGTTTGTCACACATAATTTTGAGATTGAATTATCCTTAATTTAAGGATACCTTCTTTATAAGAGAATTCATCACATTTGACATTTCTATTGAGACTTCATTGTTGTTATGCACCAATTCACACTTATATGGTGTATATACTATCCTTTGGAATATTATATCATGAATCCATTTATTCTCATGATATTATAAATTTCTGACTAAATGTTATTCCTCAATTATTGTATTCAAGTGTCCTTAATTTCGGTAGAACCCCTTTAACCAAAATATTTCTTTAAATGTTTAAATTATTTTTTCTTATTAATATCCATGTTTTCAAAATGGTTTTAAGTATTTATTTATATGGATATTAAGGGTTTAAAATTTTAAAAGCTTCAAGGTGGTATGGGACACTTTGATTCAAAAATCACTTTATTAAAAGTTTTAAATGGTTTTGGAAATGGTTTCTTTTTGAATGGATTCATTATTTCAATATACTAAAATGTTATATTGTGATTGAAATGTGGAAATGTTATGTTTCCTTTATGCAAGTATTATGTGATATTTTTATGTTATGGTTCTTGGGCATTGTTATGAAAACGGGTGGTTCCGTGATAAACTAAGGGCGGGTGAGCCCAATATAGCTCTCCAATGCATTGGGTAACGCGAAGGAGTGAAACGTTAAGGTTTCTCCGAAGAGATTTAGGGAATATACTATGGTGTGTATTCCAAACGTAACGAAGAGGGTTACTCCCTACGTAAGAATGTTACGAATGCCTCAAGTTACCTTTTATGTCTTAATATTTCTATGATTTATTCATGATTTGATGAGGTATGTTAAAGTGCCTATGTTTTATGGGTAAAGTTTGATTTCATTCTTATGTATATATGAACTCATGTTTATTTTCCATATTTTTTATAACCCTTACTGAGCTTTTTATGCTCATCCCATGTTTTTTTGAAATGTTTTTCACAGGTCAAGGGAAAGGTACATGATATGATGATTGTGTCAAGGAAGTTTCAAGAAAGAATCCATGCTTTATTTTTAAATATGTTTCCGTTGATGGAAAAAATGAATATTATCTTTTATGTAACAACTTTGTTTAAATGTGGAATGTAATGCAATTTTTATGATCTAATTCTCTAAAACTCTAAACCTGAAAAGATCCTCAATGTGTAATCTTGTAATAACTCAATATTAAGTAAGGTTTAAGGCTGGGGCCTTATAGTTGGTATCAAAGGTCGGTTTAGATAACTTTAGAGGTTAGGGTATTCTTTAAGCATAAGTGACATTAACATAATGGTTAGGATTTCAGAAAGAGTCCTAGTTTTAGATAAAGTGAATTAGTAAGTATATCTTAGTGGTTATCTTCCTCATTAGTACATGATGGTTGTGTTGATATACTCACACTGACATTTCTGTTTTTAGTGAATGGATGGATCTAGAAAGCACCAAAGTGACAATAGGTTTGAAGGAAACTGTGGTGGTTCTCTGATTAAGAGACTGGATGAAATGGGGTATTCAATGAGGAAAATCGTGGTTGTTCTAAACCAACTATCAAGGAGTCATGATCAACCACTTGAACCCTGTTATGTTCAATAATGCATCATGTACGAGATGACCAATCGATGTGGAAGTTCAGGTAATAATTATAAAGGTAACCATTAGGGTTTATTTGATCCTTACCTTTTAGGTAATTATGGGTTACTCTATGATATGATGGAAAATGAAAGGCATGAGATAATCTTGATGATAAAATATGTTATGATTATTTTTGAATATTTTATCTCGTTTTTGGGTAATGTTTTAAGAATTATATAGTTTTGGAAAAAGGAGAACACACAGACCGTGTGACAACCCATCGCGTCGGACAAAGCTACGGGAATCGAACCCACAACCAAAGTGCAACATGTATTTATCGCCTACCACTGGACTATGTGAAGTCCCTGGTTAGTTTGACTGATTCTTTTTAGTTAAATGATTTTATGAATTAAGAGTAAGTTGATTTTGGGTTATCTATGGAAATTTATTAACCTATCATGGAGGATATGTGATTAGGTTAATTACTTTTCAATACGAGACTTTAAGAGCAACTGGTGTTGTTTGGAGATAAATGTTACGATTTAACTTGGAAGACTATGTGACTAAATCCTTCAAATATTTGGGTTTAAATCTTAGTTTGGTTTAATTTGAATTATTTTATGGACAATTTGTTTATCGAATTGTCCTCATTGAACTTTGGGTTTTGTTGGACAAATTTTGGAGATTAAGAATAGATTTTCTTTTTATAAAGGGTTATCATTTTTGGTATTATCTGATCTTGTACTAACCTTTTTGGTTTTGGTTTTGGTTAAGGTATAAAGATATGGGAAGTATATAGTTCTCTTTTGTGGATTAGGTGATCCTCTAGAAGTTGATTATAGTACTCTAAATGTGAACAAGTCTTCCTAAATACTCGTCTTTTGTGGAAAGTATTAGTTTGTGTAAGAAATATAGTAAAAGTTGAAAGTCAACATGACAAGTAAGTATGTTTCATTAAGATCAAAAATAAATTCCTCAATGAAGAGTAACTTAAAACAAAAATGTTGTCTATTAACTTTTCCTACTGGGGAATCGAATACCGTTTAACCCATCACAAGTTTGCAATTTTCTTATGGTTAACTTTCTCCTAGACATGTTTACTATCCCTCTCCATGAGAACATGACCCTTTGTTTTTTACTCCATGTCCATATTTTCATACTTGGAATCCTAGTATGGGTTATCTCGGGTGACCTTTGTACTTATCTTTCTTTATTTTAAAGTGATTGTTTTACTGACTCTTGTTCCAATGTGGGATTTTCAATGAAGTTTCCAAGCCCAATTTTAAAAATTGCGAGGACGCAATTCTCAAAAGGGGGGAAGGATGTAACACCCCAGGTAAATAAAGAATATGATATTTTCATATTTATCCATATTTGTGAATAAAATATTAATATTACTTTAAAGGGGACGCTATGAATGATGGCGTACCCAATACGCAACAATGAGTTTCTTGGAAATCTTGCGTTGCACTCTAATAATAAAATAATATTATTTTAAATGGTAGTTCACGCCTAGCCATTGTAATGGCGGGAATGAACAGAACTAACTAAAAAATTATTATATATGTTTGTCAAATATTTTTACTCTTTACAATAAATTTTATTGGATTAAAAATGAGAATGAATCCAATTTTAAAGCATAAACATTCCAATATTCTTTAAAAGGTCGATTAACAGCCTTTTGATAGCGAACCTCTTTTAAATCCACTTTTTGATAGTTTTATGTGTTATATTTGACAAAATAAAATTCTTCTTTAGAATCGGGACATCAAAATTTACTTTGTGTAAATTTTTGGTATTTTTCCGAAAAAGTTCAATTTTTAATGAATAGTGAAAAATGTTGTATTTTAATTCAAAACCTCTTTTAATCTAATTTATTTATATGATTAGATTATCTTTTTAATTGGTTGTAAAGTGAAATTAGAATATATTTTTACCATTTAATCCAATAGTGGTCATTGGATTTAATTTCACTTTGAAATCGAACATAAACTAGTGTCAATCTTTTGATACATTTTCTTTCATAAAAACACGTTATTTGTTTTGACAGCAGGAATTAATTATTAAATTAATTAATGAAACTTATATTTTTTGAATTTTGTAAAATAGACATCATTTTTGAATTCGGAATATCAAATATATCTTAGGGTGAACTTTTGGTAATTTTCTAAAAAACTTCAATTGTTGATGAATAGTGAAACCACTAAGTGGTACTTATAAAAACTGATTTTCCGTTTAAATGAAATTTTTTCATCTATGTGTTTTTAATTTCAAAAATACGACATACATGGTTGTCCTTAAGAAGTATAATGTGGTTCAATGGGATTAAAATAATTTTTTGGCTAATAGTAACTTATTAAGTTTTTATTCGCGATTAGAGGTAATTAGTGTAGTTTAAGGTAAGAATAATGTTTTAATAAAATTAAATGAAATATACTCATGTCCTACCCTCATTGGATGTGTCATGTCCGACCAAGACAATCCATGTCTCAAATTGGGGACCCCATGGAGCCACTTTGGTTGGAAAATGACATAAATACCTTATTATTTAATGTTAAAGTAAAAATGACAGAAACATGAGATGTTTCACTAAAATAATTTTTACATAGGGTTATACAAGTCATATTTTTACTATAATTAATAAATGGAAATATAAAATGATTTCCTACATCATAGTAGTTTTTTTATAATTTTTAGACTTTAAAAAAATTAAATTATTTATGACATCATGATGATGCAGCAATGACCTCATTATTTAACGATTTAAATAAAATGGAAAGAGAATGTAAAAACTAGGACATGCACATGTCCAAAACCTATTGGATGGGTGTATTTAGAACCCTTATCACCTTATCCTTGAAACACATCAATGTGGGACCATTAAAATCCGAAACTCATTCTAAAATAAAGTAACATTTCTTTACTTTCCAAAAGTGCCCCTCCTCTCCTCTTATAAAAGTCCCCCACCTCTACCTCCTTACCCACACTTCCAAAGCCTTTGGCTCGGCCAAACCATGCACATTTTGTCTCTCCACATACCTCTCTAACTCCTTGAGGCCTAACTTTGGGCAGAATTCTTCCCAAGGAAGCCTTTGAGCTCAAACCAAAGGGAGTTACCCGATTTTAAGGTAATGTCTTCACTTGTGTCCTTTTGTTTTATTTTGCTTCTCCAACCCCCTAAAATCTTTTTATTCATTTATTTTGTAAAGACTCCAGTATCTTCAATATACTAGGATGTTTTTATAAGAATTATTAGAGCTACACATACACACACCTTCGTCTAATGGTTAAAGAACATACTGTTTCTGTGGTTGGCGATTTTCTGCCTCAAGAAACGATGATTGTTCAATATTCTTTTAACACCTTTAAAGGTGGCCATTAAGATGTCACTATATTTATATATTATATATAATATGTTTTTTTTACTTAATATTGTGTATTTTTCATTTATGGCATATCCTTTATGGTTACCATTATGAGTAAACGCGATATCTTCATTTTATGAAGTGCGGACAACCGCCCCCTCAAAGTGATTTGATTCGTTAATACCATATGTGGTATGTATAAAGGATATATTTAATGATATTATATATGATACCATACTGGAATTAAAATACTATTATGTATCATTATGTTTTAATTCCATTAAATATGAAATAGAAATGGACGTAGCGTTCATGCGTACGTACGGCTTACCGTCTCCATGAATGGTACATTTCATTTCTTATCTCAAAATGTTATGTACTATTATAAGTACATATATATAATGGATATATATGTAATATATTAAATCTAAATTATGGATATTATTCTGGAATTATAATATATATATCTATCATTTTGTTTTAATTCCATTAATATGGAAAAAAATGAAAGTAGCGTTCATGCATACGTACGGCCTACCGTCTCCATGAACGGTGCTTTTCGTTTTTTATCTCCAAATGATATGGAATGGTATAAAATGAATATGTACTGGATATATATGATATTTTAATCATTAATAATATTTTGGAAATTATTTACTTATAACTACATGGGCAATCATTTTTCAAAAAAGTTCATTTTTGACTCATGTACCAAACATCGGAAAAAACGTCTGATATGAACTAACATTATTAAACAATTATTATAACATTATAATATGTGATATTAACTGAATAATAATCTCTAAATCAGGTCCTTAGGCAATTATAAATTTACCAATGTTTATTATTTATGAATATAAAGAACGATCGAGTCAAGTCGGACTCGATGTAAGGGATCCTACTCCTCTATTTCTTTTTAAGTACACTCTTTTATGTCATTCCTTTTAAGCTCATATTTATTTTGATTAGTATGTTATTTTATATTACTGTTACGGTAATTTTTATGTTCATATGATGAGAGACTCTATTCTCTCTCATCAATCCATTTTGGAAGTTTTGAGTGGCGCTGTTAGGCTGCCGAATTTTCATAAGAGATCTTACCTCTCTCTTTCTTTTTAAGTACTCTCCTTTGTGTCAATTATTTTAAGCTCCTCTTTGTTATGTTGGGGGATGTTCTTTTATATTACTATTTCTGTAAACTTTATGTTTATATTATGAGAGACCCTATTTCCTCTCATCAATCCATTTTGGAAGTTTTAAGTGGTGTCGTTAGGCTGCCGAGTCTTCATAAGGTATTTGTCATCTCACTTTTAGTCCCGTGGGATTTATGCTACATTTTCCACCATTTCCTTTGAGTGGTGTATGTAATTCCCATTATTAAACTCTGAGTGTAATATAATTTCATTTATAGGTATTTACATATTCATTTTATGACCCTTCTTCAATGGGGTGTATGTTTCGAAAGTTACCCAAGTCGGTAAGGGAACCTTTCACCCACATCTTTTTAAAAGACTTCTTTTGTTATGTATTTTAATTCACATAATATTATGTTGGGATATGTTCTTTTATATCCTTATTGATGTAAATTTTATGTCCAAGGGATGAGATTCCCTTTTTATCTCTCATCAACTCATTTTCTTAATTTTGAAGTCATGTCGTTGGGCTGTCGAATTTTACCAAGGGAACTTTTTAACCCAATTTCGATTTCTTTGGGTTCAACATGTAGTTATTGAATATTTCATCTTTTGAATATGTGTGAATGACCTTTTATTGTTTTACACTTAATATCCACTTATATTGGGTGTATTTATATTTGTCACACATAATTTTGAGATTGAATTATCCTTAATTTAAGGATACCTTCTTTATAAG
Organism: Viscum album; assembly: GCA_963277665.1. Lineage (NCBI taxonomy): Eukaryota > Viridiplantae > Streptophyta > Magnoliopsida > Santalales > Viscaceae > Viscum > Viscum album. The sequence continues at coordinate 1,321,539 of CAUJRU010000174.1, forward strand.
GGAATTCATCACATTTGACATTTTTATTGAGACTTCATTGTTGTTATGCACCAATTCACTCTTATATGGTGTATATACTGTCCTTTGGAATATTATATCATGAATCCATTTATTCTCATGATATTATAAAGTTCTGACTAAATGTTATTCCTCAATTATTGTATTCAAGTGTCTCTAATTTTAGTAGAACCCCTTTAACACAAATATCGCTTTAAATGTTTTAATTATTTGTTCTTATTAATATCCATGATTTCAAAATGGTTTTAAGGATTTATTTATATGGATATTAATGGTTTAAAATTTTAAAAGCTTCAAGGTGGTATGGGACACTTTGATTCAAAAATCTATTTATTAAATGTTTTAAATGGTTTTGGAAATGGTTTCTTTTTGAATGGATTCATTATTTAAATATACTAAAATGTTATATTGTGATTGAAATGTGGAAATGTTATGTTTCCTTTATGTATGTTTTATGTGATACGTTTATGTTATGGTTCTTGGGAATTGTTATGAAAATGAGTGGTTCCGTGATAAACTAAGGGCGGGTGAGCCCGATATATCTCTCTAATGCATTGGGTAACGCGAAGGAGTGAAACGTTAAGGTTTCTCTGAAGAGATTTAGATAATATACTGTGGTGGGTATTCCAAACGTAACCAAGAGGGTTACTACCTACGTAAGAATGTTATGAATGCCTCAAGTTACCTTTTATGTCTTAAGATTTCTATGATTTATTCATGATTTGATGAGGTATGTTAAAGTGCCTATGTTTTATGGGTAAAGTATGATTTCATTATTTTGTATATATGAACTCATGTTTCCTTTCCATATTTTTTATAACCCTTACTGAGCTTTTTATTCTCATCCCAAGTTTTTTTGAAATGTTTTTCATAGGTCAAGGGAAAGGTACATGATATGATGATAGTGTCAAGGAAGTGTCAAGAAAGAATCCATGCTTTATTTTTAAATATGTTTCCGTTGATGGAAAAAAATGAATACTATATTTTATGTGACCACTTTGTTTAAATGTGGAATGTAATGAAAGTTTTGTGATCTAATTCTCTAAATCTCTAAACCTGAAAAGATCCTCAATATGTAATCTTGTAATAACTCAAGATTAAGTAAGTTTTAAGGCTGGGGCCTTATATAGTTCCTAATCACTGGCCTCTTTACCAGGTTCAATTGGAACATTCCCTTCCAGCACATACAATTTCCTCTCGTGGTGAAGGGTGATGCGTAAACGCCTCTGCCACTCATGGAAATTGGTGCTGGTGAAAAGGTTTTACTTCTTGAGTATGGTTATCAATGATATTTTTGAGGTGTTTTTTATTTTCATTTATACAAATTAATATGATAAAAAAATTACTTTATTATGATAAAATTGATACAAATAAATAAATTAATACTTTTTAGTCTCTCACTATTTTATCGAAATCAAATTGCCCTAACCATTGACTTCAGAATATTCTGTTACATGAATATTCTAGTGGAAAGGATCCATATAGCCCTTCTAATTACCCCAAATAGGGTTGGTTAACCAAAATGAACGGTTTTAGGTAGGCATTCCAAATGCCAACTGCATTAACTCGCAGCTCCTTGATCCGCTGAGTGGGCCCACCAATCCTAAAATCCGTTTTATCTTCGATTTCCTCAACATTTGCCTCTTAGTCACACCAAGTCCTGTTATGGAAATGATAAAACACAAATTTATTGAATATTTTATTGATAATAGATGGTATAATTTCCTCCCATTTTGCTAAATATGTTCAATTATGAAATATTTGGGATTAGATCATTCATTTTCGAAATTGATGAAAATTCCAGTTTTACCCTTTTAAAATTCACTGAAATATTTCAAGCATAAATATTTTTCTGTAAATTATTTTGACTTAAAATTTTGTAACTATGTTTCTGACTTAATGGTATAAAAATTATATTTGGTACATGTTAGTTGGATCGTGCATTTGAGTGGAGTAAATGATCCACGAAGACAAAGATGGACTGAACTATCCTGATTGGACATCACTTCGCCATTTGGGTTATATCATATTAATACAGTCTTGGATTGGTCCCAACTTTTGAGAGATTATTGGGTACATGATAATTCAAAAATCATACTTGTATAATCCCTTCCAATTCATGCGTTTTGGAGTTTTACTATGCGGTCCAAGTGGGATTAAAATATTTGGTAGAATTTTCCTTTCACATTTAATAAAGTTTTGTAACCCTAGACCTTTACAACTCTATTTAAAAGATGTTTTCACTCTTTGGGAGGTATGGTAGAGTATTTGTGAAGGTGTGTCCGAATGTTTTTCTCTTGGGATCCCCTAAAAACTCTTGGAAGAAGTAAGTATTTGTGCAAACATCTCTTCCAAAAAGGCTCTCCTCTCCCACATCCTCTTTGTATTTATTTTCTTTCAGGTTTGTTTCTTAAAATTTTCTTCAATTAATCTTAAGTGTTATTCCATTTTCTTCTCCTGTTAATCTTAATAATTGGTTTTGAATCATGAGTAGAGACAAGATTGGGTTATACCCTTTCAATCCTTTGCTAATGCAAAACGTCTCCACGATGACCACACCTCCCATTGAAGAGTAGTTTTTTAGTGACCGATCTATCTTCTACCCTCTTCATTTAATTTTTTTGAATCATTGATATACTTTAATTAACTTAATATAATTCATGAATTGATTTTTTAAAGTTGAAGAAACTAAGAAACCAATTGAACAATTGACACATGAACGCGTGAGGTCGAGATTTTATGTAAATTGTGAGAGCGTGAACTTAATCGGTAATACAAGACCACATAGGATAAGTTTGTAGAGTTCAAATTTAATCCATAAACACAATTCAGACTCATTTATAGAATGTATATGTTCTCTAATTAAACAGTTACCAGAATAAAACATTAGAACAACAATCAAAGGAAGGTGTTGTGATCGCATGTTCTGAATCTAGCCTAGGGTTTAAGTAAATCCTCTTTATGGTTAAGTTAACACTTATAGGGTTCGAGGGTTAACAAATTAGAGGATCATAATTAAGTTGATGTTTATATAAATGATAATGATTAATAAGTAAATTAAGAGGTATTGTTAGATCTATTACACCTTTTAAAATATTTTCTTAAAAAACAACTTCTTGTGGGTCTTTTTAATCAAACTTCATTTCAAATTAAAAAACAAAAAAAAATTAAATCTTCTTCTAGAAAACTTCTTCAAGGTTTATAAATAATAAACAACCCCCCCCCCCATCCATTCATGTAGTGTTTTAATTATTTTCTATTTTATTTTTAGAATACCTTGAAGAAGTTGTTTTAATTTACTTCCTCCTTTGAGAGACGGCCTTGGTCAGCCACTCTACTGCACCTAAATATCCAAAAACCACTAGTCATTTGAGGGATCCCAGAAAATCACCTTTCAAATTTGTGATGTTTCCTGGGAGGCAAGTAATTATTTTAACCAATTAGAAGTATTTATTTTATTTTTCATTTTATTCACTTCCTCTATTATTTCTTCCTTCTTTACCCAATATGAATTCTTTTTTTCTTCTTCTTTTATTTTCTTCTACTTCTTCTTGGACCATCAACTCGAACTTTTTATTTTTATTTTACTATGGTACACTTTCCAACTTTTCATTTTTATTTGATTTATGACATGAAATAATCCTGAAGATCTCTTAGATCTTAACCCTAAGATTGAACGCATCCTTAAGGCTTGAATCAGACATTCTTAGTCTATGGGAAGTTTCAACATGCAAACAGTTGGATAATTTCTCCACTCCAAGAACATTGAAATTAGAAACACATATAATTACAACATAAAACAAGAACCAATGGCTGAAAATAATGGAAATGAACTTAATAGAACAATTCCAGAATTGGATGCACTGGATATTAACTATCAACCAAATTGTATTGCATACTCGAATCTCAAATCGGACTTTGAACTGAAATATGGGATAATTTATCTTCTTCCAAAGTTTCATGTATTATCTGGTGAGGATCCAAACAGACATTTGAAATAATTTAATGTGGATTTCTCAAGCCTTAAAACCAGAAATGTTTCAAAAGATCAAATCAATCTAAGAGCATTCCCATTCTCACTTGATGGAGTTGCGAAAGACTAGATGTATTATTTACATCCTGAAGATGTAACTTGTTGGAACAATTTGAAATTCCTTTTATTACAGAGATTTTTTTCCAACATCAAGGACCACTTCCATTTTTAAGAAGATATATGGGATTAAGAAAGCCCAACGAGAGTCAATGTATGAGTACTGGGAGCAATTTATGAAGTTGTGTGCAAGCTGCCCACACCACCAAATCAGTGAGTAACTCCTCATCCAATACTTCTATGAAGAACTCACGCCTATGGAGAGGATCATGGTGGATACCGAGGATGGAGGAAAATTGGTGGACAAGACACCAGTAGCTGCACGTGCGTTGATCGACAAAATGGCCCAAAATTCCCAACAATTTGTTGATCTAGGTACACCACATGTCAGGGGAATACATCTGGTAAGTCCTTCTCTTGAGAGTCATTTTATTGATACCAGGTTAGAAGAATTGACAACTATGGTGATGCAAATTGCTTTGGTAGAAAAGACATCCCAACCCCCTCCTTCAAGGCCTTGGGGAATTTACACTGAGACAAGCCACCCAACTGACTATTTTCTACAACTACAAGAGACAGAGGATTGCACAGCAGTATTCCCAGGGAGACCATATCAACAGGAACAACATACATACCCCCAAAAGAAGTTTGATTCATTTTCTACAACATAAAACCAAGGGTGGAAGGATCAATAGGACATGAGGTATGGTTATGGACAACAACAGAGGCCCCATTTTCAACAAAACTTCCAGAAGCCTCCACCTTACCAGCAGGGTTTCCAACAACCCCAAAGGAGATTTGAAGCCCAAGCATCAACAAGCCAACAACATGGGAATCCCACACCCATGGTAGATTCTAACACTGATGACCATTTGAAGCAAATTGTTCTTAATCAACAAAATGAGGTAAAGAGTCAAGGTTCGGAGCTGACGGAGTTGAAGACTCAAATGAGCCAGATTGCCACTGCCCTCCATGAATTGGTAAGTAAGAATTATTTAAATCTACCATCCCAACCTACTCCAAATCCCAAGGTGAATGTCAGCGCCATCACATTGAGAAGTGGGAAGCAAACAACAGATACATCTGCACCTACTGTTCCACTGGGATTCACCTCAAATCTGGAGAAGCCGCATTCCATACCAACTGATGAGCAATCCAAGGAGAAAGATAAAGGTAAGAAAAATATTGATGATGTTCCTCGTAAACCCCTTCCATTTAAAAATAGGGTTCTACAAACCAGGAAGATGTCTGAAGAGGCAATGAAAAAAGATGTTTTGGATACATTCAAGCATGTGGAGATCAACATCCCTTTATTTTAAGCCATCAATCAAATCCCAAGGTACTCCAAATTCATAAAAGAACTTTGTACCAATCGAAGAGGGATCAAGGGAAATGAGTTGATAAATTTAGGAAGGAATGTGCTAGCACTCATTACACCAACTCTAGAAATTCCAAAAAAGTGCAAGGATCCAGGGACATTCACCATCCCATGAACCATAGGGGAGTTGGAGTTTTCTGATGCACTTTGTGATTTGTGAGCTTCCATAAATGTGATGCCTCACTCTGTATTCTATTCTTTGCAGTTTGCTGAGCTGAAACTGATGAGAGTAGTGGTGTAGGTGGATAATTGAGATACAGCATATCCAGCAGGAGTCCTTGAGGATGAACTTGTCAGGGTAAGAGAAATGATCTTTCTAGCATATTTCAACGTGCTTAACATGGAGGATGATCAAGTAAGTTATCATGCTCCCATTATCTTAGGTGGACCCTTCTCAAAACTGTATAAACTATCATAAATGTCAACGAGGTTACACTTTCCATGGAGTTTGGGGATGAAGTTGTGAAAATTAATGTTATGGATTCCATGAAGTACCCCTCAGAGGATCATTCTATATTTGTTATCTACCATTTTGAACCACCAAATAAAACCCACATAGAATTTGATTGTTCTATTCTTAGGGAGATTATGAGTACTGGTTCTAGTTTTATATCTAAGAGTACTTCCACGCCTATTTCTAATGCAAAAGACTCTCTTATATTGGATTTTGAAATGGAATCATATTCTGATTTTGATCATGTGAACTCTAATTATGACATGGTTGTTGAGTATGCTGATGGATTTGATTCTTTATTCTATGATTTTGATTATGTATATTCTCATATTGATGCTATTTATGCACATATTTCAGTTCCTTCTATGTCTCCATCCATACACCACCCCCCTACACTGGAACTCAAGCCATTACCACCAAATCTCAAATAATCCTACTTGTTAGGTAGTGAGAAATTACCTGTTATTATTGCTAACAATATCTCTTGTGAACATGAAGAAAAACTTTTGAATCTTTTGAGGGAGAACATCTGGGAAATTAGGTGGAACTTGGCTGACATGTCAGGTATTATCCCCTCCATTTGCATGCATAGGATTATTTTGGAGGATGGGGATAAACCGGTTAGGCAGCCACAAAGGAGACTCAATCTAGCACTTTTAGAGGTTGTTAAAAAAGTGGTTGAAAAATTGCTCGAGGTAGGTTTAATCTATACAATTTTAGATTCCTAGTGGGTGAGTCCTATTCGGGTTGTGCCTAAAAAAAGTGGTGTTATAGTTTTAAAAAATGATAAAGAGGATTTAGTTCTGATTAGGGTACAAAATAGTTGGCGTGTGTGTATTTATTATAGGAAACTAAACCATTCCACTAACAAAGACCATTTACCCCTCCCATTTATTGATTAGATTCTTGAGAGACTAGCTGGGAAGACACACTATTATTTCATGGATGGATTTTATGGATATTTTCAGGTTCCTATAGCTCCGGAGGATCATGATAAGACTATATTCACCTATCCCTTTGGCACATTTGCCTACCGAAGGATGCCATTTGGACTTTGCAATGCCCCAGGTACCTTCCAGAGATGCATCGTGAGTATTTTTTCTGATATTATTGAAACCTTCATGGATTTATTCATGGATGGTTTTACAGTGTACGGGTCTTCATCTGTGGAATGTATAAGTATTTTGGGAAAGGTGTTGAATCGGTGTATTGAGAAGAATCTGGTCTTGATCATTGAAAAGTGTCATTTCATGGTATACCATGGCCTTGTATTTGAGCATGTAGTGTCAAAACCTGGGATAGAGGTTGATATATCAAAGGTAGATATTATTTTATCCTTACCATATCCTTCATGTGTGCGTGATTTTAGATCTTTCCTATGTCATGCAGGATTTTATCGGCGCTTCATCGAAGATTTTAGTAAGATTTCTCTTCCTATGTCACGATTACTTCAAAAGGATTCTGATTTTGTGTTCGATGATTCTTTTAGGACTTCCTCTGAAGAGAAAGATAAGTTTCTGGTCACTCCAATGATCATACAACCCCCACAGTGGGAGATTTATTTTGAGCTTATGTGTGACACCTCCAACTTCGTGGTTGGGGTTGTCTTATCTTAGAGGGTGGAAGGACGTTCACATGTGATTTCCTATGAATCGAGGACACTGGATTCAACCCAATCAAACTACACAACCACGGAAAAGGAGTTTCTTGTTGTTATATTCTCTTTAGATAAATTCCATTCATACTTATTGGACTCTAAAGTAGTTTTTTTTCTGACCATGTAGCTATGAGGTACCTCTTGAAGAATCCAGATGCAAAGCCCATACAAATCCGATGGATGCTCATTATTCAGTAATTTGACATTGAGAAAAAGGAAAACATGGGGTTATAAAACATGGTGGTGGACCACATGAGTAGGCTTACTCACACACTAGAGGATGACACCTTGGACCAGGTACCACTTTGGAAAACATTCCCCGATGAGCATCTTTATTCAATCTTAGGTACGCATCCTTGGTATAAAGATTTAGTTAAATACCTTGATGCCTCTAAAATCGCTGAAAATTTAAAGAAACATCAAGTTCATAAATTAAAGAGTGAACCAATATTTTATGTGTGGGATGATCCCTACTTATGGTTCATGTTTAGTGACCAAGTTATTGGGAGGTGTGTACCTGATCATGAGCTTGAGTCTGTTCTACAATTATGTCATTCACTTGCGTGTGGTGGACACTTTGGACCCCAACAGACATCTAGGAATGTTTTTGTATTCTGTTTTATATTTTCTAAGCTTATTCAATGATGCCCATGTGTTTTGTAAGTCATGCTCTCGTTTCCAACACACTGGGAACATTTCTAGGAGACATGAGATGCCCCAACAACCTATACTATTCTATGAGATTTCTTATGTATGGGGCATCGACTTTATGGGTCCTTTTCCTAGATCATTTGGTTTCCTATATATTTTGGTTGTCGTTGATTATTTGAGTAAATGGGTGGATGTTAAGTCCACCAGGACTGATGATTCTCATATTGTTGTGGACTTTTTCAAAGCACGGATTTTTTGTAGGTTTGGAGTACCAAAGGCCATCATCAGTAACCAAGGGACACACTTCTGCAATTGGAATATTTCATCCCTTATTTGGAAGTATGTGGTGACACACAAAACATCAACACCATACCACCCCCAAACAAATTGTCAGGATGAGGTTTCAAATCATGAGTTGAAATAGATTTTAGAGAAAACAGTGCAGCCAAAAAGGAAGGATTATAGAAAGTGCTTGGATGATGTGCTATGGGAATATAGGATAGCATACAAAACTCCCATCGGTATTTCCCCATTTTGGATTGCTTTTGGGAAATCATGCCATCTCTCTGTGGAATTTGAGCATCAGGCTTATTGGGCTATAAAGAAATGCAACATGGATTTGGCCAAAGCTGGAATCCAAAGGAAGATGCAAATTCAAGAGCTTGAGGAGATTTTATTATCATCATATGAGAACTCAAGGCTCTATAAGGAAATATCAAAAGTATCTCATGACAAAATGTTCCAATAAAGGGAGTTTCAATTTGGAGAGAAAGTCCTTCTTTGTAGTTCATGACTAAAGATGATTCCTGGTAAGTTACGTTCCAGGTTGTTAGGTCCTTATGTTGTGACAAATGTTTTTCCTTATGGTGTAGTGGAGATCACACAAGAGGGCACGGCAAGGAGCTTTAGAGTGAATGGGAAACATTTTAAGAGATACATTGATGGACTTCATACTGATGCAGTTTATTTTATCCCACTGCATGACCCCATCATCACTTGAGCATATCAGGCTATTCCTAACCCTTTTACTTTTTTATTCTTTGTCCTATTTAAAATTATACATTTCATGTGTGTATATAATCTCATGGGTTCAGATTGAGGATAATGAAATATATTAATTTTGGGGGAGGTAACCTTTTATTTTAGTAATTTCAATTGTTTTCCTGTTTAAAAAAGAAAAAAAAATCTATTTTTCAAATTTTGGGTGTTTAGTTTTCAATTTTTGTGTGTTTTTGAAAATTTTGAGCTGAAATGATTCTCATAACCATTTTTGAAATCCATATATATAAGTGAAACAATTTATCCCATGAAACTGTGCTTAAATGAATGCGGAAAATAAATTTGTTTCATGTTCAAATCTTTAGTAATTTCACGAAATATACTCTGAATTTTGAATCCCATGCCACATCTCACTGTCTTTATATTTGAAATAACTTTACTATGAGGCTTCTAAACCATTCTTTTCTTATTCTTCACATTCACCTCACTTCTTGGGAGAACCAAACCATGCTTGATTTAACCAGAATTTGATTTATTCCTATCAAAACTTGAGGGTTTGAGGTACTTATGTTTAAATGATTGAGGTATTTGTTTGGTATTAAATCCCCTATTTCAAAGAATCCTTTTTTTATAATGTCCTAACATGAAAATATAATTCCCATATCCCTTAGAAGCCATGAAAATCCTGTTAGGTTAGCCACATTACAATCCCATTCTCCCTATCCAACCAACACTTGAAGTGAAATTCCATAATCTAGTTGAACTTAAGTATGGGGGAAGCTATCTTGTGTTGTGTTACGACATTCTGTGATACTTTGGGTGGAAATTTAAATTATGAAGAGATGTGTTTGTTGCTGAAAAAATCATTCTATTGAAAGTTGTGTCTTTTCTGGAGCATTCATGACAAGTGAAGTTGTGCCTTTCTAGAGCTTCTAAAAAGAACGAAAGTTGTGCCTATCAGGAACTTTCATAAAAAACTATTTTGGAGAAGATTGGAATTTTTGTGGATAAAATGATGAATTGTGTAAGATTTCCATGAATTTTTATGATGATGGAGCTATATTGATGATAAGGGTATTAATTAGGAGATCATATTTAAGTGAAAATTAGATTAATAGAATTTTAATTCAAAATGAGTCAAACCCTCCTCCTTCAGCCATAGAGTTTTTCTCATATAAATCCTACCCACAAAAAGCTATAGAACAACCCTGAAAAGTCCTCATGATAAACATATGTCATTGACTCACATTGGGTGGTGATGTAGGAATTTATCAAGCCTATGGTGACCCTTGTATGAGTTTGGATGAGAAAGACAATGCTAAAAATTGACCTTTGTGCGATAAGAGAAAATTCAAGTGAGGTAAGTGTTTTGTGCATGGGGGGATAAATGAAGTGGAAATATATTGAATGATATAAATGAAGAACTTGAAATAATGGTTTTTTTATGAGGCATGATATCTTTTTTTTCTTGGTTTTTTCTTGTTGGATCTCAAGGATATGTGTTTTAAAATTCGTTTTGATTTGATATTGATATTTACTAGATATGAGGTTTTTCTCATGAGTGCAAAAGGGTAAGTGTGGGGGAGTTGATAAAACACAATTTTATTGAATATTTTATTGATAATATATGAAATAATTTCCTCACATTATGCTAAATATTTTAAATTATGAAATATTTGGGATTAGATCATTCATTTTCAAATTTGATGAAAATTCCAGTTTTACACTTTTAAAATTGATTGTAGTATTTCAAGAATAACTATTTTTCTGTAAATTATTTTGACTTAAAATTTTGTAACTATTTTCCTGACTTAATGGGATAAAAATTATATTTAGGACATGTGAGCTCGATCGTGCATTTGAGTGGAGTAAAAGGGCCATGAAGACAAAGATGGACTGAACTATCCATATTGGACATCACTTCACCATTGGGATCGTATCTTCTTCGTCTCGTAATGGATTGGGCCCAACCATTGAGGGAATCATGAAGACGTGGTTATGCACAAATCATCTTTATAAAAGTCCAGCAATTCAATCATTTTGGAGGTCAACTATGTGGTTCAAGTGAGATTAAAATATTTGGCCGAATTTCCCTTTCACATTTAAAAACATTTTGTAACTCTAGCCCTCCACAACTCTATTTAAAGGATTTTTTTCACTCTTTGTGATGGTTGGTCAAGGCTTTGGGAAGGTGTGGAAGAAATGGTGTCTCTTGGGATCCCCTTACAACTCTTGGGAGAAGTAAGGATTTTTACAAACACCTCTTCCAAAAAGGCTCTCCTCTCCCACCTCCTCTTTGTATTTTTTTTCTTTCATGTTTGTTTCTTAAATTTTTCGTCAATTATTCTTTTGTGTTATTCATTTTTCTTATTCTTTTAATCTTAATAATTGGTTTGTAATCAAGAGTAGAGAAGAGATTGGGTTCTACCCTTTCAATCCTTTGCTGATGCAAAACGTCTCCGTGATGACCACACCGCCCATTGAAGAGTAGTTTTTTAGTGATCGATATATATTCTACCCACTTCATTGAATTCTTTTGAATAATTTAGATACTCTAATTCACATAATATTATTCATGAATTGAGTTTTTAAATATGAAGAAACTAACAAACCATTGAACAATTTACACAAAAACACATGAGGTCGAGATTTTGTGTAAATTTTTAGAGCACGAACTTGATCGGTAATACAAGACCACACGGGATAAGTTTGTATAGTTCAAATCTAATCCATAAACACAATTCAGCCTCATTTACATAATGGATATCTACTCTAATTAACCATAGACCATAATAAAACCATAGAACAACAATCAAAGCAGGGTGCTACGATTACGTTTTCCGAAGCTAGCCTAGGGTTTATGTAAATCATCTTTGTGGTTAAGTTAACACTCGTAGGGTTCAAGGATTAACAAATTAGAGGAAAATAATTAAGTGGATATTTATTTAAATAATAATTATTAATAATTAAATGAATAGGTAGAGTTAGATCTATTACACCTTTTAAAATATTTTCTAAAAAACATATTCTTATTGCATCTTTTTAATCAAACTTCATTTCAAAATTAAAAACAAAAAAATGAAATCTTCATCCAGAAAACTTCTTCAAGTTTTATAAAAAATAAACAACCCCCCCCCCATCCTTTCAGGTAGCGTTTTAATTATTTTCTATTTTATTTTTATAATACCTTTAAGAAGTTGTTATAATTAAATTCCTCCTTCGAGAGACCACCTTGGTTAGCCACTATGTTGCACTTAAGTACACAGAAACCACTAATAATTTGAGGGTGCCCATGACAGCACCTTTCAGGTCATCAACCCTTGATGCGAACCAATTTATGTCAACCCAAAACCATGAATTTTAATTCTCCGATAATTGAAAGCACCCCAACTAGGTTGGTCAAGCACTTTGAACTATGGTTCGATTCTAACCAAGATTATGGAAGGTTATACCGACTTAATATTTCTTTGAGGGGTTTTATCCTTATAGGTAAAGTTCCATTTTATTATCTTTGATTAAATGCTTTTCAATATTAAGTTGTATATACTTAAGTGATTAGCCATGTCTAAGATAAAATTTTAAACATAAGCCGGTCTTATTTTAGTGTCATCTAGAAAGCTTGTTTAATTCATTAATTGTGTGATCGTGACAACACACCGACAATAAATATACCATGAAATTGAAAAAAAAATGTTATCATCATGTGATTGTTCTATTGGTTAGTTTATCTAGCGGTTGATAAAATAACTCAGGACCTAGAGGAGAAACACCTTGAACCTTTTGGGTTCATGTTTACAGCTTTCCACTTGTTCACCTTGGTATCTCCTTGGATTGGTTCCACCTTGGCCTCTAACTTGACCAACCTCCACCAGCTAGGGAGCTCCATCCATTACATATGCTTTTATTTCACACGCAGGAGAGGGGTAAAATGGGGTTTTACATAAAGGAAACCATGGGTGCGCAAACCCTACATATTAAAGAAGAGAAGGCTTGCAGACCAACAAATTTAATTTAAATAAATAAATTAAAAGAAACCATTCACATACAAAGGTCTTGGTCTAGATCATGATCATCCATACATGAAATGATATTTACGCATAAATAAAACTAAGATTCAATTCATTAATCATTCTTTTTTTCGATAAATTACGCTCGAATCAATTAATTATCTTTAATTAATCAATCCTTTTATCTTAAACTCTTTTATGAATTTCCTTGAGATTCCAATCCATCATAATTTTAAACATATAAATTGATTTAAAATTATCTTAGTACGTAACTTTACCTTGGAGGAAACCCAGTGTATTCTCCTTCATAACTACCCAATGAGTAGAAATGAACATTAGGAAGATGTTAAATTAAATACATATATATAAAACACTTATAACGTGTTGTGACTCAGCTTTACACCTGCACTATGGTACACGTCTCAAGTTTTTGTATAATATAATAATAAATTTTAATAAACTTGCATAATTTGGATGAGTACATGGCGTGTTGTTACAACTACGTGTCATGTACTTTTGTTCACCGTCCATTTGAAGTACACGCCCGGGGACATGGCATGTAAAATGCACTTCATATATTTTCAGAGTACAAAACATGTTTAGTGGGACACACATCATGTAGTATCCGTGTTACATGGTTTCTATCTGACCAAGCCGTGTACGGGGTACATGGTCTAGCCCTAACCCGAAGGGACTACACGCCATGTTCAGTGGACCACAAGGCATGTAATCCGGAAACTGTGTGCCAGCTATTCCTATTCAACACACATTGTCATTTAAGACTTATAAATACTCCAACTCATGGCCTGATTTGGAAGGCCAGTCCAATGCATTGATACTAGACTACACGGTGTTTACTGCCAAATACACGCCGTGTTTTCTGGTGTTATATGGCTAGGAAAGTTTGGCACCTCCACACAAGATCCTCTATTTTATTTTAATCAAAATTAAAAGAAAAAGGAATTTCTCTATGGTGAATGAGAAATGAGAGAGGAGGAACAGATCTCGAGATTCAGATTTATAGAACGATTAACATGAATTGAAACAACTAAATTATTAAATGAGTAAATTACCAAAAAAAACAAAATAATTATAATCAACGATATGACCCCTCTGATCCCACTTGTAGGTTTCGGGCACAGCAGAACCGCGTTGGTGGGCATACCCAACTTTAATTTTAGCGTTAACAATGATCAATCTGAGATCCAATGCGATAATAAAACGCTGGATCATTGAAATAGAATGAAGAAAGAAAAAGAAAGAGGGGAGTCCTAGAACCATAGATAGGATCATCATAAGTTGGTTATAATTAATTTAATTAATTGACAAGAATTACCTTGATGAAATTAATTTTTCATTAATGTTTCCGGTTACGATCTGATGTGATCCATCGTTGCATCCAAGAATCCAAGTGTAGGATTCATCTAACGGTGATCTACACATACTCCACATATCTCTGGACGACGTCGAAGGGATCTCCAGGTGCTAGCGTGGAGGAGCCTTCGCATGCGATGTCTGCCTTAGTTTTCCTTGATCCGGTGGAGGTGGATCTCTCTCTCATATCTTGAGAGCATTCTTGGCGGAAAAAGAATTCTCTCATGGCTTGAGAGCTTTTCCAAATCTGTTGTGCACAACCACTAAAAATGGCTAGGCAAATGAAAATTAAATAAATGATATTTTAATTACTTAGAATAATAAAATGAATTAATTAATCAAAAGCATTTATTCATTTCATTTAATTCTTAACAATACCCCATGTTTAATAATAACAATTGACTATTATTATTACTTGACATGCACCTAGAGAATTACACCTAATATTATTTAATTAAATAAATAATATTATTTCTCATAAATTCCCAGAAAAAATACCCGACGTGTACTTTTGTTTTCCCATTCTCTTTATTTAATCCACCACATTTATTAGACCTTGAATAATGGAAATTTATTTCTAAAATAAATATCACTGTATTACTCGCTAATAGATATACTATTTCACCCACAATATATTCTCTCAAATAACTAGTTTCGAAATTAATGCGATCAGACTTCCTTAAACAATTATTAAACCACAATCTGTAATAATCTTTATGTAACCTGTTAAATTAGTATTTAACTAAGATACTTGGACACACTTAGTGTGTGACCCTTTAGGCCTCTTTCTCAGTGGCATTAGGCGGAGCCTGCCTAAAGTCCAAGGTTAGCGTCTAGTAACACGCCAAGACACACAGAGAGAAAGAAGTTAACGCCACAATGACGTGTCATCTCCTACGAATGTTTACCGTGTAATGTAATCCTTTTGTCTCGATATCTTGAATCAAGTGGGTTGCATGCTAGTGTCATCAACTCATGTGCTCGATTATTCTTTCTTTAACCTTCCAAAATTGAACTTGTCTATTCTTCACCATAGCCATGGATTTATTTAGGATATATCAATTCCATCAAAGGGTCTGAGATATCAACATTCATTATGGAACAGAAGGGATAAATCTTTTCTCGCATTATCTATTAATGCAGTATCACTCGTGACGCACCCAACATATCTTACCTCGCTGTAAACAGTGTTTCGTCAAAGTTTTTATCAATATATATAAGTACACGAGTTGCAATACTCATTAATAATAATCTTAGAGTCTAAGGTCCAATACACACATCCGCAGATAGGAACATCCAATGACACTATGAAATGTGGATTTCCTACTAGCGGGTCTCGTTCTCATAATATCCTCCTACATATTACCAAGGCCGCACACCATGAGAAGCTGCCTCAAAGTTTTATGAGCCTCCACCCCTAATGACCTGTATTATTTGTGTTCCTCAAATAACATCATCCGGTCATAGAACATATATTCAAGAAGAGTGTTATGGCACTTCTGGGTTCTGATCATAGTAGAGATCCACTATGACCCTTTAATGCAATAGTTATCCTTAAGACATTATAACTTGCATTGTCTCACAGAAGAACAATCAAGATATGATAAGGTATTTGTTAATGAATAAAGTACAAAGTAGTTCGTTCTAGGTCACCTACTCCAACACTAGAAAATTATTAAAGACTTGGTGGGTGAGGCATTGGAATACTTCTTTAGTAGTGGTGAAATGATTAGGGCGGTGGACGATTCTAAGGTGATCCTTATTCCCAAAGTCACCACTCCATCCACCATGAATCAATATAGGCCAATTTTTTTATGTCATTTTTCCTATAAAATTCTGTATAATCTGATTAAAGAATTTTGTGCATAGTGATCCCAAAATTAATATTTGAAAAGAAACATGGCTTTGTGCACCCCAGAAATATTCAGAGAGCCATTGACATAGATAGAGAAATGGTGGAGGATTTGAACAAGAAAGCTATTGGATCAAACGTTATGATTAAGGTGGGCATGGACAAAGCCTATGACAGGTTAGAATAAAGCTTCAATATTAGGGTCATGCAGAAGTTGGGTTTCGTTGAATGGGTCTACGACTTATGTTTGAGACACTATGCTTCCCCATGGCTCACCAATTCTATTATGGGAATAGAGTTCTGCCATCTATTCCCATGAATGTCTTATCCATTATCCAACCTCCAAAAGGTACAATTGCAATGATTGAGTATATTTTGTCCAATTTCTTGTGGAAGGCTTATTAGATTGGCCTCTGTATTGTTTCCAGAACAATTCATGCTTCGCAGGCCAGGTTTGCGTGGAATCTCATAGAGGGGAAC